>CM073578.1:126273287-126934787 GCA_037074715.1 Magnolia kwangsiensis | reverse complement strand
TCCAAATTCAAGCTGCAAAACAACTTATTACCATTTGGGTTGTGGAAATTGGTCTTTCATATATTGAAATATAGTCATACTAACTCAGTGCATGGACCATCCACACCACCCAATCCATGCATCTTTTTATGCATGTGATCTTGGATCCAAACCACCCAATCAATCCACCACACACAACTTGATGGGCCATATCCCAAAAATTGCAAACCTGACCAATCAATTGAAACTTTCTTACCATTGCTTAAGCTTTTATTCATCATCGAACAACAGTACTGAAGATGTGACTGATCCATCCGACAGTAGAAATGGTGCATTCACCAATTTCCAATGTACAACTTTTGATTGGATTCTTTCTCATAATTTTATATGAAAAATGCATGAAATTACCAAAATTAACCTCACTTGCAGGTAAATGATAAAGTGTATTTGTCCCTGTGCATATTTGGTATTTTTTAAGAGAATACGATGCGCGTGTCTGAGTTTGATTTTCCAAATGGGATGAATATTGATTTATGATATAATGGTTGTTTTGCAGGACATAGCCCCTCAATATGCAGGATTTCTTCATGGTATGTTCTCATTTCTCTTGCAAATCAAGCCATTATATCATACACATGGACATTCTCACACACCCTCTTGCACACTGCACGAGCAACTCACACATGTGCGATAAAACTCGTGCATGTGCGACATTTGCGAGCATGGCATGGTATGTCCAAGATCTGATCCGATCCGAGCCATCCATCCATCCATCCATCAGAACTATACCCAATCCATCTATCAAAATGACGCCACTATATTGACTCCCTATCCCAAGAATCATGCTGATACACTGGTCAGGTGGGGCCACAGTCTGCAAAACAAATGTATGGCTCTGAAAAACTTGGCTGAAGATTTCTAACCAATCCATGGGCTCGCATGCTGAGCGGACCAGATTTCCAACATGTACAAGGTTGGTCCCAACCTGATGGATGGATTGGATCAGTGTAATACCTACTTCTGGAGTAGGTCCCACCATGGATAGGACATGGACAGGCCTCCTGTTCTGTAAAGATGATCCTAACCATTTGAAAATAGACTTGACCGCAGATTGAGCGGCTTAGATTATCAGTAGCAACTCAATCTGTGCCCATGGCCTATACATGGTTGGACTCGAATCAATATGCATGGCCCAACTAGTGAGGTACAAAACTCACTTAAGACTGGGCCACATTTACAAAATCTATGTAAAACCCTAACACCTTTTTTTCCATCTAATCCAACAGGCATTACAAACTCAATTGGGACAGGGGCAGCCATAATCAGCACCATCGGGACGGGTTATTTCGTTCAATGGTTGGGATCTTTCCAAGCCTTCCTAACAGTGACAGCAGTTCTCTACTTCATCACCACCATCTTCTGGAACATGTACGCCACTGGAGAACGTGTTTTCTACTAGATTTTGTTTTTCTTTTTGTTCTTTTTTTTTAAATCTGAATTAGTATTTTATTTTCTCAATTAGCAGTGGGCTAGATTCATTTATTTACGCAAGATAGGGGAGAAAAAACAATGTATCAGAACTATAACATCCTGCTCATCCGCGTTGTACAGTTTGCTGATGAGCGTATTCTATACGTGTGGAATTGTGGTTCTGTGATCCAAGCTTTTGCTCTGATGGATCCTGATTGAGAGATCCTAACCCTTCAATAAATGACCTTAAAATAAATGGTTAAGGGGAGAATAAAGGTATGGTTCAGATTCAGCTGAAAACAGTTCAAAAATCATAGTACAAAGTATTATAAAATCTAGTATATTTTTTTGGGCATCCTCCATCCATGGTAATGAACCAAATCAATGGTTTGGATCACCTAACCATGAGCACATGTGTGGAATATGGTGCATTCAATGATGAGCAAGTTCTCGGTACCACTGGCTTGTTACATGTTATGATTTCCTTGGCTGATTATGATCGGGTGAAGAAGAAGATTGGAACCCCAATCACGGCATCAATAAGCATACAATGTTTGAGTCGACAATGTAGTTTGTGTTTGGACAAATGTATTTGTGTTAATATATATTGAAATATGTATTGATTTGTATTGAAGATGGGAGAGATGGTGGTGGTGATAAATAGAATTCTAAGCAGGGAAACATTTGAGAATAAAACAAACTGGAACCCAGCCTGTTGATTGACCAGCCTAAGTTGGGATTTTAGTGGGTCAGGTTGACCTAATTGGCCATTGGATCTGATGCACACTAGATCTGAATTTGGATCTGTTGGGTCAGGATTGAATTCAAAACAATACCTCGATTATTAGATTGGATGTCCACCACAATTGTGCTTTTTGATAAGACCACTTGTCCAACTCAGGCGAGTTGATGGCTTTTAACTCAGGGGACTCATGGTACCGATGGCTCATTATTCACCACCAAAGCCAAGTTGATGGGTCGTCAAACCGTGTCCAATGCAGCTTATCTTCATGGAGTAGTGACCAAGGGGTCGAGTTTTAGCGACAAGGAAATGAACTCAAGTCACGCACAGCCGTTGCTTGGCAGTGATTCGTTGTATCGGTTTTGTGCTAGGCGTGTGCTACCAATACTTAGTTGGAATATTTGGTTGAATTAAATAGACTTTTAAAATCGAGAACCAAAAAAAAGAAAAAAAATTTTGAGAAAAAAGAATTTATTGAATTGAGTCGAGGCGTGACTCATTCACTCAGCTTGAAATCGAATTTGCTCTCCTTGGACAGTGTCCCAAGTGCAACAGGTTTCTAGAGTACTTGACCTCTAGGATACAACGATTATAATCCGGTCCTAGCAGTGCACTCACTGTACACGAGCTCGAACCACTTACAGTTTAACCCGAAAGTGTTGAGTTGATTCAGCAATAAACACAGCAATAAAATGATTAAAACCGAATATCAGAATATCAGAGAGCATTTTACTCGTATTTTTTGAAACTGGCATCGGTAGTCTTTATATAGACTCTGAAGTGGTGCATAAGGACTCTTTACAAAAGGTTAGGTCCGTTGGGTTTAAACCCAACAGGTGCGACCAACCGGAAGGGATGCATCTCTCTGGTTTAAAACAAAAAGGTGCAAGTGCGAGTACACTCTCGCAAATAAAATCCCGCAAGTATCCAAACACACACACTTATGCGAGTACACTCACACTGCACCTGCGCCCAGGCTCAACCCATCCCGTCTCGTCGCGCACGCACATACGGACACAGACTCGGACTCGGCTCGACACATGCACACGCGTGTATGGTCAATAGCATAGATTAAAACTATTGGCTAGCACACACCACCCCCCCCCACTCAGAAATCCGTCACTTCGATCGCTCAGTCCCGATTCAGAGGTCATCCATTTCCCCCAGGGGGAAGGATAAATGCGCATACTCCCTGAATGGGGTTAAAGCCCAAGGCAAAATGACTATCTTATAAACAAGATAGTTTTCTTTGTTAAATCTGATGTGGGACAAAACCCACACCTCAAAAACACCAAAATTTTCAAATGTAGAGGGAAATTGAAAATTTGAAAAATCAAATTTTTAAAAATTATTTTGAAACAAAATACAACAATCCCCCACATGTTTCAAAATAAAACTCTTTCAGGTTAAAGCGTAATAGTTATGCAATGGTGCCGATGTCACCATAGACTTGAACAAATATTAGAGTAAGATTAGAGTAAGCAAGACAGGTTTACAGGAATCAGGTGATACCATAGTCTTGGACCTGAATCATTTTAATGTAGATCGCAAGTACATGTCACTCATATAACTCTTCCTCTGCAAGTGATTTTGCGGTTCGGTGCATTTCAGTTATACACCATTACCAGAATTTCATGAGTGCTCTAGAGAATTCACTTAGATTCTCATAGGAAGCGGCCTCCACCTCCACACCCATATAGATGAATTCCATCAAGTGTATGCAGCAACTATATACACCACCAAATATATGGTTATGGATCCATTAAGAGTTCTAAAAACTCATCTTTTTATGTTATTGCTCACACTGTACACCATAGAAGGGGCTCATATAACTCAGTGCAATCGTCTACCTCATGTCTTGTTGTTTACACATTTAACCTATCTTATGTGATCTCCACTTGTATAGGTTGGGTTGCCGATACTGGCAGCTCATATATTAGGCTCAGCCTCATTTCCTTCGATGTATCATTGACTAAGTTTTTCATGTCAAACTTAAAGGACAAGAATTTCTTAGTTGTATTAACTAATTTAATATTAGTTTCAAAAATAAGCATGTCATCCACATAAAGGCATATAATAACATAATTATTTTCAAAAATTTTACTATATACACATTTATGTACCTCATTTATATGATAACCATTTGATTTTAAAATATCATCAAATTTTTTATGTAATTGTTTAAGAGCTTGTTTTAAACCATATAGTGATTTAATTAATCTACATACTTTTTTTTCCCTAATATCTTATAATTCTCAGGTTGCTCCATATATATTTCTTCTTGTAGGTCTCCATTTAGAAAAACCGTCTTAACGTCCATCTGGTGTACTACTAGTTTATATATGAAGGCTATCGTAATTAAGAATTTAATGGTTGTTATCCTAGTTACAGGGGAATATATGTCAAACTAATCTATTTCTTCCTTTTGTTTAAACCCTTTCGTTACGAACATAGCCTTAAACTTATCAATAGTCTCATCTGATTTTAGTTTCTTTCTAAACACTCATTTACAGTCTATTGGTTTGTTTTCAGGTAGTAGGTTTATAAGTTCTCAAGTATTATTAGATATAATAGATTTTAACTCATCATTTATTGCTTCCTTACAAAATGTTGTATCTGTAAAGTTAATTGTTTCTATATAGGTTGTAATATCATCTTCTACTAAGAAGGTGAAAAAATCATCTCTTAAGTTAGTTTCTTTTCTAACCCTAGTACTTTTTCTTGATAATTTTTTTTTGTTGCATCTCTTCTACTACTTTCTCGTAAACATTTTTACTAGTATACGTAATACCTGATTCATTTATTTCTTCTATTCTTATATATTTAGATTTCATAGGAAATGTGTTCTCAAAGAATTTTGCATCCCTAGCTTGTATAATTATATTAGGATCTAAAATATTATCTTTAGTTTTTAAAACTAGAAACATGTAGGCTGCACTGTTTTGTGTGTACCCTATAAATACACAGTCAGTCATTTTAAAACATAACTTTCTTTTCTTAGTTTCAGATAATTCTACTTTAGCAAGACACCCCTCACACTTTAATATATTTATACTTAAAAACATGATTCTTTCAAAGTTCATAAGGTGTTTGTTCAAAAGATTTAGAAAGAATTCTATTTAGGATAAAATTGATGTGGAACAAAACTCACACCTCAAAAACATCAAAATTTTCAAATATAGAGGGAAACTGAAATTTTAAAAAGTCAAATTTTTAATAATTATTTTGAAACAAAATACAACATACTTAAACAATTTACTTGTTTCTATTATCTTTTTTAAGGAGAATGATCCAATGGTTCCACGATTTGTAGGACCCACTATGATCGGTGCATAACATCCATTTTGCCCATCAGGTGTGCCCTCCAATGTTATGCCATGGGCAAGCAGTCCAATCAGAAATCAGGTAAGCTATACGACATGAACGGCTGGGAGGGAATGCCCAAACAACGAGACCCTCCAGATTGATTGCGGAGCCACCATGATGTCTATGTGCCATCTGATCCATTCATTAGACATGCCCCACCACGTCCACGAAGGGACACTTACAGTAGTGTTTTATAGCAGTATTGACCTTTGTGGACCCATCACGATTGATTTACATCGCTCCCTTTAGTGTGGCCCACCTGATCTGTGGATCAACCTGATTTTTGGGCCCCAGGGCGAACGTGAGGTGGCACATATAATGGATGGAGTGGATGGACAACATACCAGGTGAGGCCCACGGAGGTAGATGCTACTAGACCATTCATCATCTATGATGTAATATCTAAATGGCGGCCTATCATTCAAGACATGAAATTTATATTAGCTTCTCTCTTTAAATGAATCAACACAATCGAACGTAACTCGTTAGAAAGGAGCATTTAAGTAGGATTGAAATAGCAGAGACGATGAATATCTCTGCCCACTAATTGTCCAAGTCACGTGACATATCACATAAGCTCTTCTGTCGTTTGCTTCAAATGACCAATTATGTCATGGAGAAATGATCCGGTGTTCGTCTTGTCACACGAAAATCTCGCTATTTATGACGGTCAAAACTCAAAAAGGCGAGGCCCGAAAACTCGAAATGCCTGATAAGAGCATCACTAATATACGATCAAAGATGCCCCCCATGACGTTACATCTATAAAAAATAAAATAAATAAATAAAAATAAAAAGCACTATAGATTGAAATGGTTAGGTCCGCGTGGAACCCGCTGGCTTGACTGGCGTAGATAAGTGAGAAGTATACTTACTGCCACGTGGATAGAATTTCCATGATATCTAATCCATTCATCAGGAGGTATGCCCGGTCTCATTCACCCAAGTCATCATAAAACGATAACTCGAGTAGACCACACCATAAAAAACAGTTGGGATGGAATGCCCAACTTCAGTTTTGCATAGGGCCCACCGTGGTGTCCGTATTTCATCTAACTTTGCCTCATCAGGGTGGGGACCACAACGTAACCCATCTCCCTACAAATTTAACAGCAACTACAACGGCCATCCAATTCAACATTTGTTTGTTTAGCAAGGGGCCCACATGTTATATGAAAGTCACATGCATCATACCCATAGCTCTTCGCAGAGCTACAGCTATACATGAAGCCACAGCAGGGCGTACTCATCATCACTATTCAAATTAAACAGGATCGAACACTTCAGATCCATCCTCAGCAGGAGGAAGAATCATAGCAAGTAAATACCCCCCTGCATAAAAGAGTTGGTGAGATGTGATTTTACAGTCAACTGGAGTGCAGCGTGATATCTATCATCATATCCACATAACAATCATATGTAGAAAAGTCTGAGAGAACCCAAATGCCATGGAATCCAGAAAGAAAAAACACACACCAGCCGATATGTAGAAAAGGACATCTCAGGTCCCCCCTTCACTTGGACGGGGAAGGAGACCTGGATGGAGATCTTGAGAGTGAGCTCATGCCACTGATTCCGCTGTAGCTACGATGGCTCCAATGCCTCGGAGAGAGGCTACGAGAAGGGCTTCTTGCATGGCTCTTCCTTGGGCTTGGGTGAGACACTTTGAGAGAAGCTCCAAGGCCTGGGTGTGGTGCTGCGAGATGAGCTCCTCCTCGAGCTTCTTCTAACCATGGGAGAAGGGCTGCGTGATATCGAACGGTATCTCCTCCGGTAGTAAGGCGAGGCAGCGCGATCATGGGAGTATGATCTGGATCTGGATCTGTGTCTGGAGTAATATAGATAGTCTGATCGGTCCCACTTGCCAATCAGAGACTGGCTGTAACGGGTTCGAGGCGCATGCCGGCTGTAGTAGGGAGAGTAGGACCTGTCCCGCCTGCTGATTGGGGACCGGCTGTAACGTGAATGGGAACGGCGCCATCTGTAGTAGGGAGAGTAGGACCGGTCCCTCCCAGAAGGGTAGGGTGACCTGTGCCGGCTGTAATAGGGGGAGTAGGACCGGTCCCGGTCCCGGTCCCAGTCCCTCTCAGATGAGTAACAGGGAGAACTGTAACGGCCCCTGCGGTAGGGAGAGTAGCTCGGAGAGCGACGTCGCACTGAACCAAGACAACAAAATGCGATATTATAACATAACAGCTAAAAGATCACATGCAGAGAAGTAACAGAGGCTGTAATCAATCACTTACCATGGGTAGATTTCGCACCAAGGTACCTGCCTGGGGTCGGTGTCCGTCCCCGTCGCCTTCTTGCCTGCAGAAAATCAGTGCACCTCAAAAATTAGAGAGGGAGAAATGATCATCACTCAGCATGAACGGAGGACACAAGAAGCAGATGAAGAATATTCAGGAAATGGAAAATATAATGGCAGAAACAAAACAAAAGCCAATTAATTGCTGAAGAGAGGAAGAAATGCCAGGGCATACAACCCTTTGGTTTAAAGAGTCTGATTTTTGCTTGAGTTTGATTTTGTTGTTTGGGTTGTGGCAAGGCTTTTTGATGATTGGTGAAGAGCTGCTCTACACACAGCTACCCTGCTGCCACAAACACTTCAGGCGAATAACACCATAGCTAAAGCTATCAATAATTCCTCATGTGAACATCATATATACACTCATTAAAACTATAAGAAATACTTCCAACCGACTGGATGCAATTAAATACCAAGCATGGATGCTGATTTACCTTCTCCACTGTGATGACTCGGCCTTCAAGTACTGACCGATTCATGTACTTGATGCAACGATCAGCTTCCTCGACAGAGGCCATCGTCACGAACCCAAAACCACGGGACTCCCTTGTCCATGGGTCAATCACAAGGTGGATGTCAATCACCTGCCAGAGGGAAACTGATGAGTAAGAAAAGGCTGCATCGATTCTGTAAAAGATGGATAAAATATAATTTTCATATACATAGTTTTCCAGAAAGACCCATGACAAGTCCCTAAGGGCCTGTTTGGCCGGGCAGATCCCACGGTACTAGGAGGGATGGGATCGGCAATATCCTGGGATAGCATGACAAGCCAAACAGATCCGGTGAATTGTCACCGGGATGTAAGCAATCCCATGGATCTTAAGACAATCCACTGACATCACCATCATTACCTTAAAATTGATCCTGCCCCATGGTTGGATGGATTGGAAGGTAAAATACCGGGACATGCGGGGCGTGCCAAACAGACCCATTGAACTTGTACCGGGATATAGCAATCCCATGCATCTTGAGACAATCCACTGACACCACCATCATTACCTTAAAATTGATCCCATCCCTCCTAATACCATGGGATCTGCCCGGCCAAACAGGCCCTAAAAGGTTCATCCTATCACATAGATGATATGGATTTTGACTTACTGGCAGACCTTCTAAAGGTGTTCCAAGTTCCGAGCTTTTAAAATTATAAATTTAAATTTATTAAAAAAAAAAAAAAAAAGGGAAAACAATCATCTTTCTGCATTTAACAAGTTGGTACAGGCCGAAGGCTCCAAAGGGAGCAAGGGGAAAGTCCAAAAGATGTGGGTGGATATAGACCAAAAAGACTTGATGACCCACCGATTAAGTAGAATGGTGAGGGGACTATAAATGATGAAAATCTTAAACAACATAGAAATACCAAAACAAAATATGTGATTGCAATTTTAGTAACAAGAGCGGAGACAATAAATTAGTTAAGATTGCCAACTAAGAAGTTTCCCACAAAGACTTGTTTGCTGCCCATGGAATTTAAGTGGGGTGGAGGAAATGGAGTTGTGCCTCTAGGGTTTATGTGACTGTCATGTTACAGGATAACCATAAGCTCAGTCAAGCTTTATAGGGCAGAATGATGGGAAATTAAGGAACAGCGCATTCACAGGTTTGAGTGTGGCTAAAAGACTGAAACAAGGACAACAGATGCACGAGCAGCAAGATTATGATTAAAAATTCCTAATGTGTTTGAGGGTCGATTGGCAACTTGGAAATGAATGCATTACTTAGTAGAATATATAGGTAATTAAGATGAGGGAAAGTCAACTTTGATGGTTTAGTCATGTGCAACGGATACCAAGAAATGAAATAGGTGTGTGAGTACAAGTCGTAAGCTCCAAAATGGCAAGGGAGAAGCCCAAAAGTACATGGGTAGAGGTGGTACGAAAAGACTTGATGACCTATGGCCTAACTGAAGTTATAGCCCATGATAGAGAAGGTTGAACAGGATTCATGGAGCTAACCCTAATTAACTGGGATAAGGCGTAGATGATGATGATGATGATGATGATGATGTCCACTGTTGTAATAAGGGTTGGAACCAAGGGCAGGTAAGTGTCTCTCAGGAGGTGTCCTTCATGAGCAAGATCAAGAGCTAAGCATGTACTAGCGTACAGTGTGATGACTCATGAGATAAAATTTTGGTAGGATTTGTGGTGTGGTGGAAAAGTATAACACCTAAGTTGTCTCAACATATATAGTGGAGTTGTGCAAGATCCAATTTTGTGTCACTATAAGTCAGTGTCCAAGAAAATCATCATAACTGTTTCGGGTTGGGTGGAAGGAAAGATTGGTGGGGACATTAGAGTTGGAAGAAATTTCATACGTTGACTTACGCAAAATGTACTCAGAAAACCATCAGTGACTATTTTCCCAATGTCCTTACCGTTCCCCCTTTGCTTGAAAAATGCTTTTCGAGTTCTCTCTTCGTAACCCGAGGCGAAAGACCCGTGACGTACAAATTGTTCCCGAGATTTCCAACATCACTGGAATCACGGCTCCTGTAAAACATTGCAAAATACACCAGAATAAAATCATGATAAAATACCAAACCGAGAATCCTAAATATATATCAGATGGGTAAAGGTAATTTACCTTGAACGGCTCCTTGACATTGACCTTGACCTCGACCTCGACCTCGATAACGAACTAGAGGCATATCTTCTCCGGTATGGAGAAGGGGAGCGAGATGAATACCTGGAATAGAAAGGAAAAGACAATCCATTATCATACATAATGTTGTGATAGGCAGGCCGTTGTTCAGTATTCCACCCAAAGAACTCCTGGACATGGAAACCTGGATAGGTAAGTGGAGACCCACCTTGATCTTCTGGACGACGACATCTGAAACACAGAACCACATATAAGTGAAACCAACAAAAAATTTAAATGGAAGAACATAGTCATTTTTACTAAAATAGAAATTGAATAAAAACAACCTAATCCATGATTTCCGATGACTGAATATATTCGAGCATACATTCAATATTAAGAATCCTATGTAAAACCAGTCACGTATTATCAATGAATACATATAGACCAAATGTCAGCAACAAAATTAAGTTCTCCTTTAGAGAATTCCAATGCAAAAATACATGCACATATACTTTAAACAATGAGAATTCTAAGTATATCACTGGTTTCTTTCAACGATGAATACATCTCAAGAACACCCAGAGGGAATGGATTGTAATTTCTTGTAACCACATAGCAGTCAGTAGCAAAGATATCAAAATCATTGGAAATTTGTATTAAAAAATGAAAAAAAAAATATAAAAAAAAAAAAATATCCAACACACATTACACCAGTATGACATACTACATAACCAGGGCCATGTAAACATGTCAACATTAGGTGTCAAACACAAATAAACAATGCCTAATGGAAATCAGATCACTGACCCATCAATGCAAATAGCTACTTTAGCTTTGAACAATCATCTTGTACCCACACAATAATAAGCAGTGTGAGAGTCATGAACTTCAACATTTAGAGGGAAATTGACAGTGATTTGATGTTTTTTTCTTTTTCTTTTTCTTTTTTTTTGGTGGGGGGTACATTCTCATTCTATATTTTTGTATATTTATCAACCTACGCCTCAAATTTTACCCACTTCCCATCAAGAGCGATGGTGATTTTAGCCGCTCATCACATTTGTCCTTTTTCTTATGGGAGTAGGCGAGTAGCCCACACCACCCTCTCCCTCGCTGCTTGCAGCCCACACCTACCAACTCTATGCATGTAGCCTAAGCGAGGCAATGGGTAAGGTCAAGTTGGGCTCTCGTCAAGTTGGATTTGGGTTTATAATAAGGATGAGTCCAAACCCAACCCATTTATTAAACGGGTCGAAAATCTCAAGCCCAACCCAACCCATTTATAAATGAGTCAAACCCAAACCCAGCCGAACTAACCCATTTAATTAAACAATATAAAAATAGAATTCGTTTTCCATTTTTATATAAAAATATCAACCATATATTTAAAAATATTCGTTGATAAAAAACAAAACCCCTACTATAATCCAAATTACAACCATCATATTGCAATGTATGATGCACACGTATATAGTTAGCATTTGGTGAGGAAGCAAGGGCCAAGACCATATTCATGACAGCAGGTCCAACTCGGCAAACCCAAACCCGACCCATTAATTTCAGTTGACAAAACACAATCCAAAACCAAAACCATATGGGAAACAGGTCAACCCAAACCTTAACTTTTGGGTCGGGTCAGGTTGGCAGGCAGGTCGAGTTAAGTTTTGCCACCGCTAATGTATCCCACAAACCTCTATCCGAAACTCAAGTGATGCGGCACCATGGAAACCAATAAAGACCAGTTTACATGGGATTCACATCCAGGTATGCCACACCATACCATAGAAACCAATAAAAACCATAAACCTAGAAACTCAAGTGATGCAACCCACTTGATCATTAGATTTGGTGAATTTATGTGGCACCCCATCACCGAAGTAGATGGGACTAATGCACACATTGGAAAGTATATATACCACGGTGGGCTCCACACCATAGAAGACTGTAGAAATGCCAATGTATATGGAAATTCAATCGGTACGCTGAATTGGGCTGATCTTACCCAGTATCGCATCATCAAGGTGGGGCACACCTAATGCACTACTTGAATGACATAGACAACTGGATGAGCCCCACAGTGAACCTGAGGCTTTTCTGTGGTGGACTTCCCCTCCCCCTAATTGCTCCACACTGTGCAGCCGCCTAATGACTAGATCAGTCTGCTCTTATGGGAGCCCCCACAAACTGATTTGGGAGCACCCGACGTACAGGCCAGATATCATTCACACACCACATGGGCCCATTGCAACAGTTACCATAGGATTTCCCATTTAATTGTTAGATATTGAACATATGAAGCAAAGATAGAAGTTGAGCCCCAGGTCATTCAAGCGAGGGCCATGCAATTGTAGGGTCAATGTCTAATGCTAGTTTCCATATAACCCCTAGTGCCATGTGATTTTAGAAAAGGTACAGGATTTCTTAATGCAACCAAATGGCCACAAAAGCCAATTGATCAGGGCCTAAAGAATCGAACCATTCAAATTGTCTTGCTTAATGATTTGGACCAGATCTGTGGTCAGGTTATCAATCCAATGACATCAGTGGTCAGATTACATTGTGGGACTCAGAGGATCAATCGGATGGTCATCATATTTCTAGGATTTATTTGTTTTAGTTATTAGGGTTTACCAAGTATTGAATAACTTTCCCTCGTTTGTATTTTCGTCACTTTCTTCATGGGCCACTTTTTTTTGGGCACCAGACAGTGGCCGAATGTTATGTTAGTTTCTACACAAGCCCAAGATAAAGGGGTTTTGAGTTATAGCACATTTACATGAGGCCTATACAGTAGTAATGAGATTTTGGGACAGTTTGGTCAATTTCTATTATTAAGGCTTCTCTACTTGGTTAAAGCATGTTTAAAGCAAGGAAGGTGGATTTGCATCATTTCTATTTTCAAGCATACCTTAGATTATGTACTGTTATAAATGATTATGTACTGTTTGGTTGCCCTAAAATGCTTGTAAATCATTTACTGCTTGGTTTTATGTGACGAATGATGATCAACCCTAAGCTTTAGTGAGATGGGCTTAACCCAATGATCCACTTTAAAATCCTCTCTTACATGCCATTTGAATGTTTTTTTAAAATGAATTACTCCTCTAAACTCTCATGTGTGAAGAACCAATTACAGGATATAAACCATTTACAGGCTATCCAAACACAGTAAATGATTTACTAAGGGGCCATTTGGATGCCTGTAACTTTTGTAGAATGTAACAAAGTTACAGGTAAGTAAGTTACAGATGGTGATTGGGGGAGAAAAGTTACAGGTAACTTTCTCTAAACCTTGTAGCTTTTTTACAAGGATCCAAAAATCTCATGGGGAGAGGAGGTTTTCAACTTACCTATATCTTTCTTACAGGCAATGATTTGAATTTTGAATTCAAAATTTCTTAGGAGAATCGTAGGTGCGTTGCAGCGCCCATTGAAGGATGAGGCTGCCCTCTCTCTCTCTCTCTCTCTCTCTCTCTCTCTCTCTCTCTCTCTCTCTCTCTCTCTCTCTCTCTCTCATATCCAGCTCCAAAAGAGGTATGGCCTACAACCCTCTTTTGATTTTTTCCCCCTCTTCATCGATTTTTTTTATCTTGCAGGACATAGTTTGGCTATGACACTGCAATAGCCATGTGGCTACTGGTTGGTGTTGTGGTGCCCACCATCTTGTATGTGTTTTATCCACACCACCCATCCATTTTTCAAAATCATTGTAGGGCTTAATCCCAAAAATGAGGCAGATCTAAACTTCAAGTGGATCACACCCACAGGAAAACAGTAGTTATTGAATGTCCACCATTAAAAACCTCCTTGGGCCCACTGTAATGTTTGTTTCACATCCAACCTGTTGATTAGGTCATAAGGACCTGGATGAATGGAAAAAAACAAATCAGTTTGATCCACCCCAAGAAGTTTTTAATGATGGGCGTTCAATCAACACTGTTTCATGTGATGTGATCCGCTTGAGATTGGGATCTACCTTATTTTTGGGCACATGCAATAAAATGATCTTAAAAAATGGATGGACAGCATGGATTAAACACATACAGTAGGCACCTGGCTACCCGCGACGTCAGAAGCCAAACCACGACTGCTACTTGATGGTTGTTCCCTGTGGGCACCATCATGATTTGTGTTTTATCCATGCCGTCATCTATTTCAGATTATTATTTTAGGGTATCATCCCAAAAATGAGCAAGATCCAACTCTCAAGTGGACTACACCACAAGAAACCGTGGTGATATAATGCTTACCAATAAAAACTTTATGGGGGCCACTGTCATGTTTATTCACATCCAACCTGCTGATTTGGTCACATAGACCCAGATGAAGGGAAAACACAATTTCCAGCTGATGAACAAGTGGCCCACTTTTATGTAGGTATTTTGCATACATGGAGCCACTTTTATGGACCAACTGATTATTCGTTTAGCCTAAAAATCGGCCCAACTATTCATTTAGATGGGCTTAACAAGATGGCATATTTTTATTTAAGCTTTTTTTATGAGTCAAATTGATTTTTAAACGATTCCCTACTCGAAGCTCTAGTTGGCGCGAATATACAGCTTACTACTTAAAACCAAGTTACAGGTTACCCAAACACAAAACCTAAGGGGACATTTGGATGGTGGTAAATGAGGGCAAGTAGTAAATGATTTACGAGCAAATCATTCACTTCTGTTTGGATGCTCTAATTTGCTAGTAAATGATTTACTACTTGCAAATGATTTACCAGCAAAGCCCCCATCTCATTTACCAGAATAAAGGTGATTTTTCATTTACCAGTAAATGAGGAGAGGACAATGGCTCTTTTTTTTTTTTTTTAATGAAAGCCCGTAAAGCAGATTTCATTTACCATTTACAGGCTATCCAAACAATGTAAAAATCATTTACAACTTAGAGCCAAACAGACAAGCTGTAAATCATTTACAGCCTTTATTTACTGGTATATCATTTACAATGTAAAACATTTGCCACCATCCAAACGCACCCCCAAGTTACCTGTAAGTAAATTACAGCTTACATCCAAACATGATTATCTGTAACTTACAACTGTAACTTAAAAAAACTTAAAGGCATTCAAACGCTGCCTAATAAACCATTTACAACTTAAAGCCAAACAGACAGGCTGTAAACGACCCTGACGAAGAGGCAATGCCTGTCAACCAGAGCGGGCATAGATATCACTTCCATAAATAAATAAAAATCCAATTGAAACCTCCGTTCATGTTCTGGTTCAATTTTCCTAACAAAATCTATTAATCTTCAAACTGATTTTTCTGATTAAAACAAATCAAGAACGGAACAGACAGCAAAAAGAAAAGAAGATCTTTGGATATGTGTCTGACTATATACGATCAAAAGGCATGACAACAGCATAGGGAACCACAAAAAATAAATAATAAATAATAATAACTAAAAACTAAAAAAATATTTTAAAAAAACAAAACGGATCGACCTATCAATCAAAGAAATCAGCGTAAAGAGAAAAATCGAAGCAGATGCAGCTATCTATCAAAGAAATCCACACAAATACATGAAATTGCAGCGAATAACGAACTTGAGGCTTAAATCTACCGAACGAAGAAACCCTAGAAAACGAAGTATAAAAAAATAAAAAGGTATAAATACAAAAGCTTACCATAGCTATGAAAGGAAGAACCTCTCTCTCTCTCTGCAGAAAATGATAAAACAAGAGACGCCAGGGGGCTTGTAATCCTTATATAGGGAGGGGAAGTGAGAAGCTTCTGGAGATGCGGACGCGAAGAGCTATTAAAATCGGGTTGAATCCGTCCAGTTCCCAGGCCTGAATTACGGTTGTGAAATCGTCTGGGTCACCGTCGTCCACGTGGAGGTCTGGATTTCCAGCTCTGGATATGATACTCGGTGGAGCCGGAAGATCTGTAACGTGGCAGAGTAATCACGCATCCCATCAAGGCTATGCGTAAATCAGGTCCGTTGTTTTTCTGGGCCATAGCATGGATGGTTTATATCTCAAGAACTATTCTTGTTAGACAATCCTATCCTTCTTCATTAGGTCCGTTAAACTGACGATCGAAAACAAAAACAGCTAATCACGAAATACTCAGCGAGAGAGTATTAAAAAACAAAAAATGTAACAGTGGACCCAATTTGCATGCTGGGACGATTCTTCTAGCTCAACCCTGGGATCTCGATGTGGACGGTCCAGGAATCTCTTCTAACCTCAGTTTCTGTGGGGTCCATCGTGATGCTTTCGTTGTATCCAGTCCCTCCATCTGTTTTCCTCCGTTATTTTATGAGCAGATAACAAACATGGAGATCCAAGACTCAAGAAATGGATGGATGGGATAGCTTTCCCAACGGCGCGATGGCCCCACACGTATGTTGCATCGGGTCGCAGGCAATCCTAAGATTATGTGGTTAATACGGATGATTGGACTATGCATAGGGCCCGCTTGATTTTTCAACTTACTACGAAAATAGGTATTAATTATTTACTCACGTAATTACCACATCTTTCCAATGTACATACGACAACTTACCTTTTTAACACTACAATTAAAAAATTCACAAAATCAATTTAAGCGCCGTTGTGTGTATATGACTTATTCACACGGCTCATTTGTTATGCCCACTAAATTTTGAGCATCCAAAGCTCAAGTGTTTCCTCTTGTGTGAGCCATTTGAATGTTGAATGTCTTTGTTCATATATTAAGTTATTCTAGTAAATTTGACGAACGGTGTAGATGTATCATCCGCATTACAGCGGGGTTCACATATATGAGTCAACATTTTTATAAGATTATTCTTACATTTTCATCAGGTGAAAAAAAAAAAAGAAAAATTTATTTACCATGATATACCTGTCCAATGGAAAATCAAACAGGCCTGAACGGTCTGGTGGGCCCGAAAGACATGGATCCGGTACAGTCATCTCCTACCGTACACGTGCACGATTATCGATCGAACTAGCTATTTTCGTTGATGAAACGCGTTTCACATACATTCGTAGTCACGTGTCTGGTAGGGAGAACAAGAACTGCGTGATTAGATAAAAAGTCCATCCGAATCAGGAACTAGATGACCTCTCCACGTGTATGGTCGATTGAAGTCTCTACAATGACTTAAATTTAAGTGAGTCTGCGGGGGCCACTGTGATGTTTGTGTAACATCCACTCCGTCTATCATCTTCGCCCTTCCATGTCATTAGCTAATCCCAAAAATCAGGCCAACCCCAAGCTCATTGGACACACTATAGGGAACGGTTGAGATGGAGACACCCACCCAGGGCCCACCCTCTTGTCAGTATGTAACAAACTCGTGGATTTTCCTGCTGTTTGGGCTGCTTAAGTGCTTTATCGTCCTATTTTTAGCTCAGTTACCTAACATGGTCCTCCAAAAATGGCGGATGGACGGGATGTCACATGTACATGGTAGTGGACCGCCAAAGTTTTATGTTCGGCCGAGCATGGGAGCAGATTAGCGTTACCCAGGCAACGTTATTTGGTGTTACACTGACCATCTGGCGCCCACCTTGATAAATCTATTAATATATCCATGGTGTCCATCCGATTTTCCCTGGATAGATCCAAATCCCAGGTGGACCATACCACTAAAAACCGTAATTATTGGCCATTAAAAGCTAATTACAGGCCGCAAAAAATTTGGATGGAAGTGTTTTTCTTATTTTCCCTCTATCTGTATCTATTTAACCTTATAAGCAGTTTTAATGACAAATAAACATTGATGGGGCCTTGGGTATTCTTTAATGATGGGCATTCAATCACTTATTGTGATGTGGTCTGAGGCTGTCAACGGCCAAGCCAAAGGTTAGTCTGGGCTCTGGATTCTGAACAGTTTCCGTCTGGACCGTTTTGGGCAGGATATTTGGCTGATTCTATTCAAAATTCTAATTTTGACAGCTCTCATTGACACCCTGTGTGGTTCACTTGAAATTTAGATTACTTAAATTTTGTGGCCAAAATAAAAAATGACAGGGGAAAAACAATAAATGATATGGATATATAACACATTCATCAAGTTTGTACCCACATCCATAAATAGTTTTTAATGGTGGGTATACAATTATCACTGTTTTTTTGTGATATGGTCCACTTGTAATTTGGATCTACTTAAATTTTGTGACTATAGGCTTAAGTTGTTTTGATTTATATATTTTATCCACTCTATTTGCCCATTTGATTTAACTTTATGCCAAGCATACTGCAGTCCTATTATTTCTTATGGTGTGGACTACTTAAAATTTGGATATATTTCAAATTTGGGTTTTATCCTTAAAATGAATTAGAAAAGCAAATAAATGACGTGAATAAACCATGTACATTGACGGTGGGCCTAAGTTTACTAGTACGATAAAGGCTTACTGGCTCCGTGGGTGTTATTATGACTGTCAGCACCCACGTTCTTGTGCCCATCAAAGCTATCGGGTATCCATTTTGTTATTTAAAATTTATTTAAGAGGGAAAAAAGCAATTCTCTCATTTTCCTAAAAGATTTTATTTTATAACAAAGGAAAGATAAAAATTTAAAATTTAAAATTTTTAAAAAAAAAAATCACAGTATTAAAAGATATAATAAATAAAAAAACATATATCCATGTTGCTTTCAACCATCACATGATTAAAATGCAGAGTATATGCATGTATGCAATTTATACATATGTACGAATACATGCATAAACAATATGCACGTACGTCATCCTTTTTTTTACACATCTACACAACTCCCTCATACCACATGGGCACTCAAACTCATGACCTTGTTGTTAAAACACACTCAAACCAATGTCTACAACATATAACACAAGTAGTAAATGACAATTTCACCCATGTATAAGTTATGGATGAGATAACTCTTATCTTATTTTAAATTTCTAAAAACACTTTCATCAAAACTAAAAAGTATTTAATTAATTTTGAAAGGTGTGACCAACTTGTCAATTCAATTATTTGTTATTTCTACTACAATGATGAAAACTTAAAAACTTTTGGCATGGTGAGATGGTTGATGCACAAATGCTAGAAAAAAATACACAAATTGTATATTTCATTGAGATGAATATTAATGTAAACATACATTTATTTAATTTTTCTAACTAGTTGATAGAAAGGTCGATCGATGGATATTAAAAGGATAGCTAAGTTAAACATTTAATGGTCCAAGGTGACAATCATTAGAAGATTAGAAATGTTAAGTTGACTTGAAAATCTGAAACCATCTAATTTAAACTCTATGAGAAGTTGTTTCGCAGCTTGCATTTGGTGCGAATACAAGGTAAATTGGGGATTTTGTGCGCTTCACACCCCATATTTCATGTAAAATGGATACCACGTGAATTCAAATATCATAAAATGGCTCGTCTTGAAACCTCTCCAAATCGTTGAAAATGTTATTAGATGTATTTAAAACAGTACATGGGATAGGACATTGATCAATTGAACAACATGGTCGATTGATCGAGTGAGCCCTATATTTACGGACTGGTCTATGAACTGTCTCAATCGATTGAATTGTCAAGTTGATCGGTTGACGAAATTCGAAAATTACTTGTAATATTTATTGACACTTTTGAGCATGTTTGAGTGATCAAACATGTGGTACTCAATCGATCAATGATTAGATTGATGATGAGCATAATTTTACATAATTACACGATTAATTTCATATTATGGGTGTCATGCTGTATATATGGGTGTAATTACGAGATTTATATGATATAATAAGGGCTTCAACGCTTATAGGGCTTTGAGATGAGAAGATGAGTACTTTCTTATTTTAAGTGCATCCATCTCTTGTACTTTTTGTTTTCATATGAATCGTTATCGCTTTTTGTGCTGTGGTTTTTACCATGAGGATTTTTCAATGTAAAATTTCATGCATGCTTTGTTTGTGCTTGGTTATCGTCGTGTGATCCTTATTTGGGATTTGCTTCCGCGGTCCCCCAACAGGACATGCAATTAAAATTCAATTGCAGTCTACTAACATTTGAAATTCAAACCATTGGTAACAAATGAAGAAACATGTCAGTTTTATAAACCTACAGTATTTAAGACTCGTTCTCAATATCAAACTATCAAACCTTGTATATCAGATAATTCCAAGGAAGGGAATCGAAGTTGCGTTTATGGGGAGAAAACCTACGAGGCTAGCCATTTGCCCAAACCTTGTCCTTGGGCCATACTTCATTTTCCTAGCCCCCTGTTGGATAATATATTATGGATGAATATTTGTTGTCCCCGAGATTCAAACACATGACTTTTTGCTCTAATATCATGTCAAACAACAGCTTTCTCTAAAAGCTCGAGCTGTTAAAGGATGGTGCAACGATGTATATTGAGAGACTCTAACACTTCCCCATCCCTTCATCTCTCTCTCATGCTTGCAAACCACCTCTTCATGTTATAGTCAATGGACCCACTCACCTTGTAGGGTGAAAATGGGTGGCATAAGCCAACTTGTCATGCCCTAGGCCTCATCACACAATGGTTTATTGAGTTTGTGCTTGGTTGGGAAGACAATTACACCCACACATGTGAAGCGCTTTTCATGGTTATTGTATCGGTTCACCCACAACACGTCATCCCTCTTTGTTGACTTGCGACCACGGAGCATTATGAAATGTTCTATGCAATGCAAAAGAGTAGTAGTGCCACTCAAATGCAACATAAATGTGACACATGAATTAGCTTGTCATTGTACGTGGTGCAATTCCCCATGGTTTATTTAATCTCGAATGAGTTGAGTTGAAGGTCCTGCCCAAAATTTGAAGAGTCTACTTCACCCCAACAACAAATGAGGAAGAGGATTGTGGGTTTGAGCCATCCTTGTTCTGTGCAGGTGCTATTGAGCAATCACCTTATGTCATCTATTGATGTGTACCATGCTTTGTGTGCATTAGATGCATGATAGAATTAGGGATGACAGTGGGTTAAGCTAACCTCGATCCATTAAGCCTTGACCCTAGCCCACATTGGCCTTAATTGGGCTAAAATGACCCTACAAGACCAGTTGCCCAATGCTATTTTGTTAGGATTCATAACATCTTCCTCTCAACAAACTCAAATCAATCACACGTATTAGATATTTAGATCTAACACTGCTGTCAATTTGTGTTCTTTGCAAAAGCATATACAATAATATACAAAATAATTGAATAAAGGATAATAATTAATAAATCAATCACACATAACACAATTATAATTTTACGTAAAAAATTCTTGCGGAGAAAGATAACGATACAAAATGACAAAGATCTACTATAATCAAAACCTTAGAGTTTCATACCTTATTTTGTTATATATGTACTTGATCTCTCCATACTATGCATGACCCTTTAGAAAACTCCTTTACAAGTAATAGAAACCCTCTCATCTCATGAACATCATCGCCCATTAGAGAGAACATTCGTATTTTAATGATTTTTTCAAACCCTAATCACAATTAGGACTTAAATAGGCCGATTTCCACAACTTGACGTAAATAGACCCGGTAGGATGAAACACACCATTCGGTTGAACTGAATCGAACCAATCATATTTTCGGTATGATCGAAAATGACCAAAACATCACAATGAGCAACTTGACAATTCTTAAATTTTTTATCGAAGAGTAAATGACTTCACCATAATCGAAACTAAGCTTTCCTATATAATATATTAGTAGAATCCAGGACATCCTACGCAAAACAACTCTTTAAGGAAAATGAGCCAAAGTGATTAAAATGTCTGAAATATAATCACTCTGTCTTCTTTTTTCTTTTTTCTTTTTTTCTTTCATGGGCATCCTCTGTTCATAATAGAAAATTCAAGATATAAATGGCTTAAATCACTTAAACCTAATATGAAATCGAACAATTATCTATAAATTGTACTTATGGGTTGAATGAAACAATTAAGTGTCTTTAAATTACCTATCTTTCTATGTAGTGGTGGCCTACTTGATGATTGGACTAGGCCAATCGACCATGCAATCATTCGCCATTAGCATTAACTAGGCACAATATCGGGTTTAAATTTCGATATTAAGCTTGGACATTAGGCTAGGTTTAGGCTCAAGCCTTAAGGGCTATAGGGTCCCGATCACAACCCACCGCCACTCTTGACTCGTGACCCACCCTGAAGGAAGCTACACGGGGCCCACATAGATGTATGCATTTCAAAGCCCTTGTTTGAGTGGATTTCAGATCCCTCGGTTATTTGACACCATAAAGTAACAGGGGGCTTCAAATAGCCTCAAACAAGGGTTCTGAAATTCACGATGAAAGCTTGAATTATATGTAAAATCCTTCAAAGAGTTGCATGTGTGTCACTAGACCGTTAATTTATTTGACATGTGGCGTACTAATGATATCACAAAATGATTAGATTATCAATTACAACACTGTAATTACTTTTATATGATGATTAATGGTGTCCAAATATTGTCCATGTAAATCAATAATTACAAATCATTGGTTAGTCACTTGGACGTGATATTGTGCTTGTCACCTATCTAAGACTTGGAATTTTATAATTTTCGAGCAAGGTATATATTTCAAAGGGCTTATTACAACCATTGTGTTAAATATTACATATATTTATTAATTAGATATATTAAAGTTGACTTAGTAATTCAATTCAAACCCCTATAAATATGTTATGCTTGGCTAATTTTAGATTAAGGTTGATTATGAATTAAATGTGTCAAATACGATAAAAGGATTTCAAATTCGGGGGATTTGAAATCCAAGCTCCCAACATAGGTCTTAAGTCATTCTAACTATAATGAATTGAAAAAATAATAATACTAATATGATCCAAGAGTTCTACGTCCCCATAAAGGTTTTCACAGTGGGCACTTCGTTGCCACTGTTTCCTTTAGGTCCGTTTGATTTTCCATGATACATGTAAATCATGGTAAATAAATAATTGTTACTCTTTCACTTGTTTTGAAAATGTAAGAGTAATTCCACTTTAAAAATCAAAACAAAAATGTTGACTTAAATACGTGGATCTCACTGTAATGTATATGATATATCCGTACCATCCATCTATTTTATTATAACATTTGGGGACACTAGTTAAAAAATGAAGCAAATTCAATGCTCAAATAACTAACACGAAGGGAAATAATGGCCTTAATTCATCTACCATTGAAAGTTGTTTCCTCCATTGGAGTAAATTGAGGCTTTTTCATCAATTAACTTGTTCATAGGGTCACACAAACATGGATGAGAGAAAAACACAAATATCAGCTTGATCCAAAACTTTTAAGGCCCCATGACATATTTAATGGTGGGCATTCAATTCTACTATTTCCTGTGGTGTGGTCCACTTTAGCTTTAGACTTTTTCAATTTTTTTTTCTGCTCATGTTTTAAATTCAGTTGGCATAACAAATGAGTAGCATGGATGAGTTACTTACAAGACACAATTTTATAAATTTTTCTGTATAATTGTTAAAAATACCTAAATGGTCACGGCTGCGTTGAAAAAAATGCGGTAATTATGTAGTAAATAATTATTACTCATGTTGGGGTAAAAAATGGACAAGTAGATAAGTCGGCTTATGGAATGGACCGACTCTACTGAACCAGCACGGGTCCAATGAAACACAAGCCTGATAAGTCTTATATGTCCAAAAGCATACTACTCTTCAAGAATGGTGATGCAAATGCAAGGACATTCAAAGAATGAGGCTATGAGCCAGAGGTCGCCCATGGGTCGGCCAGAGATCAGCCAGAAGTCGGCCATATATCAACCTGACCCATCGGTCGGCCATATGTCGGCCAGAGGTTGACCATATGTCGGTCAGAGGTTGACCATAGGTCGGCTAGAGGTCGACCCTAGAACCGAGTTACAAATCCGAAAGATATTCCTAAAAATCAGAGATCTCACTTAAGATCTTCGGAAGATAGCGTTAGATCTCGATAATCACGGGATCATATGATCTCGAGAAGATCTAGGATCATAACAGATCTCTAAAATATCGAGAAAGAATCCTCGTACGACGGGATCCTCCCTCTCCTATAAATAGAAGAGACTCCAAGGGTGAAAGGTACGCAAAAACTCTTTCGTAAAACCCCTCAATACTATAAAACCCAGATTCCTAGCTTGACTTTGGCATTGGAGGGTCCCCTGCTCTAACCAGAGTCTCCTTTGTCTTTTTCTTGTGCAGGTACTCAAAGGTTTAAAGAGGGTGAACCTGATTTTTACATCAACAGTTTGGCGCCGTCTGTGGGAACGACAACAGAAGTCGTTCCTGCTCTACCATAAATACGTCAAACAATCTACAATGGCGAAATAAAAGAAGAAAGCTCTTCCTGAATCATTACGATAGCTCGGCCTTGGAAGGTCAGCTCGACAATAAGGCTCATCGGTCAACTCTGACCTCAACAGGCTTAACTTGACTTCAATAGGTTAGCTCGGCCTCAATAGGTTCAGCTTGACCTCAACAGCTTAGCTCGGCTTAAACAGGTCACATCGGCCTCAACAGTGTAGCTCGGCCTCAACAGGCTCAGCTTGATTTTAACAAGTTAACTCGGCCTAAATAAGTCACCTAGGCCTCAACAGCGTAGCTCGGCCTCAACAAGTTCAACTCAGCCCCAATAGCTTAGCTCGGCCTCAACAGGTCACATCAACCTCAAAAGCTTAGCTCAACATCAACAGCTTAGCTCGGCCTCAACAGGTCACTTCGGCTTCAACAGCTTAACTCGGCCTCAACAAGTCACCTCTGCCTCAATAGCTTAGCTCGGCCTTAACAGCTTAGCTTGGCCTCGGCAGCCCAATGCGGCCTCAACAAGTCACCTCTGCCTCAATAGCTTAGCTCGGCCTTAACAGGTAACCTCGGCCTTAACAGGTAACCTCGGCCTTAACAGCTCAGCTCGGCCTTAACAGCTCAACTCGGCCTTAACAGCTCAGCTTAGCCTCGGCAGCCCAGCTCGGCCTCAACAGTTCTACTCTGCCTCGATAACTAAGCTTGGCCTTGGCAGGTAGCTCGGCCTAAGCAGCTCATGTCATCCCGTCCTCAACAGGGTAGCTCAGCCTAAGTAGCTAAGGTCATCCCGTCCTCGACAGGTTAGCTCGGTGCTCGATCTCACACCTGAAGCTGTGCTATTCGAAAAGGAAACAACTCGGTTGACGATATGAAGCCAAGGGAAGAAGAGGAGAATTCTTCCGTTAGCGGCCAAAGGATTTCCATGGATCCATCCATGCTAGAGCTCAGCCCAAGGGATTCATAGGGATCCATCCAAGCCGACCCGACATAAGCCAACCGACCGTAAGCCGACCAGGCATAAGCCAATTAATCGTATGCCGATCAGACGTAAGCTAACCAAGCATAAGCTAATTAAGTATAAGCCGATCAGGCATAAGCCAACTGAGTGTAATTCAACCAGGCATAGGCCAACTAGACATAAGCTGACCAGGCATAAGCTAACCGAGCGTAAGCCGACCAGACATAAACCAACCCTTCATAAGCCGACCTGGCATAAGCCAACCGAGCATAAGCCGACTAGGCATAAGCTAAGCATGCATAGTCCGACCAACTTACTTCTCAAACATCCACAAGTCAGCCCGAGAAGTAAGGGGGGCTTACTATTGGGGTAAAAAATGGACAAGTAGAAAAGTCAGCTTATGGAATGGACCGACTCTACTGAACCAGCGCGGGCCCAATGAAACCCAAGCCTGATAAGTCTTTTACATCCAAAAGTATACTAATCTTCAAGAAGGGTGATGCAAATGTAAGGACACTCAAAGAATGAGGCTACAAGCCAGAGGTCGGCTATGGATCGGCCATAGATCAGCTAAAAGTCGGCCAGAGGTCAACCATGGGTCGACCATAGGTCGGCCATATATCAACCTGACCCATCGGTCGGCCATAGGTCGGCCAGAGGTCGACCCGACCTAGAACCAAGCTACGGATTCGAAAGATGTTCCTAAAAATCAGAGATCTTACTTAAGATCTTCGGTAGATAGCGTTAGATCTCGACAATCACGGGATCGTATAATCTCGGGAAGATCCATGATCGTAACAAATCTCTAAAATATCGGGAAAGAATCCTCGTATGGCGGGATCCTCCCTCCCATATAAATAGAAGAGACTCCAAGGGTAAAAGGTACGTAAAAACTCTCTTTCAAAACCCCTCAATACTATAAGACCCAGATTCCTAGCTTGACTTTAGCATTGGAGGGTCCCCTATTCTATCCAGGGTTTCCTTTATCTTTTTTGTGTTCAAGTACTCAAATGTTTAAATAGGGTGGACCAGATTTTTGCATCAACAACCCATTTACATGGTAATTGTTGATGCCAAAATCCGGTTGGCCCTCCCTCCACGTCGTCCCCCACGTATTATCCTTGGAACCTGCACCAGGAAAGCAGGCAAAGGTGACCCTGGCTAAGTCAGGACAAGGGAATCAGGGTCTGAGTAGAGAGTAGAGGAGAGTTAGATTTTACGTACTTGTAGATATGGCGATGCGTACTATTTATACCTGCCTATGAGGCGGTTTGCGTCCGATAATCTAGACATGATCAGAGAGATTCTAGGATCATGGAGATATTGCTTGCAATCTACTGATCGCGCAGCGTATCTGGTGGATTGTGCGCACCTGCGAGCGAAGTTACCGGCCACGTCTCGATATGACAGTTTTCATATTGAACGAGTGAGATATGCACGTCGGAGAGTCTGCTCGGCTCGGCTTATCTAAGGATACCACCAGTCCGATTTGCCTAGTCGGCTTGGTTCCACCATGGCTGACAGGGCTGACTTCAATAAGCGGTGTGGTTAAGGCGTCGGAAGTCATCCGATCGGAGTATGATTTCGAGTCGCGCACCAACCGTGTCGTCTGCTCGGATGGATCACGTCCTGAAGCAGGTCAGATGGATCATGCCTCGGCTCGGATGGGCGCTTAGGGCAGTGTTGTACCGTGAGTTCGGATTTTCCATAACAGAAGCCCCCTACTCTTCGAGCTTGCTCGCTGGCTCGGAGAGTACTTAGGCAGAAAATCTTCCACCCTCATCGTAATGATGGCAGATATCGAATCGCGAGCATACTTGTCGCTTCTGTTAACGCGTGGCGACGGTTACGATCCCACATCCCTTCTCAGCCTGTGAGAAGCCGCCACGTAGACCTGAGAAGACGTGCCCATAATACTCCGACTGCTGTGGCGTTGCTTCACGTATAAAGGCGCACTGCCCGATGTCAGGCGTCGTACCGACGGTTAGGTGCGCATCCAATGCGGTGTTGCCATGTGTGCTCGGAGATAGGCTCCTGTCGATTCGGCTGCTGCCATTAAGGTTTTGCCATCAATGCGAAAATTGTTCGTAGCTTATATAAGTGCGCCCCAGACCTTCGCATAGCATTTTACATTCCGTTTCATAAGAGCATACCGAAGAGGCGATTTTCGACGAGAGGCGATTCCGGCCGAATTTGAAGTTTCCATCAGTAGGCGATTTTCGACAACCACCCGGTGAGTCTCGCTGACCTTCGCTCTTCTATATGTCATGTCTTCCAATCTGGAAATGATTCATGAATACTGTGATAATTCCGAGCCGGGGACTACTGAAAGTGAGAGTGGGTCATCCAAAGGTCCTTTCGAGACCACTCTACCATATCCCTCGCCTCGAAAGCAAAAAATATTAGTTTCAAAGACCAAGCAGCCCAGTAAGAAGACAGCCTCCCGACCCCGTCGATCCGAGACCGCTACCGTCACTGAGATGCCGCGAATCTACGTACCGCAGAGGTAGTCCCCGGGGGTTCTGTCATGTCAGAATCCCAGATAGAGTGGATCCGCTCGGAGTTTTAGATCCTAGACTCCATTCAGATAAGGGATCCCGGTCCCTTGGACGTTGCTGGCGCCCCAGTTAAGGGAGAGGTGGCCATCTTCCTATGCGTGCTGCAGTACGGGGTCTGAATACCATTACATCCTTTCATCCATAAGGTAGCGACCTACCTCGGATTGGCCCCTGGACAGTTCGTTCCGAATGCATGGAGGGTGATGATCTCAGCCTACATAATTTGGAAGCAAGTTGGGAACCCCGGGCTGACCCCAGAGGAGCTGCTGAGCCTGTACATGGTTAAGCATGATAGCAACGATCCATGTTACTATTTCGCGACTCGGGAGAGCAAAGGGTCGGGGTTGGTAATGCACTTGCCGTCTGCCAACAAAAACTAAAAGAACAAGTGGTTCTATGCGGCGGGTGATTGAAAGGGGTCAGCGGCTGAGTTTAGGATCCCGACTGCCCGAGTTCCGACTCATTTTACCAAACCAGGTCAGGCTTGTAAGACCCGTATCCTAATTCGCACTGTTCCGTTGATTCCCGCGACCCTTCTCGTCAAATTTCGGCAATCCGCGACTTATGGTTGACGTTGCGCACGACCGTAAGTCGTATCCTATTCAGTTGAGCCGGCTTAATCCGAGACTTGTATCATTGCGACCGCACCGTCGCCGCGGTTCCAACGCCGCAACTCACGCACCGATCCGATACCCAGACGATGAGATACGGACCCACGTTCAGTTCGAGTAAAAACACCACGCGTCGCAAATCCCAAGGAATCTCTACAAAGTGTCCCATCAATCACATCAATCAATCCCATCAATCACCTCTCATGTCAAGTACAAGCACCCATACTTCCTTTCTCCACAAGTCAAGCAACCACCCAAGTCAATTAACACATCACCTCACCCATTACTCACATCCATCAACCATCACCCCTTCACATCACTCCATCTCTCATTAATCACCTCTCTCTCTCTCTCATTTCTCAACACTCCAAACCCAAACAAGGGAGAGCATCCAACGTCCAAGCCTTCCCATGGAGAGAAGTGCATATGTGAGGCCCACTTCCCACTCCAAATCCCATCATCCTAGCCATCCATTTCCCATCTCCACCATCAAAGTGAAGCTCTAGGAGACCGGCTATCCAACGGACCAAGAAGATCAAGTGGTGGGTGTTCCTCTAGACTATTTTTTTTGTGTTTTTAAGATGGCCCAAGTGAGGCCAACCGATCAATAGTTTGGATCTTACTTGAGACCCTAAGATGTGGCCAATGGCTCATCTGGATCATCAAGATCATTCCATGATGGGGCCATTCTCCATGGACCCCATCATGATGTTTACTTTCCTTGTATTGAGGAGGTCATCTAGACCGTCCATTTCTAGTGGAGTGGAATCTCCACCGTTGATCTTTTGTTGATAGTCCATATGCAAGAGGACCTTTGATGTATGATTGGATGATTGAGACGGAGGGCCCATAGTGCCGGGGTCCCTCCATCACGCGTGTCCCACCCTATCTCTCTCTCCCTCTTTTCCATTTATTTATTCCTTGTGTGTGATGAAATGGCCATATGGCCCACTTAAATGAGCTCCACCATGAAATATGTATTTTATCCAAGCTCTCCATGAGTGGGGCCCATCTTAAATGTATCATTTGTGGCAGCCCACTTAAATAGGGCCCACCTTGATTACATTTGACAAAAAAAAAAAAAAAACACACGTCTAGGCGTTGGACGTCACTGGAAGGAAAAGCATGAATATTGGCTTGCTCTAAAGCCTTTGGAAATGGGCCACTTGTTTAGGCCTCACTCTGGTGTATGCTTCTAATCCAAGCCGTCCATTCCCTTTCCCGACTCATTTTAGGCGTTGAGCCGAAAAATGAGGATGATCAGAGCATCCAGTGGGCCATATCGTCGAAAATAGTACTATTACCATTGAAAGACGCCTTGGTCATTTTATACACCAATAAAAAGGCGGATATGGGTCTCATTCTAACTGTTTCGAGGCATAGAATACGGTGGATGAAGTGGATCTACCAGATATGGGCCCCACACCTGAAAAACCCTAAAAAAATGGGTTCCCATATTTTTTAAAAAAAAAATCACACAGCAGCAAGGCTGCTGTGTCAGGACGCTGGCCGCACGCCAGCGGGCGGGCGGGCGGACGTGGGCAGGGTCCCACGGCCTTGAGCATGGGCCTCACCTTGATGTTTACCTGCCATCTAGGCCGTCCACATGGTGGACCCCTACCCGAAGCAGGCCCCACCAAAAATTTAGGCCCATCCAAGACTCAGGCGGCCCACACCACAAAAATCAGTGGGGACTAAATGTTACCATTGAAATCCTTGTGGGGTCCACAGAAGTTTTTGTTCAAACTGAAAATTGTGTTTTATCTGCACCCGGGTCCCTGTGACCTTTACCATCGGTTTGGATGGCATGCAAACTTAGTGGTGGGCCACACACGTGGATCCCACCCTTGATGTATGTGTTTTTCTGCACCGTCCACAAGCATGGACGGTGGAGCCCTGCGAATGGTGGAGCCCACCCTGCTGCATGAGCCTTCTTCGCACCGTCCAGTGGACGGTGTGAATGCCCACTGTGATGTATGTGTCTTATTCACACATCCAGGTGTGGATGGTGAGGCCCACCATGGTGCATAGGTTGCATCCTAACCGTCCATCCATTTTATCAACTAAAATGAGGTAGATCCATGGTTCAAAAGGGCCCATTTTTGGCATGTATATAGGGCCCATGTTGACCCATTTATGGCCATTCATTCAGGCCCACCTTGGTGCACATCTAAGGCCATGGGATTAAGCCCATTTGGCATGTGCAATGGCCATGGGATTAAGCCCATTTGGCATGTGCAATGTCCATGGGATTAAGCCCATTTGGCATGTGTAATGCCCGTGGGTTTCGGCCCATTTGGCATATGCAATACTCATAGGATCCGGCCCACTTATTTTATATAAGGCCCACGGGATTCAAGCCCATTTGATACATATTAAAGTCCATGAGATTAAACCATTTGATGTGTATGGGCACAAATGGAGTGGCCTAGTTGATATATTTAAAGCTCATGTATATGGGCCCATCTGACATATTTAAGGCTCAAGTTGTAAGGCCACTTTGATGTATTTCAAGGCCCATGGATCATGGACCATTGCGATGTACATAGGGCTCGTTGGTGAGGCCCATCAATGTAACCCATTTGGTGAATGTGAGGCCCATGTAATACGACCCATTTGCTATATCTAAGGCCCAGGGATCGAGGCCTAACGGACGTCCTTAGGGTCCATTGCAATATACGTTTATCATGGTTCTTGAAATGATATTTATGGCAAGCCGTGCCTAGAAAACAATGTTGGTTTGACGTCCACATTTTATGTACAATGTTGGTTAAATGTCCGCATTGTAACTCTCTTTAGGGCCCATTGATAGGTCCATACCTGTTGCTATTCATTACCTTATAACATGCTTAAAATAATCTCATGACCCATGACCATACGCATCATATGTATGCTTGATATGAGTAATGACTGAGCATAACATACGCCATTGGGCAGACCATTTATGGGGCTCATTATATGACTGAGCGCCCCACATGATCGCGCAGTACGCGCTGGATTGCTGCATATTTTGACAGCGTGATTCATGCATCTCGCATACGTATGACTTGATCACTGCACGCCCTAGCGACATCAGGGCCGTGGCTCCACAGGTACATCGTGGATGACCGTATTGGATACCGGAAATACTTATTCTAGCACTATGGGCACTTAGGATATCCTTGGGTGAAAGTCCCAGAACCTTTTTGATACCAGGAGATGCTCCAACGTCTAGACCGAGTGGATACACGAGCGCCCGAGTGGCGAATACCAGTAGGCCGCGTCTCCCACTGTGTCGTGGTCGGTTGGAAGGGGGTGTGGCCTTATCCGCCTGAGTGAGAGGGCTATAAGCTAGGCTGAGTTTGACTAGCTCGCAAGTGAGTCCGCTATCGACGAGCCGGGTAGGTATTGGCATACTACTGGTCAGGCGGATAGTGAGGTCTTATCCACTTGCTTGACTGTGCAGCTAGGGAAGTGGCAGTCTCTGCGAAGTGTATTAGACCCCGGTGATATCCAGAGAGGAACTGTACTGATATACGTATTTGAGGAGTACCGACTTGCTTGGATTGCATTTCGCATATGACATTTGGCTATGTAGGCCTTGCATTGCATCGGTGTGGCCGATGACATTCATCTCTTGCATCATGCCTTGCATTACATAGCCTTGGTATATTCATGGACTTACCACATACTTCTATATTGTTCTGATACTGTACACTTGGCGTTTGCCTTGCGCACACACTTACACCACCCTCTAAGCTTTTGTAAGCTTATGCACGATAGTTGCGTGCAGGTAGCGTTGGACGACAGCAGCGCTGAGACAGGAGTGCACATCAGGACCTTTTTGGAGCTTTTGATCACTGTGTATTTTCCTTTCTGTATTGTACTTAAAATTTTGTTATAGTGGATATGTGGTGATGTCGTTTTGTGACTTGGTTATGCTTGTAGTTATGCTCCATTACAAAAAAAAAAAAAAATTTTCCTGAAAATCCTCCTTGCAGAACCCTAGGATCGGAATCTGGCATTTGATTGTCAGGAGCCGAGAATGGGGCACTACGGAGGTTGTCGGCACCGGATTCGGCAATCGGGATTCATGTGAATTCGATTTTCGGATTTGGGGCGTGACAGGGCTTCATTTCATATCTGAGTTGTTGCTTTGATTTTCACTTCGGTCGAAGTAACATTTCCTCCTTTTGCAGTTTTTCAAAAGGGGTTGCCGCTCCTCGACTCGAACCAGAAAAATCAGGTTGCAAAGGCCAGGGCGTGGTCAGAGTCGCGTCGCTCCTGAGCTGATCTGATCACTGCAGCCAACCTCCACTGGTCCGTGCTCTACAAATCCCAGCCTCTGCTTTCATCCCTTAGTAAGTTACCATGATCTTTTCGATGAGCTTTCTTTTGGTTTAGTAGTTAACATTTTTTTTTTTTTTTGCAGGTATGGCCAAGGCGTCCTGGGCTCAGAAGAGGAAAGCAGCTCCGACGGCGGCAGAGTTGCTCAAAGAAGCCCCCCAAGTGAAGATCACTCGGAAGAAGCCGGCCCTCCCCCACGTGGGGGAATCTTCTACTGCACCAACTTTATCAGCCCCAACAGTGAAGCCAATTGGCTCGTCCTCCGTACCACCGACTCCGGCGCGCCCCGGCACCATCGCGGTTCCCCCGGCAGTCTAGCGCACGGTGGTACGTCTTCCGCCCAGGCTCGTCCAGACGACTGTGGTCGACACCCCTGTCATGCCGAGCACCGTTGCTCCTCGATCTCCCGCCGCCGCCATTCCCCCTATAGTGGAGGTGCCTGCCGCGGTCCCTGAGGCCCCTATCGCTGTGCTTTCATCCTTCGAACGGGAGTAGGCCAATAAAATAGCTGATAATGCGCTTTTCCCCCAGAGGTCGGGGGAGAGGTACGCGCCGAGGGTCAAAACTCGACCGGCAGTAGGGTAAGGGCCGAGGGGGCTGAGGCTTCGGTTAAGGCGGGCACAAGCGGCGGGAGGTTTGATCCCGGTTATCATATGGCTTGCTTGGCTCCGTAGGCTGCCAAACATGCTAAGGAGGAGGATATCGCTCATACTCTTGAGCTGTCGGAGGGCGGCTTCTTAAACGACTTTGCCTCCGTGTGCTACATGGTATGCTTCCGAGAATACCCCTTTTTTTTCATGTTGTTATATACTATAGATTCTGATCTTTATTTTCTGTTCAGGCCGTCCCAATGCTGCTCTCCATTCGTCAGAGAGCGCGGGAACGCAAGGAGACAGAGGCAGAGTTGGAGGCCATACAGGCCGAGGCAGCGGCCATGAAGGCTGAGCAGACCAGCATGCGCCAACAGCTAGCAGGCGAGAGGGCTAAGGTTAGGCGGCTGCAAGGTGTTATCATTGGCTTCGAGGCTAGGGAGTTGCAGCTACAGGATAAGGCAGATGACTTCAAGAAAACTGGCGATGCGGTGACCGCTGAGTTGACCCGTGGCAGGTCCCACGCGGACTCTTTGGCCATGGAGACCGCTCGGCTCGGAGAAGCTCTGAACCACACCAAGGTCGAGGCGACTGAAGAACGGACACGAGGCCTGAATCAGGCCGTGGAAGCCCAACGAGCGAAGGATGAGGTTTCTTTGGCTACAGCGGTTGCTGCTGCTATCGAAAGTTTCAAGACTTCTAAGGAGAGAGACGCTGAAACTGCAACGTTTTATAATCGCGGATTCGACGCTTGCCTCGAGGCAGTCGTGGGTTTATAGCCAAACCTTTACCTTGATTCCCTCCTGCCCGACAACTCCGAAGATGCCCTGGTCGAAGTCGTCCGTTCGGATCCAGCTCCTGACGCACAGGCTCCTGATGCCCAAGCTTCTCTTCCGGCATGAAGACTATCATTTTGCTTGTTTTTTTTAAACTATCAATGTACTTTCAATCATGTACTTTTGTCCATCTGAGGGGATTTAATGAAGAACATTATTTTTACATTGTCTATTTGTTTGTGAGATGTCGAACTGGTTTCTTTATGGTCAGTTGTCCGAGCCTCCTCGGCCCAAGTTTTAGTTGGGTTCGATCTCTTTGAATGCTCGGCTCGTCGCCTTTGTTTTGTTGTATGCCGAGCTGAACACCTAACCGGAGGGTCGGAGTTATTATTAGACTTTTTCCCTTGGAGGGATGCCTTATCGATCTTTCGTAAGGTTGGGTTCCGATTCCTTAAAAGATCGGACCACTTATTAGGCTTTTTTCTCTTGGGAGGGATGTCTTGTCGATCTTTCGTACGGTTGGGTTCCGATTCCTTAAAGGATCGGACCATTTAACTCGTGCTTATGCGGATAGGGTAATCAGACAAGCATTCAAAGGTAGAATCGATCTTTTATTAAGAGCCTTAAAGGCCAGTTGCTCAGAGGCATACATTTTATTATGAGCCTTAAAAGACTATTTTCTCACGAGTAGTAAATCTTCAAGTGCTCGGCATTCTAGGAATGAGGGAGATGATGGCCTTCGAGGTTTTTCAGGTGGTACGAGCCCGGTTTGGTAGATCTGACCACACGATATGGACCTTCCTAATTGGATCCGAGCGCTCCTGCCCCTGGCTCCACCGTGTTCTAGAAAACCCGTCGGAGGACTAAGTCTCCTGGTCGGAAGCGCTTGACTCTGACATTAGAATTGTAGAAGCGCGATACCTGCTGGTGCCGAGCCGCTGTTCGGAGCTTGAAAATTTCTGAGTTCTTCGAGCAAATCCAGATTAATCGCCATCTGCTCGGAGTTCTGATTTTCTTCAAAACCCCTAACCCTCGCTGTAGGGAGTCCGATTTCTACTGGTACCATTGCCTTCGAGCCGTAGGATAAAGAAAATGGGGTTTCTCCCGTTGAAGTCTGGGCTGTAGTCCTATAGGTCCAGAGGACGAAGGGGAGCTCTTCGGCCCAATTTTTTTTACTTTTTCCAGCCTCGTCTTGAGATGATGTTTGATAATCTTGTTGACCGCCTCTACCTGTCCGTTCGACTGTGAGTGCCGAGCCGATGAGTAAGCGTTCACAATGTCAAGTCCTCGACACATGCTGCGAAACTTATCATTGTCGAATTGGTGGTCGTTATCAGAAACGATGGTTCTCGGAATCCCGAACCGGCAGATGATATTTTTCCACACAAAATCAATTACTTTCTGCTCGGTGATATTTGCGACTGACTCGGCCTCTACCCACTTGGTGAAGTAGTCGACCGCGACTGTAGCAAACTTGACCTGTCCCTTCCCAGTGGGCAAGGGACCGATGATGTCGATCCCACATTGAGCGAATGGCCATGACCCACTCATGCGGGTCATTTCTTCTGCCGGTTGCCTCGGCACAACAGCAAAACGCTGGCACTTGGAGTCTTGCTTAAGGGTTGGCTAGAAATACCCTTAACGAAGTATCTTCATGGCTAAGGCGCGACTGCCATAATGGTTTCCACAGATTCCCTCGTGAATCTCACGAATCACTTAGTCGGCTTCACCCGGTTGGAGACATCTAAGGTAAGGCTGAGAATGCCCCTTCTTATACAACACTCCGTCTAATATGGCGTACCGCACCGCTCGGACCCTAAGTCACCTCGCCTCTAATTTGTCCGAGGGGGCCTCACCGGTTGATAGATAATTGAAAATCGGATCCATCTAACTAGGAATGGACTGGACAGGGTTAATTTTCTCTGACTGGCTAATGCTTAGGTGTTCAACGAACTCGACTGGAACAAAATGTGAGACCTTCCTCTCGGAGGCCGAGGCGAGCCTCGCTAGGGCATCGACCCATGAGTTCTCGGCTATGGGGATCTTCCGGATAGTGCAACTCCAAAACTTTCCAATCAATTTTCTCGCTTCCTCAAGGTAGGCGATCATTCTAGCTTCCTTAGCTTCATACTCTGAGGAGATGTGGTTCACTACCAGCTGTGAGTCACAGCGGACTTATAGAGTTTGAACGCCTAGCCTCGCTGCCAACCTGAGCCCGGCTAACAGTGCCTTGTACTCGGCCTCGTTATTTGAAGCTTTGAACCCGAGCCTTATGGCGTATTGGATTGTTGTTGAATCAGGTACAACCAGGACGACACCGGCTCCAACTCCTTTAATGTTGGAAGATCCATCAACATAAAGGACCCACCCCGGATCCGACGCTGCTTCTTGATTGTTCAGCGGGACAGACGGTGTCATTTCAACTTCCTTTCTCACTTTCTCTTCATCAGGAGTTGTGAATTCGGCGATAAAGTCGGCTACGGCTTGACCCTTGAGTGCTGTCCTGGGTCGGAATTGGATATCAAACTCTCCGAGTTATACGGCCCATTTGGTCATCCGACCTGACACTTCGGGTCTCTGTAGGATATGCCTTATAGGAGAGTCTGTTAGCACAACTATGGAGTGGACTTGTAAGTATGGCCGCAGTCTTCTGGCTGACACGACGAGGCACAACGCCAATTTTTTCAAAGACTGGTACCTTGTTTCGGCTGGTACCATGACTTTGTTTACATAACAGACGGGGTGCTGCTTGCCTCCGACTTCTCTGATCAGAGTCGTACTGACAACTGAGGCCGAGACGGCGAGGTAGAGGAACAAAGGTTCCCCTTCTTAAGGCTTGGTTAGTAGGGGTGGTGAACCCAAGTACTATTTTAATTACCGGAAGGCTTGCTCGCATTCCTGCATCCACTCTACCCTCTTATGACCCTTCAGCTGCTGGAAGAAGGGAAGACATTTATCTGTATCCCTATATATGAAGCGTCCGAGGGCTGCGACTCTTTCCGTGAGACATTATATTTCCTTGAGAGTCCGAGGCGAGTTCATGTCCAAGAGGGCTTTGATCTTGTCTGGGTTCGCCTCGATACCCCGCTGGCTGACTTGGAAGCCCAAGAATTTTTTTAACTCAACCTCGAACACGCACTTGGCGGGGTTAAGCTTCATCTGGTATTCACGGAGGACGTTAAATGTTTCTTCAAGATCAACAAGGTGGTCAGAGGCTTTGATACTCTTCACCAGCATATCGTCCACATACACCTTCATGGTGTGTCCGATTTGTTTGGCGAACATCTGATTCATCGGTCTTTGATACGTTGCCCCAGCATTTTTCATGCCAAATGGCATGACCCGTTAACAGTAGAGTCCCCTGTCCGTGACAAAGGTGGTCTTCTGCCTATCTGGGAGATGCATGGAGATCTGGTTGTACCCGAATTAAGCGTCTAGAAATGAGAGTAACTCGTGTCCGGCCGTACTGTCCACCAGTTGGTCGTTCAAAGGTAACGGGAAGCTGTCTTTGGGATACGACTTAATCAGATCGGAGTAGTCTACGCAAACCCGCCACTTTCCAGTTGACTTCCTAATGAGTACAACATTTGTTATCCAGTAAGGGTTGTATACTTCTTCTATGAAGCCCGTATTGAGCAGGGCGGATACCTCCTCGGCAATAGATTTATATCGTTCAGCATCGAACGACCTTCTTTTTTACTTAACTGGCCGGTGGTCTGAGTCCACGTTCAGCCTGTGGACTTGCACATCGGGTGAGATCCCCGGTATATCTGCATGTGACCATGCGAAGACGTCTCAGTGTTGCCTCAAGAAGGCCAATAACTCGTTCCTCCGCTCGGGATTCAGTGATGATCCGATCTGAACAGTTTTGCTCGGATCTGATTCATCGAGAGGCACTCTTATCAGATCTTCGACTGAGGAACTTTCTTCTGTCGATCCCCGAGGGTCCAAGGCGTTCACTACGAGCGTTTGTTTGGCGGCCCCTTTCCTTACGGCTATCGTATAACACCTCCGGACCTCGCGTTGGTCACTTCGGAGATAACCGATCCCACCTTCAGCTGGGAACTTCATCATCAGATGATAAGTTGAGACGACCGCCCTCATCGCATTAAGGGAGGGTCGGCCCAGAATCACGTTGTGGACTGATGAAACATTGACAACTAAAAAGTCAACCAAAAGTGTGACTTGATGTTACCCTTCTCCCGTTGTTACTGAGAGGGAGATGGCTCCTTCGGAGATAACTCTCTCTCCGGCAAAGCCGTGCAAGGGAGTCTTCACAGGTCGGAGCTTGGACCGTGAAATTCCCATCTTCTCGAACGCCTCGGAATACATGACGTCAGCCGAACTCCCGATGTTGACCAAGATGCGGTACACTTTGTGATTGGCTATGGTCATAGTGACCACTAGCGCGTCGTTGTGCGGGTGCTGGATCCCACGTGTATTATATTCTGTGAAGGTCAGGCTACACGGAGCGAGACAGAGTTCCTTGATGGGACGTTCCGTCAGGTGAATGTGGTGTTCCGACTTGGAGCTCCGGGAATGGACTTTCCGTGCCCTGTTCGAATCCCCTCCCCAGTTGAACCTCCGAAGATGGTGCGAATTTCGGCGGGCTCATCTGGGGGGTTGTTCGATTGCTCTTACGGCCGTTCTTCTCTCTGAGCGGATTTTTCCTTTTTGGCATAACGACGTATATGTCCTTTGCGGATGAGGGACTCAATTTGGTCCTTCAGATCCACACAGTCGTCCGTGTTGTGACTATGGTCCCAGTAGAAGCGGCAGAATTTTCGCTTGTCCCTGTGTTCTAAATCAGCCCTCATGCAAACCGGTCAATTGAGTAGCCTGTCCCCTCGGATGTCTAGCAGGATCTGCTTGGCGAACGTATTGAGCGGAGTGTAGGAACGGAATTTCCCTTCCGGCCTACGGCTCGGAAGACGATTGCGAGAAGCGCGGTCATCCGTCCCTTTGCCAGCCGGTTGGGAGTCTTCGTTCCGGGGTCTCTTCCCCTTGTTCGTCGAGTCAGACACCTGGGTACCCTTTCGGGCATTGGTGAACTCCTCTGCGTTAGTGTACTTCTGAGCTTTCGCCATGAAGTCTGCTAGTGTCTTCGGTCGATTCTTTGCGATGGAGAAGACAAACTTTCCTTCTTTCAGTCTGCTTACAATGGCGGCGAGGGCCATCTTATCATCGTAGTCCTCGACATGTAATGCTTCTTCGTTGAAGCGGGCAATGTAATCTTTCAACGACTCTTTCGGGGTCTGCTTGATGGTGAAAAGGTGGGTGTTGGGCTTCCGGCTTCTCTTACCGCTTATGAATTGCGTAAGGAATAGTCGACTCAGTTCCGCGAATGGGCTTACGGAATTTGGTTTCAGCTGGCGATACCAAATTCGAGTGGATCTGGTGAGGGTGATAGAGAACCCTCTACACATCATCGCATCCGTTGCAGTCTGGATCTGCATCCATGATCTGTAGGACTCCAAGTGTTTAGATGGGTCCCCAGATCCTAAATATTGGATGACGGGAAGCATCCGAAACCTCTGCGGCATCACTTCAGCCATGATGGCCGGGGTGAAGGGAGGCTCGGTATCTTTCATCATCGCCTGAATCGTGGTTGGAATTGTCGATTGTTCCTTCTTTTTCTCCAATATTAGGAACTTATCCTTCAGTTCCACAAATCGCGCTTCCCAGGGATCCTTATTTTCAGCGACGACCTCTGGCGCATGTTCAACCTCCGGTGTTCCTCTCTCTCTCATTCGTTCCAGCTGATGACGGAGGTCTGAGGGCGGTAGGGCAGATATTGCTTAATGGACGATCGTCGGAGCCTGAGTAGTGGGGTTCCGTGCGGATACCTCCGCACGTGCCGTAGGAAGATTTTGACCCGAATACGGTACCCCGGAGTGTTGGGGGGCTTCGGGCCTCATACTCCTCGGTACGGAACGAGTTTCCACGAACAGCCCTACCGGCTCGAGGATGGGTTGTTCTTGAGCAGGGCGTGGCTCTGGTTCTCTCTGTTCATTCGATTTATCTCGTCGTGCAGGGCCTGGATTTCGTTCTGCATGGTGCGATACTTCCTCGACCGATTACACGAACGCTGGGAAGGCCCTTGTGCGGACTCGGCATGAAGCGATGATGATGAACGAGTCTGCTCATTGGGTTGCGGCTGCACCGCTGCAGCTTTCTTCTTCTTCGCCATTGCTTGAGAAAATGAGAACCTGACTTCTACTTTCAGGTTCCCACAGACGGTGCCAAAAAATGTTGATGCCAAAATCCGGTCGGCCCTCCCTCCACGTCGTCCCCCACGTATTATCTCTGAAACCTGCACCAGGAAAGCAGACAAATGTGACCCTAGCTAAGCCGGAAGACCCTCCGATGTCTAAATCAGGACAAGGGAATCAGGGTCTAAGTAGAGAGTAGAGGAGAGATAGATTTTATGTACCTGTAGATATGACGATGCGTACTATTTATACCTGCCTATGATGCGGTCTGCGTCCGATAATCTCGACATGATCAGAAGGATTGTAGGATCATGGAGATATTGCCCGTAATTTACTGATCGCGCAGCGTATCCGGTGGATCGTGCGCACCTGCGAGCGAAGTTACCGGCCACGTCTTGATATGGCAGTTTCCATATTGAACGAGTGAGATATGCACGTCGGAGAGTCTGTTCGGCTCGGCTTATCTAAGGATACCACCAGTTTGATCCGCCTAGTTGACTCAGTTGGTTCTACCATGGCTGTCAGGGCTGACTTCAATAAGCAGTGTGGTTAAGGCATCGGAAGTCATCCGATCGAAGTATGATTCCGAGTCGCGCACCAACCGTGTTATCTGTTTGGATGGATCACGTCCCGAAGCAGATCAGATGAATCATGCCTCGGCTCGGACAGGCGCTTGGGGCAGTGTTGTATCGTGAGTTCGGATTTCTCATAACAGTAATTACACTACATTACACTTGAGCTGAAACATCAAACAGTCACTTAGCATAATTAACTTAATTTTGAATTTGTCTCCTTATTCGCATCAGGTCCTGACACGAGCCTGAGAAACTGATAGACGGGGTGGATTTCTCGTGGGCATATCGGTGGGTCCATGTAGCCTCTGCCGCCAGGCACTTCCCTCTGATTGGAAGTAAGAAGCGGATTTGGAAGACAAATGATCAGATACATCCGTGGATGTTCCACAAGTTATGATACATCACTCCGTTCACCCCACGTGTCACTAATATAGAATATCATATACGTAGAAAAAGATGGGCAACACCATGAAGATCGTCTGATGTAAGCATCATTACAATCCACACAAATAGCAGGACACAATGCCAATTGCAATGGACAGCCGGTGGCATTTATCAATGAACGGTGTGGCCCATCAATGTTTATATCTGAATCCTTTTCGTGCCAACCGTTCATGATAGTGTGGCCCACCTTTTGTACGGACACGATACTCCATGTATCTGACACGTAGGTGGGAAAATAGAAGACAATACAGTTGCTGCATCTGATCTGAAATACCACTACTGTCAGCAACATTCCCTCTCCTCTCCAAACCCCGTTTCTTCTCTGCTTCTCTTCCTTGCATTCCTCACGCAGTCGGGAAAAAAAGCACCATTCAAAGCACTACTGATCCCAGAATCAACGCCATTTTCATGTGAAAATCGAAAAACCCTTACCCTAATTTCTCCGATCTGGGGCGATGGCGTCCGGCCAGGACTCAGGAACGACGCTCATGGATCTCATCACAGCAGATCCGTCTTCCGTCTCCCAATCCACCACCACATCGGTGCCGTCGTCGTCGTCGTCGGCGGCAGCTCCTTCTTCTACCCTCGGAAAGCCGGTCCCAACTGATCGGAAGACCAAGAGGAGCACCCTGATGCAGATCCAGAGCGACACCATCTCTGTCGCCAAAGCTGCTCTCCATCCCGTCCGGACTAACATCATGCCGCAGAAGCAGAAGAAAAGGGTATTCTCTCTCTCTCTCTCAATTGAGGATCTTGATTGACTGAAATGGTTGAATTTCATTTTGAATTTTGATACGAGGACTGTTAAAAGTTACGATCTTTCAACAGTTGGAAATTCATCCATTGCAAGTCTCGTCGGCATATTTAATAATGCAGAATCGTGATAGTATTATTCATATAGTGAAATTGAGTTGCATGAATGATGCATGTAGCACATTAATTGTACAATTCGAGGGCCTGATTGGACACCCGCCCAGATCAGGATTGGCTTTTCCTTCATTTCAGCAAAACCAACCATGTTTTGGCCCATTTGGGTGCTGTTAGTTGGCCTCGGCACCATGAGCTCTGGTGCTGTACCATTTTTCATGCAAACATGCCACTTCTGTATGACGTCTGTACCATGAAATGGTAGGCCTCACCATGAAAATTACCCTTCTCAGAATTATGATAGTATTGTTCATATAGTGAAATTGAGTTACATGACTGATACCTGCTGCATGTTAATTGTACAATTCGAGGGCTTGATTGGATGCCCGCTCAGATCAGGATTGGCTCTGCCCTCATTTTAGCAAAACCAATCATGTTTTGGCCTGTCTGGGTGCTGATAGTTGGGCTTGGCACCATGAGTTCTGGTGTTGTACCATTTTTTGTCCAAACATGCCACTTCTGCACCATGAAAATTACCCTTCTCAGAATTCAGGTTGATCCATTTGCTAGGTGGACGGGTCCATTTGTATAGTGAGTCACGCCACTGGTTGTTCATTGATTCTAATGGCATGATGAGTGCACCAGCCTGATTTTCGTTCCAGTAGATTTTCATGGTAGAGGTGTAGAGCCTGCCATCTTCATGGTAAGATGTCCTACACAAGTGGCATGCTGGTGTGAAAGATGGTATGACTTGTGGTGCCGTTGCCTGTAGGTGATCCATTCTCTTTCTCTTGACAGGACAGTCTTTGGCTGTGTTGCAATGTTTTTTCATGTACATATTTTCCCCATATATGTGTTTTCCCGACGGCCCATGATAATGTGATAATAAGTTACTTTTGCAGCTCTTATGGTGCCTCTAATGTCCTTTCTTTGATTCTCTGCAGCCGGTTTCATATGCACAACTTGCACGGAGTATTCACGAACTCGCTGCCGCATCAGATCAGGTATCTTTAGTTGCCTTCCAACTGCTTCTCATTCAGTGCATGCTTTTTTCTCCAGACTTATAGTCTGCAAACTCTGCTTTTATTTGTGTAGAAAAGCTCCCAGAAGCAGTTAGTGCATAATGTATTCCCCAAACTCGCTGTATACAATTCAGTGGATCCTTCATTGGCACCATCTCTTCTCATGGTACGATGTTATGGATATCCTTCTCTTTCATTCTCTTTTGTATTCACACGGTTCTCTGCATGCTTTCTACTGGTCTGGCTTGCAAGGTTGACACTCAAGCGGATGTTGGATATTTTCATCATTAACTTCATATAAAAAGTACAACATTTGTGCTGTGTGCACGTGATGCATCCCAGGTGCTGGTGATATCCATGTGGATGAGTTCATCGCTATTGAAAATGGTGATATACATGCTTAGTTTATTATTATATTAGAAGGCACAGATTGATGAATGTGCTTCTACTATTCGTTTTTAGCTGGTTCATGAGCTGATTGGACAGAAGTAGGCATTTCATAGACAATCTATGAGTGTACAAGAGCTGCGAGGTTTTGGTCATGGTGGTTGAATTATCTTTAAAACTGTCTGATCCCAGTTTGAGAATCATTTCCAACATCCAGATGCAGGGGCTGCATTTTGTTATGTCATAAAGCTTAGTGGGTTTGCAAGTTTGGCATCTATCATTCTTTAGGTGACTGAAGAGTGCATGTATGATCAATTTTATTATTGAGAGGGCTGTTTTATGCATTTCATCTACTCCGACTGTAATCTGTGTGTAGGCATTGTTTCCCACTGAAATGATACCATATGCAGGTAAACCTGTTTGGAAGTAATTGTCTTAAGAATTGTAGAACTAAGGTGCTCTTTTTTATTTTTATTATATTTTACAACCCAGATGCTTTCTTGTGATGATTTTTCATATTCTTGAGGCATATGTTATCGTGTCCATTGCTATAGAAGGTGACAACTGCAGACCCGCAATGTACTACATGTGAAGGAAAGCAGGTAGCATATTACACATGAAAGTGTTTATAAATATGCCTGTAATAATATTGTTGTAGTGTCTTGGAAATACACTGCAACAGAGGACATTCTCATAAACTGCTGTGTCTACACCTTAAAAGTTAATTTTTTATTCCAATTGTTTTTTTGAAAGATGTGAAATTTTATTAAGCAGAAGGCTAGAGAAAAGACCACAAAGAACAACAACAAACTACAAAACAAAAAGAAAAGAAAAACAAGAAAGCAAATGCAACAACCAGCCCATGAACTGACAAGAAAACCCTGAAAAATGAACGAACTAAGGTGTCCAATCCCTGAATAGAACTAGGACTCTAGAAAACACCCCAGCTGAGGATATACTAAGATTTATGAAATATCAGTCATTCCTCTTAGCCCACAAAACCTAAAGAATTGCCAAGAGAAGGACCATCCATTTCCTTTTCGCCAAGTCTCCTCTTGAATCCGCATGCCAAGTGCAACAAAGATCATCAATAGAATTGGGCATAGCCCACATGACTCTGGCCAAGCAAAGAACACTCCACCAGATATCAGAGGAAAAAGGGCAGTGAATGAAGAGATGATCTATTGTCTCCTCCGCCTTGAGGCGAAGCAAACATACATTTGGAAGAGACATTCCTCTTTTTCTCAAATGATTGATTGTTAGCACACGGTTCCTACCCATAAGCCATCCGAACACCATGACCTTTGGGGGCACTCTGTAAAACCACAAAGAACCTGTGTGATGACAGACAGAAGAGACTAAAGAGGCTGCGAGAGATCTATAAAGCGAACGGATAGAGAAGATGTCAGAACTCGCCAACGACCAATGTAGAGGATCTTCCAAGTTTGAGGACAAGAAATGATCCTGCAGACGAGAGAGAAGTTGAGTAAACTCCTGGACTTTAGCATCATAGAGGTTTCTACAAAAGGGGGTGAACCAAACACCTCCACCTCTTTCTTCTACTAAACAGTCACCCACCAAAATATTTGGGTTAGGATTGATTGCAGAGAGACCAGAGAAAGATCAACCAGGGTGGGAGAATCACACCACAAATCCAACCAAAATCTAATTCTGGATCCATTACCCAGGGAGAAAGACGTGCTATGAAAGACTACTAGGGCCACCTTGACTATACCTTTCCAAAGAAAGGAAGAACTGTAAAGATAAAGAGATGAGGATTTGGTTCACCTGCCTTCGGGAGATAGACCATATTTAGAAGTAATGATCTAACGCCATAGACTCTCTTCCTCGCTTCCAAATCTCCAAATCCATTTTCCAAGGAGAGCCTCGTTAACAACCTCCAAATTCTTAATATCCGCTCCCCTTTCATTATAGGGAGAACATACCTCCCACCAAATTAATAGAGGAAACTTCCTAGCGGCTAATCCTCCTTGCCACAAAAATATTCTTCTAAGTTTGTCTATCTTCAAGATGACAAACTTGGACAATGGAATAGGGATGAAGTAGATCGACAAATTAGAGAGGGAGGCCTTAATCAAATTTAATCTTCCACCCAAAGACGGTAAATTGAATTTCTGGGTGGAGAGTTTCCTTTCCATTTTTTCAATAATCTCATCCCACAGGTATAAAGGGGGGGTTTATTATACACAGGGACAAACCTAAATAAAGAGTAGGGAGAGAACCCATCTTACATCCAAAGGATTCAACAAGAGAAGAAATTACATCCAGGGGTTAATTCCAAAGATCTTGCTCTTTGAGAGATCAACTTTCAAGCCTGAGACTACCTCGAATCAACGAATAATCATACTAAAAAAGGTTACCATATTCTCATCAACCTTACAAAAGAGAAGGGTATCATCAACAAATTGAAGAAAACAAATGCCAAGGGGGAAGTTTTCCACTTGGAAACCCCTAAAGAGGCCCACTTCCTGTCCCCTGGACAACATATAACATAAGGCTATAGTAACCAGCACGAAAAAGGAAGGAGGATAGGGGGTCACCTTGACGGAGGCCCCTGGAGGCCCTAAAGAGACCAAACAAAGATCCATTGATTAAAACTGAGAATTTTGGAGAAGGAACATAGATTCTAATCTAAGTCCACCACTTAACACCGAAGCACATCCCCTCCAGCATGTAATCAAGAGAAGACTAGTCGACATGATTGTAGGCTTTCTCATGATCAAGCTTACAAAGGATACTTGCTCTCCTAGCTTTTGAACATGGAGTCCAAACATTCATGGACAATAAGCACACAATTTAGAATCTGCCTTCATTCTACAAAGGGAAACTGAAAGGGGGAGATAATCTTAGGGATTGCCATCCTTAATCTTAGGCTCAAAATTTTAGAAAGAACTTTGTAGGGGCTACCAAGCAAGCTAATAGGACAAAAATCTTTGATGTTTTGAGCCCATTCCAATTCGGAGATTAGTGCCAAGAAGGTGCTTCCCATCTCAGTGGCCAACTGGCGTGCTTAAAAAAATCCGAAATGAATCTGAACAGGTCCAGCTTCACTAGCTCCGAAAACATTTGAAAGAAAGCAATTGGAAATCCATATAGATCAGGAGTTTTATCCTTCCCTAACCCCCAAACTACATCTTTGATCTCTTCAAGCTTCACGAGTCTTTCTAGAATCGCCACATCTTCATTAGAAATTGAACAGAGACAAATCATCAACTCGTGGGCAAGAGACATCATTAAAGGACAATAACTTCGAGTAAAAGTCTACCATAGAGCTACAAATAGAATTCTTATGAGACACAAGAACGTCATCTATACAAGGGGAGGAAATAAAATTATTCCGCACCCTATCAATTGTTTGTAACTGTACTTCAAGAACTGGGAGCTTGGACCTAGTCTTATGTAATAGCCAAATTCTTACAATGTGTCATGTCACTTATGTAAGGGAGTCTCTTGGATTGTCATAAAAGTTCAAACTTCAGACGTCTTCAGCTCATGAGACCAGCTGCTATTTTGTGATTAGTTAATCTTTTTATTTTGCTATATTTACACCATGGCAAAGTTGTCTACATTGGGTGGCATGAATTTTCCCATTTTTCGCAAAATGGGATCAGCAAAGTTCCAAATAGCTGGGAAAGGCTACAATGTTGTTGATGATGACACCAACTTATGTTGGACAGACCTAGTAGTGGCTTCATCATAATTTCTTGCTGAGAGCTCACTCTGTACTGTTTTCCTTCATTTTCTTAACAACCGATTTATTTTGGGCCTCTTATTTGTCATAACATGGCATTAAGTGTTTTTTATTTGGACATGTAGACACCACAGGAAAGTTCCTCATGATTCACTGGCTTGATTATTCCTGTTTTCTTGGTTCGAGTTTTGCATATTCTTTTTTGATGGGCAATAAGTGATTTCTATAGAAAGGAAGTAAAAAAAGAGAGACAGATATAGGAAGAAACGGCAGCTCAAATGCTGCACACAGAAAAATCAAAGCCCCAATATCAGAAAACTGATTCCCACAAACAGCTACAAATCCAGAACTGAAAACAGGTCAACAGCGCCTGTTCTCAATGATGGTGACTCCATTGGAATGCTTTCCTGGAGATGACACATGCACCTACGCGCTGTTTTGACACCTGATTTGGATTACACACACATACAACTTACAATATTCCAATAAAAGAACAATGAACAACTATGCAATGCCATAAAGCTAGGTGGATTGATGTACTTTTATGCTTTTGCAGCTTCATCAGCAATGCGAGGATCGGAATGTTCTGCGCTATGTTTACTACTACTTGGCTAGAATTCTGTCCGATGATGGCTCTCAAGGTTTAAGTGCAGGTGGCGGGATCCCCACACCAAACTGGGATGCTCTTGCTGACATTGATGCTGTTGGAGGGGTGACAAGAGCAGATGTTGTACCTCGAATAGTAGGGCAGCTTACTGCAGAGGCTTCAAATGCTGATGTGGAATGTATGGTGCCCCCTGGATTTGACTTATTCTTTGGATTCTTTTTCAATTATCTGTTTTCTGCTGATGAGGATCAGTTCCTGCTTTTAAGATTATTTATGTGAGTGTTTCTGTTTCTTTATTTTATTTTTTTGAAAGATACTGATTTTATCAAGGCCGAAGGCCAAAAAAAGAACAACAAGAGAAAACCCAGCCCCAAGACAAGGGGAGAACCCCGGCCCAATTACAAAGGGCAGACCCCAACCCAGAAAAAGAAAGAAGGGATTAGACGAATCAGGCATTCAATCCCAGATACAAAAATTAACCCTGTTAGAAATCCCAGAAGAAGTGGAACTCTGATTTTGAAAGCACCAGCCATTCCTCTCTGCCCAGATAAACCAAAGGACAAAAAGCATCGCCATTCCCCCCTTCCACTCTATGAAATTTGGCATCACCTAGGCAACATTAAAAGAAAGCAAAATGCAGCTCCAGACTTCATAAGTGAAGTGGTAGTGTATAAATAAGTGATCCATCGATTCTGCGTATTTGAGGCGGAGGAGACAGACATCAGGAAGCACCAAAGCGCTTTTGAGAAGATTATCGATTGTCAGAATCTTGTTCCTGCCAGCGAGCCACGTGAAGGCAACAACTTTAGGAGAGCCATAAGATCAAACAGGCTTGGTGTGACTAATCTGCATCTGAGGCGAAGAATGGGAAATTAGAAGATAAGACTTCACAGAGAAAATCCCAGACCTATCAAATCTCCAGACTAGTGGGTCAGAAACACTAGGGAAGGCTGGAGTCCCTGCAGATGGCCCGGGAGATGGACCAAGTCATCAATCTCCACATCTGACAAATTGTGCCAGCAAGGGGGAACCCACACTTCCCTTTCTCCCGAATATGAAAAACCATGGGCAACAAAGACACTAGAGATGGGCAAATCGAAGCTAATCTCAGAAAGTCCAAGTGAAGAGAGGACTCTCCACATCAGACATCATCCCAGAACCCAACCCGGATACCATCCTTGACAGAAAAATTCAACCCATTGGACACTTTAGGAGCAACCCTAGCACCTGCCTTCCAAACTTGGGAGGCATGGTAAAGAGAAGAAATGTTGATCCACCAGCCTGTGGGAGAGGAACTGTATTTTCCAAGTATAATTAACTTCCACAGACTCTCTTGGACTCCGAACCTCCAGACCCATTTTACCAACAAGGCTGAATTAACCTCATCCAAATGCTTTATCCCAGCACCACCAGAAGAATAAGGCAGACATACTTCCTTCCAATTTAGAAGATGAAATTTACCTGAAGAAGCACCACCCTGCTAGAGAAAATACTAAGCTCGTCAATCCTATTGTTCACCAATTTGGGACACTGGAATAAGGACATAAAATACAAGGGAAGGTTGGACAAAGATGACTTGATGAGAGTTAAACCTGCCCCCGAGAGAAAGAAGCTTACTCTTCCAAGGCGAGAGCTTCCTTTCCATTCTTTCTAGCACTTGATATAATCATAACTGAGAGAGCCATGGATATGCTTGTTGAAATCTTTAAAGTTAAAAAATTAACTATAAGAAAAAGGTGTGAAACTTGAGACTTGGAGTTGAAGTATCGAACTGCTGTAAGATTGAGTTGAATTAGTTAAGCCACAAGTCTGTTGAGTTTTTCAAGCTTTTGATTTGTTTCTAGAAAGTTTCTGCCAAGTGTTTCGGAGACTTTTGAAAATTTTGGATTTTTGGCTCTGTTCTTTGTCACTGCTCCTGAGTTTCGTTAGCTCTTGGCCAAGTCACCACATAACTGAGCTGCAGGGAAAACTCAGGTCATCACTAAATCATGTTAGCTCCCCTGAGTTTCTTATTGATTAGCTAGTTTTAAACCATAATTGAAGCTTGAGCAGTATGCATTCCTGAGGCATCTTTGAGTCTTTCTTTTCTTGCAAGCTGAAGTACAATTTATGCTTACAGTTTTGCTTTCTTCCTTATATAAATTTTGAAGTGCATAGAATAAATCATTGTAGAAAAAAATATCTTCAAGCTAGTTGCATTATCTACATTAAACAATGTCTTCAAGTCAAAGCTGTTAACAATATGCTTTCCAGCTTCTGTACTTATCAACTGACTGAAAAACTAGACTCTTTTATTATTATTATTATTATTTTAAAATAATAAATTCTTATTAAATTGACATGAAATACTGTTTGACATTGGTTTATATATCTCATGAAGTTCATGCACGAAGACTTGCGGCTTTGAAGGCCCTCACTTTTGCTCCATCAGGAAATTCTGAAATCTTGGCCAAGTTATATGAAATTGTGTTTGGCATTCTTGAGAAGGTTTGTCCTTTACCTTTCGCGTTTGGCCTTTATTGGCTGTTGATGAAACTTTTGAGAAAGATTCTTTTCTCATTGATTCTTAAAAAAAAAAGATTCTTTTCTCATTTACCTGTTGGCAATTTTAAAAAAGCTACGTCTTTCAAAAAAAAAAAAAAAAAAGAAAAAGAAAAAGAAAAGAAAAGAAAAGAAAATTATTTTGCATAGTTACTTGGCAGTGTTCGGTGTATCAGTATTGTTACACATTGATGACCAGGGATAGGAAAACATGGATTAATATTGTTGATATTATTGCTGATATCTGGAAAAATATTGCCGACTGGGGAAGCATGGAGAAAAGAGTGCAATTTTTCAGTAAAACTTTAGGAGATAATAAAAGACACGTGTTTACATATTTAGGAATCAAAATATTGCAAAAAAAAAAAAAAAAAAAAAAAAAACCATACACAATAAGTTTCCATCCATACACACATACGCAAACACCTACAGTACATCCATCCATCCATGCATACATACATTCATACATGTTCGATCCCTCCATCTATCCATGCATACACACATAGATACATAATCCATCATCATGTATCTACCCATCTATCCATCCATCCATGCCTAAATACATACATGCTTGCAGGGATTCATGTGTTCATAGTTTCATACGCGTCTACCAATCCAGTCATATATGATACTTTCATACATGCATGCATAATTATTAAATAGCATAATTATTTTCTTTTTAAAGCAAACGGATTTTTTTTTTTTTCCATAATTTCTAGTTCACTGAATTTTTTTTCTTAAAACATGCAACACATGGTACACATCACTCATCAAAATCCATCCAATTTTAGGGGAGAAAATAGAGAAAATTAGGATTTTCCTTTTTTTTTTTTTTTTGGCAATTTCTACTCAAAATATTGAAAATTTTAACTCGAATTCATGTTTATGTCAATCATGTAGAGACAAAGATTTGTAGTGAAATCCATGCCAAGATCTAAAGAATAAAAAGGTTAAGATTTGTAGTGAAATCCATGCCAAGATCTAAAGAATAAAAAGGTTAATTTTGATTTTTTCTCACATTTTGAGTTCTGGCTTACTTTTGCTTGTAAGTACTGATTTTCCCCCAAATCTAAGATTTGATTCACTAAAAACGAAGAAGAACTGTCAAAATCTATTCTATAAACAAATCCCCCCAAAAAAATTCACATAAAAAGTTATTTATTTTTCTGGTTTTTCACCTATTTTCGCAAGAATTTCCCGGACCAGCTGACTCAGTGATATCGCTGATACCTGGGAATATATGTACCGGGACTCTGGCGATAATATTGGCGATAACCATATTTTGCTGATATTTCGGCGATACAAGTGATATATTGCCAATACCTGGAAATTTCTGGTTTTCCAGCCTTATCTGTATTGCCACCTTGGCGATATTGATATTATCGCCGATATTGTCGATAAATGGAACGCTGTTACTTGGTAGCAGTGCTTATTTAAGCTCTTTAGGAAATGCATGTTGAGTTCTAAAGGTCTTTGCATTTGAATTGTAGGTAGCTGATGCAAAAAAGCGCAAGAAAGGTGTGTTCGGTAAACAGGGCGGCGATAAGGAGGTAAGATAAATTAAACCATTACTGGGGATTTGGAAGAGTAACTGTTTCCTCACATTCAAATTCAGTTTCTGTCCATGCTCATTTACATTGTTTTGTCTGCAATGGCATCAACTTGTTCACTTTTGATGACTGTTTGGCATTGAATGTGAACATCAGAAAGTACAACCACTCTTTTATTCACTTCGGCGATCAATCTTATATTCTGCAAATATGATGAGGACATCCAATTACTAGTTAGAGTATACCAGAGGAGGAGGAGAGCCCTTGTTTCTTTATGGCTAGGTGATGCATACATGGGGCCCCGTGAGCCCAATTCGAGTGTCTAGCCTGTTAAAGACCCCACACGTATGATTATGCATCTTTGAAGGCTCCGCACTCGGAAGATGCATGTGGGCTACGTAGTTGGACCATTCCGACCATTAGATCACTGTCATTGGACATCTTGATTGTGGGCCATGAAATAGTTTAGTTTATTTAGTTGTTTATCTGTTTGTTTGTTTGTTTTTTTTTTTTTTTGGTTTAACTATATTTTCGCTGAGTTTAGGGAGTTAGGAACAAATTTTATTTTATTAAGAGTCTTTATGTGAAACTTTTTATCTGAGAACGTCTTTTTGTAAAAAGTCTTTTCTGACACTATAAAGGCTTGTATGTGCACACTCTAGCCCATTATTATTATTATTATTATTATTAAACACACTCACACGTCACACCCCACACACTCTTGCGCACTCGCACCACAAGGGATGCTCGAATCCGTGACCTCGCGTTGAAACTTTAGAGAGTCTACCACTTAGGCACAACAACAGGTGCCCTAGCCCATTATTGAATATATGAAAACTTTCTCTTTGCTTTGAGATGAAGCAAATCTCGTGATTAGAGTGATTTGGTGTGATGCCATGGAGTAAATCCAAGTTATCATTCTCTTACTTTCTCTTCCATCAAAAGGTATATCTTCTCATCTCTTTCTTTTACTTTCTAGTTCTCTTTTCTTCTTTCTCCAACAATAAATCATCTTCATCTCCATCCTTAATTTTTCCTTCTGCCAATCCTTACACCTGCAACCTAACCCGTCCCAAACTCCCATCCAACCACTCTCCCTAACCGTGCACACGTACGGCCATACTTGATCGTACCCAATGTTTTAAATATCGACGATATCAGCCGATATATCCCACGATATATCTTGTATCCCACCTGTGTGATACGAAACGTACCGGTAGTGCCGATATATCTCACATGTTCGATCTAGTAAGCATTTTCAATTTCTGATCCTTTTTTTTTTTTTGTTGAAATTATATTTAATCAACGTCAAATGGTTACAAATCCATTGGCTCTTCATGTTTTGTATGAAAAATCATGGAGTCGAAGCTTTGATTTCGATATTCATTGGTTCTTCATGTTCTCCATTTTTTTTTTTTTTTTTGAAATTTCCTTCAACCGGCTGTTAATTGAGACTAATTTCGAAGTATTTAGGAGTACTTGATGAAATGATCATCACAAACACTCTAATTTTGACGTGTATACTTGATCAAACGGTCTGGAACTCCACAATATGCAGCCCACCTGCACCTTCAAAGATGCACAAACCATGCACGCGAGGTCTTCTACGATGGCTAGGGATGTGATCTAGACCCCACGGGCCCTATATAACACTCGTCTAGCCACAAAGAAGGCTGCGCCACTATCCTCCTCCGTTGGTACACACTGAACGGTCGGATGTCCTCATCAACTCTTCATCTTTATAGCATTGAAGGCAGACATTTGGAAGAATCATTCCACGTTGGCGGAGATTGTGGATTGATGGCTTTCCACACATCTGAATCCAAACTTCTTAAATGATATGATTTTCACTCTCATGTTCTCTAAGTGTGTACTAAAAGCTGTTGTGATGCATTTTATCAATACAACTATTCTTTGTGCTAATCAGCCATCCTTGCTGGTCTCTTGTAATGCATAGTAATGTTTTCTTTTCGCATAATACATAGTAATGTTCTCGTTATAAACTTTCACAGTCCATTATTCGGAGCAACTTGCAATATGCTGCACTTAGTGCTCTGAGAAGACTTCCTCTAGATCCAGGAAATCCAGCATTCCTCCATCGAGCTATACAGGGGTAGGAAGATCTTTTACTTTTGCCTTCTGACAATGGATTACATTAGTGAGTGGTCTAACATTTTTTAGTATCAATTTTGAATTAAATGAATATTAAATTGGTTAATTTCACTTTGAGAGCATTGGTTACTACAGGGTTTCATTTTCTGATCCAGTTGCAGTGAGACATGCGCTGGCAATTATCTCTGATTTGGCTACAAGGGATCCATATTCAGTTGCAATGGCATTAGGTCAGTTTGTTAAGTTGGCATATTATATTCCTTTACACTATACCCTTCAAACTTCAAAGAAAAAAAATAATCTTTTACACTAATGGCTTATGGGATCATCCTGGGGCATTTTTCACCTGAACACATGTTGCCGTTTAGCTTGCTTAATGCATACCTGTATATGTAGTAAAGCACACTATGCAAGCATAAGCTAAGCTATATGTAATGAGAGGAGAAGACAGACCCATAGGGGATAAAATCGTCATGCAATTAGTTTTATTGATTTGCTAAAACTATCCATTATTTAAGGACATGGAAGGATTTTAAACTAAATATAAGGGCATTCAGGTAAACTTGAGTTGAATCCATGCTTGCCGCCAAACCTATCTAATCCTTACATAGAGGACACCCTTGATACTCAGGCAAGGAGTGATTGTTCAAGTGTTCATACACAGGTACAGATAAATTGTATACTTCGCATACAAGTAACTCACATTAAACCATTCAAATTGTTATCCATAATTTGATCGACTATAAATCAAAATATTGTACTGATTTAATTAACTAATGCCTGATTGGTGGACATTCAAGGATGGTTCAGTGAGAAATATCCCATGGTCTGAATTTACCAAACATCGGTCTACTAATCATGGTTTAGGATTTCTCAGACAATATGATTTTTGGATCATGACCCATTTGCAGCAGGTTTTTCTATTTGTACTGTTAAGTTGAGCAGTATATGCCACGTGTACAATTACTAGGTCTTGTTTATCATGGTCAAACATTGCCAGAGTAACAAATAGCTCCCCTTTTACAACCACTCCACCGCTCTCCCACATCTTGCAAACTGCTTCCTCCCTCTATGTGTGTTGCACCTGCCATACACAGTACTGCATTATGTACGTGAGTCACTTAAATTGTCTTCACATGCATGTGTAGGTACCTTCGAGTGCATGTATAATTTGCATGCAGTTGCGTGGTTTTGCAGCCCCTCTCATTTACACCAAGAAACCCAAACATATCTGCATATTTGCCTGCGTAGTTTTTTTTTTTGTTTTTTTGATGTTTTCAGTCCCTCCACTAACATTTTCTTTCTTCCTTGGTGTGCAGGAAAGCTTGCTCTTCCTGGAGGTATGCATTTCATTTTTTGTTATATTTTGGCCCTTATGTTCAAGCTCTATGCTGTCTTAGTAGAATCAGATATGGTCATTTTCTAGTTTGGTCTAATATGAGCAGAGCAGCCAATATGCACAATTCGCAAAAAGCACACAACATGCTTGGGCCACTAGCAAATGATTTAATTATGAATGCATCTTTTAAATGACTCCTAGATGGATTGATAAATTTTATGCTTAAAATGTTCCGAGGACAAAGAAATTAGATATTATGCTCTTGGTTATACCAAGCCATGACTTGGGCTTAAACAAGTATGGGACCTCATTAACTCTGCTGATCCGCTGTGCCAATGTCTGCATCCAACACTGCAGATATTGGCTTTTGATTGCCAATATCTGCACTGCTGGCTTCTCAGTATCTTTTAACAAAATGCATCCTGTTGGATTTAACCTGTTTAGTTCATTAAATATAGTAATCTTTATATGAAAACCCGATATGAAACAGAAATGTGCAGATTTTTCATCCCAAGAGAGTGTTTTGATCGTGGTAGTTGCATACCTATATTGGATTGAATCCACAGCAAAATCTTCCTTTTATTTATGTTAGACTATTGCATGTTGCATTCGAGGGGTGCAACCTTGGAGCATTTATGAATAGCCTCAAGATGCAAGGTATATTGACTTTGCACGGATATTATGTGGTGACCCTTGTTGAACCAATTGTGAAATCAGTATGTGGCAATTGCTTGGTGACCCTTGTTGAACCCATTGTGAACTTGATACGTGACTACTGCTCTATATATAAATAAACTTTATGATATCGAAATATGACATCAGCTGACTTCGCAAGGTTTGTTGCATGGTGACTGAAGTTGAACATATTTTGAACTTGACATGGAACCTTTTACTACTCACGAATAGGCTCAACATGTGAGGGGTGCTGCCTTTGCATGGTCCTTGCATGGTGACTCAAACCAAAAACCCTGTGAACTCGATAGGTGACTGTGAACAATCTATAAATTGTCTTTATGTCCAAAACAGGATGTAACAAGTTTATACGTTGTATGGTGTTTGTGGGTCCAACCTGTGATATGGTGCTTATGCATCTACTTTTGTGTGATTCTGTACATTTAAAAGTCTTGTATTTTACAGCCTCTGAACGGTGATAGGTGTTATATGAATCAGGTGCTTTGCAGGATGTGCTCCATTTGCATGATGTTCTTGCTAGGGTTTCGCTTGCTAGATTGTGCCATACATTATCTAGAGCTCGTGCATTAGATGGTAAGTGGAACTTTAAATTTTCTTAGCTTCCCAAATAGTCTGTAACTATGGATTTCTTAGATGTCTTAAATATTATATATATGTGCAGAAAGGCCTGACATTAAATCTCAGTTCACCTCTGTGCTGTATCAACTTCTTCTGGATCCCAGTGACAGAGTTTGTTTTGAGGCAATACTGTGTGTTTTGGGCAAATTTGATAACACGGAGAGGTATTTGTTTTATCTCGATTTGTACTTAGCTTTTTGGCAGATGCTCTCTGTTTGGAGCATGAAGATTGTGATTCAGTCAGTCCAGTATTTTTGCTTCATAACCCGTTTCTTCTTTCTGACATGAATTTATTGTAGGGCTGAAGAGCGAGCTGCTGGATGGATTAGATTGACTAGAGAAATTCTGAAGTTACCCGAGGCACCATCTGTTGCATCAAAGGAATCAAAAGACGGCCTCCCACCAAAGTCTCCCAATGAAAAACCTTCTTCAAAACTCAGGCGTCCGCAGCCTCTCATCAAACTTGTAATGAGAAGGTTTGAGTAGTTCATCGGTTGTGTATTTTATTTTATCTTATTTTATTTTTTCTGTTATCAGAACTTTGCTAGAGTCATGCTTGTTTGTCATTTTTTTTGGGGAGTTTGATTGTTGTCAAATCTACAGTTGTGTATGCTTGTGCTTTTATTTATTTGTTTATTTATTCTGACATCCTTTTGATTTTCTTTGCCTTCTTTGTTAGACTTGAGACTTCTTTCCGAAGTTTCTCTCGGCCTGTCCTTCATGCAGCAGCAAGAGTTGTGCAGGAGATAGGGAAAAGTAGGGCCGCGGCTTTTGCTTTAGGTGTCTATGACATGGATGAAGGAGCCCATCTTCAAGGATATTCTGAAAACACTGATTCAATTGACCCAGATCTCAACGAAAGCTCACAACCTGAAGGTAGCCTCTTTCAGAAGTACCACTACATGTTTAATGCCCTTTGTGCAGTTTTGTGCTTCATCCTTGAATGTCTGATAATTGATGTTTTCTATGAGGTAAGTGATTGGATGCATTTTTATTTTTGTAATTTTGGCTGGTGGCACAGTACTCTTGATTTGTCTAATTAACATACCAGAGGTACCGTCATGGCTGAGTCTGATGTAGTACAACTTGAATGTTTTGAATAGGATAGATCACATACCAATTAGAAGATAAAATCTCCAAGATTGTGCCCCAAGATTAATAAGATTTTCAATTGCAGCAGAAAATAGGAAATAAAAGAACTGAAAGAAGAAGGGAAAGAAAATACCACCACCAAGCAATAACTAAGTAGTCTCACCATAGGGGCCTAGAGGAGTCTTACCTCTGGGCAAAATTTCTCACTAGGAAAAACATCAATCAAAATCCCATAATAATATCCCTCCATCCCATATGCATGGCTATGTATAGTCTTTAGTTTAAGCCAAAGAAGCAAAGGCTTGAAGTCTATTGGCCCAAATAATAACCCTCCCTATATTGTCTCAAAACTTGGAATGAAACAGAATACATAAAGAATGAAACTGAAATAAGAGTTCAAATAATCCAGAATTTATTATATACCAACCATATGGGAGCTGTAGCCATATGGTCCCATATGGTGTAGATAGGCCATATGGTTTCTGCAAAACCTCAAAACCTACATACAGTTAGTATATAAAGCACTATAAAGACATCCAATTGATCCTGGGGTCTAGGGGTGCCACAGGTCGATTGTTCTGTCAGATGAACCAGCTGATTGAATCTGTGGGTCCTGCAGTCAAAACCGACTATTGATTTCATCCAGATCTATCATCAGGCCCTTGATCTGATCCAGATGGTCCACCAGCTCAACCAAGACCCTTCATGTGGTCGATATATTCAATGGGGACAGTTGAATAGATCTGATCTGTAGTTTGGACCCTGCATGTGTCTGATCTAGGCACTGCATATGAGTCCAAACTACAGATCAGGTCAGACCCTGAACAGACCATGCATTGTCTGATCTGACCTGATATGACTGCTAGCAAATAGTGAGATGGTTTGAGAATTTTTCTGCCGGCCATTGGCCTTTTCAGAATCATGTTTTCTGTATACATGCTTGCCAAAATGAATGTGTGTGGTTCATGAATCTGTCTATCCCTTGCGAAGGGAAGGCTGTAATGTGAAATGCACAAAAATTGGAATAGTAGAAGGTGAAGTCATTTAGAGGATTCTGATATCTGAGATCTTTGAACCTCTGTATTGCTGTGCACTTTCCTAGTAACATGCAAACTGAAGGGTTCTTTTAGCTGTTTGGTGCATTGGAAGTATGAAAAAATAGCTTATACATTCTTGCCATTTTGCCGCATTTCTTTTTCTTCTTCTTCTTCTTCTAGGTTTGTGCTACGATTCAATTGTAGCATCGACAAATTAACAAGCTATTGCAATTCGAAGATAATGTTTGGAAAGCTGGAAGCTCAGACATCATTTTGCAATGTCACAATTATGTCATCGCCTTGTGATCTTATACTGTATTTTTTGTATGCATTCAACTTAGGTTAGCAAATTTTAGCAATAAACAGATTAGCAATTGGAAAACCATTGTTCTTTTAATATACTCGCAGTGTTATCATTTTTTCCGCTTATGATTTAAAAGTATTCACTGACGAAGAATAGTAGGACATTGCTGTGCATTATACCTGATGGATATTATATATTTCAATACAATAAATGTCACGATGTGATCGCTATATTCACTTTGCAGCTACCCGGACAAAGGCTTCTTTGTTATCTAACGGAACTGGTGGAAAGGATACAGTGGCAAGCTTACTAGCTTCACTGATGGAAGTAGTGCGCACAACTGTAGCATGTGAATGTGTTTATGTTCGAGCGATGGTCATAAAGGCTTTGATCTGGATGCAAAGTCCGCATGAATCATTTGAGGAACTGGGATCTATCATTGCATGTGAGCTTTCTGATCCAGCTTGGCCGTCAACATTATTGAATGATATCTTGCTCACTTTGCACGCGCGATTTAAGGTATTTCTCAAATGCAATAGGTTTTTTTTTTTTGGTATTCTTTTTGTCTTAGAACTATGTTCGTAAAAAAGCCTCAAGTTCAATGCATTTTCTTTCACAAATGCAAACATGTAATATCAGAGCTGTCTCCATCTTTATTGACTGTCTTGTGGTATGCATTGTAAGGCATAAACTATCTTGCTTGTTTATTTTTTATTCGTCTTTAGAATGCAACATCTTATTTATTTATTTGTAATCAGCATGTTTGTAAGGGACCATTATTATCTGGGTTTCTTTAGGGGTAATTCTCAATTGGTTGGCTTTCTGTTTTAGACTGTTTAGGAGTTGGAGATTTGAAGCCTTTTGCAATTTTTTGTTGGAGAGATGGACAAAGAAACAAAACGTCTGATGGACATGCTATTACTTGATACTTTGGGTTGGATATTTTAGTATTTATTCATGATTTTTGAGTTTGGCTTCATTTTGAGCTTTCTAGTGTCCTTTGGTACAGGAACTTAGCTTGCAGTATGGGTTTTGTAATTATTTGAGTGGGAGCAATCCTTTGCCTATTCAATGAAAGATTGTTGGATAGAAAATTTTGTATCTGTGCACAGTATACTTCTCATTCTTGTTAAATGGTAATACAAATTGGATTTTTCAATAAAAATGTGTAGTTGTGATCTTGATGCACTGAGAAGTGCCTTTCATTATTTGTTCTCAGTGCCTTCCATTATGTAATTGTGTTTTGACGTATGCATTTCCTTTCTATCAATATTTATTTTATTTATAAAAAAGAGAATACGGAAAAGAGTAGCAATGAAAAAAAAAGAGGAAATAAACCAACACAAATCTGCTTCAATGTTCACTTCAACCTTATGAACATGGAGAGAAACCAACCTCTCTCTCTCTCTCTCTCTCTCTCTCTCCCCCCCCCCCCCCCTCCCCCCCCCCACCAAAATCAATAATCACATTCCTCTTTTTCCTCACAACTATTACATTTATAACCACACATTTTGCCTTTAATGATTGGCCAATTGAAGTTTTACAATTAATGAAGAATCAATTTCTTTTATCCATTAATAAATTTATCCACTTTATTAAATCACCACAATGATAGCCTCATGCTTGCGGGTCGGCTTTACTAGTCCTTCACCAATCATTCAAAGTTTAAAAAGGAATTATCATGTTTTCTCGGCAAAAGTTCAATGACCGGATGCCTTTGTGATGGGTTCAGATGGGTTCCCTTTGTTGTTTTTTCAATCCTTTTGGGATTGGGTTCATAAGCATTTGTTTGATTTTTTGGTGGAATTCTTTGATTTGACTCGGTTCTCTTCCGAGTTGGGATGCACCTTTCTCGCCCGTATCTCCAAATGCTCAGGTGTTGATAGCCTAAATTTTTTAGGCCTATTAGCTTGATCGGGGGCCCTTATAAGATAGTGTTTAAAATCTTAAGTTAGAGAATTAGATTGGCCTTCCCTAAAGTGGTTTTGGCTTTCCAGAGTGTCTTCATCTCAAGCCGACGAATCCTTGATAGTCCCCTAATTGCCCATGAATGCTTAGACTCTTGTCATAAATTGGGGAATACAAGTGTGGTCTGTAAATTGGATATATAAAAGGCTTATGACCATGTCAATTGAGATTTTCTTGACTATGTATTAAGGAGGATGGGTTTTGGAGAAAAGTGGAGACAATGGGTCCATTGTTGTGTTTTCCCGACCTCCTTTTCGGTTCTAATCAATCGATCTCCATTTGTTTTTTCAAGTCCTACCCGCATTAGGGGGATCCCCCTTCCCCTTTCCTCTTCTTGATTGTGTCTGAAGCTCTTAGCGGGTTGCTATCTAGAGGGCAAGCAGTGGGTTTATTCAGAGGCTTCTCTATGGCCAATTTTCTACATCAAATTCCTTATTTGTATTTTGCGGATGACATTGTTCTGTTTTACAACGCTAAGGACTCTATGGTGGCCAATTTTGAGATCCTCAACCTATTGGTTTGAGTTTATTTCTAGGTTGAAAATCAATTTATTCAAGTCCGTGATTTAGGATTCACACCTCTATGAAAGAGCTTTCCTTTCTTACGAAGATTTTCAATTGTGTGCCGGGGGCCTTTCCTTCTTCTTATTTTTGGGCAAACTTGTGGGTCATCTTTGGGATAAAGTTGTTGAGAGAATGGAGCAGAAGCTTAGCCTCTGGAAGAGTAGGTTGCTCTCTTTAGGGGGTAAGTTTAATCCCTATGAAATCTTGTCTATCCAATTTGCCTATCTATTTCATGTCCTTATTTAGATGCCCCAAAGTAGTGCTCAAGAGTATTGATAGACTTAGAAGAGATTTTCTCTGGCAAGATGAAGCCCTAGCGGTAAATATCACTTTTTGAATTGGAAAGAAGTTTGTCATCCTTTCAAGGGGGAGCTGGGATCAGGAGGCTAGACCTTGTTAATTATGCTCTTTTGGGTTAAAGGGTTTGGAGATTTGGTATCGAGGAGCCAACTTTGTGGCGTAGTATCATCGTTGCAAAATATGGGTTAACACTATGAGGTGGTGGATTAAAGACTACTTTTGTTGTGCCTCCTTTATCTAGATAGCAATCTATCAGGTTGCCCCTAAGGTGCTAAATGGGGTCAGGTTTGCTGTTGGGGGTGGTTCCAAGGTCAGGCTCTGGGAAGATATTTGGTGCAGAGACAGGACACCCTGCTCCATTTAGATTTTCTAGACCTGACAGTCTTCTACCCATCAACTAATATCGTTGTTGCTGATTACTTCTCTTTCGAGAATGGTTCTGGCGCCTGGGCCCCCCATTATCGTAGGAATCTCCAGACTCTGATTTTGATAACTTGCTTATTCTTTTATTTCGTCTACGGGATTTCTCAATCTTGCTGAGAGTAAATGACTCTCTGGTTTGGAAGTTTGAGAAGTTTGGGAGGTTCTCGATCCTCTCTTTACGTGTTTGTTTAATTCAGACTCAGGGGTGAAAGCCACTGCTTTTCTCTCGTCTAGTCCCTTGGTTCTCTATCGAAAGTTGCTGCCTTTGCTTGGCTAGTTGGGAGAAAAAGGATTTTGACGATTGACAATCTCTAAAAAAGAGGCATGGTGCTTCTTAATGCTCTCATCCATTGCCTCAAAGCGGAGGACTCAGTGGATCATCTTTTTATTCAATGCTCCTCTGGAATTGTTTGGTAAGACATTATCCAATCTTTAGAAGTATCTTGGGTTATGCTTGCATTGATTGATTCCTTGTATTTGTCTTGGCATGACGATTTGGGTGGTTGCTTCTCCTCTTGGAAATGGAGGCTGGCGCTTTTGGCTTCACTTTGGTCTCTTTGGTTGGAGAGAAATAGTCGTGTTCTTTCGGAATCTCCGCAGTTCTTCGGGTGGGGTAGTCAATGGGGTGTTTGAGTGGGCTCATTGATCTCGTTGAGCTTGGGTTTGGAGTTGTATCATCTTTTCTCTTCAGCTTTTTCTGTAGTTGTCTTTTTTCCTCTTTGTTGTGTATAGTTTCATTTTCTTTTGGCCTCTGGCCCTAATAAATTGCATCATCTTTCAAGAAAAAAAATAAAAATCCACAGGAAGGTTTTAATGGTGACAGTTGAATCCTCACTATATTTGTGGCGTGGCCTACTTAAGTCTTGGATCTACCTCATTTTTGGAGTCACATAATTGCATAATATGGTGAAACAGATGGATGGAGCGGATGTTGTAGAATCATCGCATTGGGCCCCACAACAGTGCAAGTGGAGGTTATAGGAAAGTCGCGCCAGTTTGGCTTCTCCAAAGATGAGATTTTCTAAGCCCACTTGCATGTGCAATACAATTTGTGTACACGCCACATGTTTATCATCATGGCACATAGGTCTGAGATCCCATCCATTCATTAGAAAGGCACACCTATATTGATGCCCTAGCCCAAGAATTAGGTTGATCCACTGGTCAGGTGTGCCATAGTTTGCAAAGCAAATGGACAGCTCTAAAACACTTGGGTGAAGTTTTCTAACGCATCCATTTGGTTCCAATATTGGGGTCACCTTCTGAGTGGACCAGATTAATTTTATCGAAAACATGGTCGGATCATTTGATGAATGGATTTGATTTTGGACCTACGTGCCATGATGGCACATTTGTGGAGTTGTATGGTTCAAAACTCATGTGCAATTAACAAACCTTCCAACAAAAAAGAGAGATCTTCAATTTTATCTATATGCTTTTCGCAAATTTGTAGAAGTAGAAATGATAGTAGGAAATGGGGGGCTTGACACTATAGAAAAAGTGCAAATTTGAATTTTTTTTTTTTTTTTAAAAATAAAAATAAAAATAAAAAAACCAAACATACTCGAGCCAAAAAAAAGTGATTTTCAAATCAAAATCACAAAAAGGAAAAAAAAACTTGTGTTAACAAAGTCAAATAGGCCCTTACGTTACAAGATTTGGGGACATTGAAAATTTGGGTTTTTAGGGCCCATTTGGCCGGGCGGATTGGAAGCATGGTGTGCCAAATCGGTTACGTATCGGCCGATACGGCCGATACGTAACGGAAACGGTGGTGACCGTTACACGTTACGGGGTCGTATCGGCCGATACGGTTTTTTGTAGCCGTATCGGCCGATACGGGCCCGATACGGGGCGTATCGGCCGATACGCCCTCGTATCGGCCGTTACGGGCCCGTTACGGGCCGTTACAGGCCCGTAACAGGCCCGTATCAACCTTTTTCCATTTTAAGCTTTATTTTTGCTGTTTTTTTGAAACCTCTTGCTTCCAAACTGTTTCTTACTCCTTTTACTACTAATTTCGACCAACTTTGGCTGAGTATTTGAGATAAAAACACATTATATTATGAATTTTCTTGAATCAAAGCTCGATGGGCCATTTTTCAGAAATTTGTCAAAAATATGTATTTATATATTTTTAATACGTTTTGTTGTTTTAATCATACCATATGATGTGTTAATCATAGTAAAACATGTTAATGTGCATTTTACAGATTTTGGGTATCATTTAATATATTTTTTATATTTTTTTCTATTTACGCATGAATTTTGGCCCCTTTTTTTAAAATTTGAAAAATCAATTTTTAATGGTTGTATTGTTGTTTTAATTATGCCATTTGATGTGTTAATCATAGTAGGACATGTTAATGTGCATTTTACAGATTTTGAGTGCCATTTTATATTTTTTTTTATATTTTTTTCTATTTACGCATTTATTTTGGCCCTTTTTTTGAAAATTCGAAAAATCATTTTTTAATGATTCTTTTGCTGTTTTAATGATGCTATATGATGTGTTAATCATAGTAGAACATGTTAATGTGCATTTTACAGATTTGGGGTACCATTTTATATATATTTTTATATTTTTTTCTATTTACGCATGAATTTTGGGCCTTTTTTTTTAAATTCGAAAAATCAATTTTTAATAGTTGTTTTGTTGTTTTAATCATGCCATATGATGTGTTAATTATAGTAGAACATGTTAATGTGCATTTTATAGATTTGGGGTGCCATTTTATATTTTTTTTATATTTTTTTCTATTTACGCATTTATTTTGGCCCTTTTTTTGAAAATTCGAAAAATCATTTTTTAATGATTCTTTTGCTGTTTTAATGATGTCATATGATATGTTAATCATAGTAGAACATGTTAATGTGCATTTTACAGATTTGGGGTGCCATTTTATATTTTTTTTATATTTTTTTTTCTATTTACGCATTTATTTTGACCCTTTTTTTGAAAATTTGAAAAATCATTTTTTAATAATTCTTTTGCTGTTTTAATGATGCCATGTGATGTGTTAATCATAGTAGAACATGTTAATGTGCATTTTATATATTTGGGGTGCCATTTTATTTTTTATTTTTACATTTTTTTCTATTTATGCATGAATTTTGGCCCTCAAAAATAATTGCAAACACCTAAATGTAAGATATTTTCATATTACATTCATTCTAATATATCTATCATTGATAGTAGATAGTTAGAAAATTAAATACATGAATTTTGTAGTCAAATTCAGGTTATCTGGTTCATAAATTCATCAGACAGTCCGATACAACTTCTGACCAAAGAGTGGACCGTTACACCACCATAAACATGTTCCAATTTATAAATGAATGCATATTTGGAATGCTTAGAATATTTCGGATTTAATCCATATTTTTTCATATTTTTTTGGCAAAAAAAAAATTTTGCGCCGTTATGGGCCGTTACGCCCCCGTATCGCCGTTACGCCCCCGTATCCGTATCGGTTTCAGAGGGCACCATTACGCCAACCGATACCGATACGGGACACCTTGATTGGAAGGGGATTGGATGGTATTGGAAGGGATTGGAAGTTAAATCCCGGGATTGGCTGGGCGTGCCAAACAGACTGGGTGATTTGATCCTGGGATATAACAATCCCATGGATCTTAAGACAATCCACTGACAATACCATCATTACCTTTAAATCCCATCCAATCCACCCTAATCCGTTCAAATTTGCCTGGGACGTGCTTGGTTCGAGGGATTAGAAGGGATGGGAAGGTTTAATCCTGGGATTGGCCGGGCGTGCCAAACAAACTCGATATAGCAATCCCAGGATATAGCAATCCAATGGATCTTAAGACAATCCATTGACAACACCATCATTGCCTTGAAATCCATGTCATCCACCCTAATACCATTCAATCCCTTCCAATCCACCCGTCCAAACGGGCCCTTAGGGTTTGCAAAATTGAAGGATTTTAGCAGAATTATGATTTTGCATTGGGGAATTTGGGAGAGTGGAGGATATTTGGAAATTTAGGGTTAGGGTTTGAGGAAATTGGAACTTTATGGTTGAATTGGGGGAATTTAGGAAAAAATGCGGATGTGGGTTGAACTAAGAGGAATTGGGAATTTTATAAAATTAGGATTTTTGGGTTTGGGAAATTGGGGAAATATGAAATTCTAGGGTTTTGTGGATTCATCGGGATTTTGAGTAGGTGTATGTTTTTCAAAGTGTTGTCTAACTATCACTCTATTTAAAATATATAATAACTTTTCGAATTAGTTTATTTCATTGTGGTAAAGTTAGTTTTAGAGCTAAAACTACTAAAAAATCGATATGTATCTATACATAACATTACGATACTAAAATAAGTTTTTTTTTTTTTTTTTTAAAATTGCCCGTAGAATCTTCAGGTGCATGCCAAAGCATTTTGGGCATTCCAGTGGTAGTTGTGCCTCAGGTGTGTCTAGCGAGTTTAACTACACTGTTTAAAATCACCATGGAAATGAGAATCAAAGTGATGTGAACAAATTTTTTTTAAAAAAACTGTAAGCATTGATGCATGAAGTGTAATGGTCACCATAGAAAAAGGATTTTTTTTTTTTTTTTGAAAGTTGAAAATTTTATTGAAAGACAAAAACAAAGAGAATAGGAACAGAAAAACAAACAACCGAAAGGAAAACTAGGAAAAAGAAACTAAATACAAGAGACTGCTCCACAGCAGCCCAAAACCTGAGCTAAGACAGAGCCTAAGGAGCCCAATCTCTGAACATTACTAAGACTCTCGAAAAGACTCTTGCAGCTGAAACGCTTCTATTTCAGAAGCAACAGTTATTTCTTTCTGCCAAAACAGCCCAGAGCACAGCCATGAGGAGAATTCTCCACTTCCTTTTTCCCATAGCTCCTTCTGAATCCATGTGCCAACCACATAACAAGTCGTCCATAGAATGCGGCACAACCCAAGACATGACTGCCAGCCTATGGACAATCCACTAAGAAAAGATGATTGACTGATTCCTCCGCTTGCATACAAAGGAGACTGATGTTGGGGATCTGCGTTCCTCTTTTCTTGAGATTGTCCACAGTTAGCACTCTATTCCTTCCCACAAGCCATCCAAATGCTGTGACTTTAAGTGGAACTCCATAGAACCAAACGGAAGTGGTATAGCAGCTAGAGGCGAAGGAAGAAGCTGAAAGAAACTCGTAAAAGGAGCGCACCGAAAACTGTCCCGAGCTTGACAGCAACAAAGAAAAATATAAACATTTTGAAAATAAAGAAATACAAGGGAAAGATTTGGAAAAGAAAAATTGGAACAGGAAAAAGACATGGCTGCTTCACAAACATCACCATTCATCAATATTGCTATGGTATAGAAAATATGATAATTCTTATTTGAAAGGAAATATTATGTTTCAAAAAAAGCATATGAAAAATAAAATTTCATTATTTGACATTTTTCTTAGTAGTGGTTATTATTTAACATTCATCATGAGTTCATGAGATTACAATATTAAACAGCAATATATAACTACAAGCAGAACTCATAAAAAAAACCATTTGCTGCTCATAATCTGTGATGATAATTCAACAATGTTATTTTGGATAGCGAAGCCAGTGACTGTATGCATCAATAGGCTCAGATTCTCTAAGACTAAGACACATAATGCTACACTGTCATTCATAGTCCACAACAATAATTCAACAATGTTATTTTAGCTTAAGGCTAGTGCCAAAACCTAACAAACAGACATGTCTTCTATAGTGACTGATATTTATGAATTCAATGGCCAATATGAGAGCTACTTTCTATTTCTAAATTCTCCTCTTCTTCATTAGTTCCACTGTCGAAGAAAACAGTGTTCTATTGCCTAAAACAAGCAAAACCTAAAATCTTTGAAAGTCTTGCTTTTGGGCTGCTTCTTTTGAAAGAAAGCTGAAACTCCCCTACTGAAAATTTGTATTCGTAGGTTGGTGTCAGGGTTGGTTCCTGTTACTGCACTCTTTCAACTTATTCACCATAGTGTATTAAAGCTAGGTATCTTTCATTGGTAGCTGGGAGATCTGTTTATCTGCTTATACTTGGGAATGTGATGACTATCAAATATTCATTTTTCTTACTGGACAGGTAGCAGCTTCCATATCAGAAGAGAGAATTCTGTTCTACCATTCAATTTTCCTTTACAGTGCATTACCGTCATTTAAATGTCCTTTTCAGTCCTTAAATTCTTACACTCTAAGGCTGCCGTTGCCTCTAATGTTTGCTTCATTGGTCTCTTATCAGGCATCTCCAGATATGGCAGTCACACTTCTTGAAATTGCAAGAATTTTTGCAACTAAAGCTCCAGGAAAGATTGATGCAGATGTGTTGCAACTACTATGGAAGGTGGGCTCATACTTTATTCACAACCACATAATAACTTCTTTTTCCCCCCTTTTATGATTTTCAGTTGGCTGTTATTAGTAATTCGGTACAATGAGCTTCTCTTTTCTTGTTTCAAGTACGGCTACAGATCCTTTCTATTCTCAAACATCAAACAGTCTACCCACAGATTCTTTCTTATCTCTTTTCCTTGCATTTTCTTTTAAGTTATAATTTTAAAAGTTGGAGCTTTAATTCCTCATCATAAAGGCACGGTGCTTCTGATGTATGACTGCACTTCTACTGATCAGCTTTGCTGAATGAGGCATATTTTAACTGCCTGTCAAATTTATGTTAATCTGCATTTATAAAAGAAACCTCTGGATGTTGGCCTAGGAATTTCTAATTCAAATTCAACGAGGGTTTTCAGATGTATTTGTCATACACTCTAGAATAATTGTAATGCCTGTGAAAGCTTGCCACTTGACTCTAAAAGGTTCTTTATTCATATCCCCTCCGTGTTTCTTTTAGACATGCCTCGTTGGAGCTGGACCAAGTGGGAAGCACACAGCTCTGGAAGCAGTTACGATAGTCCTTGATTTACCACCACCGCAACCTGGATCAATGTTGGGGCTCATGTCAGTAGATAGGGTATCTGCATCTGATCCCAAGTCGGCTCTGGCATTACAGAGATTAGTGCAGGCAGCAGTAAGGATCCTACTTGAATACTCTCTCTCTCTCTCTCTCTCTCTCTCTCTCTCCCTCACTCTCTCTGTGAATATTCTCAAGAATTAATAATGCATGTAGGTATGGTTCCTTGGAGAAAATGCAAATTATGCCGCATCTGAATATGCTTGGGAATCTGCAACACCTCCTGGTACAGCATTGATGATGTTAGATGCAGATAAAATGGTGGCTGCCGCTAGTTCTCGAAATCCTACTCTTGCGGGTGCTTTGACCCGGCTTCAGAGGTGTGCTTTCAGCAGTAGCTGGGAGGTATGAATTTCTGACTAACGGATTCATTTCCTAGACTCTGGTATGTCTATACACTCTTATTACCTAATACATATACCTCATTGTTTGCTGGTTCGTTCTGTGTGAAATGACCACTCCAGGTCCGGATTGTCGCTGCTCAAGCTCTGACAACAATGGCAATCAGATCTGGGGAGCCTTTTCGACTACAGATTTATGAATTTTTACATGCTTTAGCGTTAGGTGGCGTGCAATCTCAATTTTCAGATATGCAACTAAGTAATGGGGAAGATCAAGGTGCTAGTGGTACTGGTCTTGGGTCTTTAATAAGTCCGATGCTAAAGGTTCTTGATGAAATGTACAAAGCACAAGATGATCTGATCAAGTTTGAGCTGAAACCTACAACTATGCTTGTGTTTGATTTTCGTTTCCATGTTTGACCTTGATTTATGCTTGTTTTGCATGTGGATATGCAGAGATATGCGCAATCACGACAACAACAAACAGGAATGGACTGACGACGAGCTTAAGAAACTCTATGAGACCCATGAGAAACTTCTTGATCAGGTTTCCTTGTTCTGTTATGTTCCAAGAACAAAATATCTACCACTGGGGCCAACTAGGTGAGTCCGTAAATGTTTTCATTGGTAGACTGCTGTTAAAAGTTCAAGTGGACAAATGTCAAACTACTTTTCAGAAATAAAAGGACCTAAGGCCACCCATTAATTCCAAATTGGCCAACATCCATCAAATGACAGAAAAAGGTTCAAGTTAAATCAAATTAGGATGAAACCCTTTTCTCGTCATTACAGCTGAACTTCAACTCATCTAACATGTCTTGATTTTCATGTTTTTCTTTTCTACTGAGAGGGAAGACTTTCATCTGGTGCCAAAAAAAAAAAAAAACAAAAGAAAGAAAGAAAGAAAGAAAAAGAAAATACTAATAATAATAATATTAATTTTGGTATAGGCTATCAACTGCTCACCCTCCTTATTTGTGTATATTTTACATTTCTCTCTCATCATTGATTATTACATATACACATGCCATAGAATTTGTTCTTAGGCATACTGATTGTTCCGAAACCATGACCTCTAGCATTCTGTTTTTCATGGATATCTTTTTGTAAATTTATTTATTTTTTATCATGAAAGATTTGTTGTTCATGGACATCTGATCGTTCTGAAGCCATAAGTAATGACATTTTTTTTTCAGTTCATCCACTCCCCATCCTTGATGAAAATTTTCTCAAAGATGACATTCTGATGATCTTTTGTGCTATCAATTGGTTCCTATTTCTGATCACATGGTTGTGTTGTGACCCGACACCAGTGCAAAACTTATCGATATCTACCGCAACCGGCACAACATAAGCGCATCGACCGGTTTGAATGATCCAGCTGTTGCTACAGGGATTTCTGACCTTGTATATGAATCTAAAGCTACACCTAAAGAGTCCTCCAATTCAATTGATGCTGATCTGGCAAGTGCTTGGGCAGCACAGCTAGATGATGGCTTGTGGGAAAACAATGCACCAGCAATGAACAGGGTGAGAAATTTACCTTCATCATCATTTTAATCCTATATGGAACTTCTCTTTTCCAACAAGATGTAGTACCCTTTGGAATGGTTCTGATTGGAACCTGTGTGAATTTGATTCCTACCTGTATACGGTTTGGTCTCCTTTTTTTCACATTGATTATGAGTGCTCATCCATCAAACTGTGGCAGGTAAATGAATTTCTTGCAGGTGCTGGAACTGATGCTCCCGATGTTGAAGAGGAGAACATAACCTCTAGACAATCAGTTAGTTATGACGATATGTGGGCCAAGACACTTCTAGAAACTACAGAAATAGAGGTATAATATTAGATTGCATGTAACAGGAGCCCAGTATCTCATACCAATAGGCATTGAGGAATAGCACAGATATTTGAATGTGGATATGTTTTGATATTCCAGGAAGATGATGCAAGGTCATCTGGAACGTCTTCTCCAGAGTCGACTGGATCAGTTGAAACTTCCATATCATCTCATTTTGGTGGTATGAGCTACCCATCCTTGTTCAGTTCACGTCCAACAGTCTATGGGTCTTCTCAACAATCGGTATTTTAACCTAAACTCAAGCTATTCTTCCATTTTGATTCCTTAATCAACTTAAAGTTATTCAAATTTGCCATTTAAGTTTTTAACCGAGTAATTTCATTTGATCTTTATTACAAACTTATCATGGAAGCTGCTTCTTTGGATTGTGCGATGATATAACCCAATATGCCAAAGTAAGAATTTCAGAGTACTATGACTGAAGACTCCCTATGCTTTTCATCCTGTCATTTGTACCAACCATGATAGTTCAATCTAGAAATGAGGGTTTTGAGGCTTGTCTTCCTATGCTTGTGCATCCTGTCATTTATCAACCATGATTTTGTTCAGTGTTAAATGCAAGTTTTGAGGCTTGTTTCCCTATATAGTTGTGCATCCTGCCATTTTACCAACTATGATTGTTCAATGTAGAAATGCAGGTTTTGAGGCTTGTTTTCCTATGCTTTTGCAACCTTCAAAAAAAAAAAAAAAAAACTGTAGAACAGCAGGTTTTGAGGCTTGTTTATGTGATCTATTGGGCTTAGCCAAAGGTCTTTACAGTTGGCCTTGGTTTTGCTAGGTTTCTTTCATTTCTATATCAAAGTGACAAATTTGAAAACAACAGAAATAGAGGAAATGAGTGGGCATCCGTCAAATACAAATGGCAAGTGAGCTTACCTCATCGAATAAAAGAAATGAACACAATGGCCACTTGAGGCAATGAACATCACCCAATGCAACTATAGCAACTTGCAAACGCCCTTGGAATTCATGAAATAAATACAGTGAAAAGAAAACCGATATGCTTTCTTGAATACCCATTTACAACCTATCGAGCTGCAGTCTATATTTTGATTAGAATCCAATCAGTCTCTCTCTCTCTCTTTTTTTTTTTAATTGAAAGGTAGAATCAGTCTTGGGTTTCATTATCCATTGTTTCAAGTCCTTAATGATGTTGCCATGTTGGATTTTTTTGTCATTGATGCACAGATGCAAAGATTTTTTATTTTTATTTTTAAATTTTTTTTTTTAAAACCTTTCAAAAAAAAATAAAATTTGTTGGATTTTTATTTATTTATTTATTTATTTGTCATTGATGCACCTTTAAAGATTATATAGAACATGCATAAAGACAAGCACCACCATCCATCTTCTCTTGCACCCCGCATGCCAAATGTACCACCATGCAATTACTCTTGCATCACACGTGTGCAAAGCACCCCAGATGCACCAATGTGCCATCGTCCATCTTCAATCGCTCCAAATATGTTGCATATGCCAATGGTTCCGAAGTGCACGACTTCTGCCATCTAGCTTCAGGTGCCCATATGTGTCAAATGTGCCAGTGCCTGTCTTGTGCCACGTGTCACCGTATGCTTCAAGCACCTCACATGTGCCACAATTCAGCTTCAATTACTCTTGCATCACACGTGTGCAAAGCACCCCAGATGCACCAATGTGCCATCGTCCATCTTCAATCGCTCCAAATATGTTGCATATGCCAATGGTTCCGAAGTGCACGACTTCTGCCATCTAGCTTCAGGTGCCCATATGTGTCAAATGTGCCAGTGCCTGTCTTGTGCCACGTGTCACCGTATGCTTCAAGCACCTCACATGTGCCACAATTCAGCTTCAAGAACCACATAAGCCACGTATGCCACACTTGCTGATAGTGCTGGCCCGTGAATGGCACGGTTGAAATCTAATCATGTGGTGTATTGGAATTGAAAGGGAAAGTACTTCTATGACTTTGTTTGAACATAACAGGAGAGCAAGATGCCACAAGCCACAAGCAGGTTTAGCAACACTCCAATAGGTGCTTCATCATCAATTTATGAGGGGCAAGGATCTCCGGTTAGCTCACATTTCTAAGGCCAGATTGATTTTGTTTTTTCTTGCTATCTGATCAAATTTCTAAGTTCTGATCAGTTGTCTGTTCAGCCCAGAGAACCGCCATCATATGCGGCTGCTACCATGCAGAGGTTCGAGTCTTTTGAGAATCCCCAGAGTTTCAGTTCCCAGGACGAGGAACAGCCGGCTTCTGAAAATCCGCAGTTCGGGAAAGCACTATACGACTTCACTGCTGGCGGTGATGATGAGGTAATGAGTCCACTTCCACTGAATGGGCATATGCGCCCATAGAAAATGGTGGATGATGAAAGACAATTTTTATGGCATATTTTTATTTTCCTTTAAAAAATAAAAAAAATAAAAAAAATGGCATCTTATCTGAACCAAGATGGGGTCCACTGGATACACTATCTAGTTTGACCATTTTCTGGTTTTATCATTAATGGATGGCCCATTTTTGCAAGCGGTTGATCCAACGGTCATGATTGTCTGATCAGTGCGATTTGGCCTGGTGGCTACTGAAGTGTGGGTTGGATGGGACGAACAGTCCATGCATGGACTGTCCATGTGTCCAAGACAGCTACTTTGCACTGCAATACGGTGCGAACTAGTTGTGCAGGATCATTCCCATTAGAACCAATAAATTGGGATTCGGGCAGGTTGCCATTGCATAGCATTCAACCAATATTTTAGATTGTGGTTGCTGCTAAAACAAATGCACATACATACGTAGATTTTTATTAAACGGCTCTTCTTTCTCGCAGTTGAACTTGATCGCAGGAGAGGAAGTCGAAATTGATTACGAGGTCGATGGTTGGTACTATGTAAGTATACCCAAACCATTTCTTCTGAAAATTTTCAATCACAGCTCGGTAGTCGTGCAAACCAGCATATTATTTGACGGGTGCTTGGGCATTTTGTAAATTCTCTGCAGGTGAAGAAAAAGCGTCCGGGGAGGGATGGGAAAATGGCTGGGCTGGTCCCTGTTCTATATGTCAGTTCATCTTGACACCCCTTTCAAAAACTCGATTCCCTCCCCTCTGCTTTGTTGGTTGCTTGAGTTGCTTGATTCAAGCTCGGCGTTCTTCATCTGCAATTCCCCTTCCGAGCCTTCCACTGCCTTTTCAGCTGCCATCGGCGAGGTAGACGTCCCACCGCAGCAACACCCATATATTCTTTCTATTTGTCATTGGCGCTGTAGTAGGCAGTTCGCGTGAGTTCCTTTCAGGTGCATAGAGCTTCCATTATTTTGTGTACTGTGGCAGTTTTTGTATCGGATTCCCTGTCTTTGCATGTGGAAGAGTTGCTGTAATCCGATTTTTTTTTAGCCATTGGCCGTTTTCTTTTGTGTGATATGAGATTTTCTGTCATCGGCCATTTCTTGTGTGTGGTGTGAGATTTTACCAGTCACGGCTTACTTTGTATCTATTATATGGGTACGGCTAATTAGATTATCAGCGTCTGGATCTAAAGAACTTCTGGATTCTAGCAATTGGCTTTCATTGTCCGGCCGAGAGCCTTGCAGGCGGGCCCATCACGTTCTTGTTCCAGAAAATTCATCAGGTGGGCCCATCATGAATGGACCATGCTACAGAAATGCCCTGCAAAAAATCTAGACCATACGATGGGTGGATTTTCCATGTGGCAAACACGTGATTGCAACGGTTGTTCTCATGGGCCACCACATGGATGGGCCTATATCCCATGTATCAAGGGCAGCGGACGTTAGTAGATATCTGAGGACTTAACAGTGGCAGTCCACAGTCAACCATTGAGCTCGCAACCATGGATGATCGGAGGCTGGGAGTCCTCTGATCAATGCGATTTTGGGCATGTAGCCAATCCACATGGTAGCCCACCAGATCAACCGTCCTGATCACCAGATGTTCCACGTGTACCTTGAGGGAAACGCCGGGAACTTTTATGGAACTCAATCAGCACAGTAGCTCAGCATGGCACTTGACATTGGCAAACTCACCTATTTGGACAGTGGGCCCGGCTGGATATGCCCAGTTAGCTTGGAAGTGAATTAGGTTGTGACCCCCACTGCCATCTTGGTGTTGTTGGGCGCTGTGGGGCCCACGTGATGCATGTGTTTTATATCCAAGCAGTCCATCCATTTTATGGCATGAACCAAAAAATGTAGCAGATCCGAACCTCAAGTGGACCACACGACAGGAAAACAACGGGGACAATGACAGACACCCACAGTTGAAACCTTCTTGGGGTCCACCGTAATGTTTATTTGCTATCAGCCTGTTTATGAGGTCACGTGGATGAAGGGAGAACACAATTATCTGCTTGATCCAAAACTTTTGTGGCCTCTTAAGATGTTTTAATGGTGGCCATTCAATCCCTACCGCGTGGTGGTCCACTTGAGGTTTGGATCTGTTTCATTTTTGGGTTTATGATGGAAAAATGGATAGGTGGCGTGGATATAAAATTCATATGCTGCGGTGGGCCCCACAGCGCCCAACACATCTGATCCGCATCCGGGTTGAACAGGCCCCGGGCTACTCATCCAATTAGGATATGATGTACCAACATGACACGTGTGAAATCTACACTATTCACGAAGTGACTCCCTCTTAGGCTGGACCGCTCATCAGGTCGGCCGCGGAGTAACATCAGTGGGACCCACCTGATGAAGACGTCGAATGGGGAGAGGGATGTGCTGGCACCTGTGTGTGGCCACAAGTAGGCCATGCGTTGGATAACTGGGGAGAGGATAAGGTGCAGCCCCGGCCTCACGTAAGATGCCCTTACCGTGGGGCCCACTTGATATAATGTATTCAATATCCACGCCCGTCCATCCGTTTTTTTAGATCATTTTAAGGCATGGCCCAAAAATGAAGAAGGTCCAAATCTCAGGTGGACCATACCAAAGGTAACAAATGTGATACCATTAAAAACCTCCTAGGGCCGACCGTAAGGTTTCTGTAATGTTTATTTTTTTCATTAACATGTTGATAAGGTCACATCAACCTGGATGAATGGATAAAACAAATAGCAGCCAGCTTATCCAAAACTTTTGAGGTCCGTTTATTGTCAATCACCGCAGTTTCCTTTGGTATGGTCCACCTGAGAATTGGATCTGCTTCATTTTTGGGCTCATGCCCTAAAACAATGTGGAAAATCGGATGGACGGCGTGGATATAGAATACATGTACATCAAGGTGGGCCCCATGATAATGGCCCCGCACCGTCCGGACGCGGATTAGATGCTGACAGGTTGAGTAGCGAGACTCGCTACTGAAGTGACGTCACCACAAATTGGTCCCCACCATGATGTATGTTTTGTATCCACACTGTCTGTAATACAAAGAATGAGGTAGATCCAAGGCTCGAATGGACCCCACCACAGAAAAAAGTGGAGGGAGTGATGCCCACCGTTGAAACCTTCTAAAGGTCAACTTTTTAATGGTGGGCGTTACTCTCCGCAATGTTTTCTACAGTAGGTCCAATCGAGCTTTGGTTCTGACTCATTCTTTGTATTGTATCGTAATATGAACTCTCCAAATGGATGAATACTGTGGATACAAAACATACATCATGGTGGAGCCCACAGAAGTTGGTGACGTCACTCCAGCAGCGAGTCTCGCTACTCAACTTGTCAGTATCTGATCCGCGTCCACACCGTCATGGGTGAGACCGGGTCCGCACCTAATCTGCTCGGATTTTCTGCGAAAGTCTTTCGCAGAAAGTTCATGCGCTGGTATGCATGGGGTAGCCAATGAGAAATTTAACTCGTTCATCCGTTTTTTTAGTTCATTTTAATACATACAATTAAAAATTAGGAGGATATAAGACTCAAGTGAGCCATACAAGTTGAAACAGTGAAAGAGGAATGCCCACCGTTAAAACCTTTCTAGGCTCCACCTTAATGTTTATATTCCATCCAAGCCGTTTACAAGGTCATTTTCACTGGGATGAAATGAAAATCTCAAAAATTAGACCGAGACAGAACCTTTGTGGCCATATAAATGTTTCAACGGTGGTCACTAAATATCCACTGTTTCCTCTCGTGTGGTTGATTCGAGTTTTGAATATATCTTATTTTTGATTGCATATCCTAAAATGATCTCTAAAAATGGATAGACGGTATGGCTTTCTCACAAACATCATAGTGCCCCACCCAGATTCCTTGCGCAGGAACTTCCTGGGAAAGGCTTTCGCAGGAAATCCGCGTCCAATCTGCTCCTGTATAACTCATCTGTGTTCCAGTCGAACCTTTCCCATCTGTCGGTGAAATGGCAGGATAAGAGCTCCTCTCGTCCTACCCCTGTCCGGGCAGGGCTGTGGGGCCCACTGTGATGTAAGTGTTTTATGAGCTAAAACATGAGACTGTAAAAGGATTATATGGACCACAAAGTGAGGATTTAACTTCTACCGTTCAAAACTTCTTAAGAGCTGGAGAAGTTTCGGATCGAGCTGACATTTGTTTTTTCACTTCATCCACGTCTAAATGACCTTACTAATAGGTTGGATGGTAAAAAAACGTCACGGTGGCCATTGGAAAGGTTTCAACGGTGGGTGTCATTATCACCGTAGCTTCCTTTGGTGCGGTACACTGGAACTGTGGACCTGCCTCAGAACATAATTTAAAATGACCAGAGAAAAACGATTAACGGCGTGGATAAAGCACTTACATCACAGTGGGCCCCACATAGCCCTGCCGACGCAATCCGCGTCCCCTCTCTGTGATAGTGTCGTGATGGAGCCTCCCTCCACCGTTCCCATGGCATGAGATTGGTGGATCGGGACCGTCCATCAAACTACCATGAATGGCCCACTGGTAAAAACCGACGTTGATCGGGTAATCCCACTTTGGATCAGCCAATTTTTGTAATTTTTGAACTATGAGCCATCCATTGTAGGTCCCACATGGTGTATGGTTCGGACCACATGTCGCCCGTGCATGGTAGAAGTGCCTCTCTGCACAGGAGGAATGACGACGTGGGCCAAGAAATATCAAAATCCTAACACCCACGGAAGCTCCCCTAGAAAACGACACAGTATTCACCGTAGAAGAGTCGTTGATGAGATGGCAGAGTATGATTTGCCATACTCACACTGCCAATATATTGTCAAACACGTCCTCAATTCACGCCGCCCAATTGGTGGGCCTGTCTCTATACGTGGGCGTAGAATAAAATCTCATTTATTGGACAATCTTCGATTAACGGACACTTGCTTGTGACTAAGACTGTTGAAATCAACCATTCGATTTCTGTCAATCCTATGGTGAACCATCCATAAAAATTTACTCACCAAGCATCTAAAGCAGGACCCACGATTAGAACGGTTTGGATCTAGGCAAACATGTACCATTACTGTTATATTTATGTGGACGCATATGGTTGGTCATAGTCTAACAGAGTAACAATGCATTCCTCATAAAAGACAAATAACCATAACTTTCTGCTTCTTGATGGAAGCCTTCCAACCGGTAGACTGCAGGGAAACAGCTTCAAGATCAGAAGAAAACCTCACCTTTGATTCTCCCAGAAGAGTCTGCTGAAAAAAAAAAAAATACATCTTGATTTTCCCTGATTAGACTTTCTAACAAGAACCCAATTTCGGAAAAGGATGAAAAAAAAACACACCTTGGATTCTTCCTGATTAGAGTTTCCAACAATAACCACCTTCTGTTCTTCCTGATTAGAGCTTCCAACAACAACATCCCAACTTCAAAAAAAAAAAAAAAAAAAAACCACGTTTGATTTTTCCTGATTAGAGCTTCCAACAAGACCCAACCTCCCAAAAAAAAACAAAAAGGAAAAAAGAAGAAGAAGAAGACTTGGGTTTTGTCAAGGAGATGAATTTCAGAAGCCTGGAAGAGTTCTGGCCATTCTACGTTACCCAGCACTCGAAGCGATCGACTCGCCGCTGGCATTTCATTGGTACCCTCTCCGCCTCCCTCGTATTCATCTACTCTCTCCTCTTCAACTGGTGGGCCTTCTTCTCCGTTCCCATCTTTGGCTACGGCTTTGCATGGTATAGCCACTTCTTTGTTGAAGGGAATGTCCCCGCCACGTTCGGCCACCCGTTCTGGTCTCTTGTATGCGATTTCAAGATGTTTGGATTGATGATCACCGGTCAGATGGATAAGGAGATCAAACGGCTTGGGAAGAGGCCTGTTTTGCAGGCCTTTTGAATACTTGTAAGCTGTTAATGACGCTTTTGTTACTGGGTTTGATTCGATTCTGTGTAATTTTAATTGGGTCTGTTTTGGATCCTGTAGAGACTCCTGTTGGGTGTATTTTTAGTTTTGTCTTCGTTTATGTATATAGATCGTTTGTACTGAATTGAAGAGGAATTTCACAGTATTTGGACTTTTATAATTCGATCTGGTTCCGTGTAAAATTCTACTTGGGTTGGGTCAGAATTATGTAGAAATTCCACATAGTGGGTGTATTTTCCATTTTTCCAGCTACAGATCATATGTCACTTTGCTAGATGCAAGGAAGCATTAGTAGCATATATGCATGCATGTATGCAATCCAGACCATCGAGATGGTTGGTCCCCTAATAACTTATCATTGGTCGTCAAAATGCATGGTTGAAAATGAAAGTCAACAGATGAAGTCAGATGATTTTGGGTTATGATCCATCCATGATGAGGTCCACACTGCTGTGAAATCCGTTCCATTGGAATCTGGCACAATTGGAAGTCTATCAGGATTTTTTCTTATTGGCTATTTTCATCTAGTTTGGCGAATCTAAAACTCAGAGTTGATAAGCATGCTTTCTCATGATTGATTCTGGATTGGATTCGATTACATGTCAATATATCTGTGCTTGGTTTGAAATCTGGAGAACCAGATTTTTTTTGAGGTTTGCTTGGATACATCCTGAAGTATTACAATAAGATATGTTGGGACTATAGCCATTGGATTTGGGCCATTTTCAATGATACAACCCATTTATTTGATATGGTTCCCATGGGATGGGGGATGCCCAAAAAAACTCTCAGATTGAATATCTCAACCTCTTCTTTTCTATTTGGTCATTTTTGTCAGACCTGTTTTATTAACTTCAAGTCAGATTTCAGAAAGTATAGACTTGATTGTTGACTCTTTTGTATTTGTTTGTGTGCATTAAGTTCTTCAAGTTGGTTCTGTTTTATTTTTCTTGCACCCGTTTGGATGTAATATTCATAAATAATTAAAAAAAAAAACACTACAAAACCAAATCCGACATTATTTTATATTGGATGCTGTGAATAAAAAGAAGAAAAGGTAGAATTTTATCACTTCTCTTGACAGAAAATGCCTCCAGCGTTGATAAAGGCAGGATTCAACAAATGGATATGCATCTGAACTGCCCTTAATCTGCCATCTTATGTATATGAGTCTGTTATATGTGGAATTTAAGGCGAGTTTCTGACTGTATGGATTTATAATGAAATAGTCATTGGAAATGTATCTGGGTTAAGTTCCTTGTAAGTGTATGTTGGTTGGACTAATTCTATAGTAACACGTCCTGTTTGGAATATTTTACATTTGGCCTTCACTGATTGTGTGGAAATCTGGTCCACCTGCACCCATCCGTATGATGATATGAACCATTCATTCATCGGGGCATCGTGGTTATTGACCACAAATCAAAATGATTGAACCATTCTAACTGTTTAAAAAATGGTTTACAAAGTCAAAGGCATCTAGCCAGTGCATTTTGTCTGGCAGTTTTGACATGTTTAGCATGGTCTAATTATTGTGATGTTTGATGTGTGATGAATTCATAAGAGGCTCATGACAAATGAAAATTACAAATCATCATCCACATATGCCGTGTTCATGGTATAAACCTGGTAGGATGAGGATTTTGTTTTCCTGGGTGGACTGGATCTCCTCCGGATCTGTTTATTTCAGTTGTACCAAATTTTGAGGGAGCTTCTAATGGAATGGACTTCATAAGCTATTGATCTTGTAATTGTTTCTAGGTTAGTTTCATCCCCTTTATGAGTTTGGTTTGAATTCTACTGGCGGAGCTTTGCTAAGCCCACACATGGGTAAATAATGCTGATTCACATGCCACTACATTTGCCAACATGGCATATTGATATGGGATATAATCTATTCATTAGAGGTGTATGACTACTTAAATGTTTTCACCCAAGAATTAGGTCGGTCCAATCATCAGATGGGCCACAATTTACAAAATAAAACTATGGCTTGGATGATGTTGTTTTTGCCATTCGAATGCTTCTGATACTGTGGCCCACCCGCTTAACTGGCCAAATTTATTTTTGGGAGAGAACATAGACATGGTCAGGACCACCTTATAGATTGCTTGGATAGTCCACCGGTCAGCCACGCTAGCTCGTGGTGACATGTGCATTAGCATTGTCACACATTTGCATGGGCTTATCAAATCTCCTACCGGCATTAGTCTTCTCGGGTGTGCTTTTATAATTTTTTGGTTGTGTTATTTTATGTGGTTTTATTAAGTTACGATGAATGTGAATTTCAGAGAAATAAACAAGTTTTCTGGTTATGCAACTTGGGTTGGGTTCAAATACTTGCCATAGTATTTAGTTCGAAGTCTATGAAGTTCTTGTTCGGCATTTTTGTTTCTGTACTTAGTGTGCCATGTAATGCTTTTGGGTACCTTTTATGAATATCAAGACAGATTTCAAAAGTACGGACTCAGAAGTTAATTGTTGAGGATATTTGTATTTTTGGTTCTGACATGGTGTGAAACACACCTACAGTGTCTGCGTATTTGTTTCCACCACCATTGGATTTATGAGATTCAACTCTGAGAATGGTTATTTTAACTGAATTCTATGATGGATTGGATCTTGTAAATTGAAAGTGGCGGAACAACAACACAGTTTCTCCGTATATATGTTTTCAACTATAACGGGATCCTGGAATCTATGGGAATTTTTCAAGCTGGATGCCTGTTTCTTCAGTAGGTAAGATTTCATGGAAATTCATTCAAGTTGGATGATTTTCTTTTAATCTTCCATGTCTAGTGTCTTAATCTTTTTATATATGAAATTTAAAGGGAGTCACTTGGCATATGGGCATAGTAGGCAACTGATTTTACTATTGTTTTGGGTTGTGTTCAAAGTTTAAAGCATAGTTCAAAAAACACAACCCGACTTGATGTTCGGCCGGTCGGTTTGACTTGAAGACTCGACTCAACTTGATATTTAATCAATTATAAATTTGAAAATATTAGGATCATTAATAGATATTTAAAATAGTCAGACCTTGTATAAGTAATATAAATCCTAACTCAAATTAACAATGCTATCGATAGCTCACTAGTTGAGGTCGTTGCTTCCCTAGTTGAGATTAGGGGTCCAAATCTCGCTCCCAACACATTTTGTTTTAAATAAGATCCCGAAACTTAAGGCGAGTGACTTAGTTCAAGTCATTCTGAGTCGTGTTGAGTCAACTGAGAAATCTAGTTGACTCAACAGTCTCTCCAAGTCAGGCTCAGTACTGAGTTTCCTAGAGACTCGGCTTGAAGTCTTGTCAATTTGACTCAGACGATTTTCCAGTCAAGTCAGTGATATTTAGAACTATGGTTTGAAAGTATTGTCCCAAAACGTACCAGTCGAGTCAGTCGAGTATGTATTGCCCAATACATACCAGTCTCATCCATGAACGATACAATAGTATCGTCTCATTTCGGCACGAAACTGCTCGATACAGGGTTATATGAATCAAGGTTACCTGGATCGTTGATTGCTTTGTTATGTGGTACGGGAACAGGCACGTGGTGCGTTACTTCCTTTAATACTACACTGGGGGTAGAATCATGTGCATCACTCCAATACATACACGGTGTATGCAATATAGTTTTATACATGAACTCATATTGCAATTTATATATGAAATGATGAATGTTATTGTTATAGACCCTGCATGGTTAGTGTTATATTATAACTAAAATAAAGGTGTAAATCTCTACGTTATAAATATAAATTTACATTAATCAATAGTAAGAACAGAGAGCACTCATTTGGGTTGTTAAAAATAGCGATCTGGATTGCAAATGGCCCATAATCTGGAACGCTCGATTCAGAACGTAAAATGAGGGGGGTTTCGCATTTTAGGTACCATTGATATGACCCTCTTTTGGTTGTGAGTGATACGGTTTGTCAAAACCAATTTTTACACTGTGCTTGTGTTCTCTCTTGGAACTATTTCTGTGTGTTTCATTTGAATTCCATAGAAATTGTCATTGTTGATTCTGTTGTTCTCTGTAATCTGTTACATTGAGCATATGGATCTCTTGACTTGAATTTGAGTAATTTTCCAATAAACTTGGGTGATCACCAAATTTTTAAGTGACCATTCTTCTGATTGATTGTTGCCAGGCTGGATTAGATTACTAGTAGTCATATCTGGATTTGGTTTGAATTCCATTGAATTCCGTCTAGCATAGTGTTATCTATATTCTTTTGCTTTTCGATATGCTTTCTTATGTGGTTTTATTGAATTCGATTAAGGCAAATCTTGGAATGTAAGCATTCAATTACCTGAAATTGTATCTGGGCTTGTTTTAAATTCTGCAGAAATTCTTCAAGATCAGTGTTTTTTGGTTTTCTTTGCATTTGGCATCTGTTTTATTGAATTTAGGGCAATTTTTAGAGTTTCTGGTTTCTGCATACGTTTTAAAATGTGTTATGCAAATATGATGTCCAAGGGGTGCTACTGTTGCCTAGTGGTGATGACCCATACAAAAGTGGACCAAAATCACCTTTGTTTGAAAATGGGCCAAAGAAAAATTTCATCATGATATTTCATGTTTAATTAGTCTAATTGGGTGCGGAAATTCATGAATGGTGCAACTGAACACACCCACACTTTTTTGGGTTGAATGTGATCCCTTGTTTTTGTAAATGGGGTGTGATTTAATTTCTGTTGAAAATTTTCTTCTCCTCTTGTTTGGGTTTCTTTTCTTTAAACACTTTGATCTGTTGTGCAGATTTAAGTTGATTTGGGAAGTCAGTTGACTTAATGAACTATTCTTGCTGTAAGATTTTGTGTTGAATCTGATTCTTTGAGGTCGTATCAGTGTTTGGATTGAATTAAAAGGGGGAAGGGGGTGTTTGCATGGAGGAAAATTAAAATGTCGATACAAAAAAAGAAGAAGAAGAAAGCAACCTGGAATCCTCAGGAACTGGAAAACCACGGATTCTGAACTTTTAGATTCCAATTTTACATGGATTCCACATATGGTCACCTTATATGTTTTCTCTGCCTTGAAATCAATTTAACTTTAACATCTTTTTCTTTTCTTTTTTGTAAGGAGAAATGAATATCCATTTTTTTTTTTTGGAAAAACTGGAAAATAGAAATCGGTTTCCAATTCTACTTTTTGCTTTTCTTTTCACTCATTTGTTTCTCAAACATAGAAAAGGAAGGTTTTTGACAATCTATTTCATGTTCTCATACACTCTGCCTGGGCCTGTTTGTTCTGGAGGAATCCGAAGTGAGGACATGGAAAACTGTAATAATGTTCCCAAACACTCCAGTCCTATATGTTTTTGAGGGTTCACTGTAGTGTTTATGTGCCATACAATCCATTCATCTGATGTGCCTCATCACGATGGAATTACCCAAAAATCACACAGTTTCAAAACTTAGGTTGGCCAAACCCCGTGAATTTAAAGATTTTAGGTATAAGTTGATTTGGATGGCCCATCTGAGTGTTGTATCAACCTGATTTTGGGATCAAGGCCAGACAAGGAATGGTGTGCCTGATTTTGGGATCAATCAATGGATTCAGTTCTTCCAAAACATCATCAGAAACAAAGGAATGGAGTGGGTTGAAACATCGGAGAAAAGGATCCAGTTTGTATACCATTCCTAGTAATAGTATGTATATTGCGAAGAAGACTACTTGATCCCTCCTTTTTTTTTCAATCAAAATTGGAGTATTGTGACTATGCCAGGCCTTCCATTGGTAGATTCGAAATGCCATGTAATGCATCAATAGTTTTTTATGTACCTAATAGAATTCAATTCTAATAGATGATAGGCATAAGTAGGAGGAGAATGCCTGCAGATAAATGAAAGGAACAAATGATTCTATATTAAGAGTTCTACTATGTCACTACAGGCTATACTCCTCATGTTTCATTATTTATATTTTTGGTCCCAGGACAGATATTCTAGATAATACCCAATCTCGATAATGAATTGACGATTCACAAACCAAAGTTTTACTACTCCATTGTTCCAAATAAATGGGACAAATTTAGCGGATGGTGTGCTGCAGTTGCTGGTGAACTTGCATTAGAATAAAAAAACGTGTTAGTAGCTTATATGCCATGGGAAGGCTACTATTCTGAAGACGCAGTACTATTACTTGCCAATCCAATTTATTCTGCCTTTTCAAATGGGATTGGTTCTTGTTTGTATATCCTTATACCATATTCCATCTAACTCCTTTTTTGTAGCTGTTGCACAACTTATTTACTTGGGAGTTGTAAATGTCTTAATCGTATTTGCTGCGATGTTCATGAATGGTTCAGAATATTACAAAGATTTATGTCTTTCGACAGTTGGAGATGGAGTTACTTCACTGGTTTGTATTTGTAAACCCTAGAACTGAAATTGTTACACATATACCTAGTCAGGTATCTTATTTATTCTACATATCCCTACAGGGAATCATCATGCTTGAATTTTGCATTGAATATATTGAATATAAAATTGAAATTTGGATATAGAATGACCTATGTTGCCTCAAGAGGAATTGCAGTAAAAGATGGGATATGTAGATAGCTAGATAGCTATATCCACATGTACTTAATAAATACCATGAAGGAACTGAATGAGACACGGTTTTTTTTTTTTTTAAATAATTATTATAAATGCAAATGTTTATAAAGCACTTACCTAAGTATGTATTTCTGCGAGGTACAAGGATAAGAAAAAATACTAATTGAAAGAATTCATTCTAATTGAAAGTTCTTAAGCAGTTACATTTGAAGTAACAGAAAGAAAAGCAATGACTAGAGTGGGAGAGTTGGAGTCGAAAAGGGGATTCCTCACTTCTTTCTCTCATTCAAAACCGTGAATGAGACTTTCATCTCGCACGGTGCCTAAGTGATAAAAGAAAGAAGAACTCGTCTTCTTTCTTTTTTGATTCCCTTCCAGGCTGTCAAATACAACTGATGGAATGAAAATCTCAAGGTTTGAAAATCATGGATTTTTATTCTTAAGTTAAAATCCAAATCCAAGGTGCCAAGCGATTCCTAGAAAGAAAGTCTTTTGTTTAGATTCCATGACCAGTGTTTTTTTTTTTTTTTGAGAGAGAGATACTTTACTTGAGTTTCTGTGTTTATGTTTTTATCAGACAGTTGTAGTTGTAATATCATTGCTGATTGTAGATATATTTGCCTGATTGCTGTTTTTGAGCATATTTTCACTCTTTGAGTATGGGTTTATATAATATTCTGGCTCTTTTCCTTACCAAATGTATTTTTTCTGTCATGTATTCGATAGGGATGTTCACAAATCCCACATGCATGTGTGTGCCTGCCATGGGATATCCAAGCTGTTCAATGGGTGGTGCTGATTGTGTGATAGATGGCCTGGCCCAAAAATCAGGCCTCTCCACCTATCAATTGGCCACAAGGCCCACAACCCAGAATAACTTGATGGACAAGAAGTTGGGCTGATTGTCCGCAGTCGATGTAAATGTGTGCTCCACCTGATTAGTTGAGCAACCTTATTTTTAGGCCAGTTCATCTGCGTGGTGGGGCTGACCTGTTGCAAAGTTTGGATAAATCCTCATGCATGCTAGGTGCATTTGTCCATGGGAGCACATACAAGCGCATGTACACACAAGAGTGGGACTAACCTCTTCGATGATAACCATAGGATTTAGGAATGAACAAATGAACACATTAGATAGGACGAGAATACAGACTAAAAGAAACTGTGCACTTGTAAATCTTGTTTTCCTTGGATTATTTGAAATTGGTAATTATTGTATAAAAATATCTATATGTGTGTGTGTGTGTGTGTGTGTGTGTGTGTGTTTGTGTGCGTGTGCGTGTGCGTGTGCGTGTGCGTGTGCGTGTGTGTGTGTGTGTGTGTGTGTGATGAACAATGGTAGCTTATTTTTAAATGACTAGTCTTTAGTGAGATTTTGTGGGTTAAGGAGTCCTGCCAAGCAGCAAGCGTTGCACAACTGCAAATCCTATTTAGAAAATTTAATGATGTTCTTTTGTAATTTATGTTTTACCTTGTTGACCTGCAATAATCAAATCATTAAGGGAAAAAGAAAAAAGAAATGAAAAAACTTGCAATAATCAAAGTGTATTGTGCAGACTTAAGGTGCTTATTATCATGGCTTTTGAGTAGGTTGGAAGCTGATTTGCAAACATGGAAACTTTTGCGAAGCCGGAAAATGCTCCGAAGCGTGCTGAAGGTTAATGACTTTCTATTATTTTATTGTTCATTTTATGAAAAATTATAAATTCTTGGTTAACTGATAGCTCTCCAAATTCGGACTTTGTGCATGTGGGTTTATATATATTGACCTTTTGTAGACAATTTTTTTTTTTTTTCCTAAAATTTGTGGTGCTGCTTTGGATTGCCTGTTGTTAGGTTCTTTTGGTTTAGTGAGAACTTTGAAGTTGTTATTTTCTCCATGTTTTCTGGGCCTGTTCGTTTTCATAATATATGATTATTCTCGATGGACCATGTGAGTTGGACATTTATTCCCTACCCCTTCCAGCTTTGGGGTGTTTTGTTGACATGGCTGTATCTGTGTTTATAGTTCCATTTGAGTGTTCTTAGTGGTGGTATCACTGTCACTTTCTGAAGTCATGGCCTATTGGATTGGTGAAAACCAAAACATGGATATGGAAAACCAAACATCACATTAGATGCAAGGCAAATGTGTGGAAAACGATCCGCATTAGCCTTTTAAAAAAAAAAATTTAAAGCATGTGTGATTTCCATGGTAATCTTAAAAGCTCAACAGCAAAAAGTAAGAGCTGTCTCTCTTATCCATGGAAACCAAGATTTAACAGTTTTTTTTTTTTTTTTTTTTTTGTTGTGGAGGAAATGTAAATCACCATTTTTCGAGGAAAACCGTGGAAATGGAAATTGATTTCCGCAGCTAGGTGTGTTTGGGAAAACAGGGGAAAACATAACATCCAAGGAAATTGATTTCTTTTTCACAGTGGAATCATGTTTTCCACCAATCTAAACAGGCAAATCATTTCATTTCTGTTTCATTTGCTTCAACATTTTGGTGGATATGTGCGGCAAGTCAGCTGAGGTGGCCTGAGCCCGAACTGATAGAGATCCCACATGGAAAGTTGCGGGACCCAAAGAACCTCAAAAGGCAACAGAATTCTATCCCAAATCCCGGAAGTAAAGGAGCTATGGATAAAAGGGTACTCCACTGATAATTCACTATTGCATAACAAGCAGACGTTGGGAAAAATCATCCCTCTTGTGCAGGTTGTCTACTGTTAGACTTGGGCCTGGAGTAACTGAGCAGATTGCTAATTGCGCTGGATTTGTGTCTAACATGCCTATTCCCAATGCTCAGCTTGCCTCAAAGCATTTTATCACGCTATTTATCTTTTATTTCCATTATCAGTTATTAATATATAAAAGTTCTTACCTATCATATGAAGTCATTGGACCAGGGATTGGAATTTTTAGTCATTAGCAAGGTGTTCCGTATCCATTACGATATAGCTGTAAAGGCCGATATGTATAGGTAACGGCCATGACCATTAGGCAATATGAGGGTGAAACAGGGCAATTGGTTTTTTTGGACTGCATTGGCCATTACTTACAGGTGCTGTTAATGACTGTTACTCCCGTAACAGTCGAAAAACGACCACTTCTTTTTTCTATGTAAATCTATTTTCTTCCTCCTCTTTTTTATTTTTTTTATTTTTATTTTTTTTCACTTTTCTCATTCCAAAAAACTTTCTACCTCATTCTACATAGATTTTGACCTCTTGTACTATAGTTTTTAGAGTTAAAATAGTAGATTGAAGTGATTTGGGCGAATAGAAGCTCCGAAGGCCTTTAAAAAAAAGTTGTATATATACTTTAAAAATAAATAAATAAATTCTAATTCTAATGCTTGATTGTGATGTGTAAACATTAAGGACAACCATGTTCATAAATTCACCAGACAACCCAATACAACTCTCTCACCAAAGAGTGGACTGTTACACTATCATAAACATGTTTTTAAAAAAAAAACTAAAAAGAGGAATACAAATTTGGAATATTTACATTATTCTAGATTTTCTAGATAATTTTCCAGAATTTTTCAGGCAAACAATTTTTTTGAACCATTATGGGGGTCGTAACGGTCATTATGCTCCCATATCGGCCGTTACAACCGATACTCGTATTGGTAACAGTGGTGACCATTACGACCACCGTTACCGATACGGAATACCTTGGTTTTTAATATATAAAGTTCTTACCTATTATATGTATCCTTGCCTTGCTCAACCCAGCTGATTTGCAACTGCCAGTGGATGTAATGTAATCCATCCCTCGTGCACATAAAGGGAAGAATGTATTTTTCCTGTGCTGTTTTTTTCTTTTTATATTTCATTTATTTACAATTTCAAACCTTAAAAAGGAAAATCTCAAATTCGCAGCATGTAGATCTTATTCTATTTCTTTGTCGTGGGGATCATCGTCATCATCATCTAAGCCTTATCTTAATTGGGGTTGGCTACAAAAATCCTGTTCCGGGATCAATTGAAAATGGATGAGTGAGTTTTTGTTGACATGTTAATGACTTTTAGTTCATCTATTGGTTTCTACTTACAAATATTATAACAAATAGCTTCACATGGAGTGCAGTTGCCTGTTATCCTGCTATTTTGGAACCATTGCTAATTCTATTTTTTGCATGATTGCAGAGCTAATCAATGTTGGTCAGAAACAAGCGGCATTGCAAGCTATTCATGATCTTCATTTCAAAGAGTTACAGGGCATGACAGAAGACCCCAGAAAGGATTATGCCAAGTTATGTGAAGCAGCAGGTTTACCAAGGATGGCCTGATTCAGTATCGTATTGTTTTCACTAGGAAGAAGTCATAAAGCATTTTATGCAGCTATCCACTAAGAGGGCAGAGCGGCTTCAAGCCAGGCGCAATCCTTGGAAGACGCTTTGGATGTTGATGATTTGCAAGCAGACAAAAGGCCTAGATACTTAATACTAAGTCACGTCAGTGGTGAGAAAGGCTGAGATAGGTCTGACCGGGAGCTTGTTCCTATCCCCGCCCGTCCCTAGCCACGAACGGGCAGTTTTGTGGTCAGGCCCACCATGATTTATCTGTTTATCCACACCGTCCATCCCTTCTCTCAGATCATTTTAAGGTATGAACACAAAAATGACGCAGATCCAATGCTCAAGTGGACCACACCACATCTGACTCTCGCATTTAATGCAACCCAAGCTTATTATTTGGTGTGGTCCACTTGAGCGTTGGATTTGCCTCATTTTTTTGCACATACCTTAAAATGGTCTGAAAGAAGGGACGAACAGCGTGGATAAATAGATACATCATGGTGGGCCCGCCGCCCACAGAACTGCCCGTTTGTGGCTAGAGACGAGCGGGGTAGGACGCAATTTGCGTTTGATTGTAACTCCATGGTTCAAATTTTTATGGAAAACATACAAAATTGTGCTTGAAATATTACATAACAACTCAAAAATAGAATCTTTATGCATGGTAAGCTGTTTGTCCTTACATATTTAAGAGTAGGTCTATGCACTTGCATTTATTACAACATTTTACAATTGAATCACTGGATTTGTTCCTTAAACTTTGAATTTTCATCTTCCTTCAGTTAGCATTGGGGTTAGCAAGCAAGGTCATAAACATTTTACTTGTGTTTGCAATTTTGCATGTCTCATTTTTACAATGCTTTGGATATTTATTCTCTCATAAATAATCCGTCTTTCTTTATCAAGATTTCTTGTTTAAGAAGTTCCTTTATATGAAACTGTTGTGTTGGTGAGACACATCTAAATATCAGTTTTGTAATGAGCTTATAGCATCATTCTTGAAGACTTCTTCTACTAATGTTTAAATACCCTTACTTGAGTCCCAGCAAATGAAAGCTCGCCTACTTTATAAAGGATTAGAGTCTGGTGTTGACGTGTGGGCCCCATCCAAACTAAAGTCGACCAGCTTGGGTGTTATTAGTTAATCAGCTAGCTTTCGAAGGCTAATTGTACACTTGAGTTTCCTTGGGGCACAAGGGAACTCTTGGGACACATCAAGTAAGATCTGGAAGCTCATCTAGTGGGTCACATGATATGTGGGCAATGGCCATGGGACGATTCAAACCACTGGAGTGGAAGTGGGCAATGGCCATGGTATAATTCAGACCACTAGAGTGGAAGGTTTAAAAATGGGATTGGTGGTTGACTGTCCAACCGAAACCGGTCTGATTTTTTAGCCACCTAGTATATATAGCGGTACTTTCCAGCTAATTCAGATCTCATATGCATTGCGTTACAATGGTTGGACAAAATGTGCCTGGCCATGAAAACTGCATGATTATGAGTTGATTTACATAAACAGGCAGTGAATATTGAAAGTATGCTTTGCATTTTTCTTTTTTCTTTTTTATATATATCTTATGTTTGTGTTGAGTTTTGATGGATGTTTTGATTTGTATTGCAGGGGTTGAAAACTGCCCAAGAAGAGAAATGCAGAGGAGAAAGTGAAGATGTATAAGACCACTCATTGGCAGAGGTATGGAGTGAATGAATTGGAAGAGAACAAGAGAATCCTCTTGATTGAGAAAGGTATAGAGAGAATAAATTGAAAGAAAGCAAGAGAAGCTCTCTTAAGAATCTCGCAGCTACTCGCCCAGCTGGGCAAAGAGGTTAATGTAACCCACACATCAGAGCCCGTGGCCGTTGTTGTGGCATCAACAATAACAAACATGCTTGGAAAATATGTGCAAAGGTTACGATATGAAAAGATCAAAGGCTCGCGCATAGTCACACTTATGATATCAGATTATGAGGGCAGACATGACAATGGCCCACTAAATTCTGATGACAGGTGTTATAGCAATAAATGCATGTCAACATTTTTTTGGTGGTGACACTCCAGATCCCCATTCTAGTGATATGTTGCATGCTGAAAGATACAGTTTGTATTGAATACTGAATTTTCTTTTTTAGTTAGTGTTGAATAATTGTTGCTTCTTTTTTTCTTTTCTTTTCTTTTTTTTCTATTTATCTTAATACAAGACATTTAACATATATCTAGAGTTTTTTATCTATTTATCTGAATACAAGATTTTCAGTATATATCTTGAAAAGCTAGGGAAGAGTATAAGAAATCATATTCATTTCCTGTTTTGGTTGGTAATAAAATATTCTGTTTCCATTATAAAAGTCATGTCACCAATTTACGATTCTGACACAACATTCAGTCATGTCATGTTCGATGTCTGGATTGGACAGAAAGTTGTAAAATACAAAAAGTGTATAATGGAAATTTGTATTTTAAAAAAAAAAAGATCTCAAAACGTGGATGGTAACATTCACAAAAATCCTTAAAAGAGTTTAGTTTTTAGTATTTTTGAAAGCAACAAATTATTTTACTTAAAATAATGTCCAAATTGTGGGTCCAAATTTAAATGTTTAATGAAATAAAAATTGAGACCATTTAATTATTTGACCATTGAATTGGTGGACATTTGTTAGATGGTTAAAAATGAAAAATATCCATGGTCCTATTTCAACATACAAGTATCCACAAATTAGTGGCTAGGATTGTCCAACCAATCTGATTTTGGGATGGTCCTATCTCAATGGACAAGTATCTGCCAATTGTCCAACCAATCTGATTTGATTTTGGGATGGTCCTATCACAATGTACAAGTATATAAGCATCAGTTGTAAGGTTGTCCAAACATCTGATTTTGGGATGGAGTAGACAGTACTGGAAATTGAGAAATGATCATCTAAGTCATCACAACATGTGGTACCACATGATCTTTCTTGCCAACATTAGACTTTTATAAGATATCATTGACATGAAAACAGTAGGACCTACTATGAAGATCACCTATCATGAAAATCAATCCAGTCAGCTCATAATGTGGGGCAACCATCTTGAATCAATGGATGGTCCGACTCAACAGACATGTGGCCCACCTAGTGAGCGGATCAGTCTAATATTCAGGAATAACAGTCTTCGTGGCGGGTAGGGGTGTACACGAACCGATTTAGCTCGGTTAGCTCTCGACTTGACTCAAAAAGGCTTGATTTGAAGCTGAGTTCGAGCCGAGTCTAGCTGATTTTTTGAGTTCAAAAATTTATCGAATTGAGTTCAAGCTTGCCCGAGCTCAACTCGACTTGAACCCTAACTCGAATTAAGCTTGGATCGAACTAGTTCAATGACTCGGTTACTTTGATATTGATGTTGCTCACCAAGTGTTTGATGAAATGACTCGACGAAGTGTTGGCTAGTGGCAAGGAAGGTATGTATATGAAACAAATACCATTTTTCCTTAATTTTGATGTTGCCTATAAAATGTTTGATGAAATACCTGTAGTAGCTGTTTTACATGCAATGAGAAATTGAAAGTGCACTGCGTGTATTTGTGAAAATGCCACACAGGCTCGATTTTAGCTAAAACTCGGCTCAAACTGGCCGAGCTGCTGACCGAGCCAAGCTGAGTTCAAGCTGAGGTCAGCTAGCGGCCGAGCCAAGTTGAGCTTAGGCCAGCTCGACTCGAATCGGCTCAGTGTACACCCCTAAATTGACAGGGCCTATATTTTCTTCAGCACTGATTACCTAAGCAAGTGGCATGTTGGTAGGGTCCTTACTCTTACCTGGATGGTAGACTCCTGAGTTTCAACACCGGGTCAAGGGTTTGAGTACCCATGGTGGTGAAATCCCACGGCGTGTGTGTGTGGGGGTGTGTGTGTATTAAATAAATAAATAAATAAATAAAAGTGGCATCTTGGTAGAAAAGATGGTAATACCAAAGGTTTCTGATACAGTTTCCTGTAGGTGATTAGGGGTTGTTTGGGAGCATGCATTTGACATGAATTGCAATCCATGCAAATTGGAATTGATTCCAATTGTAATCACAAGATCTTGGTGTATTTGGTGTGAATTGAATTTCAATTCATACCAAATGCACTCTCCCAAACACACTAACTTTATTGATTCATGCCAATTACCACGGAATGCAAGCTTCCAAACAACCTTATTTAAAATATTCAAATCACATGTATTTGTACCAACTCCAAAACAAACCTACCATTGCTACGATAATACATAGACAAGTTCACAAGCATGCAAATCGCTTGCTGTGGCACGTGAGTACACCCACGTGCTAGCTCAGCATTTTTAAGCACAGATTACTCAGCTTAAACTCTATTACATGCAACATAATCCAATGCTAATTGCTGGAGATTCTTCAGAGAGAAAATCTTAGTAATTGCAATCATCTGCCGCGACACTCAACAACGTCTGATATCTAAGAATCAACATCGGACGTCTGTTATTTAAGAACCAATGACTGGAAAATGCCGTGCTGATAGCCGGAAAAAGATCTGACCGTTCAATTATCACTCCTGTTGGGCTTGTCTGAAGGAGGAATTACCTGAAACAAAGAGACCCATGTACCCAAGTCATATGAAATGCGATCAGAATAGATTTGGGCCCGTTTGGATGTCACTTAAAGGGGCACTCTCTGAATGGTACCAGTACCACTGTAAGTACACATTTTCAACGGGCCGGGCCTGGGTTTGGCTTTGGCCCGGTTTTAAACTGTTTGGGCCGAGCCTGTTCAAATTAGCCCGCCAATATGGGGCCCGCATGATGTATTCACACCATCCTACCCATCAATCCGATGCATCACCTTAGAAAACACTTAGGATCCAAAATTCAGACAATCCAAAACTACAGTGGGCCATAAAAAAGGAAACAAGATCAAAGGGTACACACACCTTGAATTTCACAGGGGCCCACCTAAGTCCCAAAACAGCCTCATTTTTAGATTGATCCTTCAAATGGACCGGATGAAGGGTCTTAATGGCCTTGATTATATATACACCGAACAGAGTGGGGCCCATGCTAATCAACGGTGGGTATTCGCTCTGCAAATGTTCCCCGTGTTGTGGCCCATGACAAGTTTTGGACCAGGCCGATTCTTGGACCTGGGAGGTTTTCTGAGGTAACAAATCTCATGGATGGATTGGATTCCGTGATGTTTTCTGAGGTGAGGTGATATCTTATGGACGGTTTGGATTCCACGAACACAATAAGAGCTGTCGATGGGCCGGGCAATTCCACCCTATCAGGTCCAATCCGAACAGTTCAAAATACGAGCCGAGGCTAACCCTAGGCCCACCCATTGACGGCCCACAACACATCCTTGAGCCCACACATGCCCAGTACCACTACACCACCCCCTTGAAAAATGAGTTGTTCTCATATTATTTCATCCTAATTATGTATTAGAGATTTACGGAATTATTTTTAATCATTAAGGGAGCGTTTGGTTTCACCCAACATCATGAAATTTCATAATTGATTTGTCTAATTTAGTCCAAAATTTCATGGTATTTGGTGCAACCATATGCACTCTTAAAGGGTTGTTTGAGCCTTTGGACTTAAATCCTGAATTTTAGACCCTAAATTTTAAATCTTGAATTTTCAATTGCATTTGGCACTTTAAAGTTTGAAAATCTCACGCTTCAAAAATTATGTTTGGGAGCTTAAATTTTATTGCTAGTAATTTTTATAATTATTTTACGGATATTCACAAAATAATAAATATGATGAGTGAAATCATCTTTAATATTTTAACTTAATACAATTTAACTCATTATAAAATAACGTCAGCTATAAAATAAGGTAATTCCAACCATCAGATAGTCAACTGTCCAAAATTCAAGATTTCAAGGAGGTGCCAAACAACCCATGATTAAAAAAAAAAATAAAAATTTACGATCTATATTACATAATCACAACTAATTAAAAATAAGGTAATTCCAAGGTCAACTGTCCAGAAGTCAGGATTTTAAGGAGGTGGCAAACAACCCATAATAAAAGAAATATGATCTTTGTTACATAATTACAATTAATTAAAAAGAGACGAACCCATTTTTAAATATTAACCAAACAAGCATTTAGAGGCTTAAACAAGCATTCCGCTTACAGTGTCGGCAGCTGGAATCCATTCATTTGTCGCCGGGTTTCCCTTGCAAGAAGCATGGCAGTCGGAGGAATCGGAATCCGGCGCCAAACAGAAGCAACTGTCTTTAGCATTTTCCACCTTGATGAAGCCCGTTCCAGTCTGCAGAAATGTAAGATTAGTAAGCATTTCAGAGCATGGATTTTAAGTAGAGCTAGGCAAGAATCCAACCTGATCTGGCAAATCCGACCCGATCCAAACCAAACTGAAGGCGGTGTGGATCGAGTAGGACCACTCAGATCTGATCGTACATCGGCTCAAGTTCGGATCCGGACCGATCCGATCCGAAATCCGAACGAACCCTAACGCCTCTTTCTCTACTCAAAGGAGTCACCGCACCCACACATCTCTCCTCCTTTCTCTCCCAATTTCCCTCCTCTCCTTCTTTTTCTCCTCCTTTCTCTCCCAATTTCCCTCCTCTCCTTCTTTTTCCCTCCTCTCCTTCTTTTTCTCCTCCTTTCTCTTCTTCTTTCTCTTCTGTTTCCCACGTCTCCTTCTTTCTCTCCTCCTTTCTCTCCCTCCCTCTCCCTAGACTCAACTCAATCCAACTCTATTCGATTTCGTAGACCAAGTTGGACTCGGTTCAGGTCAGGCCAGTAAGGATTTGGATTGGATCGAGTCAGCCTTGCTGGACTCTCGAGTTTGAGCTAGGTTCTTGAAAAATCAGATCAAGTCGAGTTGGACCCAATCCAGTCCGACTCGGGTGCATATCCAGATCCAAATCTCAGGTGGACCACACCATAGAAAACAGTAGTGATTGACCATTGATGAAGCCGATATTTGTGTTGCGGTGGGCCGAAAGAAGTTTCTAATCGTGGCCGTTCAATCACCAGTCACCACTGAGATTTGTATCTGCGTCATTTTTTGGCCCATGGCCTGAAATGAGCTGGAAAAACGGATGAACGGCGTAGATATAAAACACATACATCAAGGTGGACCCCACGGTCATAGCCTCAGGTCTGACCGAATCCGCTCCCCGCAAAGAAGTCTATATCATAAGTATCTTATGATGAACGACATGCTTTTAACATATATCTAATCACAACCGTTCGATCGTTATATAAGATGGATTTGAAAAGTGGCCACGGTGATGATGGACCGTCCAACTTTAATTTTGAAAAATTAAAGGAAAAAAGAACATCAGTGACGTAGATATACCGTATGGTGCTGCTTGTCTACGTAGTTGAGATCTTTGTAGTAGTCCGTCTCTACGTATTCCTCCGTTGCTTCGATGGCAGAGTACGTTAGTTTCTTCAAGCCAAAATTACAAAGACAGACTCTATCAGCAGCGGCTAGGATTTAAAAATGAAAATGGCCCAAGCATCATTGCAATGGCAGTCCGTAATATGAGAACATGAACGGTTCAGATCAATCTAAGGGGGTGGAAACCAAGCAACATATATCAAAACCAAAAAAGAATCGAGGATGTATAGTGGATGTGACCATCTATGGTGAAGCCCGTCATTCTAACCGTTTGGATCACAGGACCACGACCGTCGATTTACAAATTGAAAACCATGATCCAGATCAACCACTCAATTCTGACAAGTGGGCCCACGGTTCGGAAATCCCCACCGTTGGTCCGTCGCATTCCACCGTGGATGACTCTTCCTCCAAAAACAATTCCAAGATCAGTGGCTGCAATCTCCCAATCCGGAATGGACTGCGCTGGCCTGACTACGGAGGGAGTGCCTACAACTATCACGAGCGCCGCTACATTTTAACCATGGATCCTTAAAGAAAAGTACAATCCAAGACTTTGGTGGGCCACACCATAGGGAACGGTGTGTATAATCAAGCGTCTAAATTCACGCGGTGTGGCCCACACGAGTCTTGAAATGTCCTGAAATTCGGTGAACCCATTCATCCCGGTGTGGCAAGTCAGATGAGTGGATTGGATTGCATGTACAGACCACGGTGGACCGCATACACAAATTAACGGTGGGACTTCCCATCTGAACTCTTCCCCGCGGTATAGCCGGAACCGGATTGAGTGGTGTGCCACACACTACCCACCTCGGTGGTGTGTTGACGTGGCAAAGTTTTGGGGCTCACATGATATATGTGTTATATCCACACCGTCCATCCATTTCGTAGCGACAATGCCGCTACCGTTGAAACCTTCCTATGGTCCACCATGATGTTTATTTGTCATCCAACCTGTTCATATGGTCACACAAACATGGATGAAGTGAAAACATAAATATCAGCTCGATCTAAAACTTTTTGTGGGCCCAGGAAGTTTTTAATGGCGGGCGTTCAATCACCACTGTTTTACTGTGGTGTGGTCCACCTGAAATTTGGATCTTCGTTATTTTTTGGGTTAATACCCTAAAATGAGCTGTAAAAATGGATGGACGGCGTGGATAAAACAATTACATCATGGTGGGGCCACAGAGCTTTTTCAGGGGTCACTACAGAATAGTCCTTGATTTTTAGCCCCAGTCAAGACAGAGCGTGGGGCACCTGATGGACGGGGGTGGATCTCATCCACATGAAATCCTCCATTCAACTCAGCGAGAGAGAGAGAGAGGACCTGGGAATCGGACTCGAGATGTTGGAACTTGGAGAGCTCGGGAGTGGTGGCGTTTGGATCGGAGGTTTCAAGCGCGTCATTGTAGTCAGAAGAGTAATCGCTCCTTTGAGGCTTGGTGTGGCGCTTCGGTGCTCCCTCCTCGAAATATTCCCGCGCTTCTGCTTCTATCTTCGCCTCTTCTTCCAACGTCAGATGGGCATCACTTCTAGCAGGTCTCACCACTGCCATCTCTCTCTCTTGTTTTGTCGGTGGGAGAGAAGAGAGAGAGCAGATTTTTTTATAGAGCTGTGTCTGAGATTTTTTTCCCTGTCAATCGACTCTCTCTGAATCTGAAAATATCTCACGAGCCTTATCCAAAAAGTCTGAAATCAACTGCCCGTACGGACGGGCAGGTATACTTCGTTTAAGACATGACGGGCAAGTATTCTTATTTAATACGTGAAATCCAATCCGTTTATCAGGTACCATCTTCGGTGTTAGGTCATATGGCCATAAAATCAGCTGGATCCACGTATTAGATGGTCCACACTGCATGGAACAACAGATATGGAATGCCGACCGTAAGTTTGTGTGTAGGGCCACCTTAGAGCTCTACACGAGCAGACTAAGGTGTCTCGCTCGACTCAGATTCGGAATTTTTAACTCGACTCAACTCATTATGAGTTTGAGCCGATCATGAGCGTATTTTTTATACTCATTTTAATTTCAAATAGAATACAAGCTGAGCAATACTTGACTCGTATGCTTGATTCATACTCGACTCATACTCAAGGGTATATATATTCATAAAAAAAAAAAAATCCTATTCAACTCCAGTCATTTTCAGCAGTCTGCCGAAACCTAAAACCTCATTCTTTCCCTCCTAGTGCTCATTTGAAACAAAAACTCTCTCTCTCTCTCTCTCTCCCTCTCTCTCTCTCTCATGTTCGGTGTTGTCTGCCATTCGGCCCGTCCCTCTTCTTCCCTCTCTCTCTCTCACTCCCCTGTCCGATGGTGTGAGTCTCTGCCGCTCGTCCCTACGGCCTGCTCGATGCCCCTGTCCGGTACTGCAACTCGTCTCTACCACTCATTCGGTACCGCAGATCGTCCCTACCACTTGTCCGTCACCCTTGCCCTGCACGCATGGTGCCAGTCGTTCCTGCCGCAGCTCACCCGGTAATGTGTGGTTTTGATTTTTTTTGTATAAATTATTAATATATGTCAGAAATTGATTTATTATTATTTTTTTGAAATATTGTGTGATGTTGATTTATTATTATTATTTTTTTGTATAAATTGTTAATATATGTCAAAAATTGATATCATATATTGCTAATATATGTAAAAAATTGTTAATATGTTAATATAGCTAATATATTTTAACATAGCTAATATATGTTAAAATTGTTAAAATATGTTAATATAGGCTATAGCTAATATATGTTAATATAGGCTATAGCTAATATATGTTAATATAAAAATTGACAATTCGGACTCGACTCGATTACTTGGACTTGACTTGACTCAATTTCTGCTCGTACTCAAACAAGTAGAGCACGAGTAGAGAATCCATGCTTAATGCCCGAGTAGAGTCGACTACGAGTAGGACTCGGCCAATGCGAGCCGAGCATGAGCTAGGCAATACTCGGCTCGGCTCGACTTGTGTATAGCTCTAGCCACCATGGTGTGTATCTTTTCATCATACCCCTTGATCAGGAGTAAGCCACTAGGATGAAGAGAAGTTATAAAAAAAAATAAAAAATCAGCCTGATACAAATTGAAAGCCAGCCACACATAATGAACTTCACGGTTTTGAGACTAATTTTAAATTATTTTCATTTTTGTGGTCCATATGACTTTTTAATTGGGCTTATCTTCTTTATATACGTCCAGATCAAGGTTGTTACCTGTGGACCCACTCGATTTTACACATACAATATGGTTGATTGCACATAGCTTGAGTGTTCTCCGCAGGAAATAAAACTAGTGTTGTAGACAATTTTGGTCCACTCATTTATTGGTGGACCCACCAATGGGTTGGCTTGGGTTTGGATCAAGTTGAGATTCATTTACTGAATGTGTCAAGAATTCTGGTTTGAATCGGTTAGTGCCCGTGACCTTAATCTAGTTCAACGCATTGATAAATGGGCCACAGTTTCTAATCCGAATCCAACCCATTAACTCATAAAATTAACCTATGGACCATGGAGAGGGACGTGATGAGGTCGATCACTATCTTATTATATGAGGAATAATGATAGAGATTTTCTCCTCATTGGTGGAATCGATGAAATCGAACCAGTTTCGATATCATCGATAATTCGCAGAATTTTTTCTGCTGGTTGCTTGACAGTTTTTTGTCCTGTCGATATCATTGAGAGACTTTCAGATGATATCGAGTTTGTCATCGAGAATGGCTCGATGACATCGATAATTGTTGGAATTTTCACCCATGGTTGCTGGACAGTTTTGGTCTGTCTCGATATCATCGAGAGACCTTCAAATGATATCGACGCTATTATCGAGAGACCTTCGATATCATCGAAGAGTTCCTCAGATGCGATTGTGGAAACACAGATTCTGCGGATTTTGTTTTCTATTTGGGTTTTATCTCTTTCTATTCTTATATAAAGGGGTGTATCCAAGATTGGGGTGTATTCCAGGGTATTTTAGGGTTTCCTAAAGCTTTGCAAGGGTTTGCTAAAGGGCTTTGGGTTATTAAAGGTGTGAGAGAGAGAGAGAAAGAGAGAGAGAGGAAGCTCGTGGAAGGGAGGCTATGCTCGTAGAGGTGATCTACCATATCTCAGCGCTTTCACGTCCTCGTAATCAGTGAGATCTCTCTGTCTTCTTTGTTTCTCTTACTGTTTATTCACTCCTGCGTGAGTGATGAAGGTTTGATCCAAGCGATGTGTGCTTGTGATCGGTTGTAACGTTCTACTTTATAGTGGATTGTTGATCTGGACGAGGTCCCATGGTTTTTACCTCTTTGAGGGTTTTCCACATAAAAATCTCCGGTGTTGTGTGATTGATGCTTTGATTTATTTCATTGCTTTTATTATCCCATAATTCTGTTTTGTTCTGGAGGGCTAGATCCTAAGGTTTTGTGCAAGGCCCCCAACAAATAACTCATAAAATTCTCTGAACTACTTAGGAAACTTTTTCAAATCTACATGAGATAAAAGCATAAATAATTCTTAATAAAATTAAAATAATTTTATTGATGATAAAAAAATAGAATTACAATCCTTTAAATAATGAGCTTAAACCTAGATGGGATTTTAGACCTAGATTCCAGGCCAAACACCCTAAAAACATGACTTACAATAAATAGTGAACTTATTAAGTATACACGGCCTCCATTCCTGTTAGACTTTATGATTTTCTGCCGAAAATAGTTAGTGTATAATTTTGGCCCAACTATGTTATTCTCTTAGTTTTTCTAAGCCATTTTCATGTTGGCACAAGTCCTCTAAAAGTTATACTTATGGACTAAAACTTAGTATTTTTAATAAAAATGAAAATAAATGAGACTTTGACTGTTGATACAATCAAATCTCACAAATCTACCATGGGCAACCAAGTGTAGCGGGGTTGGTTGACTCAAGTAGCTTCTCCTGTCTTAAAAATTATGTAATATATTGAAAAACTCATCACTCATCACAGATTATGAGATACGACTAATTTAAGGTCCTGACGATCTGGACCATTTTCACCTCAGATTGAGGTTGTTGGGGGCCTTGCATAAAACCTTAGGATCTAGCCTCCCGAGCAAACTAGAATTATGGGATAATAATAGCAATGAAATAAATCAAAGCAACAATCACACACCACACAAGAGATTTTTACGTGGAAAACCCTGAAAGAGGTAAAAACCACGGGACCTCGTCCAGATCAACAATTCACTATGAAGTAGAATGTTTACAATCTTCGTCACTCACACAGGAGTGGATGAACAATAAGAGAATAAAAGAAAACCAGAGGGATCTCACCGATCACGAGGACGTATAAGCACTGAGACGACGACTCCCTTTCACAAGCTTCCTTTCTTTCTTATTTCTTTCTTTCTCACATCCTAAGCCCTTTAGAAAACCCTCTTGTGCTTTTCTTGTACATAGAAAAATCCTAGAAACCCCTAGTTATAGTTTTAGGAAACTCCTTTCCACATTCCAGTTGCGAAAGAACTTGCGACACGAAATCTGCGCAAAATCGCGGAACGAATCTGTGTAGCTACGATCGGTCGTACTGAGTCCACGACCGGTCATGAGCCACCTACGAACGGTCGAGCACCCCCGAAAAAAACAGTCCGCACTCGCTGGACTTTGAGTCGTACAACCCACGACCAGTCGAGCAGTGCTCTCGACCGGTCGAAGACGGGTAAAAAAAACCCATCAAATCTCTCCCTTTTTGACCCATGAGGGATTCACCTTCTTCAAGCCAGCCTGATTTCTGCAAACCTCAAACTTGCCCTTGAGAAAAACCTTGGTCATCATATCTGATTCATTATCGTCCGTGTGAACCTTCTCAAGTTGTAACACCTTCTGTTCCAAAGTATCCCTGATCCAGTGATACCGAATCTCTATGTGCTTCGACTTGGAATGCTGACTTGGATTCTTGCTCAAGTGCATAACACTCTGACTATCGCAATAGACCACATGCTCCTCCTGCTTCAGGCTAAGTTCTTATAGGAACCTCTTCATCTAAAACATCTCTTTACATGCCTCTGTGACTACAATGTACTCGGCATCTGTCGTCAACAATGCTACGACCCTCTGTAGCTTGCTCTGCCAAGAAATCGCTCCCTCTGCAAACGTGAACATGAACCCCGATGTAGACTTCTTGGAGTCTATGTCATTTGTCATATCTGCATCTGTGTAGCCCTCTAGCACAAGTTTACCATCACCATAGCATAGGCTCAACCTGGATGAGCCTCTTAGATACCGTAGTATACACTTCACTGCTGCCCAATGCTCTTTGCCAGGATTGACAAGATACCGGCTGACAACACCAACCGCATATGCTATGTCTGGGCGTATACACACCATAGCATACATCAAACTTCCTATAACTGACGCGTAGGGTATCTTCTGCATCTCTTCCACCCCTGCCTTCATCTTGAGACAGTCTGTCGTTCAATCTGAAGTGACCATCTAGTGGAGTATTGACCGGCTTCACTGCATTCATATTGAACAGCTCTAGGACTTTTTCAATATACCGCTTTTGTGACAGCCAAAGCTTCATACTGCTTCTGTCACGGGTTATTTTCATTCTTAGGATCTGTTTAGTCGGGCCTAAGTCTTTCATCGCAAACGACTTGTCCATGTCCTGTTTCAGCCTATCGATCTTCTTGATGTCTTTTCCCATGATGAGCATGTCATCAACGTATAACAGCATAACTAAGAAATCACCACCTGAGAACTTGCGCGTGAACACACAGTGGTCCGGCTCCCTTTTGTCATACCCATGCTGTAACATGAATGAATCGAACTTCTTGTACCATTGCCATTGAGCTTGTTTCAGCCCATACAAGCTCTTCCTCAGCCTACACACCATATGTTCCTTGCCCTTGACTTCAAACCCCTCTGGTTGGTGCATGTAAATCTCTTCTTCCAGGTCACCATGGAGGAAAGCAGTTTTAACGTCCAACTGCTCTATCTTCAGATCCATGCTAGCTGCCAACACAAGAAATACCCGTATAGATGTCATCTTCACCACTGGTGAGAATATCTCCTCGAAGTCTATGCCTTTCCTCTGACCAAACCCTTTCACCACAAGTCTGGCCTTGAACCTCGTCTGTGAATTCTTCTGCTCAACCTTCTTTCTGAACACCCACTTGTTGCTCAAAGTTTTCTTGCTTTGGGCAGTTTCATCATGTCATAGGTATGGTTCTTATGCAAGGATTTCATCTCCTCTTGCATAGCTTTCAACCACTCCTCCTTATGCTCGTCGGCTAGGGCCTTAGAATAATCTTCTGGCTCTCCCTCATCAGTCAGCATAATGTACTCATGTGGTGAGTACCTCTTGAACGGCTGTCTGTCCCTAAATGACCTCCTCACCTGTGGCTCAACAGGTGGATCAAGTGGGGGCTGATCCCCCTGTCCATCTTCTTAAGGAACTCTCTCGTCCTCTGTATTTTGCTGTACTCCCCCGTTATCAGGCACTACGGGAGGAATAATCGGATCAATGTCCTCTAGCTCACCTGAACTACGCTGGTTCTTCTCTAGCTTACCAATGTCTTCAATACACTGATCTTCAAAGAAAACCACATCTCTGCTCCTGACGAGCTTCTTCTTGGTCGGATCCCACAATTTGTACCCAAACTTTTCATCACCGTACCCCGGTAACACACATTGTTTGATCTTCATATCGAGCTTGGACCTCTCGTCCCTTGGTACGTGAACGGATGCCCTGCATCCAAACACTCTGAGATGACTGTACAATGGATCATGTCCAGTCTACACCTTCTCAGGTACTTCTCCATTCAACGGGGATGATGAAGACCTGTTTATCAAATACACCGCCGTGTGCATTGCTTCTCCCCAGAACATCTTGGGTAACTTCACATGGGATAACATGCATTTGATTCTCTCAATAATGGTGCGATTCATTCGTTCAGTTACACCATTATACTAGGGGGTCTTGGGAATTGTCTGTTCATGCCGTATACCCAGGGACTTGCAGTACTTATGAAAGTCACCAATGTATTCACCACCATTGTCAGTGTGGATGCACTTCAATGATCTACCTGTCTCTCTCTTGACCATAGCATGAAACAACTTAAACACACCAAAGACCTCGCCCTTAGATTTCAAAGCATAAACTCAAACCCTCCTAGATGTATCATCTATAAAAGTAACAAAATACAATGCCCCACCCAAGGTTTTTGTCCTCATAAGACCACACACATCAGAATAAACTAAATCTAATACATGCTCTTTATTAAAATGAGAAGCAGATTTAATAAATGAAATTCTATGCTATTTTCCTGATAAACAATCAAGATAGGTTTTGAGAGAGATATCTGTCACATCAAGAAGGAGCCGCTTCCTTGCTAGTGACTGAAGCCCTTTTTCACTCATGTGGGCTAGACGCCTGTGTCACATGTCTATAACTGAATCTTTCGCTACGTTCAACCCACCCCTGCATACACTGACCATTGCCTTGTACAGGGTGCAACACTTCTTTCCTCTGGCTGCGATCAACGAACCCTTGATGAGCTTCCAGTGCCCACCAGCAAACTAGCTATCATAGTCATCATCATTCAACCTTCCTGTTGACATCAAGTTGAGGCGAAGGTGTAGGATATGCCTCACATCCTTCATAACCAATGTGCAACCCACATCAGTCTTCACACAAATATCACTGACCCCTACAATCTTCGATATGCCAGAATTTTTCATCTTCACGGTCCCATAGTCACCTGACTTGTAGCTTGTGAAAAAATCCTTACGTAGAGTCGCATGAAAAGAAGCTCCTGAGTCAATCACTCAGTCGGTGTCCTGACTCATAGCCGTGAGACATACATCGTGATCTGTTGAAAGAATAATAACAATATCACCATCTGAAACGACTACAGTGGAATCTAATCCATCTTCCTTCTCCTTTCATTTTCCTTTCTTGTCGTTTTAGCCTTACGACATTCATGCTTGTAATGGCCCTTCTTGCCACAATTCCAACACTCAACGTCTTTCCTGTTACTCGACTTGCCTCTTGATTTATCTCAGGCCTTCCCGCCCTTCCTGTTCCTTTCTCTCCTCTGTTCCTGTGTCACAAGGGCCTCTTGCTTAGTAGAACCTTGAGACTTTCTCCTTCTCTCATCATTAAAGAGACAACTAGTCACATGTTCCATGAATATCTTTCTGTCTGGTGCGGTGTTACTTAGAGACACCACCAATGTCTTCCAACTGTCAGGCAATGAACTAAGCAATAGTAAAGCGTGTAATTCATCATCCAGGACCATCTTCATAGAGGAGAGCTGGTTCATTATATTACTAACCTCATTTATGTGCTCGACCACAGAACCACCATCCCTGAACTTAAGATTCACAAGTCGCCTTATCAGGAAGATTTTATTACCGGCTATCTTCCTCTCATACAACCCTTCTAATTTCAACCATAGGCTAGCGGCTGATGTTTCCGTATACACATGGTGGAATACAGTATCATCCAGCCATTATCTAATAAACCCCACCACCTTCCGGACCAACTTCTTCCAATCTTCATCAGATATATCCTTGGATTTTGCTAATATGCCTAAAATTGGAGAATATATATCCTTGCAATAAAGCAAGTCCTCCATCTTAGCCTTCCATATAGTCCAGTTAGAACCATTGAGGCTGATCATCCTTGATGAGCCACCTTCCATAATTCTAAACTGATCCTATTCGTTCAATGAACTTAGCGCTCTGATACCACTTTGTTGGGGGCTTTGCACAAAACCTTAGGATCTAGCCTCCCGAACAAATTAGAATTACGGGATAATAATAGCAATGAAATAAATCAAAGCAACAATCACACACCACACAAGAGATTTTTACGTGGAAAACCCTCAAAGAGGTAAAAATCACGGGACCTCGTCCAGATCAATAATCCACTATAAAGTAGAACGTTTACAACCTTCGTCACTCAAGCAGGAGTGGATGAACAATAAAAGAATAAAAGAAAATCAGAGGGATCTCATCGGTCACGAGGACGTAGAAGCGCTGAGACGACGACTCCCTTCCACAAGCTTTCTCTCTCTCTTATTTCTTTATTTCTCACACCATAAGCCCTTTAAGAAACCCTCATGTGCTTTTCTTGTACATAGAAAAACCCCAAGAACTCCTAGTTATAGTTTTAGGAAACTCCTTTTCACATCCCAATTGCGAAAGGACTTGCGACATAAAATCCGCGCAAAATTGCAGAACGAATCTGCATAGCTACGACCGGTCATATCGAGTCCACGACCGGTCGTGAGCCACCTACGACCGGTTGTGGACCACCTATAACCGGTCGAGCACCTCCAAAAAAAACAGTCCGCACTCGCTACACTTTGAGTCGTGCAACCCACGACTGGTCGAGCAACGACCCATGACTGGTCAAGCAGTGCTCTCGACCAGTTAAAGACGGGTCAAAAAAACGCATCAGGGCTTCTCTAGTCAACTTTGCTGTAAAAGTGTCTACGACCTGCTATACAACCCATCGCCATCCATGCACGAGGAAAGCTTGGGACGGTGGCACTTCAGCACGTGCGTGAACTCCACGTGTTCGAATTTCGGCGCACTTATCAGGAAGAGCTCGGGGAGTTATTTGATACTCTGGCTTTGTACGACGCTTGATACTCTGATTGGGTTGTTTTAAAGGAAATGTAGCGTATTGCGTATTATATCTGAATTGAAACAGGTACACAACGACTGCCCCATTTGCTAATCTTATCCATTTGGTTGGCTTACAGCACATGGCCCACTTTAGGAAAACCACATGAATCGATTCATATTAGCGTCTGATATATCTTCAAATGGACGGTGGTCAATGATCCACGGTCAAGTTAGAGAAATCCATTATTGAAAAGGCTCCGGTTTCCCTATCATTGTGGTTTTTTTGGAATGGGCCATCTATAGTAAGGCCCACAAAATGTACAACCTGGATTCACTGAATTTACAAACGCGTGTACGGCCAAGAACAAGTGAACAAGGACTAGTAGTAATCTCTTTCATCACTAACATGTTCGTAAGTGTGCTGGTCCCACCAACCGGATCTTGGCCCACTTTCAGCCCGTTTGATATGGACATCAGGGCCATACATTGTTGGGCCGGATAACTGACAAGCTTGACCTAGGCTTGCCTATGCCTAGAGGCCCAAATTTTGGGTCCTCTCTAGAGTTGGGCATGAACCGACTCGACTCGACTCGACTCGCCTAACTCAACTCATCCGGCTCAACCCGAACCAAATGAGTGAGTCCATCGGAACCGAGTAGCCTTCACCAAATCCGAAATCAAACTGAGTCGAGTTTGAGTTACCTAGTAACTCAACCCGAAACTCGATCTGATCAGGCTCGATTCGAATCAGCACTAACTCGAACCGACTCGGTACTTTTTACCGGGACAAACTCGGTTTGAAGTAGTCCAGGCGATACTAAGATTTGGATCAATTTAGGCATGCTGGACTCGGTCCCGAGTTGAGTCGAGTTACGGTCAAGTCTATTTCAAAAACGAATCGAGTCAGGTCAGACCTAACTCGGTCGGACATGACTTGATGCCCAGCTCTGGTCCTCTCCAATGGGCCCACCATGGATTCCTTAATGGTTGGAACGGAAGGAAAGAGCTATGTGGGCCCATTAAAATGTGTCTGACAGATCTCAATCAGGCCATGCCACATGGAAGAGTTCGGATGTGGAAGCCTACCATTTAAATCTTCTTGGGGCACATTTGTTGATATTTGGTTTTTTGCCTTCAACCTGATTAGGCCCGCAACGGGCTGGGCCCGAGGTTGACACAAGCCCATTTTCTTGGGTAGGGCCTATTCAATTTTTTTATTTTGTGTGGAGTGATCTCACCCCATTGACAGCCCTAATCCTAGTGGGCTCACATTATGAACGGATTGGATCGCACATAAACATTAGAGTGAGCCAATTGTGAGTGTCCCATCTATGGGGTCCACACACAGGTCATTAAGCCCAATTGCTTCTAAGCCGGATTTGGGCCAGGTCGGGTCAGGTTGTGGGTTAGCCGTTGCCCATTTAGATTAACACGTCAGGCTCAATTTTAGGCTAATCGACCCATCGGGCTAGATGACCCAACCCAACCCAACCTATAACCTAAAAAACTAATCCGACATGCCCTATTATAGTAAGCTCTATATACATTAAAACTCCCTGAATAATAAAGAAGCCTAATGTCACTATCATCATCATTTAAGCCTTTTCCCAACTAATTGAAGCAAGCTGCATGAGCATTTTCCGCAGTTCTACTCGATCGAAGGCAGTAACTTTAGTTAGACTATGGGTCATCTCCAACCATGTCCTTTTGGGTCTTCCTATTGCCACAATACAGCTTCGAACTTGTGCCCTAACTAGCTTTGAAGAAGCCTAATATAAAAGATTAAATTAGTATATAGGTTAGGTTGGGCGAGTTGGTTGAGCCCGACTGGACAGCAATTAAATGGGTCATGTCGAGTCGGGTTCGAGCTCTTAAAGTTTTATGTGCGTCGGGTCGACGTAGCGAGTTAGGTTAGGGCTGGATTTCTTAAGTCATTTATCAAATGGGTTGGGCTTGGGTTCATCCCGACCAAAACCAAACCTACTCATTGCCAGGCCTACGTGTGGTCCACTAGAGTTTTGGATTGGTCTATTTTTGACCTCATGTTATGATGTGTGGAGTGAATGTCACCCAGATATCACAGTGGGCCCCGCTTAGATTTGGGCAGGGTTTGGCCCTCCTTGCATGTGTGGTCCAATCAATTTTTGGGTTGGGCTAAGACTATGGTCATTTTGGCCTGACTAGACCTAACCCAGCCCGACCCAACTTTCCATTTACATGTGTTATATCCGACCCGAGCTCAATCAGGTTGGGCTTGACCAGACCACCTGGCCCGATTAGTGGATGCATAAAATACACATATATCTTTATATGTTGTTTATTAATATGTTTTGAGTTTTGGGTTGAGTCGAGTCGAGCCATATGGCCAAGTATATTGATTGGTTAGGTTGGGTAGGGTTCGACCTGAGCCTGGCCCATTTACCTAAATAGGCCGCATTTTCTAAACCTAGCCCATCCCACTACCCATTTATCTTGGCCCAAACCCACCTGAGAAGTGGGTCAGGCTAGTTGACCAGATCAGGCACTGACCCACCCGACTCAGTTTTCTAAAAGAATCCAAAACCATGGACTTGAAACCTACCTGATCTAGTCCCATATCCAATTAAGCTGGCTCTGGTTCTTTGAGCAATGAAGGAGGGCTCTGGGTACCCACAATCTTTCTCATGATTTCATTACTACTAAGGGTGGAAATGGCTGGGTTTGGCCCAGGCCAGGCTATCTGACACTTAAGACCTACACGCCAAAGTCCTGCAACACGGAATAACATAACGGGCTCAATTGATGTAGGATGTGGCATAAATACATTTTTCCCATGGTTGGATCAAAAGAACGTGAACTGAAAATTAGCCTTGACTTTTTATAATGGTATTGTTATGAGACACACAACCTATGAATTTTGATTTAAACAGGTCATTTGGGGCAAACTGACCCACTAAGTTGTATCTATCCATTCCGTGGGAAAATGTATGCTTTTAGATCAAGAATGAAATTTTAAGAATTTTTTTTTTTTTTAATAATTCCAAATTTTATAGTATTTCTTTATTTTTAGAGTTTTAGTTTTCCATATTACTTATAATCATGTTGGGACTCCTCTAGCAAAAGTTTATCTAGAAATTTTATTTTTAGAAAATAGGCTTTATAAGTATTTTGCTAAAATTATAACTTTTATTAGGGTTAGAATTTTGTTGTTTTTGGTAACTACAAATTTTAATTTATTAATGGTGTAGTTGAGAACATTAGACATTATTAGATAATAAAATATTTGAGTTTTATCTTCTACTTTCTTTCTATTTTTTTCCCTGTGGATTTAAGAAATACCCCGTGAACTTAAGGTTTTTATCTTTTGAGGAAGAAGGTGATCTTCCTCACCTCATCAGACTCAGTTCGACTCATCTAACTCGGCCTAGCCTAAAAATTGTTCAAATCCTTTGTTCTTCGTTAAATTTTCCTAATCTATCTATTTATTAAGTATGACTTGTATGCACAATGGAAATAAACATTTTAGAAAAATAAAACCAATAGTTCATATTCAAGATAGATGATTGTTTAACTAAGGATTATAATGACATATTTGTAAGATATAACACATATACATGGAAAGTTCGGATCAGGTGAGGTCCAATCTAGCTTAAACGGCTTGAGTGTAAGCCCAACCAAAAAGTTGATCAAACCACATGCAAGGACGGTCAAGCCTTACCACAAGCCAGGTCAGGTGGGCTACCCAACCCATCACCACCTTTAATCACTATATCTATTTTGAGTAGGAAAATTATACTGTGGACTATAAACTACCCTAAAAGGGTACTAAATTGAGAATCTCTTTTTCCAAATTTTCTCGGATGCATATTTCCTGTCAAAGCCTTTCTTTTGCAATAACTTCCTACGATGGGAAGCTAGGTAGGCCCGCCGTGATGTTTGTGAGAAATCCACCTCATCCATCCATTTTCCAGATAATGTTAGGACATGTGCCAAAAATGAGGCAGATCCAAAACTCAAGTTAGCCACAGGACAAGAAAAGATATGTTGGAAAATGCCCACCATTGAAATCTCCCTAGGTTCACTATGATGTTTACATGTTATCCATTAGTTCACAAGGTCATTCATATTGTGACGAACTGAAAACAAACAAAAAAAAATATCAACCTGATCTAAAATTTCTTTTGGCCCTATGAATGTTTCAAGGTTGGACGATCAATCCTCACTATTTCCTGTCGTGCGGCTCACTCGAGTTTTGGATCTACTTAATTTTTTAGTCAATTTCATAACATTATCTGAAAAAATAGATGGATAAAATAGTGTAGACACCCACCTCAGGCTGATAAACTGATAGAGTTTGAACGAATGGATGGATAACTATACATCAATCTTAAACCCTAATCTTAGAAGCCTAAACCTTAGGAAAGCCAGTCATAAGCCTCAAACTCAGCACATCCAACCCAGTCAACTCGGTCCACCTAACCCAAAACCTTAGAGCCTTGAGTTAACTCGACGGGTTAACTGACCTGATCAGCCGACCCAAATCCATAACTCAATCAACTCACCTAGTCAAGTCTCAAAACCAAGCTCAATCAGAGAAATGATCGAAATCTCAAAGCACCAACCCTCACAGCGAAGCCTCCATATGCTTGGAGGATGCTGCTTGTCAAAACAAGGAGTCCAAGTGGGGACTGACGGCAGCCAGGTTGCCGTTAACCACATGACACTTCCCTTCTTTTGGGCAGCATCCTTCAAGCATATGGGTTGCTCTTTTTTCGAACCTTAAGTGTCTTATTGATGTGCATTTACTTCAATACCCATCTCCTTATCTAAAATTACCGTTTTACCAACTTATCCAGCCTATGAGATGATGTCATGTGACTGGTTAATAGGATAGACCAGAAGGTTTGATCTCCCAAGTAAGAACTAAGTTGATTGGAATCCAACAATGGAAGCTTGTGGATGATTATGTTATTGTAACAGTACGGTACCAGTGGCGTTAGACAATACGATTTATGCTAAGACTAAGGTTATGTTAAAGTAAATGTAAATGTAAATGTAAATGTAAAGAAGATAGATTATGTTTGACGTGTGCTCTCGAGCTCTTCTTATGTTCTCGTTTTATAGGCTCTGGGAGGGGGCAAAACCCTCGTCAGGCTTCCTTGATAGTGAAGGATCCTTCGCAGCTATGACCAGTAATCTTCCTATAGGGAGTCATTGTAAATCTAAAACGATTAGTCAGGTCTCCACTTTTGCGTAGATGCTCCCTATAGATCAGATCTTCAGGACATTGTTGTATCCAAATTTGGCTCGATTAGTGCCATCTCCACCCCTTCGCCTATTGTGCCCTTGGATATTCGTGGGTTTGATGGGACTAGAACCACCGGATCCAAATACTGATCTAGCCCCAGTCATTGGTTCCAATCAATTCAAATATTGGATCAATCTCCGAATCTTCAAAATCTTCATAATCACTTGAGAAATGCTATATGTTACCTCGGTCATGTGCATTAGTGTTACGTGTCATTCTTCGCTTTGTTGCTCGAAAAGACATGTGCACGATTTTATGTCATTGCATTGATTACGCAAGATGTATTGAGGGAGGAAATAGTGGTAAATTATATGTTTTGAGTGCAAATAAAATTCACTCGGCATTGAACCTATAGTGCTAACACATGGCATCATTTTATTAGTCCATGTCGATATGTGGAAAGTGAATATAAATGCAGGGCATCTTATTATTTAACCATCTTATATTTGTCTGAAAGACTATTACAATAGTGCATGGTCTATTGTATTATCCCCTCTCGAGAAACGGTGCAGAGACAAAGCGTATGACTCATTGGTATCCACGTCACCTATGTCAACTTTTCTTTCTTTATTGTGCAAATATCTAATGATTCTTCTCGTAACAATTTTGTCCGTCCATTTTTCATGCCATTGATGGGATGTTTTGGAATATAATTCAATTAGTATGATTTCGTCACGACAGCATATGAAGAGTGGACAACACCAAATAAGATGGTTTTGACAGCTGGCATGGATGATAATAACTAAAAATGCAACTATGCTCACGAGAATCTTACCATGCACTTTAACATGTGGATATTTTTTTGTCATGTGTATCTACGGACCACTACCACTATCAGAATCCGATTGCCTAGTGTGTCACACAGTACCCATGTGTGGTGCTGGAAAAGCTATGTGGGCTCCCCCCTGATGTATGTGTTTTATCTGTACCGTCAATATATTTTCCCCCCTCATTTTAGAATATGAACCGAAAAATTAGGCTGATAAAATTCTCAGGTGGACCACACTAGAGGAAACAGTGGTGATTGAATGGCCACCATTAAAAACTTTCATGTAAAAGTTTTCGATCAAGCTGATATTTTTGTTTTCCTATCATTCAGGTCTATGTGACCTTATCAACATGTTGGGTGGAAAATAAATATTACAGTGGGTTCCAAATAGTTTTTAATGATGGCCATCCAATCATCACTGTTTCTGTGGTGTGGTCCATCTGAGATTCGTATCAGCTTCATTCTTTTACTCATGTTTTAAAATGAGAGGGAAAAAATAGATGGACGGATTTGATAAAACACATTCAAACCGACAGAGCTTTTCTAGCACCACATGGCACCCAGCACCACTACACTACCAGGCCGTCTCTATCTCCATCATAAACGGATCGGCTACTCACCCTGCCACTAGCCAATGGCTAGTGGTCGGTGCTCTCTGGCCGCACCTTACTGTATGTGTTTCATCCATTCCGTCCATCCATTCTTCCATAACATTTTATAAAATAAACTCAAAAATGAGGTTGATACAAATCTCAAGTGGACCACATAGTGTTGATTGAACACCCACCGTTAAAAACTTCTTAGATGCCACAAAAGTTTTTTATCAAGCTGATATATATTTTTTCCCTTCATCCAAGTCCGTATGACCTAATCAACAGGTTAGATGTCAAAAAACCATTACAGTGGGCCCCAGGAGGTTTTTAATGGTGGATATTCAATCACTATTATTTTCCTATGGTGTGATCCACGTGAGATTTATATCTACCTCATTTTTGGAATCAACCCTAAAATTATCTTTAAAAATGGATGGACGGAGTAGATAAAATATATACATTATGATAGAGTCCACGTAGCACCAACCACTAGCCACCTCGCTGGTGGCAGCGTCACTAGCCAAACCGCCTCCATCTCCATCGCTACCTTTTTGCTTTAGTGCTTGCGTAGCAGCGTTTGTGCATCCAAGTACAGGCAAGAACGCATGGTTGCACCTTTAATTATTGCGAACGTTACCTGTGGGTTCGATTTCCTTTTTGGGCACGGCCTGTCTCGAGAAGAGAGAGGAACCTTTGGAATAACGCAAGGTAATTATAGCTCTACTTGGCTACCTTCTGATTTCCTCCAAGGCTGTTTGATTTTCCAGTGGAACGGTAAATATTGGAAAAAGAGTAATAATTATTTCGTGTGTATTTACAAGGTACTTGATTTGACTGCTTATTTTTTTGACATAAAAATTGAAAATATTACAAAATATATATGGGCCGTACTGTGATGTGTTTCGCTTATCCACACTGTTCATCCATTATGCCTTTTGAATTTATAATATGAGCAAAAAAATGAGGTACATTCAAACTCAGGTGGACCACCCCATACGAAAATAGGAATCGAATACTTACCGTTAAAAACTTTGTGAAGCTACTGTTTCTTTTGGTGTGCGCCACATGAATGTTGGATCATCATCATTTTTTGGCTCATGCCTCAAAATATTGTGGTAAAACATATGGACAAATTTGATATATCATATACATTATCTTGTGGTTCAAAAATTTTTAATAGTTATTTGAACCGGTTGCCAGTGCAAAAGTTTCCCTAGATTCTCATACGGTGGAAATGGTAATAATTATCCACTTCTTGGTATTTACTCAATCTCTTAGAAATCAAACACGCCTCTATTATAAGGAGTGTCTACTTAAGCTTTGGATATGTTCCAAGTTTAGTCTCATGCCTTAAAATAAGCTTGCAAAATGGATGGATAACATGGATAAAACATATACATCACGATCAACCCCATATGGTCCACTCACTGGGAAATCCCAATCTCTATTTGTTACATTTCACACTTTCATCAACTTGGTACTAATGTGATTAGTAGAAGTATAACAAAAAGCCATGTGGGTTTACTAACATTGGTACGACATTTAGTCTATTCATCAGTCTTATTAATATCATTATTTATGTTAGAATGTAATATATAAAATTATATAACTTTAAAACTTAAATAAACCACAACACAAGAAAGAATGACAATGTGAACACTTACCATTGAAGCTTTCTTAGAGCCACAAGAGTTTTGAATCATGTTAATATTTATGTTGATGAGCTGATAGGACTGTTTGTGTAACACCCCGGATTTTGGCCAATCTAGGATTTGACGTCCTTAGGCAGTGGGTCAATTAAAACACCTAGAAAATCGTTCAGAACCCAATTCCATAGCCAAAGAAACCACTTAGGATTAATTCCTTTAGAAATTAAGCGTAAGTTAGCTAGCGCAACGCTGGAGTAGCTGGGAAATAGTCCCTGATCACTTTAAATACGTTCTACACTACCCAAATCGAGTAGAACCAATGACTCTATAATACTCTATAACCTCGGACCAAACTCTAAGCAGGTTTGTTCTCTGGACCACTTTGAATCTTTGTATTGGATTTAGATCGCGCGTCGAAAGTCCGATACCTCCTATCTTAGACCGTTAGAACCGCCTAGCTGGACTTGACACTCATTTCGAAAATCAAGTCAAACCGATAATCACAGGCCATTTCATTGAGCTCAGACTGAAGAGAGTGCGAATATGGGCAGAATTGGAATTTCAAATTCAAATCTGGCACACGACTTGACGCGTCAGTATTGAGCGTTCTGGCCGTCAGAATTCATCCAGATTACACCCTCGGATCAGGAGAAATTTCTATTTTATATCATGAGACTTTCAGCCCTGATCTACGTGCAGTGACCGCTGAACTGAAACTGGTCCGCCACGTGCGATCTGCGGACCCAGCCGGACTGAAAACTTAATACGTGCTAGATCTGGTATGCGTGAGCTTAAGTCCGATCATATTCGGTCAGGGGACCACCAGAAAGCATCTTTTGGACCGAAACAGCCCCGATTTGGATATGCACTAAGTGAACTTTGTACTGGAGCCTATTTTGGGCAAGTTTGGGCTTATAAAAGGGGTTGAAACCCTCACTCCTCTCTCCCATCCGATTTTGCAAAAATCCCTAGATTGGGAGAGAGAAAAGGTGAGAGTTTGTGAGAGAAGGTGGGAGAGAATTTCCTGCTGCTTATGCCACGTGTTGTACGTGCTTAGGCAACGCACTCCGATCACTTTCCCGGTGATTCCTCCACGTTTTCAGGTAAGAAAATATCCTAGAGGTTGCTGAATTAAGGTTCCTTTCGTTTCCTAGCGAAGTAGCTAATAGAACTTTTGTATTAGGTTATCTAATCGCCGTAGACGAAGCGTATACGCTCTGTTCGAATTTACACATCCATAAGAGACAAGGTGCAGATTTTAGATGCTTTGATTGACTGTTTCCAAAGCTTTCAATGTTGTTTAATAGTAGATTATCGACGGCAACGCCGTTTGACATGTACAACATGCTGTCCGTTTCCTGTTTCGTAAACCGGCAAAGAATATGAGATTCAGGGCATTTTAGTCATTTGTATGAAGTACTGATTTCATTCATATTTTGCTGATGTGATTGACATGATTTGTTGTCGCATTAGAATGTTAGGAATACGTGCATAATTAGTTTGGCGAAGAGATTCGCCTAAATGCACACTTCGGGTCGACATACTATATGTAGACTTAAGTGTGTAGTGTAAGTGTTTGTATAAATGCTTGTATTAGTATGTATTGAATTAAATGGTGTTATAAATTAGTTTGAGATTGATTTCTCAATTAATATGTTGGTGTAAATGGTTTCCTACATGTTAGTCATATGCATGATTTCATAATATGAATGAAATGCATGTGCTTGACGATTCGCTTAAGCTGTATGTTATAACATGTGCTTGATGATTTCATTATGATTTAATTCGAGATTGAATTCTCAATTAATATGCGGATGGAAATGATTTCCTATATGTTGGCGATATGCATAATTTCATTATATGTATGAAAGGCATGTGTCAGATGATTTACTTAAGTTGTATGATATAACATGTGTTAACATGCTCACATGGTTGTGTTTCATTTTCAATACTCTCACATGATTGTTGATGTGGATTCATATGTGTTTGGGACTATACTTAGTCCAAGCAGTCGGTAACCGAGCGAATTCGTGGTTAGCTTATCTTCGCCACGAACGACGCGTCGATGAACGCGAGCCGTGTTCTGGAGTTGGCGGCAGTGGTTAGGCCACACGAAGTGTTTTATACACTTCATGTCGTTCGACTTGAGATGCGATCGCGCTAGTTGAGCTCGTCAAGTAACCCAACTGGCCGTTGTATGTTCACCCTGCATGAGTCATAACTGCTTGAACCTAGGGTACTGAACTTACTATTGTAAATCCTGTTAACCATGGTACCTTGATCCACGAAGACTCATGAGCTGGGCATGGTGGTATGGGACACCGTGGTCGAGCTTCGGCCTACGCTGGGGCCACAAACCTCCCCGTAGTGACCAGTGAGCACCTATGACTCGTGAGCAGATTATGGTGGTATGAGACACTATATTCTTGCTGTCAGCCTACATTGATAAGGTGATGGGGGAGCCGTGCAACAAGTGTGAGCGACAGCCCTGGCAGCCCTTTGTAGTGACCGCGATCGTATTCTGAGTCTACGGGAGGCGACGACCCTTTCGTAGCAGTAGAGTACAGTAGGCCTGTATTGATAAGGTGATGGGGGAGTGGTGCAACGAGTGCGTGCAACAGCCCTGGCAGCCCTTGCAGCGACCTACAAAATATACATTGTATGAGATTACTAGGAGTGACGACCCTAGACAGGATCTGTGTTGGGATTGATATAAGGGAAGTACCTTAGTTTCCCAATCCTGCTGTTTGAATGGACTAATAACAACTCAAAAATCATATCACCATACCATTGCATGTGCCTGGAAGATGTGGAGCACTTGAGGGTCGATTGCATACCGCGGTCGTAAGATGGTGCCGTATGAGGGAGATCGTCAGTGAGGGCATACATCACGTCATGTCATAATTGCATTAACAACAGTATTAGGAATGTTTGAATTACTGCTTTACTATTATCGCATGATTAATTTGAGAACATATTAATCCTTGGTCTATTATTCCACTGAGTTAGCTACTCACTCCCACGTTACGGGATGGTATTTCCGGACACCCACCAGACCCTTTTTGTGATTGCAGATGATGACGCGGCCTGCAAGGCGGAGCCGGACTTGATGATGATGAGGAGGATCCCTCCTTTATGCGTGTTCTGATCGACGAGATTACAGGGAGGTTGATTAGATGTCTTGACACTTGTCATTTTATATTTTCAGAGCACTCATGTATATACTTTCTTTCTATTTTGAGGTATACATGTATATGTTTAACCTGGTAACATGTTCATACTTAAGAGGCACACAACAGTTTATATATATTATACATACTATCACAGACTTCCGCTGGTAAATTTAACTGTCTCTAGAGTATGATATACTGTTCTGGATTAATCTCACTCATGTTTAATACATTATCACAGAAAACATTCAATCATACATATCTATGTTGCATAAATAACATTTTGGAACTCGGGAGTTGGGTTTTTGCTCGACCCCCCGATTTTCGGGATGTTACAGTTTGTGCTAGGTAGTCTTCCCTACAAGTAAACTAGGCATGGGGCGACTGGACTCGCCTAACTCGACTCATCCGACTCGATCCAAACTGAATAGGTGAGTTGAGTCGACCTCGACCCGATCCCAAACTCTCTCTCTCCCTCCCTCATCCTCCTCTTCCAAGCCCTAGCAGTCAGCCACCCACCATCATCACCCTCCTCCTCCTCCTCCTCCTCCTCTCTCTCTCTCTCTCTCTCTCTCTCTCTCTCTCTCTCTCTCTCTCTATTCGATTCGATTCGATTCAATGCTAACTTGACCTGACTCGATACTTTTGACTAGGTTGGACTCGGTCTGAATTAGTCCAGGCCAAACCCGGACTTGGATCGAGTCAGGCATGCTGGACTCGATACCGAGTTAGGTCGAGTTTGAGTAAGGCCTATTTCAAAACTGGATTGAGTCGGGTCGGTTGGGGATTTTGCCCGCGGAATCACACAGATCTAGATATAGGATAGCAATCCAATGGCACCAAGCACACAAGAGAACACAGAGAACACACAGATTTAACGTGGAAAACCCTTACGAGAAAAAACCATGGCACAAAGCGACAGATCTCCACTGTGAAAACAGAAATTACAAAGAGAAAAGACTTACCCGATTCGAATAACCTCGAATATCATCCTTGTTACACCCTTTAATTTCCCTGGAACCCCTTTAGAAAGCTTTCCCCCATACCCTAGAAAAGCCCTAGGAATACCTATTTATAGTTTAGGAAACTTCCTTCCGCATCCCGGTTGCGAAAGGATTCAAAATCTGCAATCTGCACAAAATCGCAGAACGAATCTGCGTAACCTACGACCGGTCGAGTGGACTACACGACCGGTCGAGCATGGCCCACGACCGGTCGAGCACCTCGAACCACAAGTCTTTATGCTCGCTGAACTTTGAGTCGAGCAAGCTACAACTAGTCGATCCGCTCCCACGACCGGTCGAACAATACCAAGAAAGAACAGATTTAAGACTTTTCTCAACAATCTCCATCAAATCTTCAATCTTCAACCGTGTAGCTCCTTGACCTCTTCTCTTATCTCTGCATTACATCATAGCTTCTCGTGCACACTTCATCTTCCTTTTACGCCATCGCTAAGCCCAGAGAAGTTTCACAGATAAAGATCCATGTGCTCAACCACCTTTGCTCCTGTCTTCTCAAAAAGAAAAACGTAGTCTTCTTACCATCTCACTACTACCCAGTATTGCTTGCCGGGGTACTTGCTCACAACATTGATAGCCTGTGAAATAACCGGTCTAATCCAGACCCTAGCATACACTGCCATCCACATTCGAATAAGGCTCATGAGATATCCTGCTTTTCCTCATATGTTTTCGGACATATCCAGAGGAAAACTTGAGGAGAGATACGTAGGGAACGCTCTCTAGCTTTACATGGCCCATCACATCCTGGATCAATATGTACGCATAAGGTATTCCTCCTGTGATTACCAAAGCCTACTCCTCCTTCAGTCTCAACGCCAAGAACCATCTTTGCAGACCCCCCGATCCTTCACTAAGTCTTCAGTACATTGATTTCAGACATATCATAATTGACGATCCACACGTCATCAACATACAATACCTGACCCACCATGAAGGAATCAAACTACTGCCTAGGCGACAGGCCGAACAACAACCTCCTGCAAAGACTTTTCTCAACCTCTTTCACTTCGAACTGCCCTGGTTGCTCCATGTAGATCTGCTCTTCACTTTTCCTTGCAGAAGTGCAGATTCCACATCCTTCCTTCCAGCTCAAGATCACATTGGCCAACCAACGCCAATCACTGATCTAATAGATACCTATTATACTGTCAGCGCGAATATCTCTGAGAAGCGGATCCCTTCTCCCTGTGCATGACCCATCGCCACCAACCTTGCTCTGTATCTATGTTGTATCCTCTTGAAGATCCACCTGCATCCAACCGCTTTCCAGCCCACTGGAAGCTCCACCCGCTCCGATATGTCGGTCTAGTACAACGAATCCATCACATCACACACAGTCACCTTTCACTTCTCAGCACTAGGCTCACCTAAAGCCATCTGAATAGAAGATGAATCTCCTACGATATTGGAGTCGTACATGTACCTCGCCGATGTCAAGCGATCATGCCGTGTGATTCTTCCCACAGGTGGCTGCTCCACCTGCTCTATATCCCTGTCTGCGCGTCTCAGCCTTCCTACCCTTCCCGCTCATGTGGCCATGCCCAACATGCTACTCACGTGCAGAGGTGGAATCCGCTACATCCACCGTAGCTCCACCTTTTGAAGTGCTCCCGATCAACTTGTATAAGTTACCGAGTCGTTGCGCTTTCATGATTACCCATGCCCTTTGGATACTTTAAGAGCAACATCAATACCTGTGTACTTGCATCCTTTTGCCTCAAGCACACCAAGAGAAATCAGATTCTGCTTCAAATCAGGAACGTGCCTCACATCTGTCAAGGTACGCTCCACCCCATCAAACATCCTGATGCGCACAGAACCAATAGCCACAACATTACAGGCAATGTCATTGCCCATAAATACCTGTCCATCATCGCACTCCCTATAGCTGGTGAGCCAACTCCGATAAGGAGTTATGTGAAAAGATGCCCCTGTGTCTAGCATCCACTCATCCTTATGATCATCGTATGACCGTCTGAGCGAAAACACAGATAAAACATCACCATCACATCCACTCGATCCATCTGACGTGACAACATTGGCCCCCTGCATGAAGCCTCAGAATCTTCCCTCTTCGATTTAAGATTTTCACAATCCCTCTTCACATGTCCTTCCTTCCCACAATTTCAGCACTTTACCTTTCCTTTGCCCTTGCCCCTGGATTTAGATCTATAACCAGAAGAACCTGTACCTTGTCCAAAATTCCTATCCATTGTAAACAGTGCATCAAAAGATGTCCCCATGTCGCTGTTTAGTTGTCTCATAGCCTTCCCTTAAAGGGCTGAGATAACAGTGTCGACACTCAGGGTTTTGTTCACGCTGCACATAGTATCCTTAAATGACTCATATGATGCTGGGAGAGAATTCAACAACATACATGCTTATTCTTCATCTTTCATCACGTCCTCCATATCCAGCAATTTGCAAACCAATTTATTAAAGTTGCTGATGTGAGCCTCTAGATCTCCACCCTCTGCCATCTTGAAATTATACCACTACCGGTTCAACTGTAGGCGATTTTTTGAGGATTTCTTCGCATAGACATCCTCTAACTTCGCCCACAAACCAGTCGCAGTTTTCTCCCTCATGACATTGTAGAGAACCTCATCCGTGAGACATAAATGGATCGATGATAAATCTTTCTTATCAAGAGCATTCCAATCAACATCATTCATAGTAGACTTCCGCTCCTCAAGAGCACCATCCTCACCTTGCTTGGTTAGCAGGCTAATCATCTTAACCTTCCATAACTCAAAATTATTTTTTTTCTGAGTATTTCTCAATCTCATACTTAGCGCTCGCCATTATTACTAATCCCTCAGATTCGGATCTGTGCCCCAACAATTGCTTTGATACCACTTGTTGGGAATTTTGTTCGCGGAATCACACAGATCTAGATCTAGGATAGCAATCCAATGGCACCAAGCACACAATAGAACACAGAGAACACGCAGATTTAACGTGAAAAATCCTTACGGGAAAAAATCATGGCACAAAGCGACAGATTTCCACTATGAAAACAGAAATTACAAAGAGAAAGGACTTACCTGATTCGAACAACCTCGAATATCACCCTTATTACACCCTTTAATTTCCCTAGAATCCCTTTAGAAAGTTTTCCCCCATACCCTAGAAAAGCCCTAGGAACACTTATTTATAGTTTAGGAAACTTCCTTCCGCATCCTGGTTGCGAAAGGATTCAAAATCCGCAATCCGCACAAAATCGTAGAACGAATCTGCGTAACCTACGACTGGTCGAGTGGACTGCACGACCGGCCGAGTGTCACCCACGACTGGTCGAGCATGACCCACGACCGGTCGAGCATGACCCACGACCGGTCGAGTACCTCGAACCACAAGTCTTTATGCTCGCTGGATTTTGAGTCGAGCAGGCTACGACTAGTCGAGCTGCTCCCACGATCGGTCGAACCATGTTCACGGCCGGTTGAACAACACCAGGAAAGAACAGATTTAAGACTTTTCTCAACAGGGTCATCCCTAGCGGATCAACTCAATGCCCAGCTTTACCCACAAGGCTTACCATTTTCTTGATAAAGGTGTTGTACAAATGTAGTATGTCGGCACAATGCCACAAGTCATTGTCAAGGATTAAAAATCAGTTTTGACATAAGGTTTTATTCACTGCTACATAAGTCTTGCCCTAAACCCTAAACCCTAGACCATGCATTGGGCTAATGCAGTTGTATTGTTCCTGGATGGCACCGGTACCATACACAACCATGTGATACTTTAAACTTTGGTTGTGTTACTTTGGATGGATTAATTTTCCTTTAAACAGAAAAATAGCAGGTATGTATGGACACTGATATTTATGATACATGGACCCATTTTTCAATATTGGGTACAAACTTGTACTAATGCATTGCCAAACAAAAAAGAAAAGGTTGCATCTATATGGAGCCCTTCCACATGCAACCAAACATGCCGTGTGAAACACACGTTTTCGTTTGGAGGTTTCTATTAATCGGGCTATGATATTTATATCTCTAGAGCAAGCTATGATATTTGTATCTCATGGATTTAAAATCAAGCCGTTTCACTCCCTAAGTGGGCCACGGCATGTATAACAAATAAGCTATGATATTTATATATCGTGGCTTTTAAAATCAAGCTATTTCACTCCCTAAGTGGACCATAACATGTAAAACAAATGAGCTATGATATTTATATCTCATGGCTTCAAAATCAAGCCATTTCACTCCCCAAGTGGGACACAAGATGTAAAATAAATGATGGCCAGAAATTTTATTTCAACCATTAGTTTATGTGGATCACTCATGCACTGAAATGGCCAGATTTTTTTTCTTAAGGCATAAAATTTAAACCTTGTTTCCATGAACATAGAAAGCACAAATCTCTTGCAAATGTTTCATATTGGCCTATGTGCCTAGGTTCAGATGCGCAAGGCTCGAAATCCATCAAATCCTGCAACCAGCTAACCATGTGGAGATGCGTTAGTTAACAAACCACAGTATGTAAAATAAATGAGCCATGATATTTATATCTTTTATTTTTCACTCACACACATCGCCACACCACACGGGTACCTAATCTCATGATCTCATTGTTAAAACAGAGTCCATCTACCCCTGACCAATGGAGTTGGGCCCCCCAAGTGAGCCACAACATGTAAAACAAATGATGGCCTGAAATTTTGTTTCAACGTCATTAGTTATGTGGACCACTCATGGAGTGTAATGTAGGGCTGTACACGAACTGAATTAGCTTAGTCTCGCTCGACTCGCCTTGAAAAACCTCGACTCGGTTCGAAATTGAGTTTGAGTCAAGTCGAGCTGATTTTTTTAGCTCGAAAAAATTTCTAGCCGAGTTTGAGCTTGCCCAACTCTAATCGAACCCTAACTCGAATCGAACTCGGATCAAACTAGTTCGATGACTCAGTTATTTTGAAATTGATGTTGTTCACCAAGAGTTTGATTAAATGACTCAACCAAGTGTCAGCTAGTTGCTAGGAAGGTATGGATATGAAACAAATACCCATGTGTCTTGCTTTTAATGTTTCTTACTGAGTGTTTGATGAAATACCTGTAAAACTGCTGCTGTCATTTTACATATAATGAGAAATTGAAGGTGCACTCCATGTGTTTGTGAAAATGTTGCACGGGTGAACTCAACTTGATCTTGGCTCAAACTGGTCTGAGCTGCTGACCGAACCGAGCTAGGCTCGAGGATTGAGCTAAGCTGAGTTCGAGTTGGGGTCAACTAATGGTCGAGCCTAGTCGAGCTATGCCAAGCTCAACTCAGTTCAACTGTGTACACCTCTAGTGTAATGGCAAGATTTTTTTTCCTTCTTAAGGCATAAGATTTAAATCTTGTTTAGTATGGAAAATGTGATCTCTAACAAATGTTTCATATTGGCATGTGTGCCTAGGTTTAGGCTGGTAAGGCTCGAAATCCTTGAAATTCTGCAACCATCTAACCATGTAGAGATACATTAACAAACCATAGCATGTAAAAAAGAAATGAGCTATGACATTTATATTTCATGTCTTTAAAACAAGCTACTTCACTCCTGAAGTGGGCCAGAACATGTAAAAGAAATGATGGCCAGTAATTTTGTTTCAACCACCAGTTATATGGACCACTTGCAGTGTAATAGCCAGATTTTATTTTCTCTAAGCCTTATTTTCATAAGCATGGAGAGTGTAGATCTATAACAAATGTTTCATATTGGCACGTGTGCCTTGGTTTGGACAGGCAAGGGCTCAAGATCCTTGGAATCCTGCAACCATCTAACTCTTAATAGGCCACAACATGTAAAACAAATGAGCTATGACATTTATATCTCATGGCTTGAAAATAATTCATTTCACTCCCCAAAGAGGCCCACAGCATATAAAAACAGATGACAGACGGATATTTTGTTTCAACCATGAGTTTATGTGGACCAGTTGGCCAGATATTTTTTTTAATGCATAAGATCTAAGCCTTGTTTCCATGAACACGGAAAGCATAGATCTCTCACAAATATTTCATATTGGCACGTGTTCCTATGTTTGAACGGACAAGGCTCCACATGCATATGGAAATAGCCAACCTCATTTTAGTAAGATATATAACATATGGTATTAGAAAAAAGTCCTTTCTACTATATATAGTAAGGCATCTTATTTCAGGGCCTGTTTGGGCAGTGGGATTAGAAGGGATTAGGTGGGATCTTGTATTAGAGATCGTGTAGGCTAAGATCTCTAATACATAATCATTATTAATTCAAATGAGAAAAATTCACTTTTTGGTGCATACAAGATGGGCATAACTTGGCTGTGACCCTAACCCTAGGGCCCACCTCAATGTATGATATATCCACACTGTCCATCTATTTTTTTTAGCTTATTTTAGGGCATGGTCCAAAAAATGAAGAAAATACAAATTTCACGAGGACCACACCATAGGAAATAGTGATCATTGAATGACCACCATTAAAATCTTCCTAGAGTCTATTGACCATCCGATAAGGTCAATAGGTCATAAAGACTTGGATGAAAGGGAAAATAAATAAATATCAGCTTAATCCAAAACTTTTGTTGCCCACAAGAGGATTTTAATGGCCCATAACCATTGTTTCATGTGGTGGTCTACCTGAAATTTTTATCTTCGACCATGCCTTTAAATAAACTCATAAAACAGATAGACAACATAAATATACATTACATGCATTGAAGTTAGCCTTATGGTCAGGGTTGCGCCCTTGGTTCCGAAGTCACGCTCCCTTGAAAGATAGCCTAAGAAATGCCATGAGTAAGATATTACATGCAACTACCAATCAATCATAAACAGAGAAGGACACGATGAGAGGTTCTAAACAATTGAAATGATATTTTAGTTATACACTAAAATTAAACCATGCTAGCAATTGAAATGATATTTTGGTTATATAATAAAATTAAACCATATATTTTTATTTTTTTTAAAAGAGACCTATTTTTTACAAAATTATTTTATCTTTTTCTTAGGTATATTATAACCGCACACTTTATTAGTCAGAACAATAATAGTATGGTCATGACATTTCATCTAAGAGATAGTTTATTAATATCTGGTGGTAGTAGCCGCCTAACTAACAACCACGATGACATTGACATTTCTTAGGCTCGCGGGCCAATTCATCATCAAATCAATGGGCCTCATGATATTATTCCTTCAATTTTGAAATATCATTAATAGTACAAAGACTAAGATATAAGAAGTATGAAGGGAATCTTTGCACTAATATTTAAAGAGCGTGGATGGCTCGTGTTGAAGGCACAAAGACTTGTTTTGCCGCTTTCTCTTATTGGTCCAGGTATTGTGGATTATTGCCCTATTTCTTTCTTAATCTCCTATTTTCATGCTACAATTTGAAATGTTAGGATTGTCTTATAAGTGATCTAGAAATTGGCCCATTGGGCCCCACCATGACAAATGGTTAGCCAATATCATTTTTAGGTGGGGCCTGTGCTTCAATGATCAAGACCATCGAGTCCCACCATGGATTAATCATTCCCCAAAACCCAGGTTCCAAAATCTTAGACCATCAAACCTTTACCTTTTTTTGATTAATCGTGGGCTACGGCCCTATTTCTCTTCTTAATACTTTATTTTCAGGCTACAAGTTGAATGGTCAGGATTTTGCTATAATTGATCTAGACATTGGTCCATTGGGCCCCACCATGATGAATCAATGCCCAAAACTATTCCCTGTTGAAAAATCTTAGACAATCAGCCTTTGTTAGACTGAATGTGGAACTTTGCTCTATTTCTTTCTAAACTCCTTATATTTGCTGGCCACAAATCGAAAGGTTGGGATTGATGTATCAACGAGATATTTGGGTCATGATCATTCAAAGACCAACGGTCTTGGTCACTTAACCAAGGCCCTTGCTACTACAAACTAAGAAACCCCATCACACATACTTGGGGCGAGGATCATGTGTGTCACTTTTAAGTGTCTTTTCTACCTAATCCAAGTTTGGCTTTATGCATATATTTGGAGCTAAAGAAAAATTTACATTCCTTCCATGCTGATTTAAATTCGATCAAAGATCATCAGTGTTGAAGACACGGTAAATTTCTTGTCACCTTTTCTTATTAGTCTACATTTGTAACGTCTCATCCAACCAGCACAGTATCCTGTAATGTCCACGTATGATTTGCTGCAAGACCATTCGTTTAATCTACTTGTGGTGAGGTAGCGTAAGTAATTAATATAGGATTAACCCAATTGAACAGACTAAACGGGTCATGATGGGACCTAGTGAAGGCCGCCAAGCTAGATGACCGTTTACACTTAGTAATAGGCCATGCGGGCTATACCGCGACGCGGGAACGTCAGAAAATTATAAAAATTTAGAGAAGCATAGATCTCATTGGGCTTGTAGTCCATCGCAGACCACGGTCCCAGAAAACGTCCAGAAGTTAATTATCCACGCTGTCCTAGCGACACTTGCAAAAGGTAACTCACCCCAGCTCACTAGTCTCGGAATTTGACACTCTTAATTGAAACTAAGATATAAAACATTTCAGCTATCGGATTTCTTCTAAATTTACGGTGGAGGTCTAATATATTTTTCTACACCCATCCACGAAATTTGGGACCCGATCGTGAAACGTTGACCGTTGATCCCAAATCAGACCTGTATGACCAAACCCCATATCCGATCATTAATATGCTTGTGCTCCATATTAATGATCGAATATAGGGTTTGGTCGTACAAGTCTGATTTGCAATCAACGGTAACCGTTTCACGATCGGGTCCTAGATTTGGACAAGTGTAGAAAAATACATTAGACCTTCACCGTAAATTTAAAAGAAATTCGACGGCTGAAATGTCTTATATCTTAGTTTCAATTAAGAGTATCAAATTCTGAGACTAGTGAGCTGGGGTGAGTCACCCTATGCAAGTGCCGCTAGGACGGCGTGGATAATTAACTTCTGGACGTTTACTGGGACCGTGGTCTGCGATGGATCACAAGCCCAGTGAGATCTATGCTTTCCTAATTTTTTATAATTTTCTTACCTTCCCGCGTCGCGGTATAACCCGCATGGCCTGTTGCTAAGTGTAAAAAATCATCTGGTTTGGCGGCCCGCACTAGGTCCTACCATGACCTGTTTGGTCTACTCAATTGAGCTAATCCTATATTAATTGCTTGCGATACCTCACCACGAGTAGATTAAATGAATGGTCCTGCGGTAAATTCTATGTGGACGTCACAGAACACTGTGCTAGTTAAACGGGACGTTACAACATCATAGTATTAAAGGCACAGTGAATTCCTTGCCACCTTTTCTTATTAGTCTACATCACTGCACAAGATGTTAAGTGATGTCGGCTGAAATTTTTTTAGAAAAAATGTATGTATTTACACCCAATGTAAAAATATGTTAGTAGCCACCTAACTAACAACCATGATGACATTGACATTTCATAGGCGGGCCAATTCCCCATCACATCAATGGGATTGAAATATCATTAATAATACACGGACTAAGAAATAAGAAGTATGAAAGGAATCTTCGCACTAAAATTTAAAGAGCGTGGACTGTTCTCGTTGAGGCACAGTGAATTGTTTTGCCACTTTCTCTCCCCCCCCCCCCCCCGCCCCCCCCCCATGACGAATCGTTAGCCAATATCATTTTTAGGTGGTGCCCATGCTTCAAGGATCAAGACCATTAGTCCCACCATGGATTAATCATTCCCCAAAACCTAGGTTCCAGAATCTGAGACCATCAAGCCTTTACCTTTTTTCGATTAATCGTGGGCTACTGCCCTATTTCTCTTCTTAATTCTTTATTTGCAGGCTACAAGTTGAAAATTCAGGATTTTCTTGTAATTGATATAGACATTGGTCCATTGGGCCCCACCATGATGAATCAATGCCCAAAACTATTCCCTGTTGAAAAATCTTAGAAAATCAGCCTTTGTTAGACTGAATGGGGAACTTTGCTCTATTTCTTTCTTAAATCCTTATATTTGCTGGCCACAAATTGAAGGGTTGTATCAAGGAGATATTTGGGTCATGATCATTCAAAGACCAACAGTCTTGATCACTTAACCATGGCCCTTGCAACTACAAACTAAAAAACACCATCACGCATCCTTGGGGCAAGGGTCACGTGTGTCACTTTTAAGTGTCTTTTCTACAGCATCCAAGTTTGGCTTTATGCATTTGGAACTAAAGAAAAATTTGCATTCCTTCCATGCTAATTGAAATTCGAACATGGTTCATCAGTGTTGAAGGCACGGTGAATTCCTTGCCACGTTTTCTTATTAGTCCACATCACTTCACATGACGATAGGTGATGTCGGCTGAAAAAATAAAAAATAAAAATACATTTGTATTTACAACCGACGTAAAGATATGTGTGTGACCAAAGTGTAAATACACATGTATTTTTATTTTTTATTTTTTCATCTAACATCATTTATGCCTTGTATATTGACCTTGACTAATAAGAGGAGGCATGGAAATTCACCGTGCCTTCAACACCGACATATCAGACTCAAATTTAAATTGGCACCGAAGTAATACAAATTTTTCTTTAAGCTCCAAATGCATAAAGGCAAACTTGGATGCAGGAGAAAAGGCATTTAAAAGTGAAGCCCATGATCCTGACCCCAAGGATGCGTGATTAGGGGTGCACACGTTCAATTTTGAGGTGAAATCGAACCGAACCATTCCTAATAGTTTCAGGAAAACTAGAACCGGAACCGGACCGTATCCACCGTAGAACCGAATTGGAGCCGGACCGTAAAAAACTGGTTCAATTCCAAGTCAGTTCCACAGTTTTAGGCTTTTTATAATTCAGTCCAATTGCATGGTTTTTTATAATTCAGCTCAAGCTCTTCTACCAAAAATTTTCATAGAGAGTAATCTTGTCATGGTTTGTTTTTATGACCCTTTCACATTCCCAAAATGATTTTACTATCAATGTTTATTCGTATTATGGTCCATTTGATTAATGGTCTAGTTTTTTATTTTTTATTTTTTAAAAAAAATTTAATATTTATTGACAAAGAGGTTCCATTCTAGGGGTTCAATTCTATGGTCTGCTTCACGGTCCACTTTGGTTCTACGGAACTCTAAACTGAGAATCGAACTGTACTAACTGGCTCTTTGAGTTTCGAAAATATAAGCAAAACCGGTGCACTTCAGAACTAGACCAAACCGTGCGGTTTGGTCAGTTCCTGTAAGACCCGTATCTTAGTCCGTACCGTTCCGTAAACTTCCGCGGTCTTACTGGTCAAATTTCGGCAACCTTCGACCTTTTCTGATATTCGCGCGCGATCCCGAGTCAGATCCCGTATTTTAGAGTCGGCTCAACTCGAGACTTGTACCTTGACGACCGCACCGTCGCCGCGGTTCCGATGCCGCGTCCCGCGCGCCGAGGCGATACCCAGACTAAGAGTTGTGGGCCCGCATTCAGTTCAAGGAAAACACCACGCGTTGCTAATCCCAAGAAAATTCATCACATCAATCACATCATTTGTTAAAAGTACACCCATCTCTAAGTACAACTACCCATCCCCAAAAGTCAACCCTCCCATCACCTCACCCATCTCTCTCCCCATCACTCCACCACTCACATCACCTTTCTCTCTCATCTCTCTCTCTCTCATTCTCTCCTAAGCTCCATGAGAGCAACCCACGTCCAAGCTATCTCCAAGAGAGGAGAGCTTGGTGTGGCCCACCTCCCATCTCCACCGTCTATGATCCAATCTCGACCATTGAAGTTCATCCATTGATGCTCTACAATACTTTAGTGAAAGGAGGAGAATATCATAAGTGGGTGCTTTTCTCTCTCTCCTTTTTATTTATTTATTTTTTTATTTTGTGATGTATGGCCCACTTGGATGGACCCCACCTTGAAAGAACATGGGCCGCTTAAATGTGGGACCCCCCCTGGTGATGTTTTGTTCATCCAGGCCGCCCAGCGTCCCCGGACGCTGGACGTGAAGCTCCCTGTGGCTAACGTGGAGTGCATAACTAACATGGGTTAATCGTCAGTAGGTGTTTTTTTCAAATTTTTGGGTGGGTCATTTATACCGGCCCTAGCTTGATGCGTTAACTTAATCCAAACCGTCCATTCCACTTCTCAGCTCATTTTAGGCGTTGAGACGTAAAATGAAGTGAATGTGATTATCTGGTGGGCCATACCAAAGAAAATAGTCTTCTTACCATTAGAACTTACCCTGATGTTTTGGTACATCGAAATATTATTGTATATTGGGCTCATTTGGTTGGACTTGAGTCGTGGAGTACAATGGACGGACTGGATTCAGCTGTTGCGGGCCCCACATATGGAAAAATGAAAAATCTCAAATTTTTTAAAAAAAAATGAAACAAACAACACCAGCAGCAATGCTGCTGTTGTCAGAGAGAGGACGTTGCGCGTCCTGTGCTGTTCGCGGATGACCTGGGACCATAGCCGTGGGCCCCACCATAATGTGTATTTTTCATCCATGCCGTTCAGTTGGTGGGCCCCTTCTTGAAGTGGGGTTCCTCTAAAAATTAGCTTGATCTAGGACCCAGGTGGCCCACATCGCAGGAGACAGTGTTGAATTAAACGTCTACCGTTGAGACTCTTAAGCGTCCAGCAGCTTTAGATCAACACGAAATTTGTTTTCCCTGTTCATCTGGGTCTTCATGACCTCATCAACGGGTCAGATGGCGTATAGACATTATAATGGCCCCACGTGGGACCCACCGTGATATATGTGTCTTGTTCCACCGTCCATCTGGACGGGTGCTGGTGAGACCCTACCATGATATATGTGTTCACCTGCACCGTCCGTCCAACAGCAATATAGCTGCTGGACTGACATCAGAAGGTTCCGTGGGTCCTACCTTAGCTGTGGGGGTTTGATCCACACCGTCCGTCCATTTGCATGAGGCCTCACATGATACCTATGTCTTATCAACACCGTCAATTTCTGACGGAGCAAATGTGGTGGGGCCCACATTGATGCCTGCCTTCTGTTATCCACACCGTCCATCAGAGAGATCGTTTTAGGGCCTTGGGCCAACTAGACAGACCCAGCGGACAGCCAGGCCCACTGTGACGTTTGTGATTTTTTTTCCAGGCCGGCCCACCTGGTTGTGAGGGTATTTGAGGTCGGCCCAGCCCATGGGTGGCCCATGTGCCAGTGGGACCCACCTGCCATAGAAACATGCAGCTGTTAGCTGCTGCAATTCAGACCATCCGGACCATGGGTCCCATGTGAGGTATATGTTATACGGAGACCGTCCGTCCTCAATTCCATGTGGGGACCACCTAATGATGTGTTATATATCCTGGCCGTCTACCTCTAGATGTGGGGCCCACTGTGTTATCCTGTCCACACCATCCGTGGGACTTTGGACGGTGGGGCCTGCTGCACGTGTGGCAGTCCACACCGTCTAGTTCCCTGGACGGTGATTGCTGGTGGGATATGCAGTATATTATATATATATAATAATAATAATAATAAATTAATATATATAATATACATATGTATACCTGTACTGGAGTTAGGCTCCACGTGGGACCCACCTTGAACATGATGCCTGCACCATCTGAATCTGGACGGTGAAGATGGGCACCTCCTGCCGCTGTATAGGTAATAATATATAATATTATATTATATATGATATTATATTATATAATAAATATATACTAGGTGGGCCACTATGTGGACCGCACCATGATGTATGCTTATATCTGCACCGTCCAGTTGCTGGACGGTGCAGCAGATATCCGTCCAGACCGTCCATCCATTGGAGCGGCCCCCACCATGATGCGTGTGATGTATTCCTACCGTTCATCCATCTGACGTGCCACGTACTGCATCACCATGATGTATATTTTCCATCCAAGCCGTCCATCCTTCTGGCCATCTCGCCTCAAGGCGTGAGACTAAAAATGAAGTAGATCTGATGGTTAAGTGGACCACACTATAGGAAGTAGTGGAGAATGAACGTCCATCATTGATATCCTTTAAGGATCCCAAAAGTTTTGGATCAAATGATATTTGTTTTTCCTCTTTAGCCAGGTCTTGTGACCTTATGAACAGATTGGGTGGAAAATAAATCTTGTGGTGGCCCCGTCTGGTTTAAACAGTGGAAGATATCACCTCCACTGCCATTTGTGGTATGGTCCAGGTGATCCTTGGAATATGATTCAATTGTGATGGTGTTCTAAAATGATCTCTAGTTATAAATGAATAGTGCGGTTAATTTGGCTCTATTCGACCTGGCCCATTTGATCGGCCCATTTGATTCGGCCCAATTGGTTCGGCCTATCCGTATCGGCCCAATTGATTCGGCCCATCTGTACCGGCCCATTTAATCGGCCCATTTGATTCGGCCCATCTGTACCGGCCCAATTGGTTCGGCCTATCCGTATTGGCCCAATTGATTCAGCCCATCTGTACCGGCCCATTGATGCGGCCCACTTGACGTGTATGAGGCCTAAGTGCAAGGCTCACCTGTTATGTATATTGGGCCCATGTGCAAGGCCCACCTATTGTGTATTCATGGCCCTTTTTGGCATGGTCCATTGAGTTGTATTCGTGGCCCTTGGTGATGTATATTAGGTCCGTGTATGTGGCCCAACGTGATGTATGTATTGTATATCTATGCCAACCATTTGTGTGCCCCGCAATGATGTATTTGCGACCCATGTGATGGGGCCTAATGTGGTATATTTGTGATCCATTGATGAGGCCCAAAGTGATGTATTCACGGCCCATGTGTGAGTACCATTGTGAAGTATAGCAGGCCTTTGAGTGAGGCCATGGGCCCACTATACGTTTGGCCCTATGTGGGCCACCCCTTGGGAGCAATGTTGGTTAAATGGCCACATTGATGGGCAATGACGGTTAGACATCCTCATTATGACTTTCCTGTAGGCTTTGTTAGGCCTATTCGCACCATTCTCTAAGTGGGTTAATCCAAATAAGTGGGCCCCATTCGCCGTAGACGGATGACTCCGTGTTATCGGATTTGATATAACCACGGCCGTGGGCTAATCTTTATACTATGGTTGATCAACTGATCATCTATGGACCCCACCTTATTTATTTGCTGATATCGGTGCCGATTATCGAGGTGGACGCTGATTATTAACCCTGAGTATCGGTGCCGATTATCAATGTTGATTATCGGTGTCGATTGGTTGAATGTCGATTTCAATTGACGTGACCGATTTATCGATTTCGATTATTGACCAATTATCGATTGATGTGGCCAATTGCCGATTCTGTTTGTCGTGACCGATTGATCGACTACCGATCGAGGCCGATTATCATGACCGATTACCGATCGTGGCCGATTATCGTGACCGATTACCGATGGTGGCCGATTATCATGACCGATTACCGATCGTGGCCGATTATCGATTGACGTGGCCGATTACCGACTCTGCGTGTCGTGGCCAATTGACCGATTACCGATCGAGACTGATTATCGAGACTGATTACCGATCGTGGCCGATTCTCGATTGACGTGGCCGATTACCGATTCTGCTTGTCATGGCCGATTGACCGATTCTGATCATCGAGGCCGATTACCGATCGAGACCAATTATTGTGGCCAATTGTCGATTCCGATTGTTGTGACTGATCGCCGATTCCGATTGTCGAGGCCCAATGTGATGTATATGCGGCCCGTTGTGATGTGTATCCAACCCGTGTTTAAGGCCCAATGTGATGTATATGAGGCTTATGGGATGAGGCCCACTGTGATGCATTTGAGGGCTAGGCGATGGAACCCATTATAATGTATGTTAGGTCCATGTGAAAGGCCCATCGTGATGTGTATTAAACTCTTGAGTGAGGCCCATGGTATTGTATATTTGGCCCTTGTGTGAGGCCATGAGTCCACTATATGTTAGGCTTTATGTGAGCCATTTCTTAGGGGGCAATGTTGGTTAGATGTCCACATTGTCGAGGCCGATTGTTAATGCCAGTTATTGATACCGATTATGAGTATGTGACTGCATAGCGTCATGATCCATGCCCATACGCATCATCTGTATGTCTGTTATGAGATATGATTGACCATTGCATATGTCATAGTGCTGGTTGTTATGAGACTCCCTGATAGGCGGAGATTGTCTCACATGAGCGCACGGTTTGTGCATGATTGATGCATGACTGGATTGTATGACTCATGCATCTTGCATTGTGTACTGTGATTACTGTATGCCCTAGCGACATCAGGGTTGTAGCCTCCACAGGCATATCGTGGATGGCCAGATGGGACACCGAAAATCTGTTCTACATGAGGTGCTATAGATATCCTTGGATGAAAGTCCCTAAACCCTCTTGGTTCCAGAGGTTGCTCCAACGTCTAGACCGAGTGGGTAGATGAGCGTTGAGTGCCGATTACCAGATGGCTGCGCTCTCCACTGTGTTGTGGTCGGTTGGAAGGGGGTGCGGCCTTACCTGCCCGAGAGGAGGGGGCAATGCTAGGCTGAGTCTGACCAGCTCGAGGAATAGGTCCGCTATTGACGAGCCGGGCCCGATATTAGCAGGCGGATAGTGAGGTCTCTTCCACTCACCTTGTTGCGCGCGATGGGGCGGCAATCTGGTTTGGAGTGCAATAGACCCCGGTGATTTCCCAGAGAGGAACCGTACTGATATGTGGACTTATTGAGTAGGAGATGCATGCTCATTCATTCATCCATTCACTATCCACTCGGGCTGGTGGTGCGCAACTAATTGTTGTGTACCTTCGTTATGGCATGGATTTCGGTTAGGCGCGCGACTGACCTGAGATCAGGAGTTTACCACGTCGAGCCTGACTATCCAAATTTAGGTATGGGACTGGTTTGGATAGAAGTCCATTGTGGTGGACCCCATAGCCTGCGATACTACGTGCTATCATCCCGACTTCACACTCCAAGCATGGTCATTTCATTCGCATCGCATATTGCATTACATCCGCAGGCATATGACATTTTGAGTTGCTATGTTTCTGCCCTTATATGGCCTAAATAGAATTAGCAGGATTTGTATATTGCAATTGCATCCTTGGAATCTGATATTTAGCTCTTTATGATTCTTTATTACATACTGTTCTATATTGCGTATCCTGATATTTATTGACTTATGGACTTGTCAGTATTTCTGCTTATTTCGATGGTGTACGAATTATGAATTATCAGTGTTTTTGGTATTGTATGATTATGACATTGTATTGAATACTTGGTACTTGCCTTGTGCACACACTTACACCACCCTCTAAGCTTTCTATAAGCTTATGCACGATAGATGCGTGCAGGTGATGTTAGGTTGCAGCAGTGCTGAGCTTGGAGCGTGCAGTGGTCTTCTGGGGCTTGATTTTATTTATGTATTTCCCTTTCAGTATTGTACTCAAACGATTATATTAGTGGATATGTGATGATGATGTTGTCTTGTGAATTGGAAAATCTTGTGGTTATGCTTATTATTAGTTATATGTACAAAAAAAAAAAAATCCTCCTCATAGGATCCCAGGATCGGAATCTGGCATATGAATGCTAGGAGCCGAGAATGGGGTACTACGGAGGCTGTCGGCCCCGGATTTGTCGATCGGAAATTCTGTGAGCCCGGTTTCCGAGTTTGGGGCGTGACAGTTCCAGTCCGGTTTATTGATTCTACTAGTTCCATGTGCACCCCTATGTGCGATGGAGTTGCTTAGTTTGTAGTAGTAAGGGCCATGGTTAAGTGATCAAGACCATTGATCTTTGCTAGTTCATGACCCAAAATTCTCCTTAATACATCAATCCCAAGTTCCTTTCAACTCGTGGCCAGCAAATATAGAGAGTTAAGAAAGAAATAGAGCAAAGTTCCACATCCAGTCTAACAAAGGACGATCGTCTAGGATTTCCCAACAAAGAATAGTTTTCGACAACGATTCGTCATGGTAGGACCCAATGGGCCAATGTCTAGATCAATTATAAGACAATCCTAGCCTTTGAACTTGTAGTTTGAAAATAGGCAATTAAGAAGAAAAATACGGCAATGGTCCACAATTAATTGAAGAAAGGCAAAGGTCCGATGATCTAAGATTTTGCAAATTGGGTTTTGGGAAATGATCCATCCATGGTGGGACCGATGATCTTGATCATTGAAGCATAGGCCCCATCTAACGATTAGATTAATTGTACTATGCATATCATCAGTTGATGATCATCTAATTCCTCTCTCAAGTTGACATCATGACAATAGGGTTGTACACGAACCAAGTTAGCTTGGTTAGATCACTCGACTCGACTCGAAAAAGCTCAATTCAACTTAGTTTGAAACTAAGTTCAAGCCGAGTCAAGTTGATTTTTTGAGCTCGAAAAAATTTCAAAACTTGGTTACTTGGATATTGATGTTGCTCACCAAGTGTTTGATGAAATAACTCAACGAAGTGTGGAAAGTGGCAAGGAAGGTATGTATATGAAATAAATATATTTTTTTCTTAATTTTTATGTTGATTAAAAGGTGTTTGATGAAATACTTTTAAAACCACTACTGTTGTTTTATATATAGTGAGATTTTGAAAGTGCAGTCCATGTGTTTGTGAAAATGTTGCACGGACAAACTCGGCTTAAATTAGCCTGAACTATTGACTGAACCGAGTTAAGTTGGTCAGTCAAGCTCGAGAACCAAGTTGAGCCAAGTTCAAGCTGGGGTCAGTAAGTAACCGAGCCGAGTCGAGCTGTGCCTAGCACGACTTGGTTCGACTTGTGTACACCTCTACATGAGAATTGAAATAAGATAGTATCCTCCCATGGTGTGTTGAATGATTTATCCATAGTGAGACCCTATGGTCTTGATCATTGAAGGTGGGCCCCACCTAAAAATCATATTATACTATTCATGTCATGGGTTGATGATCATCTACTCTCTCTCTCTCCCTCTCTCAAGTAGCTATATGACAATTGAAATAAAATGGAATCCTCCAATAGTGCATAACCAACACAAGAAAGGCAACAAATCAAGAACATTGGCATAGGAGGGGCCATGGCATGTGACCTCTATTATCTTTCCACGTGGCCATTCGAGATAACACCCATTTGTTTTTTTGCACCCAGATATGTTTTGGTTGGTACCCTCCGAAAAGCTTTAAATATCTCACAATTCTCGCTAGAAATTCCAAAATCATCAAAGCAGGCCAACCACGAAAGAGAACTGCATGCCCATTCCATAAAATTTCGCCAAAATGTTTTCTCACGTGCGTTTTCATAAGGAGAAGCTGCAGCCCAAAAGATGGCCGTAAGTCCCATCATCATAATTCTATCTCTTTGCTTCTCTTTTTCTTTTAATTGAACAGAGAGTTGGCTTGATAGAGAAATTTGGTATTCGAGTTATTAATTTCCATAGATTTCTAAAATGATTATTTTTGGGCCAACATTTGGAAATCCTTAGATTGTTTTAAAATGATTAAACAATCTCATTTTTAACAGCAACGAGCATCATCACACACACACACACACACACACACACACACACACACACACATATATATATATATATATATATATATATATATATATATATATATTAATTACTTGGTCATATGCCTAATTAGTTGGTGTGTGGGACCTATTTGTGATGTTTGTATGCCATCTCACCCTTTCACCATGGGTTGCTCTAACCATTACATGGGACCAGATAATGTGGGTTTTTTTTTTTATGGTTGTTCATTGTCTTCTGTGAGCCGGCCATCCTCTATCAGGTTTTTGGGGCATTGAATATTCATAACGAGACTACCTTGTTACATGGGTTGTAAAAATACCGTGGCAGACCCCACGTGCCAACTAACTGGGTGGATTAGCAAGAAACATGCATATATACGTACTACATGCACGTATTAAGTATCAATTTTAAATTTTAACTTGCTCAGTGAGCAAAACATGGACAACTTGTCCTGGTGGTCAAATTCTGTCTTGTTTAGCCCCGTAATCATGGGATTTTTATTATTTATTTGATAAATTACTCTCAATTTTAATTTTACCAAATAAAGCCCTGTGAAATTGCTTTCTATCATTGAAAGTATCATATACAACTATGCATTTCTTCTTTAAAAAGTAATTTAAGTGAAAAATTATTAAATTTACGTGATATTTTTATGATATTTAATCTATTTAATATATATAATTCATTATGATGCACAGTCTCACAATAAAAATAACATGCATCACTTAAAAATAGCAAAAAGCATGCGCAACTCATTTGGTGATGCAATTGAAAAGCTTTGAGCAGCATGATTATTTTGTTTAGGTAAGAAGTTTTGATAAGTTAGATGTCAATAACATGCAACGTGGGCTTCAGAAGTTTCTAACTTTCTTACTTTTTAAAGGAAATCAATATGATAGAGTACTTCGGTAATTAGCCTTATGGAAAACATAAGGGTAAACTTTGAATTTATGAGGATTTTTCAGTAAAATTTTGATAATAAATAAATGGACCTAAAAATTAGGCCCAGGATAACCATGTAAATCATAGGGTAGGCCCAAATTTAGCAGAATAGCATCCAAAAGCTGCTTGGTAGCACTCTTAGATTCCTGAAATGTGGCAGTGAGGCAGCGGATCTAGACCGTTCACCTTGTGGGTCCCATTCATGGATATACACTCAATTGAAAATCACATCAAACCAGCAATCCGAGCCACAAGAAGAGTGGCCTTGAAAAATATGGCAAAAGTAAGATACAAACTCAAAAAATTATACATTAAAGCCCGTGGCTGTTATTTTTGTGTAATTTTCAACCATGGGCCATCCAAAGATAGGATCCACTAGATAAGCGGTTTGGATTGGCTGACCTCCTTGCAACGAATCAGGTAATGAGAGATGAACGTACATTCCTGATCCAGCGCGCCCAGATTTACAGATGCCTTAGCGACGGCCTTACTGTTCCCAAAACCCGGTTTTTTTCCTCATATTAACAGATGAACCCGGTTTTTCAGGCAGGAAAATACCGACCGGTGGAACATTGAAAACGAAATGAAAGAGAGGCATCACCACTACTCCGTTCCGTTCCAATGGAAACCTATAGAAAGCCACACCAGGTCAGCTTCTCATCCTAACTTCATTTATGATCATCTAAGAGCACGTTTGGATGTACTATCGAATTGAATCACAACTTATGAGATAAGGTTCTATTAGGCCTGTCCCGAGCGTGTGACAGGCCGAAACCAATGGGCCTGAGTCCAACCAGCGATGATTATTCACCTGATCCCAGCCATCCACTTTTATGCAAGATCTGGTCTGTTCATTAAGCGTTACACATCATCATGATATATGACAAAAATATCCTTGAAATCCTAAACAGGCCTAGATGGGCTCACGGGCTCTTAAACAAAGCTTTAGCCCGCCATGTATTAGCAGGCTTAAATTTTAAGTGGGGTATATTTAGGGGTGTACATCGAGTTGAACCGAGTCGAGCTATCCTCAGCTCGACTCGGCTCGGCCACTAGCTGACCCAGCTCGAACTTGACTTAGATCGGTCATCGAGCCTGGCTGGCTAGCTCGGCTTGGTTCGATCAACAGCTCGAGCCAAGTTCGTGCCAATATCAAGCCTAAGGAGCATTTTCACAAACGCATGCAGTGCACTTTCAATATATCACTGTGTGTAAATTACTAATGGTTGTTTAAAAATATTTCATCAAACACTTTGTACGCAACATCAAAATTAAGGAAGAATAGTATTTGTTTCATATATATACCTTCCTTACCACTGGCCAACACTTTGTTGAGACGTTTCATCAAACACTCAACATCAATATCAAAGTAGCCGAGTAACGGAACTAGTACGATTCGAGTTGAGGTTGGATATGAATTGAGTCGAGCTCGGGCAAGCTTGACCTCGGTTTGAAATTTTTTTCGAGCTCAAAAACTCAGCCCGACCCGATTCGAACTCAACTTCGAACTGAGTTAAATAGGGCTTTTTCAAGCCTAGTCGAGCAAGCTAACCAAGCTAACTCGGCTCGTATACAGTTAGCTCGTATACACCCCCAGGCATATTCTTTGAATCTCAAGCCAACTCAAAGTGGATGGATTTTAAAAGTCTGGCAAGCCTGCGCATTCATGGACCTAGCTCCCATGATAGCTTGCGGCCATTTTGATAATAGTGATGACTCATCTTCCTCACATGTTACACTTTTACCTGGCGATCCAGACCATTTAAATTTCCAGGCACATATTGGATGGACGAATTATCTAAAACAATGGTGATCATGAAATCCCAACCACCCAAATGATTGTTATCAAATACCTTATTCCAGGGTCAAAATAGATGGCAACTAGCACTTCGTCAGTATAATTTTAAGAAAATCCCAACCGTTCAATTTATAATTATAAAATAAATGGTTGAAAGTGAAATAGTGAACAGTCCAAAGGAAAAATAAGATGATTACTCCCAAAAGAAATCATGAGTGCAAATGGGTATATTTGGTTGAGTCGAGGGAGGTTTTAAAACGCACTAAAACAAATCTGGATTTCAAGTTGAGTCCAAGTCCATATTAAGTTGGGTATGATTTAGTTGGAAACAATATATACATGTTTGATTTAGATTTGTTCTTTGTTGGGTTGGTCTAATCTTAAATTCCCTAATATAGATTTCTGGTGAGGCATTCAAAGAGAAGTTTCCTAAGTAATTCTCACACTTCCGTAATAAGCATATGCCTTTTATTGAAGAGACCTCAAGGGTCACTTCTAAACTGAGTTTGGGTTGGTCCGTAGAGTTTCATTTCCATCTCACTTAAAAGTTAGGTCAGAGACGGGTCTATGTCAACTTTAAAAGATTTTAGGATCATTTCAATGGTAAGTTACTATACATAAGCTACTCATACCTGAGTTGCTTATCTTTATTTCTATATATTCATAGATAATTTTGTTTGGTAAATAATATACTAATCAATTAAAAAGTAAAATTGATTTTCAACATCACATGAATACTTATCCCTTGAGTTTCATTTGGTCAACTCTTAATATCCATTGTCCATCATGTAGGGCAAACCTTAGATGTAGGTACCATTCATCATGTTGAGCCTACCTTGGTTTTGTCTTTGGGGGTTGTTTGATTTCTCAGGATACATGTAAATCTTTGATAAATAAGTAATTATAACTTTTTCACCTTATTTGAAAATGGGTGAGTAATTTCACCTTGGAAATTGGTCCCAAAGTGTTGACTTCGATCTATGGGGTCCACCATAATGTATATGATATATTTGTGCCATCCATATGTTTTATCAAACTTTTTTGAGGCATGAGCTGAAAAATGAGGCAGATCCAATGCTCAAATAGCCCACAAGAAAGGAAAGAGTGACCATAATTCATCAGTTGTTGAAAGTTTCCTTCATTGGACTTGCATTGAGGTTTATTCATCATCTAACCAATTCATAGGGTCACACAGGCATGGATAAGAAGAAAACACAAATATCGGCTTGATCCAAAACTTCTAAAGGCTCCAAGAAGTTTTTAACACTAGGTGTTTGATTCCTATTGTTTCTTGTGGTGTGGTCCACTTGAGCTTTGAATCTATCTCATTTTTAGGCTCATGCCCTAAATTCAACTGGCATAATGAATGGGCAGTGTGGATAAGCCACATACATCATGGTGGACCCCACATTTATTTTACAAATTTATGAATTTTAATGTTTAAAAAGTAAGCCATCACTGTCTACATGGAAAAGATGAAGTAATTATCTAGGTAAATAATTATTACCCATTTACAAGGTAATTATAGTTGAGCTGAAAAATCAAACAGGCCCAACATGATCCATTCATCGTGCGGAGCTTACTTTCAATGTAGACCATCCACCCTACATATACATATTTTTCTACATATGAGTCTTTATGGAATTCTTTCTTTCAAAATTCACATGAAATTACAAATGTCATTGAGTTTATAATAAAGCTCCATGAAAGTTTCAAACTCTTCCATCTTTATATTTTCAAATTATGTGGTCAATAGCTAAAGTTTTGATCATTTTACTGTGCTAGTACTCCCATGAGTGGTTTCTATAATGTCCCACACTTCATTTCCCATTTTACATGTAAAAATGTGTTTGAATTCATCACGAAAAATCAAATAGTAAATTGTATTGAGAGTGTGAGCTCTCATTAATACTCAATTTATCTTTATCTTTAATAGTATTAATAATTTTACTATCAACCAGAACTTACTTTATGCATATCATTCATTCTTACTTGACAATAGTCTAAACCATAAGGTTAAGGAATCTCAAAAATACCCTAATCCAATATTCAAAATGGGATGAAAATGTGAGAATTGAATCGTGCATGGTTGAAATATTCGCAGGGCCAAGTTTTGAATCAGGGTAATATTCGTGTTATCAATTCATCCCACCCAGATAGGTTTCAATGGTAGGAATTTTCATATCCACCTTTTCCTTTAGTGCGGCCCACTTGAGTCTTGGATCATGCTCACTTTTGATCTAAAGTCTAAAATAAGCTCAAAAAAATGGATGGACGGGGTAGATATTTCTTACAAACATCACTGTGGGCCCCGCCTAGGTTTCCAAACTAACATGAAAGCTTGTAACTCCTCTCTCTCTCTCTCTCTCTCTCTCTCTCTGTAGAAATGAAGTGAAGAAAGGGCAGAAGAAGCGGGAAATGGCGAACAAGGTCTCGAATTTCTCCCATCTGATTCACCGACTCGCTGCATCTTGCTTATCGCGTCCACACACCCGAGTCCATGAACTCGGAGAAGAGAACTCAGTGACACGGGAATGGGAAGAAAAAACGGAGAGAGAAGAAGAGGACAAAGAAGGGATTATGGAGAAAGTGAAGGGCATGGAGGGTTTGATGGCGCAGGTTTTCGATGCCGTGTCGTCCATGACGAGGGCGTACGTTAGCCTGCAGGCTGCGCAATGCACGTGGGAGACGGAGAAGTTGATTGCCGCTGACGTGGCAGTGGTGGGGGAGCTGAAGAAACTAGGGTGGCTAATGGAGAGGTTTGGGAAAGGGAAGGGATTGGGTCCGTACGGCGAGGGAGTGGTGGGGCCCTATGAAGCGACGGTGGACTTTAAGGAGATGATTCCAAGCATCGCGACGGTTGGGAAGAAGGTGTTGTTCCATCCGTCGCAGTGGAGGATCAGTTGCAGCGGTCGAGGTACGGACTGGATTATGGACGCGAATTGGTTGTGACCCTACAACAGGAAGTTCCAAGCAATATGGGGCCCACCATGATGTCCATGAAAAATCTGATCCGTCCATCAGTTTCAAAAATATAACAATAGACAGAAGACCAAAAATTAGTTTTATCCAGGACTTAGGTGGGCCACATGACAGGAAACAGTGAAAATGGAAGCGATCACCATTGAAACTTTCCCGAAGCCCATCATACGTTTTCATGTAATCTAAATCATTCATGGGTCATTTCTAATGGGATGAATTCAAAAAACACATATCAGCGTGATCCAAAACATTTGTGGCCACATGAAAGTTTCAATGGTGGGTGTTTAATCTCCACTCTTCACTGTGGTGTGGCCCACATGAGTTTTGGGTCTGCCTCATTTTTGCATTCCTATTCTATTACGAGCATGAAAAATTGATGGACGGATTAGATTTTCCACGGATCATCGTGGTAGCCCCCACGTAGCTTCCTCCTGTACGCCGAGGGCACAGTCATTTCGCGTCCATACTCGTTAGGATTAATAACATGTGTCGCTTGGGGCCCACATGACGAGATGCTTGGTTGATCATAAATGTTCGTATTTTGGGTGACACTATTGGAACGTGCGTTATGAAATTTACTTTGAATGGATGATTCTAACCGTTGATATGTTAGCCGAATGTGGACCACTGAAATTATATTTTCAATGGCTCAGATTCAAGCTAATAAATAAATGATCAGAATCATTTTTTACTTCTGTTATTGGATCACAGTCCATTCAAAATAGTTCCTCCAAACGGACGCTTCTCATTATCCAAACATATTTACATGTGGCCCTTCAGATGATTTGATTTGTGAATCGAGACGTAGGCCGGATAATCGAACGGATTAGAAACAGTAGCGAAAATGACATCCACCGTTGAAACCTTCCCAGGGCCCACACCGATGTTTATTTGTCATCCAACCCGTTCATATAGTCAGGTAGACATGGATGAAGGGAAAACACAAATATCAGCTTGATCCAAAACTTCTGTCACCCCAGAAATTTCCAACGGTAGGCATTCAATTAGCACTGTTTCTTGTGGTGTGGTCCACTTGAGCTTTGGAAATACTTCGATTTTGGGCTCGTGAGAGCTGATGAACGGCGTGGATAAGACACATGCGTGGTGGACCCCACAGAGTTTACTCAGCACGCCTGAGTATTTGGTGCATTTGGGAGAGCCTATTTGAATCTAATTCATGTCAAATACATCGTCCAACGAGCACTAGAACATTCGTATCTCTTTTTGGTCAATCTCGACCGTCGGATCTTCATCTGACCCATCTCTGTCCCTTCATTTCAGTATCGACGTCTCCAACGGCTGAGATCTTCCATGAGTGCATGCGCGAAGTAAGAGAAGATACCAAGTCCTTCACCACCCTCCTCCTCTCCTTCATGCGCTCGGCCCGCTGGGACATCACCGCCGCCGTCCGATCCATCGTCTCGATCAAGACCGTCCAATCGCCTCATTACGCCATCGAATCTTACATCAACCGCACGATCTACCGAAACTTCCACAATGAGACGTTTGGCATGGACCACCCCGTCCGCCACGACCGCTTCGCCGAGTTCAAAGTCATCAAATCCATGGGACCCACAGAGCTGATAGGGGCCCCACCAACATCCCATTTTGGCAAGTTCTGCATGAAAAAGTATTTAGCCGTCATCCACCCGAGCATGGAGGAATCGCTACTCGGGAGTCTCGAGCATCGGCGACTGATTTTAGCAGGAACGCACCCAAGGACAGAGTTCTATGCCGAGTTCGTAGCGGTGGCGAGATCGGTGTGGATGTTGCACCAGCTAGCGTTCGCACTCGACCCGACGCCGACTCAGTTCGAGGCGAATCAAGGAGCCGAGTTCCATCCCGAGTTCATGGAAAGTGTCGTCAGGTTTCCCGGCCAGTGGACGCCGGTGGGTCAGATGGCCGTGGGGTTTCCGATTAGCCCTGGGTTTGAACTCGGGAATGGCGATGTGGTTAAAGCACGGGTTTATGCTGTCTCGAGAACGTGAACGTGAAACCAGAAATCGTCCATACGATGCCTGGTTAAAGCACGGGTTTATGCTGTCTCGTATGTGGGGTGTATAACACATTAGATATGTAGGTCCCACGGATACATGCTTAGGTAGACTAAACTGTATGGATGGATGTAAATCAATTGTTGTTACAGCCATATGGCTTTTAATTAATTAGATCGATGCTTAGCATCTCTACTATAATTTAATAAAATAAGTACTTTTCAAGTAGAATTATTCTTATCTTTTATTTTAAATATGTTTCTTAGAAGTTTGGTAAGACTTTTAATTGAAAGCTTTGTTTCAAGATAGTTGATGTCATTTTTAAATATTATGATAGTTTATTATAAAAATATTTTAGATGGTCATTTTGATGAATCTTATCGTAAATGTATTGTACCCCAAATGATAAAAGAAAGAATTATTACAATCTTCATATTTTAAGACATTTAGACCAGCTATTATTTTGGACATTGAATGTGGATCGTCTATCATATAAATTCCACTTTTGATGTGGGCCATCCATCGTGTGAGTTAAGCCTTCAAATAGGTTGTCCATCATGGGAGGCATGTCTTTAATGTGGATCATTCATCATTAAGAGTTGACCTTTGACGTGAACCATCCATTACATGGGCCCACCTTAATGTAGGACATCCATCATGTAGAGCCGACCGCCAATGTTAATTGTACTTTGTGTAGGCCCCCTCAATGTCCATTACCCATCACATGCAAGGAGTCCGCATTTGATGCGTACATCATGTGGGCCCTACCATTGAAGTAGGTTGTCCATCATGTGAGGCTTACTTTTTATGTCTACCACCATCGCCACTTTAGATATTGGTTGTTCATCATGTGAGACCTTGGATGTGGATCGTCCATTAGGTGGGGCCTTCTTGATGTGGGTTGTCCATTACAAGGGGCCACACCCTCTCTATCCATTATGTGGGCCCACCTCAATGTGGATCATTCATTATGTGGGGCCCACCTTCAATATTTCTCATTCATCATTTGGGCCCATCTTTAATATCAACTATCCATCATATGGGTCTCACACCTTTTATGTGGACCACCCATCGAGTGGGGCCCACTTGATGTCGATGGTCCATTGTGTTGGGTCACACTTTGAAGTGAGTCATCTATCATATGGGGCCCACTTTTGATGTGAACAGTGCATTTTATGGGCCCACCTTGATATGAACCATTCATCATGTGGGGCTCCACCTTTAATGTAAGGTGTTCATCACGTGGGTTCACCTTTGATGTCCACCATCCATCATATGGGGCCCACTTAGTGTGGATAGTCCATCATGTAGGGCTACATTTCGATGTGGGTCATCCATCATGTAAGATTCACCTTTAATGTCCACCATCCATTATGTGGGTCCCACCTTTGTTGTGGACCGTCCATCATATGAGGCCTAACCTTCAACATGGGCCATTCATCATGTGGGCCCACCTTTGATATCAACCTTCCATCATGTGATCCCACTTCAATGTTCACCGTCCATTAATTATGTTGGTCTCACCTTTAATGTAGACCATCAATTATGTGAGTCTAATGTTTAATGTCACCTTGCATTATGTGGGCCTACCTTAATATGGACCATTCATCATGTTGGCCCCACCTTTAATATGGATTATTCATCATGTAGGCCCACTTTAAAGATGGTCAAAAAAATAAAAGAGGTCGAGATGGAAATTATTTAAAAAGTTTAAGGAGAAACTTCGGAAAAAAAAACAAAAAAAACACGCGTACATGCTAAAGCCAGATAAGCTTCTTAAAAATATAGCCTCTCCACCACTTGTATTTTAAGATTTTTTAATTTTTATTTTTAGTTTTCAAAATATTAAGTGGTAAAATTATAGCTTTACTGAATAATTTACCTTCAAAGTAATTAGTCAACACTGCTTCCTATGATATGGTAGTCCACCTGAAAATCGGATCTACATCATTTTTGGACAGCGTGAGCAAGGAATAAATACACTGAAGTGGCCCGCAGGGTAAGGGTCGTACCACCTTAGGTGAGGCCGAGGCCACAACCAATCCACTCCCATCTTGGAGAGCAGGTTCATCATGGTAAAAGACACCTAATGATCACGTCCAATGGAATATACAACCATAGTGAGATGTACATGCAAACCAATTAGTGGCATTTCCCTTTGCATTGTTGATTGTCGTGTTTGTGGCGCGACACACCTATGTACTGGATAAACGCCTAAAATCAAGCGCACACCTAATGGTGGAGTGGATATCATGCAAACATCACGGTGAGCTTACCTAAAGGGTCGTTGGCTCAAAATCCCTTGTTTTGCGGAATAAAGCAATGAGGGTTTCAAAATCTCCTCCAACAAAGGGTTTGAAATCCAAGCGAGATCTTAGGTTACATATAAAATATTATCATAATTGTACGCGTAACATGTATGTCACCGTACCATCGTTCTATTGAGTACATGGCCTATTAATGATATTTCAAAATAATTAGATTATCAATTGCATCACTATAATTACTTTAATATGATAATTAACACATATCAAACATTATCCTTATAAATCAATAGTTAAAAATAGTTAATTATTCACTCTGACATGATCTCATGCTTCTAGCCCATCCGGGACTTAGAATATCACCATTTTCCAACAAAACATATATTTCAACGGACTTAATACAATCGTTGTATTAATCATTATATACATCGCTAATTAAAGATATTAAAGTTGACTTACTGATTAAATTAATACCATGTAAATATATCGTGTACAGCTACTTTTGGATTAAAGTTATGCGAGGATTTCAATCCCCGGGACTTTAAATCCAAGTTTCCGAATCCACGCAATGGTGGGAATTATAATCTGGACCGTTTCTTGTGGTGTGTTCTACTTAAGCTTTGTAAATGCTTCAATTCCGGACATGCCCAAAAATGGTTTGATAAAACGGCTGGACGGCTTGGATAAGACACATACATTAAAGTGGGTCCCACAGAGTTTACTCCGTACGCAATCTAGTCCGCAAAGTTTAGTCTCCCTGCATGAAACGGCGATTTTGCCCTCTCTCTCGACTCGCTTCGCTGCAATTGGAGGCGGCAGCCGCTGCTCTCTCCCTCCCTGCAATCGCATTCTTCTTTCTCTCTGCAGTCGCGGCAGCCGCTACTCTCTCTCTCTCTCTTTCTCTGCACAACGCAACCACGATCGATTAAAACCCTCTGGCCTGCTCTGGGCGCACAATTTCTTGATTCCCATCTTCGCCAGGTATTAAAATAATTTTCTCGTTTCCTTTTGCCTTTTTTTTTCCCCTCCATTTTTATCATTTCATTGAGCACGATTTTAGATCTCTCCCATTCATTTCGTTTCAATGCTAAAGGGAATATGGGTTTGCTTTATCTCGTGATTTTGGATCTGGGTTCTGGTTTCCGAACGCCGAATGATGGAATTTCCTTTGTCTCGTGTATTTAGTCTTTCATTTATCTTTCAATTTGGTTTTTGTTCGATTTTTTATTTTATTTTATTTTTTTGAATGGGGTTTTGATTTTTCATTGGTTTTTTATTGGATTTTTGTGGGGCTTGGCTGGTCTTTTTAATGGGTCTTAATTGGATTTGGGCTTGGCTGTTACAATCCCAAGGGTTTAATTGCTTCACTTTTCACATTCCATTAGTCCTGTGGCTTTTGGCATATTGGTTAAGTTCTTAACATTGGCTGGTTTTTTTAATGGGCCTTGATTGGATGATTCTACCTATCCGATAAATGGGTAGGAATACGAACAGTCTACATTGATTATGGAAGAGTCCAATATTTGATTTGAATTGTCTTTGAAGTGCACTTTATGTTAATAGCTCATGATTCATCATTTTATAATTTTTTTTTCTTCAAAAATTGATGGCCAAACAACATTCTAAGAAAAATAGATTAAGTAGACAACGTAACCCTAGCAACAATTGCCCATAAAATTAGATTTCTATAACTACGTTTTCAAATTTTGATTTCTGTAAAAAATTGCTTCATTTTAGGAGTGGATGCCAAGCGGGGCCTAAAGAAATTGCATTTTAGTTAATTCAACTTTACTGTACTAATAACCAGAATTCATTTTGATAGAGCATCCAAAGTGGAAGATTCTGAGCACTCTGCATAGAGGGTCTTCAGCAGGTTTGAAGATTCAGATGAGGCTGATACGACTCGTCTAAGTGGATGCAGATTCGGTACTATCCGATCTGGTTTGAAACAACAAGTTGCCCCCGACTAGGCTGAGTTGGGCCAGTACACCCCCAACTAAGGCGAGTTGTGACTAGACTGGAGACTGAACAGTTGAGACTGAATCTAAAAACCATGGCTATGCCCTGAATTGCAGTTATGGTACTTTCAAGTTGGACTTGGAAGTTATGTAACTGCAATTTGAGGCTTATCCTCGTTATTTAGGCCAGAGATCGAAGGGAGACAGAGAAGAAGAAGATGAGTACAATTCAGTTAATTAAAAAAAAATAAAAAATCTTCGTTATGTAGGCTTGGGAAGGAAATTGTGAATTGGTTATTGATTTATTTCTACTCTGCTTAACTAGATATTGCAATTCAATTCAATAGTGCATCCAGACATGCGTTAGATTTTCAATCTAATGTAAAAGTTCTTCACAATGCAATCCTATCAGTTTGTTGGCGAAATGCATATGCTCTTGGGAGAATTATGCACTTGTTTGTTATGGAAAGGATTAAAAAATAAAAAAGAAAAAAGAAAAAAGAAAAAAGTAAAAAAGAAAGATGAAATGCAGAACTGAAAAATGGGCTGATCAAGGAACATGTGGTCATTCATTCAGATTGTTTTGAATATTTGAAGTTATGGAGAAGTCTGGTTATTGTACTGAAATTATTGAAGTTAATTGTAATCCATTCTGCTCAATTTCTTAAAAACCGATTTTTGTTTTATGTGCCACTGACTGGACAGTTAAGATCATCACTGGAAAGAGAATGGAGAAAACGGGAACCCGGAAGCTGAGGATCGCTATCATTCATCCTGATCTTGGGATAGGTTTTCACTTCCCACATTATCTCTTCATCTCTCTCTCTCTCTCTCTCTCTCTCTCTCTCTCTCTCTCACACACACACACACACACGTTTTAGCTTTGTTTTACTGTTTCTTTCTTTTATCGTTCTAGACATTGTTCATTGAAATCATTCACTAGCAAATTTATTAGGTTTCTTCCTTTAATCATGCCACACCCTTGAAACTAGAATCAGCCCTAGCCCAACAGGCTAAATATTTCCCTAACAAGCAGTTGGTCAGATATGGACCTTTCGTCATGGACTCTTCTATTCCTTTCAAGCTGACCAAAGCACAGCATACAACACCTTCTTCCACAGACACTTGCCCTTTTGGGCCCCATGCTAAGATTGTCCAGCTATCAATCAACTCCCGAACAGAATGTGGCACAGTCCACATAATTTCAAAGTTTGGAAAAACAGCAGCCCATGTACTCGGGAAGGTACAATGGAGGAGGCTATGGTTATGTCCCTTCTTGGCTACAACAAGAGCAACATTGATTCGTTAGGCCATCCCTCAGTGTTTTAGATGATCGTTAGTAAAGCTTCTTTTCTCTCTCTCTTTTTTTTTTTGACCTTTATTTTTGGGGGAATCTTTGATGCCCAAATATTTGAAGATGTCCACGAGCAGTCCCCATAAGACATCCCAAGTAGTGAGCCAGAGATCTAACAGAGAAGACTCCATAGTCCATTCGCCTCCAAATCCACAACCTTCTCTTGGTGCCAGCCTGCAGAATATGCACTACTTATAACATGGCCAGCAATTTGGCGAGTCTTTCAATCTCTTCCTCTTTATTGTTGCGCTGAAAATAGGGAAACCATACCATCTTAACCCTGAGCTAATAGAAAATTGACACAGGAGCACCTTTGCAAATGGCTATGGAAAACAGACCTTCAAAGAGGTTCGCCAAAGGAACCTCCCAACATCAAGTATCGTCCCAAAACCTCATCCTGTCCCCCTTACCAACCCTAAAATGCAGATGGTTCGAGCAAAAGGACTGAGCCTAGGAGATTGTTCTCCAAAAGGAGGAGCCTGATCTGATGGAGGGTAGATTAGCATCTCAGCCATTTGTGACCACCTTGTACTTAGCCACTGATACGTCTCTCAGCAAAGAGCTCTCCCCACTACCCATTGTCCACCATCGGTTTCCAAAAAAGCCAATCTGCAGTTTCCCATGCAATCAAATTGAATTTAGGAGAACCCTCCCAAGTATTCCAAAATGAATGCTTGATGATTGCCTCAATCTTCTCTGCAATCTTCACTAGATATCCAAGGATGGCAAGAAGGTGCACCAGGAGAGGACGACACTGATATAATCAGTGTAATTCTTCCACCAAGAGATGCTTTTACTCTTCCAAACTGCCCATGTACTGACATATTTCTCCGCTAACGGGTTCCTAATTCTTTGCCCACTCTTCCTTTGCATACCGGAATGCCAAGAGAATGAATGGTAAAACAGTTGCGATCTCCCCCACAATAGATTGCACCTCATCATCACCCAAAATTTATGCCAGTAATGCTACTTTCAGACTTTCAGTGAGATTTACCTTCAAACCAGACGCCTCTTTTTTTTTTTTTTTAAAGAAAAAGGACGCCTTTGAATTTTTGGCTTCAAGCATCAACTCATTGCCAAAAAATAGTGTCATAGGCTTACTGCACATCAGTGATTGTAGCATCTTCACTGCCCATCACCATACCAATTATCAGCCCCACCTCATCTGCCTTGTGAATGAGTCTTGACCGAGAATGTGCCACAATCGAGAAACAGGGGGAGGGGATGAAGGGGTCACCTTGCTGAATACCACAATTAAGCTTTCAGGAGAACTGTTGATTAGAATGGACAACTAAGGTGAAGTACGATTTTATCCATTTGTTTGGTGGTGATTGTTTCTTTTCTGTAATTTGTAACCTTTCATTCTTCTATTCTGCTCACAATCGGTATATAAAAGAGGTCCAAGAATGCACTTCATCGATTGCATATATCAAGTTACTGGGAAAGCCTAGAGTTTCTTTCTTGGTGTCAAGAGCATGATTATGTGGTTCCTCACTGATTTGCTTCCCTAAAATGTTCACCCAATAATTCTACCAAAATTTGTTTGCAAGTTTTGTATGTATTCAGTTCGGGTAATATGCATATACATGTGCGTGTACCTATGTAAGTTCCGATATGAGGAATTCATGAAATGCCCTTGGTAGTGACACAAATATTTTTTAGAAGTTACGAATATTTGTCTGAAAAAAAAATCCTGACACTGGTGATCTATTGATATGGTCATGGTAGTGAGAATTGTAGAAGAAAATGAATTTTATGGCACTCCTGCTATTCACGTCAATAGTTTCTGGAATACCTCTGTTCTGGGGGGTCAAACTGTTGAAGGGGTTGGCTTTCCATGTTTGGATTGATAACTTGAATATGAATGGAAGGTGAGCAAAGACGACAATCATTTTTCACTTGCAAAATATACAATTTGGATGCATGAGGCTGCCTATCTGCTGTCCTCTCTTATTGGTTTGTCATTTTAATGTTCAGGGAACGGTCCATCCTAGGTGGAGCCAAACAGACGAATGATCTAGATTATTAAACCACCGGGCCCACTTGTAAATACTGACCCAAGTATAATGTGCATGTCCTCAGGTCAAGGATCATATAATGCCTTTACACACACACACACAGAGGATTAGTTTCAGGTTTCTACATCAATGTTAATTTTGCACGAAATGAGATATTGTTAATGTGGGGGCATTTTCACACCGGGCTCGAGTGGGGTGGCTTGTAAGATGTAGGGGCACACTCGGGGTGGGCGGCCTGTGTGAGGCAGGTGGCTCGTGAGATGCGGGCCCCACCCGTGTGACTCGGGTGGCTCGTGTGAGGCGGTACCCATGTGATTTGGGGCCCACGAGGGGGGTTCGACCGAGGACCTAACCCATGAAACGTGGGGTCTGGGCAATGAGATAAAGGGATTAATTCGCCATACTTTAACAGTTCAAGCTTTTAGAGCAAGTGGTTAATTGTCCCACATCAAATTGGTATCAAAGCGGGAGGTCTCGTATTCGAGACTCCTCACCGGGGGTGATTAATGCAGGCTCATTTTCACACAGGGCTTGAGTGGGGTGGCTTGTGAGATGCAGGGGCACACTCGGGGTGGGTGGCCTATGTGAGGTAGGTGGGTCGTGAGATGTGGGCCCCACCCGTGTGACTCAGGTGGCTCGTGTGAGACGGTACCCATGTGATTTGGGGCCCACAAGGGGGGTTCGACTGAGGGCTTAACCCATGAGACGTGGGGCTTGGGCAATGAGATAAAGGGGTTAATTTGCCATACTCTAACAGTTTGAGCTTTTAGTGCAAGTGGTTAATTGTCCTACATCAATTGTCTTGCTCCACTCTTTACTTGTTTTCTTCAACAATAGTTACGGAGTGCATGAATATACCTTTGCTCATTCCACTACTATTTTTATGTTGTTTATTAATAATAACTTGTTATTGTTAGTGTTGCTGCTGCTGCGGTTATCGTTATCATTATTACTGTTATTATTATTGTTGTTGTTGTTTCTATCTCGTGCTCCTTGTGCATGGTGTGCTGAAGTCTATGATGGCTATATGTAGGAGGAGCTGAAAGGTTAATTGTCGATGCTGCAGTTGAACTTTCATCCCATGGGCATGACGTTCATGTTTTCACAGCACACCATGACCGAAATCGATGTTTTGAAGAGACCGTTGCTGGTGAGGATTTTTTTATATTTTATATATTTTTAAATTATTATTATTATTATTATTTTGAGAGGTAGCACTACCAGGGATTGAACCCTGGATCACTCACTATCATCTCATGTAACGAGTGGGAAACAAATGGAGAATCTGAATGATAGGATGGATTGCTAATGAATTTTGGGACAGTTTTTTCTTTTTTTCTTTCTTTTTGTTTGTTATACTTCGTAGTTAAGATGTAAGCAGAAGTATGCCATGTTTTATGATCATTAAATTTTTTTAAAGCATGTTATTTGCAAGCAGTTGGATATTGTGCATTACACGATCCAAAATCTTGACGGAAGAAGTAAGTCACCAGAAAATCATGTCACTTGCTCTTTTCAACTGTAGCCATGACATGTCAGTTGGAGGAATCTATGCTGTTTTGAAAGTCATGTTTGTACCAGCAAAAACTATACCGCAAATGTTTGCCTCATCTAGAAGAAGCAATATTAGACAAATGGGAGCATCTCCAAAGTTGAAAGCTCCCTCCACCCATGCTCACCTGAGTACGGGTATAAGGATTGGGCTTTCTTAAAAATCAAATTCTCAGGATACAGATACCAAAAGATTGGTTACTACTCAACTCAGAAGTCTAATCATCCGATTTATTTATCTTTATAGAGAGAATCACTCAAAGATACTTCCCTAACAATATCACAGGTTGAATTTGTTTCCCACTTGGTTGGACCTATGAGGAATTTTTCGTGACTAAATGACCCTTTGAGTTCAAAATATAGTGAATCTCTATTTCAAGTCCTGAGAAGGGGGAGATCCCATATCCTTACTCTTATCCCAATATCCCACTTGTTTATCCAGTCAATTTTATTTTTTTTGAAGTACTCAAGTATCATAGCCCTCTACTGCCTTCTAGGTGTGCAAAGTTCGTTTCATGTGGAAAGCAACAAATGATCCATCTCCATAATCTCAGTCTGTACCAAGATATGCCCTTGAGAAATCCACTACCATCTTTTATAATCAGTGAAAGGACGTCGAAAGAGTATTGCCTGAAATTCAAGACATATCAAGTGATTTAGCCAATGAATGTCCATTGAAAGTGTTGAAAATTTGAAATCCAGAAATTGTATGCTCTTTAGCCAGAAATTGTCTATACACCCTAATAAAATGGGGTTGTGGAAAGGAAAAATCATCAGCTCCTTGAAGTGGTAAGGTCTCTTTTGACTCACATGAACATTACCAAACATTTTTGGAGTTATGTTGTCCTTACTGCTTGTCATGTCATTAACCATCTGTCATCAACCACCCTCCATGGTAAAACATCATTTGTGTTGTTCCCAAATGAATTACCATTTCCATTGCCAGTTCGAGTGTTTGATTGCACAACCTTTGTCCAGAAAAATGGTCTACCGTCAGATAAGTTAGATACTCGTGCAACTAAGTGTTTTTTTCTAGGTTATTCTCGTTCAGAAAAAGGTTATAAGCACTTTGATCCTTTATCAAGCTGTCAATACACTAGCGATAATGTAAACCTTTTTTAAGAGATTCCCTACTTTCCTACTTCATGCAATGAGGAGTTGGGATTATCTCCTTCTGGTGCGACACCTTGACCGCAAGGCACGATAGTCTCTATGCTTTCAACTCCTGCTCCAACAGTCCAAGGTTCAAGACCATCCAATTCATGTCTTCTACGCTCGCCTTCAAATGAGGTCCCTGCATCAACACAGGCATCTTCAAATATTGTGCTTATGCATTGCTCTCTGGAAAGGTATACACTCTTGCACATCACATCCTATCTCTAATTTTATACCATACCATTATCTTAGCCATACCTCATGTACTCATGCTTTGGCCTTGTCTCGGGAGGCATTCTCTATTTCTTACTATGATGCTCTAGCTTATCCTGGGTGACGGAGAGCCATGGAAGAAGAAATTGAAGCTATGCATGGTACTAGCATGTGGATCCTTATCTCCCTGCCCCCTAGAAAGTGGACAGTTGGCTGTCAATGGGTCTACACCATTAAATACCAACCTAATGGCTTGATTGAATGCCTGAAGGTACAGCTTGTCACTAAAGGCTACAGCCAAACTGTTGGGTTGGATTACGAGGAAATTTTCACATGCATGACTAAATTCATTGTAAGTTTTGATTTCTGTAGTAGCCAACAAGTCGTGGCCCCTTGTACCAGCTCGACGTCAAGAATGCCTTCCTCAATGGCTACTTGACTGAAGAAGTATACATGGTGCAACCTCTTGGGTTTGTTGCTCAGGAGGAGGAATGGTAAAGTGTACAAGCTTTGGAAGGCTATTTATGGGGTTAGTCTCCGAAGGCATGGTTTGAGAAATTCAATTGTGTGTTGGTGGACTTTAAATTTCATAGGTGCCATGTGGATCACTCGATGTTTGTGAAGCAGAGCTCTAATGGAATGGTGGTGTTTATCGTCTATGTAGACAACATAATTATCACTGGAAATGATGAGGAAGGTATATTGGAAGCCAAGAATCACAATAAGAATAATTTTCAGACCAGGGACCTTAGCCCTCTAAGGTATTTCCTAGGGATCAAAGCAACTTGATCCACTATCAAGGTAAACTTATCTTAATGAAAAAACACCTTGGACCTATTGAAAGAGCTGGATTAATGGGGTGTATACCATGTGATACTCCGATGGATTTGAATAGAAAATTGTTAGATGATACATGTGATTTACTCGACGATCTGAAATGGTATAGGAGGCTTGTTGGTAATCTAATCTACCTAATGGTTACCCAATATCTTTTTCGCAATTGGGGTTGTGAGCTTATTTATACATGAGCAGGATAGGGACTTGTTTTTAGGTCCAATGGACATCTTATGGTCGAATCCTAGGACAATGCAAATTCAGTCGGTTTGGTAACAAATAAAGAGTATGTCTGGTTACTAAATATTCGTTGGAGGAACTTGTTGACCTGGAAGAGCAATAAATAAATGGTGGTTGCTAGTTCGAGTGTAAAGGTAGAGTACATGGACATGGGTCACACTGTCTACAGACTATCATGGGTTCAGCTCCTCTCCAAGAGCTTCAACTATTTCATGGTGGGCCAATGGCCCTCTATATGACAATCAAGTAGCAACTCACATAGCTAGCAATCCATTTTTCCATGAGCGGACAAAACACATAGAGGTGGATTACCATTTTAGTAGGGAGAAGATCATTTCTAAGGAGATCATTATGAAACATGTTTCTTCTAAGCCCAATTAACAGACATCTTCACCAAGCCCTTACCTTGTCTGCAAAGTTCATACTTCAGCAACAAGATGGGCATGATCGATATATATGCTCCAGCTTGAGAGGGAGTGTTGAAAAGTGTTAAAGAGTTTACATAGCTTTATTATATGTGGATATTTCTTTTTGGGTGTTATTTGGACTCGGGCCCACTTGGACATTCTCATTGTAATAGGCCTTGGGTCCCTTTGTGTTAATTAAATAAAAGCAAGACTGGACGTCTAGGGTTAGAGACGTCACAGCCCCCTCTCTTACTCTCCCTCTCCAACATCTCCCTTTTGCTCCTCTTCACTTCCCCTCTCGGCTCTTCTCCTCTCTTCTGTCAATCTCTTTCTTCCCTTCCTCCTCTCTTCCCCTCATCTGATCTCTCTCTCCTTCCATTTTCTGCTTGGTAAAACCTTGTGGACCAAGTGCACTGTCTCCTTGGGCCCACTGCAATTTGATGTTGTTCCTGGTTCTGGGGCCCCTTGATTGCTGCTAGTGCTGCCTCCTCTATCTTGTAGACCTCTACAGAGACCAAGAACTGTGCCGGTTAGGAGTGAGTTGGTAAAAGTTGTAGGCTCCAAGAGGACAAGGGGAAGGCCCAAAAGGACGTGGATGGGGGTAGTAAGAAAAGACCTAATGACCTATGGTCTAACTGAAGGTCCATCCCTTGATAGAGTGGAATGGCCAAACAGGATTCATGTTCACGTAGTTGAGCCCAATTAATTGGTATAAGGCTTATATGATGACGATGACATGTGAGTAGGCACTAATTCAAACTGTGAAATTGCGAAGCCTTTTTAGACGACATGTGAGTAGGCACCAATTCAAACTGTGAAATTGCAAAGCCTTTTTAAATCAGTTATAGTCTCTGCCATATCAGTTCAAAGATCATGGGTAAAACAGGTAGATTGATGTCTAGTAGGCAGTTGGTTGCAGAACTTTTGCCAATCTTCCATTTAAAAGCAGATTCTAACTTGTTGGGAGAAATGCTGAGATTATGATGATGATGAATATATGTGCAGAAAGCACGAGTCATCTTTTGGCTCGTGGTCAAACCTTATGAACTAATCTTGTTAACCTTTGCTGCACTTAATGTGCTTCATTTAGTTTATATCTGGTTTTTATATTTATTTAGTAAAATAAGTGGTTGCCAGCATACTTTTTCTCTTTTCTTTTTCTTTTTCTTGTTCTGATACCAACTAGGATATGCCGGATTGTATTGGGTCACTTGGTAGTAATGGTATTTCTGTGTGTATTTTCTCCAGGGCCTTTCCCGGTTACTGTATATGGTGATTTCCTGCCACGGCATATTTTCTACCGTTTCCATGCTGTATGCGCATATCTGCGATGCATCTTTGTTGCTCTTTGTGTGCTACTTATGTGGCCCACTTTCGACATTATACTGGTAGACCAAGTCTCTGTTGTAATTCCCCTGGTGAAAATAAAGAAGTCAACCAAGGTATTTTATCTTTTTGTTATGAGCTTTTTAAGAGGTTTATTAAGTGCACAAGTCATGTTATAATAGTCTACTTCCCTCCAGATTGTTTTCTATTGCCATTTTCCAGATTCATTGCTGGCAACACGCACAACTAAGCTTAGGAGGTTTTACCGCACACCTATTGACCATGTTGAGGAAACAACTACTGGTCTGGTTCATTCCAACTCCACCTTCCATTGCTTTCACTGATTTGCATGTCTTTTGGGACGAGGAATTATTGGATCCTGCAAGATGTAAATAGTCTCCCGAAATGCCCATTCTATACAAGTAGGAAGCGTGGTTTAATCATCTAGGCCATTGATATGATGGGTCCCACTGTGGATGGGGGATGCCCAAATAATTCCAGAATCGTAGCCATCCAATCTTGGGCCTTTTTTTTTGGACTGTTGCTGCCTTTTTCCCTTGAGGGCTGATAGCAGGTGGGTTGATGAGCTTCTGCCAAGCTATTCCATAGGAGTGAATCCTGTTTCAAATCTTGTTTCTGAAGAAACAGAACTAGAAAAGCCAAGCCTGAATAAATTGAGCAAGGCTATGATGATGATGATGATGTGTTCGTCCTTTAACCTTCTACATGTAGGTCACCCATTGAAAGGTTAGGAATGGATAATCCAATCCATCCAGAAGACTTTTGATCACCCCTGTCCATGGTGGGCTCCTACAGATCAATGGTCTGGATCGCTAAACTATGCACTGCACTAATATAGAATTGGTGCATTGGGACACTATTCACATCTTTACGCATCTGGACCCAATAAGCCTCTTTGGGGAATGCCTTTGCATCTAGTGATCTTCCATGACGCCACATCCTTACTAGGCTGTTGAATTTGATGGATATTGCCATATTGGAATCTGCAGGGATGGCCGATTTGATTCTTGTTAACAGCAGATTTACAGCATCTACATTTGCAAAAACATTCAAACGTCTTGATGCACGAGGAATCCGACCATCTGTTCTTTACCCAGCCGTCAACGTGGAACAGTTCGATGAACCTTCTGCTTATAAGTGAGCGACATTCTTATGTACCTCTCGTTATCTTGTAGAGCCAAGCATGCTTTTATAGTACTAAGTCATGACTCTTACAAGAATTAAAGAGTCCCGACTCCTGATGCATCAGGGTGTAAATAATGTCGTAATGCACCCAACCTACATGTGGGGCCCATGCTTTGGTGTTTCAGACCATTGAGCTGATGAGTCTCATCATGGATGAACCATGTCCCAAAAACTTCCATATTAGACAATCCTAAACATTTGATCAGTAGCCTATTAATGGTTGATTAAAAGATATACAACAAGAGTCTGGAGGAAGGGGCCAAAGTTGGATTGCTAGGATATTTTGATCTGGAACCAAATAAATATCAAGGATTTTTCAGTCTGGAAGATTTGGGTGGTCTCCCATCCACAGTGAGGCCCATCTGATCAATGATGTGGATCACCCAAACATTGCCCCGCTTGTATGGACTGTCACATCAGGACACCGTCCATGTGTTAATGCATCAGGGACCTTATAACTTCTTTTTAGCTGCAATATTTTGCTGCATATAGAGATCTACAGTCTTAAAACATGTGTCCTTTTCAGGTTGAACTTTCTTTCAATCAACCGCTTTGAAAGGAAAAAGAACATTGATTTAGCAATCTCTGCTTTTGCAATGCTCCATGCCTTTGAAGGAGACATTCTTCAAGGTCATAATCTGGCTGAGGTTACATTGACTCTTGCAGGTAATCTTTTCACCTTTTCATTGTTATTATTATTATTCTTGTTGCACTGTTTGTCAGTCCTTTTATGCGTCACAGATCATATTGGCAGTTGGCCTTATTAGATAATATATAGGGAATAAGATATCCAAAGAATCAGATGGTAACTAACAGTCTGTAGGGCATCTATGAGTCGTTGGGCCTTCTGTTTGCACAAGTGGGCCAAATGGTGTTGCAAAAGTCTCATCTGATCCAAAATGGGACCTCGCTTTGGGAGGTCATGATTGAATCTGGATCCTGAGCGTTTGATTTTAAGCTGCTGATTTGATGGTCTCCAATTGGATCGCTACGAATGTTCAATCAATTCATGATATGCTGTATCCACAATTAGCCCCATGAGTTGGGTGGTTTAGATTGATGCATAGATATGTTATGTTATGCTGCATCCACAATGAGCCCCACGATTTGGGTGGTTTGGATCAATGCATAGACCCCCACCCCCCAGAAAAAAAGAAAAAAACCCACAACCCCATAAACAGGCCAACACCCACACTCATAATAAATGGAATTCAGTTGCATATTAAATAGACCCTCCCTCCAAGAAAAGGGGGGGGGGGGGGGGGGGGGGGGGAAGATATAGTGAAAGAAAAAGAAAACAGAGGATTGATACATGGGTTGTTGCTTCAGGTGGCTATGATAAACGTCTCAAGGAGAACGTAGAGTATCTGGCTGAGCTGAAGAGCTTGGCGGAGAGGGAAGGAGTGTCTGATCGAGTCCAGTTTGTCACATCCTGTTCGACTGCAGAAAGGAATGCATTGCTTTCTGAATGCATTTGTGTTCTTTATACGCCGAAGGTAATGGCATAGAAGACTGGAGCTTTTGCCTTTTTAAAGCTTGTTTCAATGTTGTGGTTTGAGAGACTGTTGCCTCATGTCGCTGTCATATCAAACAGTTCTGCTAGGCCCAGAGGCGATTCTACCAGCGGCCCTGGCGTGTGGAACATCTAATCTGTTCATCATGTGGGTCCCACTGAGTACATGGCCCGGCCCAGAAATCAGACCAATCTGCTCATCATTCAGTCTTCATGTGAGCCACTGGCCATTTCTGTAGATTGTCCATGATGAGGAGGTTTGCCTTATTTTTCGATTAGATTGTCTACATACCTGGCTATCCTGACTGGTGAGGGCTCCTGATGAATGGATGGACTGGCCCTTGTTCTTTAAAAAGGTCACCTACATAGTGGGGCCCATCTGATGCATGTCATGTGACTGTCTGGCAAAACTCCCAACAGTACTTATTCCCACCTGGCACGCTGAAAAATGTACAGGCGAGTTTTAAGTAGACTTGTTTCACTCTATCAATGCAGGACGAGCACTTTGGCATTGTTCCACTGGAAGCAATGGCAGCTCAGAAGCCTGTGATTGCATGCAATAGTGGCGGCCCAGTGGAGACGATCAGACACGAGGTCACGGGGTTCCTTTGTGATCCAACTGCGCATGAATTCTCCCATGCCATGGCCCGCTTCATCAGTGACACCCAGATGGCGGAAAGGATGGGCAAAGAAGCACGCCGGCATGTTTTGGAGTTGTTTTCCACCCACACATTTGGCCAACAGTTGAATCGCTTGGTCCTCGACGTTGCCAATAGAAAATTGGATTGAAACGGGAAATACACATGTATGTCATATTGATGAATCAAGGACAATGTGAATTGGATAGCCTCCAGATATTGACTGTCCCGGGAGAAAATTTTGGATTGTGGGGCCCATTTTGGCAATGGTTGTTGGCGGTTTAGGCCTGTGGGCTTGTAGACTGTTGACTTCTTTGTATGTGTGCGCCCCGGGTGATCGATGGATGAATTAGGAATATTAACATTGAGAATAAAGGACTTGATCAATTTTTTAGCCAAGATGGGCTGGCCTGAGCCCAAGCAGTTTTTCAAGCCCAACAACTGAAAGTACTGGATAATCCTAGCTCAAGGTGTAGCTGTGCTTGAGCCGAGGACTTCCATGTTGAAACCATGGTTTTAAGAATTGAATCGTCTTTGCAACCAGTCAGAGTTGAGTCGGACTTAGTTGGATCCAATGTTTTAAATATCATTATTGCCGAGTGTATCGCACCGTTGGGATACAAATACATATTAGTTATCGCATGAAATATATTAGTTGTATTGCGTAACGTATTGCTATTGTTGGGAGACATGGGAACATTGGAAAATTGGTCGAATTTTTCACTGAAATGTCAAGGATTGTTGAAAAAGACATCAATACACACTTATAAATTAAAATATTACAATAAAAAAGTTCAAATCATAGGAGTTTCCTTTGTATGGGTCCTAATACATGCACCATTCAACTAATGTGAAGCAAGTATATTTAAATTCTATATAATTATAAATATAAAAACACATGTATGGAAACACAATTAATATATTCAAAAGTAAAATAAGAATAATTAGATCATATCACATGCAGGTTTAATTTTGTGTTTAGATACAAATATTACAATTGATTTGTGAGAAATTGAGAAAATTCAATTTTTCTTAATTTTAAACAACTTATCTCCCTCAAAACTCGAAATCGAAGCTCGCAAATCTATGATTTTTCATTAAAATTTTGAAGAATCATAGGTTTATAACCGTTTGACACTAATTTAATGTGATTTATAGCAAAAAAAAAAAAAAGGATAAAAGAATTGAAAATGCTTACCTAATCGGACAAGTGGGATATATCTAGACTTGGAGAGTACGGTTGGTGATGAGTCAGGCTATGGCTGAGTCAATATTGGCCCCAGCCCAGCCCAGCCCGACCCGAATTCCCTAAGCCATGACTCTGGCCCTAGCTGGCATCAAGCAAAAGAGGCCTATGGTTTGGCGTTGGCCTTAGATTTCAAGCGCTCTCTACCTTCGAGCCAAGTTTAGGGTCTCAAGCAGCGGCCCACCAGGACTGGCCGCGCGGCTCACCCATACTTGAGATAGGTCAAGTTGGTTCAAGTAGCCTGGCCTTGTTCTTGCTCGGGTGGTAGACTCTCGGGAGTTTCATCATCCGGTCAAGGGTTCGAGTATCCACAGGTGGTGAAAGCCCGCTATAGCGTGTGTGTGCGTGTGTTAAAAAAAATAAAAATAGCCTGGTCTGATAAGGCCTAGAACTCAGTTGGCAACTTGAGGACGAACATTTTGATCTGATTTCGAACGGGTGGGATGTGAGGAAGGGGCCTCATCACCCATGTCCTACTGTGGAATACATGTGAGAGATCTGACCGTCTGTTATGACAGCCGCTCTCCTCGTAAAAATGTATCTGTTGGGGAAAAATATGTTCAAGTCCGGAGACCCGAATTCTAAGTAAGTCGGTTCTGCCGGCACTACCCGAATAATCCGAGACAACGGTCAAAGCCGAGAGAAAAAGGGATAGGCCAAGTGGCACAAGCATAAGACGATTAAAGTTACTCTGTCGGAGAGATAACCTCGTCTGCATAAGCCCAAGCATGTTATACGCCACCTGACCGACAGAATAAAACCGACCTAACGAGTTGGTTCTGTCGGTCACGGCGTAAGGAAGGATGACGGGTAAAACCGAGACTATTCCGTCTGTAGGAAGGCAGAAAACTTATGCTCGATAGCCGGCCGAGACTCTCCTAGAGTCAGTAACGGCCGAGCCGAGATAAAAGAAAGCAATATGAATTCAAATACTGCTCCGAAAATTCAGGAATACGGGTGTTCGATCCCGAGGATCTCGGGATCGGGCGCAATCGGTGAAGAAGATTTAAATCTCCGGATAATCAGGAAAAGAATCCTCGAACGATGAGGATTCCTGAGATCTATAAATATCCAAGCTCTTTACAGAAGTAGGTACGCAATACAAAACTGAGAAAAAAATCCTTTGCCATTGATCAGACGAGTGACTTAAGATCGGAGGCTACCCGGCTCTAGCTAGGGTCTCCTTGATATTGTTGATTGTGCAAGTTGCTGAAGATCTGTCTCAGAGAAGCCGTCCCATAAAAATACCTCAATAGTTTGGCGCCGTCTGTGGGAATGGACAAAAAGCCGTTTTCTACAACTTGTTGAATGGCAAGAACTAGGAGGACGGATCCAGATGAAGCGGGGGAGGCCGCTGCCAGCACAGCTCAGGGAGCTCCCCCAACAGCACCGTCTGCGACTACCAGCCAATCTAACCGAGGGAACACCCACTTGGATCGTGAAGTCCAAGAGATGCGTTCCGAGATGGCTGTTATGAAACACATGTTGGAACAACTGTGTAATCAGCAGATGCAGTAGCGTCATGAGTCGGCGCAGGTTTCCCCGCCAGCATCAGCAGCACAGCTTGCTGCTCCACAGTCGCCTCGAGAGCCGACTCAACATCAAGGAAGGAGTCAGCATCAAGGGCCGAGTCAGCCAGCGCCGGCTCGCTCTGCAACGGCCATTTTACCTCCCTTTGATCTGCGACATAGAATAGATCAGAGGAGGCGAAGTCGATTCCCTGTAGAAGAGACGGTGGAGAGTGTGGAACATTGGAAAGCCAATATGCAAGACTTCAAAAATGAGGTCCGAGAAAAGATGGAAAGGGAGATGGCAGATATGAAGAATGGTCGGAACTCGAACTCAACCAAATTCGAGGAAAAAGCTTCTCCATTTGTGGACGAAGTAATGCAGGCGCGGTTGCCGGAGAGGTTCCGCTTACCTCAGATAACTCCCTTCTTCGGAAACACCGATCGGATAGAGCATCTTGAATGCTTCAGAACATATATGGAGTTGCACGATGCCTCGGATGTCATTATGTGTCGAGCCTTATCTCTTACCCTGACTGATGTGGCCCGACTTTGGTTTAAGCAATTAAAACCGAAGTCAATTAAGTCGTTCACCGAACTCAGTGATGCCTTCCTCAACAATTTTATCGATAGAAAGAAGAAGCTAAAGCCGCCCGCACATCTGAACAACATAGTTCAGAAGGAAGGAGAGCTGTTGAACTACTACATTAAGCGCTTCAACTTCGAATCTTTGTAGGTTCGAAAGCATTCTGAGGAGACAGCTCTTAACGCTCTCATGCAAGGGGTGAGAGATAAACCCTTTTTTGGCGTCACTGGACAAGAATCCGCCTGAGACTTTGGGCGAATTCATGGTTCGTTCGGACAAATACGCCGACGCTGAGGAGACCGACTCCTACGGGAGAAGGTCCAGAATGCAAAACCCTCGGCTAAAGAGCCGGCCAAGAAAGAACCCGACTCAGCCGGAGGGAAGAAGCGAAAAGATGACCGGGCACGAGACGAAGGTAGGTCGAACAAACGACCCGACAGAAGATTTTCCACATACACCCCTCTAAACAAATTTCAGGAACAGGTGTTGATAGAAATCAAGAATGAAGGTTTCGTCAAATGGCCCGGAAAGCTCCGGGAAAATCCAAATCGACGGAATAAGAATAAGTACTGCTACTATCATCGCAATCACGATCACAACACGAGTGATTGTTACCAGTTAAAGGATGAGATCGAGCAGCTAATTAAAGAAGGCCGACTCAGAGAACATGCGGAAGGACTTGGCACGACAGCAAGACCAAGTGAAGATCATCCCACGGAAGAAATTCGAACGATTATGGGAGGGCATCAGGGCGGCGGAGATTCAAATAATGTCAGGAAAAATCACGCCAGAAGCATCGATCGCCCGAAATCTGAAATTCTTCTACTGTCTCGACCTTCCAAGGAGCAGAAGAGAGAACGATATTGCATCTCATTCACTGAGAATGATGCCCGAGGCATTCATCATCCCCATGATGATGTACTTGTCGTTGCTCTCACCATCGCCAACAGAAAAGTATTCCGAATACTGGTAAACACTGGGTCATCGGCGGATGTGTTGTTCACCCAAGCATTCGACAAAATGGGCATCAGACAATCGACCTTACGGCCGGTCCAAACCCCAATCATAGGATTCTCGGGTGGACATGTACTTTTCGAGGGAATCGCCTCACTACCACTCACTGTCGAGACTACACCTCATCAGACAACTACAATGGTCGACTTCCTGGTCGTGGACCAAGCATCGGTGTATAATGCTATACTCGGTCGACTATCCCTAAGCCTCCTTCAAGCCGTGGTATCTACGTACCACCTTTTCATGAAATTTTCGGCTGATTCGGGAGTAGGAATTGTCAAAGGAGATCAACAAAACTCCCGACGATGTTATGCGACCGTAGTCAAAGCGCCAACGGAAGTATTATGATCGAATCACTGGACCCTCAAATCGAATCTCATGAACAGGGGCAACCAATGGAAGAACTCGTCTCAGAACCTTTAACCGAGATATACGAGTCGAAGGTAGTGCTAATCAGCTCTTCTTTGATTCCACCTATTAGAGAGGAACTAATCGCCTTGCTTTGGCGGTATGCCGATGTATTCACCTGGAGCCACGAAGATATGCTCGGAATCGATCCCTCGGTCATAACGCACCGACTCAACATCGATCCGACTTACAGGCCCATCCGACAGAAGAGGCGTCCTCTCGGCCCAGAAAGGTACGCTATCATTGAAGAGGAAGTCGGCAAGCTCCTTAAAGCCAGATTCGTTGAAGAGATATACTATCCAGAGTGGATAGCCAATGTCGTGCTCATGAAAAAGGCTAATGGGAAGTGGGGTGTCTGCATAGATTATACAGATTTGAACAAAGCCTGTCCCAATGACAGCTTCCCTCTTCCCCGCATTGATCAGTTGGTGGACAGTACTGCATGACATGAATTACTTAGTTTTATAAATGCCTATTTAGGCTACAATCAAATTGTAATGCATGAAACTGATAAATCAAAAACCACCTTTGTCACTGACAAAAGCCTTTACTGTTATCGAGTGATGCCATTGGGTCTGAAGAACGCCTGAGCAACGTATCGAATGTTAGTGAATAAAATGTTCGCTCGGCAGATCGACCGAACTATGGAAGTATATATAGACGACATGCTCGTCAAAAGTGTACACGCAGCCGACCATGTGGCGGACCTAGAAGAAATGTTCCTGACTCTACGTAAGTACAAAATGAAATTGAATCCTAGCAAATGTGCTTTTGGTGTAAGCTTGGGAAAATTCCTCAGTTTCCTCGTTAGTCAGCGAGGAATCGAAGCGAATCCTGAGAAAATCAAAGCTTTGCTCGATATGGAGTTTCCAAAAACCATTAAAGACATTCAAAGGCTGATAGGGAGAGTAGCTGCGCTAAACCGCTTCCTGTCCCGAGCTACAGATAAATGTCTCCCATTTTTCAAGCAGTTGAAGGGACGACAGATGATAGAATGGACGGAAGAGTGTGAAAAAACGTTTCAAGAGCTGAAAGCCTATCTCAGGTCTCTACCACTACTGTCTAAACCCGAGTCAAGAGAAGCATTATTGTTATATTTGGTTGTATCTGATGCGGCAGTTAGCTCGGCCCTGATACGAGAGAGCGAAGGAAAATAATTACTCGTATACTATGTCAGCAAAGCCTTACTACTGGCAGAGACAAGGTATCCTCAGCTCGAGAAAGTAACCTTAACTCTAGTAGTATCTTCGCGGCGACTTCGGTCATATTTTCAAGTTTACACCATCATTGTTGTGACCGACTTACCACTGCGTCAGATTCTTCAAAAGTCAGAAGCTTCTGATCGACTTACGAAGTGGGCTGTCGAATTGAGTGAATTCGACATATAGTACAGGCCGAGAGTAGCCATAAAAGGACAAGTTGTTGCTAATTTTCTTGTTGAAGTAACCTCCAAACATAACACAGTGCCTGATTCTGAAGAGATTACTAAAGTAGCGGCTTCTTCCTCCGGCCTAGTACCTGACCCGGCTCCTTGGAAATTATTCGTGGACGACTCATCCAACTCTAAGGCAAGCGGGGCTGGAGTATTGAAAACTCCTGATCAAACATGTATGTAGTATGCCTTATGACTTGGATTTCAAGCGTTGAACAATACAACAGAATACGAGGCCTTATTACTCAGCCTTCGACTTGCCGCAAGTTTAGATGCAACTCATCTTAATGTTTTCAGTGACTCGCAGCTGGTCGTCAATCAAATCTCTGGTGTTTATCAAACTCGGAAAGAACAACTGAAGGCGTACATGAAAAAAGCCAAAGAATTAATCAGCAGATTCCAGAAATGCGAAGTTATTCGGATACCTAGGGCCGACAATGCCAAAGTTGACTTGTTAGCCAAGCTCGCCTCAACAGACGAAGACACCGTACCTCGGTCGGTTCCGATCGAATATGTAGCAAAACCAAGTATAAATGAGCCGACAGACTCGGCTATACTTCCTATCAATTCGGAACCCACTTGGTTTGATCCAATCATTCGTTATCTCAATGTTGGAGAGCTACCAGAAGATCACACCGAGACACGATGACTAAAGGTACGAGCGTCGCGTTACACCATCTTGAATGGGGTACTGTACAAGAATGGGTTTTACGCTCTCTTGCTAAGATGTGTGGATTCTCATGAAGCCAAATATGTCTTACGAGAGATACACAAAGGAATATGTGGGAATCACTCAGGAAGACGTTCGCTCGCTAATAAAGTGTTGCGGCAGGGGTATTACTGGCCGACTATACAACATGATGTCAAGAGGTTCGTCTAGAGATGTGACAAGTGTCAGCGATTCGCGATAATCCCAAGGCAACCCCCCGAGAAACTAACTCCGATGTCTGGACCGTGGCCCTTCGCACAGTAGATAATCGACATCATGAGACCCTTCCCCAGACCAAGTTTTCTGTGGTTGCAGTAGATTATTTCACGAAGTAGGCCGAAGCCGAGCCATTAGCAAAGATTACCGAGCAAAAAATCACAGGATTCGTTTGGAAAAATGTCGTCTATCGGTTTGGGATACCTCGGACTATCATTGCCGATAACGGAAGGCAGTTCGATAACAAGTAATTCCGAGAGATGTGCAGTAATCTCGGAATACGAAACGTGTACGCCTCGCCTCATCATCCTCAGACGAATGGACAGGTCGAGGCCGTTAATAAAATTATAAAGCGGCATCTCCGGACGAAGCTCGATGAGGCAAAGGGAGCATGGGCCGAGGAACTTCCGAATATATTGTGGGCCTATGGAACTATACCTCGGACAGCCACGGGAAAAACTCCCTTCTTCCTCTGTTATGGCTCGGAGGCAGTTGCCCCGGTTGAGATCGGTATTAGCTCGGCCCAAGTCAATACGTTCAGTGAACAAGAAAATGATGAACTCCAATCACTCGGACTTGATTCGCTGGAAGAGAGAAGAGAAATAGCTCGAATACTTATGATGGCTCGACAGAGGCAAGTGTCTCGATTTTATAACAGCCGAGTCAAAGTCAAACGATTCCGAGCCGGGGATATGGTCCTCCGGAAGACGTTTCCAAACACAAAGGAAGTTGGAGCGGGCACACTGGGACCCAATTAGGAAGGTCCTTATGTCATCTCCAGCACTATCCGCCCTGTAATGTATCGGCTGGAAGACCTAAATGGGCAATTGTTGCCTCACCCGTGGAATGCCGAATATCTCAAGATCTATTACCCGTGAAACAGAATAGAAAGCGCTAAAGAATAATGGAAGAGAGATGTAATTGAAGTCGAGTCAATAAAAATAAAAAATTTCATTTTTGTAAAGTGTTTAGCATCGAGTTACAGCTTATGGTAAAGTCACATGAAAGACAGACGACATAATTGCCGACAGAGAGAGTTATCTCCCTCGGTCAAGGACCATTTTTCAAGCAGTCTCGGAAGGACCGGCCTCGTCAGCAGCAGCGTTCGCAGCGAGGACTTCCCCGTCAGCGGTGTCGACGCCAGTAGCCTCGGCCTCAGGACTGTCTGCATCGAAAGCAGAGAGATCAAGGTCGGGGAAGGCAACCTTCATCTCCAAAACGCAGGCTCTGTAACCGCCTTGATAAAGGCAGTCCCTTTCTTCCGCAAACTCCGATGACTGAAGGAAGGCGTTTACGGCCCGCTCCTCTGCCTCCTTGGCTCGGTGGGTCTCTTCCTGTACTTCCTGGATGAGGGCCGCAACCTCAGCCTTAGCCCTGGCGAGAGTGCCCTCACAGGCGTCGTGAACTCAGAGAAGATACTGATGTTTTTCCTCAGCTTCCTTCAGAAGCGAGGTCAAGAGGGCATTGTCAGCTTTAGCTCCTTCAGGAACCATCCTTGCACCCTCCGCTGCTTTCCTGGGGTCTTCTGCCGCCTTCCTAGCAATCGACAGATCGCCAGTCATAATGTCGATGCGACCCTCGGCGATCTCTCTGCGACCCTCTGCCTCTGCCGTAATCCTCTTCGCTGTCTCTATCTCGACAACGAGTTTTTGAGCAGTTTTAGCTCTGAGCTGGCCTTGACGATGCAGGGGGCCAACTGCAAACGAGAGATAAAAAGTTATGACCAAAGACTTAGTCGAAAGTAACAGGACAGTAAAAAGAACGGATTTTACCTCAAAGAGTATCCTCGCTGTATGTCCGAGAGTCTGCGTGGTTGGGGTATTGTAGAAGCTGGCAAACTCCTTCTCTCCCCTATGAGCGGCGACCCAAGGGATCTCCTCTCGAGGATTCCCCGCTAGGTGCCTCTCTCGGCCTCATGACCTCTTCTACCACGGGTCCTAGCTCGGGAGCTGACTGAGAAACCGGAAGGCTCGGCTCCGTTTCCTTCACCCTCTCATCAGGGTCAGAAAGCACGACCACTTGCGGGGTGGCAGAGACGGGAGCAGGCGAGGCAGCTGGCTCCTTGGCTTTTGCAGCGATCTTCTGCTACTTCGAAGGTCGAGACCCTGACAAAAGAGCCGACATCGGAGGGGCCTTCACTTTGGAGATTGGCTTTATGGACGGACGAGACCCGACCATGCTAGCAGAAGCTGACTTAAGATGTGGACGAGCCTCGGGAAGATCTGGGGAAAAGAATGAAGATGGGTTAGACAGGAAACTGAGAGAATGAAACATAACGGAATGAACCACCTGAGACAAATGAGTCTAAACCCACGAGATGAAGACGCTCGGGTTGGAGCAATAATTTTCAAGACCGATCTGCTGCAGTCAGCTTCCTCAGTTCTTTAACCCGAGCTAGAGCGCCGGACTCAAGCTTCCTTCTTTTCTTCAAAATATCTACAAAGCATCATAAGGAGCGCCGAACTCAAGCTTCCTTCTTTTCTTCAAAATATCTGCAAAGCATCATAAGATCAGGATCAACACAAGATAATGGAAAAGAACAAAGGTCATCAAGCCGAGTCACCTAGTCACCTGCTTTCCGGAACGAGCGAGAGACTCGAGGCTCGTACGGCCACGTATCGGCCGACTCCCATTGTCCGCACGCCCAAAACCACCTTTCCTTCCAGTATTTGTTAGAAGTAGGTGGGTCGGTTATCAAAGACCCACCTTTGCCTCTCCATGCACTCAGGAAGTATAGGTCAGGGAAGTTTGGATTTGGTCTAACTTGATAGAGGTAAAGGAACTCGTCGACTGTTAGCGGAGGCTGTTCTAGCTCGGCCCATAACACAGCGCACCCAAACAAATTCCTCTGCGTGTTAGAACAATTTGACCAGGAGCTATTTTGACTCGGGATAAGAAGTCACGAGCAATGGGCTGAAGTAGCAAGCGTAAGTCACATTGCATCGCGACTTGAAAAATTGTAACCATCCCCGCAGCGGGATGGTCGGGCAAATCATCCGGACGAGGAAGACGAAGAACGACTGAGTCAGGAACATGAAATCCAGCCTGGATCCGATTTAGGTCGGACTCAATCAGAATCGAGGCGACAAGACCGCTCAGATCGTATTCGGCTCCTTCTCCCTTGAAAGAGGATTCAGAAGCTTCTTCAGTTGGGTTTATAGGATCTGAAGTATCCATCCCCTCAACTATAATTACTCCATCTTCTCCTTCTCCCTCCTCCAATGGGTCCATCCCAAGATTTGGTCTCCCTGGACGGGTTACCAGGGATGCACTGCTATTGGAAGGACCAGCCTGAGCGGGATGTTTAGCTGATAAATCGCCGACCCCCCTTACAAGCCCGAATGCGGCATCAGCCCCGAAGGCAAACTCTGTCAGTAGGGAGGGTGGTTCCGCAACATTCCAAAGATGTTGGGACACACCCTCATCTCCGGACATCCCCTCCCAAGGGCTTTGGGAGCCACGCGCAGCCATTAACGACTATAGAAGTGGAGGAAAAGAATTCACCGGGGAAGATGATAGCGGATGCAAAGGAAGTTGACGGAGGAGGAAACGACAGCGAAAGATTTGGAAGAGGACACAGGGGCGGGAGGAATGAAGGTGAAAATAAAATTCGTACGCTCCTCCCACCCGGCCTTTTTATAGCCGTGCCACGTGACAGAGCATTTAATGAAAAAGGCGAAACGACGCTCATCTCGACTCCCCCGATCGACACGTGGCGCACACTGACTGACAGCGGTAACGCCATCGCCACGCGTCCAATTCCCATAAGCGGACGAAACGATCTGACAGTTGGCCGCACGTGCAGACTGGGAGACGCACCGTCACATGATAGGGACGACAGGGCATTAAATGCCTCATCATGACCTCAGACTCTAATACGAACCGACCTAAAAACTCGTTACCCCTTGACGCCGTGAACGACACAAGGAGTAAGGGGGGCTTACTGTTGGGAAAAAATATGTTCAAGTCCGGAGACTCGGATTCTAAGTAGGTTGGTTCTGCCGGACTACCTGAATAATTTGAGACAACGGTCAAAGCCGAGAGAAAAATGGATAGGCGAAGTGGCACAAGCATAAGACGATTAAAGTTACTCTGTCGGAGAGATAACCTCGTCTGCATAAGCCCAAACATGTTATACGCCACTCGACCGACAGAATAAAATCGACCTAACAAGTTGGTTCTGTCGGCCACGGCGTAAGGAAGGATGACGGGTAAAACCGAGACTATTCTGTCCGTGGGAAGGCAGAAAACTTATGCTCGATAGCCGGCCGAGACTCTCCTAGAGTCAGTAACGGCCGAGCCGAGATAAAAGAAAGCAGTATGAATTCAAATACTGCTCCAGAAATCCAGGAATACGGGTGTCCGATCCCGAGGATCTCGGGATCGGGCGCAATCGATGAAGAAGATTTAAATCTCCGGATAATCAGGAGAAGAATCCTCGAACGATGAGGATTCCTGAGATTTATAAATATCCAAGCTCTTTACAGAAATAGGTATGCAATACAAAATTGAGAAAAAAACCTTTTGCCATTGATAAGACAACTGACTTAAGCATCGGAGGCTACCCGGCTCTACCCAGGCGGTCCCATAAAAATACCTCAACAGTATCCATTATGATGAGTGGACATGAAGTGAACTCACGGTGTGCGAAACACGAAGGACGGTTTGGATCTTTCACACGTATGGCGCATCAGAATGTGTGCCGAGAGGCCTCTTTGTCCATATCAGTCGCGCGAGTCGTGTTAGTATCTCCGTTTCAGGATTAGGCTACAAAAATCCCAACGCGGCTGCCGCCAGTTCTTTCCTCTGCATTTCCATGGCGCCTCATCACAAGCCTTTGAACGGTACCTCTCTCTTTCTCTCTCTCTGCGCGAAACGAATTGCTCTAACCTGCGCCGGAACTCTCTCTCACTCTCTCTCTCTCTCTCTCTCTCAGAGCTTCTCCTCGAGCAGCTGAAGGACGGAAGCGCGAAATTCGAGCTCGTATCTTCCCCTACTTGCCCGATCCCAACATCAAAATTCCAGATACCTTCCCCGCCTTTTTTCAGCAATGGCCGCCGTCATCAGTTCTTCGCCAGAATCGGATCCTCGCTGTAAGTTCTTTCTTTCTTGAAAATTCAGTATTTTTTCTTATTAAAGCATTTTTTTTCCAGATTTTGAAAATCTCCAGGAGTTTCCGAGAAATTATATGAGAATGCATGTAGCATCTGTTAAATTCGTTTTTAAAATTTCTCTGTATAGTTTTTTTTTTTTTTTTGAAAACTTGTTTTAGTTCCACATTGGAAGTGAAGTGGAGTTGAAATGTGGTCTATATAGGACCCTTCCAATATACATATTGCTCAAGATTTCACTATGTAAATGGTGGTCTAGCGAGGTGCAAAGCACTGAGTGCACGCACGCGTGGGTGACCAGTGGGTTATAGGGTTGGTTGGGGTGCATTGTGGCGCTTTTGTGGCACACTTGACACTTGGCACTTGGCATGTGCACATCGCGGCAGGGCCGGGCTGGGCTATTGGTCCTCCATCATGACCTAACTCTTTCCTAGATGGACCTAGCCGTTGGGCCTCAAGTCCAGCTAGGTGGATAACAAGTCATCAAGTCTCCAAGCCCACCTAGGGAGCAAGCTGAAAGGTCTCTTGACCAAAGCATCCTTCAATTACTACACTATATTGAGACCAAGGTATTCAAAATCGGTTATGTAACGGCCGTTATGTAACGGTAACGGCCATAACCATTACACATTATGGGGTCGAAACAGCCATTTCAGAAAAAAAGGGCCGTAAAGGCCTTGTAACGGCCTCGTAATGGCCCCATAACAGTCCCATAACGGTCATGTAACAGTTTATTTCATAAAATAAAAAAGGGCCATACTGGCCAATACGGGGGCCATAATGGCTGTTATGGCCCGTATCATAACGGTAACGGTGGTCTCCGATACGGCCACTATTACCGTTTTGGAACACCTTGATTGAGATTGTGCATTTTATTCATCGAATAGTTTACATCCTTCCATAAGAGAAGATGGAGATATGTGTTGGAACCAATTCAACTTCCATTTTCCTTCTTTTCAATTTGTTTTGGGCATCTAGAGCAGAATTCAAATACCATGTCTTTGCTGAGTAGTGTAAGCTCACTAGAAGACTCAATTGAGCCAGGCTTAATTGAATCTCGGGGTAATGTGGCCAAATCCCTTGTACATTTGGGAGGCTTTGACTATTTTCAAGAAGCTTACAATGGTACGTGCCTTTAAGCTACTCTTGACATTCTGTAAGTGCAAGGATGTTTTCAATATTTTATTTCCTACAATGTCAATAAAACTCAAACTCATGATTTCCCTTCGAATCATAAATCTCACATTGTGGAATGGGGAGAGGGGTGTAGACTAAAAAGAGCAAGGGAGCAAGGATGAAGCTGTTGAAAATCATGAATTTTGCTTTGCTAGGGAAGTGGCTTTGGAGATTTTAGGTTGAGGATGGAAGCTTGTAGCCTGGGGCATGGTTGATGCAAGTAGATCTTGAGCATCACATTTGTACCCCACTTGATTATAAGCGTGGGTCCCACATGGTCACATGTGAGCCTAAAATGGGGTACACGTGAAGGAGCTTGCATTTTTTATTTTTTTTTTTAAATTTAATTTTAGTTGTCTTAAAATAAATATAAAAGGTCTAAATTATCCTCACTCAAGGGCTAATCGGACAAAAGGTTGTTTTACTAATTTCCTTTTTTAGGGTTTTACTTGCTTTAGGTTATAAATAAGTCCCTTATGGGATGTCTTTTTAGAGCTTGAATATTAAGAAAAGAAGAGAAGGTTGTCCTTTTTTTTCCATGAGTTAAATGGTTGTTTGTGTTGCCTCTTGAATCTTTGCATGTGTTGTTTATTCAATCTAGTACGTAGTTCTTAGTGTGTGTGTTTTTTTTTTTTTTTTTTTTTTTTTTTTTTTTTTTTTTTTTTTTTTTTTTTTTTTTTTTTAAGAAAAAAAAAAAGAAAAAAAAGAAAAAAAAAGAAAAAAAAAGGTAACACTACCAGGGATTGAACCTTGGATCACTTAGACACACTAAATTGTCTATTCCAGCTCACCTAACAAGCATGAGGCATAGTTCTTAGTTTTGCAATCAGTTTCGATTTTTTTTCTAGTTGCATTATTTTGTTATTAGAGCCATGTTGAATGCCCAACTAGCATCGATTGAAGATGAACAGTGCAAGACAAGCAGTCGAGTGAGTTGAGTGATAACACAAAAGCGTAACGGCAAGACGAGAGGTGTTATAGATCCTTGGGTTAATCCTAAACAAGAGTCAGGACACTGATCTCCTAGGGAGCCAGTCTACATGTGAATGGTAGAGGTGATGCGAATCACATATCTGAGCACGAAACTTATACAGGTATCAACAACCCCAATACCTCAGGCAAGGGTCTTAGGCATCTACAGGTAATCACATGAAAGTGGAGATCGAAGAGTTTAGTGGTAGCATAGGCTCATTGTTTTCTACAATTGGATAGAATTGCAGGAAAATTACTATGAATGGTTTCAGATGGTCAAAGAAGTTAAGATACAATTTTTTGTGCTGAAGCTAAAGGGTCCAACGCTGAAATGGTGGAACTCAGTGGTGAGAGATCTTTGGCGCTGTGGCCTTCCACTCATTTCAAGTCAGGGAGAAGTGAAGGCCAAGATGAAGCAAAGTCTGCCAGGTTATGAATCCAAGATATTCATGCAGCTTCAAGATCTGCAACAAGATTACCTAATTGTTGAGGATTATACTCAGAGGTGATTTGGTGGAACCAAAAGTGCAATAGGTTGCTCATTATTGCAGAGGGCATAGGAAGAATATTCAAAATGAGATGTCCAAGGTTCAATTGGAGAGTGGTTTAAGCACATCAAATTGTGTTATTGGCATAGGAGAAACATAGATGGTTGACAGATAGGTGCAACGACTATCAATGTGGAGGGCATTTATCATCTGAAATTGTTGGTGACCATCTTCAATCTCCCATGATTACCCTAGGTGACAACCAAACGACCTCATAAAACAATGATCTACAGGGCAACCATAATAATGCCACTTGCTACAAGTGTGGAGGTGCCCAACAAGCATTGTTTAGAGTATCCCCGATATTATCCATGTCTCCAGCCCGACGATACCGATAACACTGGTAGCAATATTGTTAACAATTCAACAAGTCAAAAAAAGGGAGGGTAGATGGAGTCGTTGAAGATCACGAATGTTGCTTTTCTAGGAAAGTAAGTGATCTGGTGCGAATACGGGTTTCTTGAAGGGGGTTATTTGCCAGAGCTTTGTCTTTATATAGGGCTTTGGATTATGGAAAGTGGTGGTGCTTAGGGCGGAAAAGCCCTTCAACAAGGAGATTGTTTTCAGCATTCATGATGACTCATGAATGCAATTTTGGGAGGATGTTTGGTGGTAGATTTTTTAACCAAGACTCCTCATTTGTAATGGGTGGTGTTCAAGAAAGAAGTTATGGTTTCTTAGTGCTATAATATCTTACGTGGTTGGTGTGGTCGCCAACGTTTTGGAGGAAACTACATTAGGAGTACTATAAGTGAAGATGGCATTGAAGAATTCTTTAGCCTCTTGGAATGATTGAAGTAGTGGAAGCCTACATTGGGGGAAGACTTGGTAAAGTCTACAATATGTTATTAGGGGACAGCAATAGGGAGGTGGCACTGACAACTTCGATGTGGTCTTACCAGGGCCACCATGGGTAATTTCTTTTTGTTGGCTAGTTGGGAAGGACAAGGTGCTTACTCGCAATCATATGAGTAGATAGATGACCATAACAAATGTCTGTATTCTTTTCCTTCGGAATGTGGGAGAATCATTTGTTTATATATTGCAGTTTTATGAGGATTGTTTGGTGTATGTTCTTTGACCTCTTTGCGGTGGTATAGGTGATGCATGGGACGTTTGGGACCTTTTTGTGCCTGGAATGGGGGTTTTTGGGAACAAGGAGGAAAGCCTTGTGGAGAGTAGCTTTGTTTGTAGGGCTTCGAACCATTTGGAAGCAGTGCAAAGATGTTTGGTAATAAAGTTGAACTGCCTCAAGACGTCTCTCAAAAGGCTCAGAGGACAGTGGCTGCTTAGGTCATTTGCTTAGGAGCCTTTTGCTGGGTGCTGCTTGAAAAAAAGAAAAAGAGGAAATTGTGCAGTTAAGGCAATATTTCTTGGTATTGATGATTTCTCGTCATTTTTCCCTCTGAGTTGTCATTTTGTGTGCTTTTTGGGCCTTTGTTCTTGTTCTTTCATTGTTCTGCTCTCTCTCTCTCTCTCTCTCTCTCTCTCTATATATATATATATATATATATATATATATATATATATATAAAGTTCTGCTACAATTCAAAATAAAAAGGGAATATGCTTTAGCTTCCTTGGGCCTTTGGTTTGTACCAATGAGACCCATGGTTTGGTGATCCATGTTGTGGATCTGATGACACCCTGAATGTATGGACTGTGGTAAATCCAAACCCTTATGTGGTTGGCCTGGAATTAGATGGTCAAGAAAAGATGCAGGTCCATACTTAATTGACGGAAAGCCAAAGATTGAATGGCCACATTTGTCCCATCAGGGAAATATTGTGGTCTGTGGGTGCCAAACTATCATACCCACTTCCAAGCAAAAAAAAGATAAGAGAAACGAAGAAGCTATAAACGAATGGAATTATTCTATGTATTTTTCTTTTTTCTTTTAGGGGCAGAATTTCACCAGCAATGAAAAAAGTAGAGCATTACTCAGTTCAAAAAGTTACAGGAGATGGACGTTGTTTGTTTCGTGCACTGGTAAGAACTCATTCTTTTATATGTACTATTTCAATTGTATGATTTTTTATGGTTCATTCAGAGGCTAGAACTTTTTATATTATATGTGCAAATGATATGTACATTGGTTTCTTTATCGTGCATCAGTTCTAATTTTGTATTCTTAAACAAAATACTCATATAATTGGGATAGCATGGAAATATTTTGAACCTCTGAAAAAATTAAAAAAAAACCTTGTGTATTTACTTGTTCACCTGACTAATTACAGTTGGTGCATGAATTTCTGATCAGTTGGACTGTATTTGATTGAGCCAAATAGTAACTGAAGCAGAAGAAAAAGAAAGAAAAGCTACATAAAAGGAAAATTATAGAATTCAGTGGACTTTAATCATAACCATATGCAAGTATAAAGGAAATACAATTTAAGGTTTCCGGTACCCAAATATGGTGAACTAGGGACTGTTATGATGTGTTCTGAAAAAAGAAGAAAAAGAAAAAGAAAAAGAAAGGAAAAGAAAAAGGCCAAAATTGCTCATCATGTTGGCTTTTTTTTTTTTTAAAATAAAAATTATAATCATGGCTGGTAGAGTGTTTTCCTTTACGTAACCGCCATTGTAGTAGAAAGATGACTGTTATTTAAAAAAACAAAAGGCCATTATGCATAGTAATCTTACTAACATAACAATTCCATGTTGTCGCCATTTCCACAATTGTTTTTATGGTTTTCTGAAGCCTTATGAACTGTTATATCCATCAGCTAAAGAGACTTAAATCCATGTCTTTTCTTGGTCTTTAAAAAGTTGACATCTACATCGATCATGAAGCCAAAAGCTAATGAATCAAAGTTTAAACTAGAAAATCAGAATTTCAAATGAAGTCATTGTTTGAGATATGCTGTTTCGCTATTCCCATGCGTTATTCTTTTTTATCCTTTTAAAATTATCTATCATTTTAGCTAGGTTTTATATATCAACTCTCCTTGGTAATTCATGGAATATTAGCAAAAAATATTGCTTTTCCATTTTTGCCCGTGATCTTTTCATTGTTGTCAGTGGAAGTTTTAAAGTGGTGCCATAGCTTCTGAATAATTTTGTCAATGTTTCTGTCTCCCGTTCTCTAGTGCAATTGGGTTTTATGTGATCTTACTTCTATTGCAGCAAGAAGCTCAGTTCTGATATATAAAATGCAAATGGAACCCATAGGTAAAAGGAATGGCAATCAACAAAGGAATTGCTCTTAGCCCGTGGCAAGAGAAGGATGATGCAGGTACTCTTTATCTTTGACGTATCTGCACAACAGTCATGTCTTAGGGTGCCACTCCCACATTGGGATCTTTTGATACCTAAATGCTTCAGGTTATAAAATAGCTTATTTTCTACCTTTTTGTCTGCGCTCATGCACATGCTCCAACTTCATCTGCTATTGGTAACCAAGATCTACATAGGTGCTTATTTTTGTTGTAATAGGTAGTTTGCCATCTATCAGAAGTTTATTGCAAGTCATTGTTCATTTTCAGTTACTATTATTATGGTAATCTGGTATCTTTAACTCTTGCTTCCTACATAAGAAAAACATCTATCTGCATTGCACCTAAATTTGAAATGTGGGAGAAATGCCTTAAGTGGGCACATAAATGCCTATTCTTAGGGCATCTTCCCTACTTTTTAACCTAAAATGTCGGCAAACGTTGCAAAATGCATATCCTTCAGTCACTTGAGGAAAATTTGCCCATTCTTCAAGCTAAAAATCTCAGTGAAGGCACCTAAATGCCTGTTCGTAAGCCATTTTGTCCACATTTCAAATTAAAAATCTTGGCAAAGGCACTCAAATGCCTTTCCATGAGTCAATTTTGCCTACTTTTCAACCTAATAGCCTCTACAAAGGCACCTTTTTGCCTATATTTGAGGCATTTTGCCCACTTTTTAAGCTAAAAATCTGCATAAGGGAACGCAAGTGCTTAAGACATTTTGCCCACTTTTTAAGCAAACAGTCATGGTTAGGGATCCAAAATGCGTATCCTTGAGGCATTTAGCCCACTTTTCAAGCTAAATATCTTGGTAAAGGCACCTAAACGCCTATCCCTGAGGCATTTTGCTGCCTTTGAAGTGAGAAATCTAGGTAAGGGTATAAATATGCTATGTACAAGGCATTTTTCCCAACTTCCAAGCTTGGAATTTCTGTATGAGCATTGAAATGCCTATTAGTGAGGCATTTTTGCCAACTTTTCAAGCGATTGGTGGTGACATCGAAATGCCTATTCTAAGGTAAACTTGGAGGTTTTGGGAGCCATTTTTACATCGTTCCCATTGGTGTGGCCTCCTGGACTTCTTTATAGGTCTGCTCTGGTGTATGTACCGTTCAAATATCAGTTCTCAACTGATAGACTGTGGATTTACATGTAACTGTAAGATATGGTGGGCCCCATAGAGATTGGGTGTTTTATGCAGTGTTGCAGTCTTGCAGACAACTCTGTTCCCTGCTGGCTTGCAGCAGTTTATACATGCTTAATGGGTAAGGACCTGTGCCACCTGTCACAGATTCGAAAGAAAAATTAAAACCCACTCCAATTGTCCTCCTGCTAACTTTACGCCAAATGCCCAAAAATGGAATCCACTAGTTCAGATGTGTTCGAATGCGCCAACATTAATCGGTAATGAAAGCAGTCTTAATGTTGTCTAATGACACAGATGAGTTGAGGACGGCTGTAAAAGAGGTTATATGTGGAAGTGAAAAGGAACGACTTCAGTATGAGGAAGCACTTATTGCTATTACTGTTGATGAGTCTTTGAAAAGGTAAACATTTGTATGACTCTGCAGGAATTTCAAGATGTATTGAAGATCTTACTCATTGCTTTTAGTTGTAGTCTTCTGTTTTCTACCATTTATATGATGGCAGAATCATTAAGCTTTTCATAACTTTTCGTAGATACTGCCAACGTATTGGAAGTTCTGATTTTTGGGGAGGAGAGTCGGAATTGTTGGTGAGTACCCTACCTGTACAACATTTTATTCTAACAGTTTCAAATATATGAGTGAGGAGTTATACATTGCTCAGACCAAGTGCTTGTACAGTTTCATTCGGGCTCTCAGTTTGTACAAGTGGGGCCCATTGTTCAGTGATCCAAGCTGTTGATATGTTGGGTGTCACTGTGGATGGCCCATCCATGAGGAATCCCTGGATGGATAATTCTCAACCCACCAATAGCTGTCCCAATTCCCAATGAGCATATGCTTAAGAAAGAAAATACAGCAACAGTTCATCAATTGAAAAAAAAGGGGCCAACTGTTCTATAGCTTGGATCTTCCAATCTAAGGGGTTCTTTGGTGAATAGGCCATAATAGGTGAGGTCATCATGTTAAGGTTTGAATCATTGTACCACGGGCCCCACTTATACAAATTGAAAAGCCGGGCACCAATTCAAATGTCTCCTTCATCTGTTGCACCACTGCCTGCTGTCTGAGATGCCTTTGTCGAAAGGGGTGTGCTCCATTGGTACCAGTACCACTGTAAGCTTGTGATGGTACTAGGCAGATGTGGGGTCCAAACCAAAGTGATGTATCCACAGAATCAAACCCGTCCATAAGATGGTCACTTGAAATGGCCAAGATGGCCATGGCACCGGGAACATATTGAGACAAACACCCACTATTGATTACAGAGATGGGTCCACCGTGTTGTGTACGTATAATCAAGGCTGTTCAGACCCTTCATCCAGTCCAGATGAAGGGCAGGTGATAATGTGGACTGTTTTGTGACTCAAGTGGGGCCCTATGAAATTCAAAGGTGGGCATTTCCTTCCATCTCATTCTTGTAACTATTGCCCATCTTAGTTTTGAAACAGGCTGAGAGTTTTGGGTCTTATGGGTTTCCTAAGGTGATGCATCTTATGGACGGGTTGGATTCCATGAACACATCAAGTGGGCCCCACATCTTCTGTGTACCATCGTAAATTTACGGTGGGAGTGGTACCATTGGAGCATGCCCGTTGTTGAAAATCAGTATCATTCCATTTCAAATTTGCCGAGCAATGCCTTATATAGTAGTATCTTAAATTCTAACTGCAAGTCTCTGCCTCAGGTCTTGTCAAAATTGTGCTCTCAGCCCATCATCGTCTATATACCGGAGCAGGAGGTATTCTTTCTTCCCAAGCCTCCAGTAGTTCAGAGGTTCCAAAATTCCAGATTATAGATAGGAGACAGTAGATTGGCAATTGCCAATTCATGTGATGGATTCATAAGAATCGTGTACGTATGTGGTGTGTGCACATGTGTGTACATCATCCTCATAGCCTTGTCCTACCTATTTGGGGCCGGCTTTACTGATTGGTCGTCAAAGGTTCAATGACCATGACCAAGTTACCCACTTGACTGTGATCCTCATATAAGCAAGCTTGGGACCAAATGAAGCAATGCTACCATGAGGAAATCTGCACCTGCCCCAATTGATTTCCATGCAACAATCTTCCATTTGGGGAATTGAAACAGTACTCGAGCATTCTATTTCAATTGCCGAAATGGAAAATGGGTTTATGCAAATCAATCTGTTTGGGTTAAAGAGAACTGATCCCCTACAGGCACCTTTACCGCCAATAGCAGTACAGGGCATTTTCAGCCAAAAAAAAAAAAGAAAGAAAGAAAGAAAAGAAAGCCTGCAAGTGATTTTTCTTTTTTCTTTTTTGTGTGCGCGTGTGGCTGAAAACACCATATGCCACTTAGCGGTACAGACGCCTCTAGGTGATCAAATCTGACAGTTAAAAGATACTTGGCTAGAACTAAATGGAATGCCTCTGTCATGTAGGTGCATGAGTTTGTTTTGCTGTCTTGCAACTCAGTATATGGTCCTTTGATTTGAACCGTACATATTTTTGGCTTTCCCACAAATAAGCTATGATCCCGTAATCGCACTTCAATTATGACCCTGACCATTGACTTCTAGAGTGGAGCATGAGCCACTGAAAATTCTCTTCAGTGTTCTAAATTTGTCTATACATAGTGATGTTTGGGATTATCCATTCAGTATCAGCTTCATATGGTGGCCCACAGCATAGAATCCAGAACACGAAAGGTTCAGATCATATTGGACCATCTCAGCCTATAGCCCCATCATTGTTGTCATGCATGATCACATATGCCATTTTTTTGTTTCCAGAAGGATGGCATATGTGATCCGGGATAATATGCGATGGCATACTTTTTGGTGCAATAAGCATGCGATTGCGTATGCCAGTATGCGATCGGATATAGATCCAATGGGGAAAAAAAAAACTGTTGAATCCATGTATCTAGACATCATATATGTGTACAGTAGCCTATGTTAGTATGTTTATTTTTTATATATTAAATTTACGAGTCAATAAGTTGAAACTGGTAACTTTGCAAGTTGTGCTTTTTTCTTTTTTGTAAATTGTAAATTGTATTTGTAAATTAAGTTGTACCTTGTAACTTATTAAGTTGTTCAAGTTATCAAGTTATCATTTATCAATAAAAAATTTATGTTCGAAGTTTTTAATAATTAATTCTCTCTTAATGTAACATGTTGTTTGTTTTGTTTTTTTAGAGATAAGAAAATTTATTTTAAAAGCCAGAACGGCAAAGCTGAAGGGCCAGAAAAAAAAAAGGAAAAACAACAAAAAAAAGGTGAACGCCCAACAAGACAAAGGAAAAAATGAGAACAAACTACCCATCCGGACAACAAGCACCCCCAACCTCAAGGGGCCTGGTCCCTAAAAAGCACAAGGACCCTAGAAAAACCGCGGCTGCAAATGCAGATTGATTCCTAAAACAATGATTATTTCTTTCAGCTCATGCTGCCCAAAGAACAGCCAAAAGAATGGTCTGCCATTTTCTTTTCCCTAAAGCACCTCCTGACTCCCTGTGCCAGCAACGGAACAAATCGTCGAGAAAGGGAGGCATGGACCAAGAAATTCCTGCTAACCGAAGGACACTCCACCACAAATCAGCTGTAAAATTGCAGTGAATAAGGAGATGGTCCACCCATTCTTCCTCTTGATAGCAAAGGAGAAACATTCAACAGCATGAAACCTCTCTTTTTCAGATTATCCACCGTGAGAATGTGATTCCTAGCTGCTAGCCAACCAAAAGCCACCACCTTTTGGGGGAGACCATAGGACCACTGAACACCTGTGTGGCAACCGGAGGAAGGATTTACCGAGGCTTGAAGGTGGCTATAGAAGGATGTAACCGTGAACGGCCCTGAGCTAGATGGTGTCCAATGCAACAAATCTTCCTTTGCAGGACAGGGAGCAAACTCCTGCAAACGAGCAAGAAGAAGTAAAATATCGTGATATTCATCATCAGAGAGATCTTTTCTTAGTGGGGGGAATCCAAACTCCTCCAGATCTGTTTTCAAAGAAACAATCAGAGACAGCAATGTTGCAGTCAGGGGATAAAGGCAAAGAGCAGAGGAAAGTCCTCAGCCAACGTCAAATTCCCAGACCAGACATCCAACCAGAATCTGATCTTAAGGCCATTGCCAAGGGATAAGGAAGTTCTATCATGCATGAGAGCAGATAATTTAGCAATCCCTCTCCACAGAGAGGAATCCTTAATCCGCCATCCGGAAGAAGATGCACCATATTTAGCTGCTATGATTCTTCTCCATATGCTATCTGGCTTAACACCAAAATGCCAAACCCACTTATCTAGGAGGGCTTTGTTCATAATATGGATATCTTTAATATTAGCACCTCCTTCGCTATAGGGGGTACAAAGCTCCTTCCATTGGAGCAGAGGGAACTTACAGGAGTCAGAACTCTCTTCCCGTTTAAATTTTATGTCAACATAATATAAGTAATTAAATATATAACCTAATTTACAGATAGTCTAATAGTATCAAACACTCAAACTACAATGAAATAGGTAAAACAACCCAATCCAATTACTTGTAGTAATTAAGCTCATTTTTTCCTAATTTTTTTGTTTTTTTTTTTTCAAAATTTCCCTTTTTTGTTTTACATATTTTTTAATTTTTCAAAACAAAAGAAAAAAAGCCAGAGCAATATGTGATGGCATATGCGAATAGCATATGCTAGTCACATACGATGGCATATGTGATTTGAGAAGGAAAATGCCATATCTAATGTGTTTTTATCTACTCAACCATTTTGACCGAGTTATCTATGATATTTCCTTTTTGCTGCATGATTCCGTAAGCTGGATATTTTGTTTAGGAGCTTTGTTGGGCCTACACGCATATACAACAGCTAATTTACGTGCCATCATGTATGCCAGCATGGCTGAAAAATGAAAATATCCAACCATCCATCAGGTGGACCTGAACTGTGTAGGTGTTACTGACCCATGATAAAGGTGGTCCATGCAATAGGTGTGCCATGATATTAAAAATATATTGACAGGTTAGAAAGTTTGGATTGATTTTTTCATGACTCTGCATTTGTTCAGTAACTATGGCCAACCTGAGTAGTGGACTGACCTGATTCTTGGGACAGTGAATATGCATAACAGTGCCCTTCTGATGGATGGCTTGGATATTGCACCCATCACCCATGCTAACATATGTGGTGGCATGTGCATTAGCTGAATTGCATGCACATGTGGGCCTATCAAAGTCCTTTATTTAGAATTCCATTGTCTTATTATCATTCGACCTTTCACCAATGTCATTCAATGTTTCTCATTTTTATTTTTATTTTTATTTTTCTTCTTATTGTTTTTTTCTTGCACTCCATGTTTTTAACAGCATAACAGGGGAAGCAGGGGCTCTGGTTTTATACCAATAGCTGAATATGGAGGTGAGTTCAGGAAGGCATCAAAGAAAGGGAAGAAACCGAGGCAGCCAGTGAAGCTGCTATACAGTGGTAGGAACCACTACGATCTACTCATTTGAGAGTTTTTCAGGATTTTCTTCCCCATATACTGCATGTAAATGCACCTTCTAATGGTGATCATTGTGAAAAATATCACCTAGATTTTGAAATGTGAGGACAGATTGCCATGATCAATGACCACAAACCATTCATATGATTTGAACCATTGTCTTGTGGACCATTTATACAGTGTCTAGGGTCTTGCAATCTTTAAGTTTGAGACGGCCACAATCCACTAACTATAGCGTCTGATTAGCGGATTGGATCACAGAATATGACCCAAGGCACAACACATCATCCTGACGGATCCTGAGATCCTAACTACAATAACTTAGAAGGTAGCAGAACTCTTCCTTCTCCCAACTCAATGCCTATTAAGATGGATAGGCTGGCTAATACTACCTGCACATGCGGGAGCCTGTACACATCCATACTCGGGCACATGTATGACAATGTGACACGTCTGCCTGAGATCTCACATTTTCATCAAGTCGGGTACCTGTCTATATCTTCTGCCACAAAAATAAGGCCATTTCACACCTCATGTGGGCCACAACCATCAAACCAAAGAATGAGTTAAAATAATAATAATCACTCGTCGATGTACTATGTATATTGTGGCCAAACCTGACTATTGAAATTTTCTGATATTTTAGGCAGAAGATGTAAGCATTATTTCAACCCTATGGAAAGCCCAGACCCGATACATTGCCTTTTAAATTTCACATGGGCATGTGTGTGGATGCCTGCAGCTTCACATGCATAATGAATTAGCAAACGTCTACAGCAGATGCGTATCCCCTCACCGAAGGGAAATGCTTCAGACCTCACCTAGGTACGATTACTTTCTCTAATTTGAGGAAAATGAAATAACATGTGTGAAATCCACCATGTTCATTAGCTACACCACCGTTTAGCTTTGTTCCCAAAACTCAGGCTGATTCAACCCACATGACCTCTAAATTCACATGGGATATGAACCAACTGATTTTTGGAAGTGTTGCGTGTGCGCGCGCGTGTGTGAATTATTTCATCACAATAAGTCACATCAGATGAATGGATTGGATGGCATATAAATGCCATCTGAGTTTGCTGATGAGAACCTACAAAGAGAGGGAACAGGAAGGAGAAATGTGAACGGGGAATGTTTACTTTGCCGGGATGATTTTGGAGGGAAAGGGAAAATTTCTTTTATTATAAAATAAAAGTGTAACATCTTAACTGGTTTTAGGAACTGCTTTGACCCGTTAATCTCCAACTTACTCTTTAATCATGTGGTTAGAATCCAAAGCCAAGTCACGACTGAGGCTAGATGGTATCAAGATTTGTTTTAACCAGTTGAAAGGGCATAAGGGCCTGTTTGGATGGGGATCGTTCAACTCACTATAGGTTATTTGGAGTTCTGGTTTGAAGGATTTTAGCCATATTCATACTTAATTCCATCTTTGATATTTCACGTGTTTAGCTATGATTCCTCCATTGATCCAAGCGTGGATAGGTTCACTCGTGCCACCTTCTAGTGGACTTGGACTCGGTCTGTCGTTGAAGGCGCTTCTACAAACTACAATTTGAACGATATGGCCATCTGATTCTCCAGCTAGGTCAATCCTGATTTGCTTGCCATTACTAAGAAAATCCTCACCAGTATCTTCTCTTCTGCTTATTGATATACTTAAACTTAATGAGTTTCCTTCCCTGGCCTATAGTTGGTGCTGATTCTCCAGCTAGGTCAATCCTGATTTGCTTGCCATTACTAAGAAAATCCTCACCAGTATCTTCTCTTCTGCTTATTGATATACTTAAACTTAATGAGTTTCCTTCCCTGGCCTATAGTTGGTGCACTTTTCCCCACGTACAGGACGACAGGCATGGCGTCCAAATGTGCATATGTTTTCACATGATCATTTTAGACAATATCTCGATTGATGCACTTTGGAAGTTAATACTTCATTGTTTGATTCAATGGGCTTTGACCATGTCAGCCAAACAATCAAGTGCATATGTCTCAAGATGATTCCACCACATGTAAAGGTTAGAATCGGATAGGTGGATGCCGGAGAGCGCAGTTTCAAGTCTGCCTTTTAGTCGGCAAAAACCAATCGAATTGGATTTTGTTGGGTTTGCAAAGTGCATCCAAAAGCACATGACCAATTACGGTTTGGATCAAAACGCTTTTTGTTTAGGCCTCAAGCAGGCCCCTAGTTTACAACTCTTGTCCTCTCTCCATAGCTCCCCTCACGTGTATTGTAAGTGCTAATTTAGAATCTATATCCTTTGGAGGCATCTCATTTTCGTGCCTCCAAACTGTGTACCACAAAGTCACACATGTATGATAATCCTAACCAGTTATCTTATGGGGTCCACCAATTTTTGGCTCCTAACCAAAATTTGATTCGGTCGAACTATCTTAACCATCCAACAGATGGGCCTCTCTTCACTTAGTAAGGGAGCTATTTCATGTTCCCTTTTCTTTTAATGTTCCTTTGTATGCCACCAATCAAAGGGCTAAGGTCATCCAAATATTGTGAATTTTGGGCCATGGGTCATCCGGCGATTAGAAATACAAATTTACAGCTTTGATCCAACCCATGCATGCCACGTGCTAAAAAATGGCAGAAAGGCACGAAAATCCCGTGTCCGGAAATAGGACCATTGTATTTTATTTTATTTTTCATTTTTAACCGTCCAATAAGTGTCCATCAATCCGATGGTCAGATAATGAAATAACTTTGTTTTTTTGGTTAATGATAAATCTACACCGAGTTCATAATTTGGGCTGTTTAATTTGACTACTTATATTCTAGGCATGCATGTCTAGGTGCCTGCGTATCATCCATCACACTCTGCCAGAGTATCACAGTTCTTCTCTAAACTTCAACCTTCGATTAGGGCTGTAAACGGGCAGGGCCTGGGTTGGTCTTGGCCCTGTTTCGGGCCGGCCCCATTCAAAAGTCTTACTGCAGCTCGAGCCCGGCCCATTGACCTTCAAAGCCGCGTAGATTTCGTACTGACACTGTCAGTGGAGACGTTGCTACTGGACGGTGCTCTGTGGGCTCCACAATGATATAAGTGTTTATCTACGCCGTTCATCCATTTTGGATCTTTATTTTTGGGCGTAAGGCCAAAAATCAGGCAGATCCAAATCTCAGTTGGACCACACCACAGGGAAACATTGGTGATTGAACGCTCACCATTAAAAACTTTCTAGGCCCCAATTTAATATTTATTTACCATCCAACCTGTTGATTACGTCACAAAGACCTGGATGAAGGGAATACACAAATATCAGTTTGATCCAGAACTTTTGTAGTCCGAAAGATACTTTTACTGGTAGGTATTCAATCAGTAGTGGTCCACGTAATATATTTATCTGTATAATTTTTTGTCTCATGGTATAAAATGATCTGGAAAATGGATGAACGGCGTAGATTTACACATACATCATGTTGGGGCCCACGGAACACCGTCCAGTAGCGAGTCCACTACAATCCGCGTCCGGATGCTGGTGAAGCGTTGGAACGCAAGCGCATCTTCCATATTTTCTGTTGCCAAAATGCCTTGATACCTCCATATAATTTCGGAAAATGCCCTTACAGTCGCCTCGCCGAACTACCCAAAACTGTGTCCCGCCTCAGTCTCCACCTCGCACGTGCACATTATCCTACCGAGTGCCCCACGGTGAATGAGCAGGAGTAAAGTAATCAGACGATCCTAACCGTTGGACTGGTAAGACCGGACGGTTTAGATTATGGAGATACTTCGACGAGAACGAAGACCTGCCTGTGGCATTTCAGTGTCTCGTACAGGTGGCAGTCGCATACGATGATCTGAACAATAAAATCCTTTGGGCTGAGCCGTTTTTTTTATAGTCTACCATTGAGCTGTTGAATCGACGTTAACCGAATATTTCCTTGATCAGATTATCCTAACCATCCAATAAATGGCCCATTTCAAACCGTTGCTGGTTTCCGTCTTTTAATGTTCATTTGCATGCCACCCGGTAAAGGGCTAGAACAGTTAAACCACGAAATTAACGGTTTAGATCTAATGCGTGTGTTCCGTGTATTCAGAACCAGATGGAGCACTGAAAATGCCGTGCCTCTCCGAAGACGGGAAGCGTTCTGCGTTCTGTGTAACTCATTACTCTAAGCATACGTAGTAAACTCAGTGGGGCCCACTGTGATTTATGTATTTTATCCACTCCATCTCTCCATTTTAACCGATAATTTTAAGGCTTTATTTTAAAAATGAAGCATATCCAAAGACTAAGTGAGCCATACCATAGTAAACAGTTTGAATTGGACATCTACCGTTGAAAACTATTGGGGCCACAGAAGTTTTGGATCAAGAAGATATTTGTGTTTTCCATTCATCTATGTCTGTGTGATCTGGTGAACAGGTTCTATGACAATTAAACATCACCATGGCCCCTGGGAAGGTTTAAACGGTGGAAATCATTATTCCCTCTGTTTCCTTTGGTGTGGTCCACTTGATCGTTGGATATTCTTATATTTTGGGTTCAGCTACTAAAATGATCTGGAGAAAATGATGGACGGCGTGGATAAACCACATTCATTCAATGTGGGTCCAATATATTTTACTCAGTACGGTAAAGCGTGTTGAGTTATTTGGTACACAATCCGATTTCAAAATGATAGTAGATTGATGTTTTCATATCTGTTCAGTGGTTAGGATCATATAAATGGAGTGATTCTGAGGCGTGTTTCATCAGAGGTGGGCCCACGGCACGTGCAGAAACTGCGTTGGAGTACCATGGCACGTGCTCCCGAGGTATATCCTACGGACCCAAGAAACTGGAGCCCTGTGTCTGTCTGGCTTTTGCCACGTGTCCAACACGTGCTTCCTAAAGCCTCCACGTCAGCATCACATTCCCTTCAAACCCGAAAGAAAGATAAAAAAACGGAAACTTACTAATTCCACGCGCGTGAGAAGCCGCACGTATAAAAACGTAGCCACACGTGAAAATATAAAACGTATGTAAGATCTGATCTTTCCATAAGGTTTTAAATCATTATTAGATATTCTTTGTTTGGAAAATAAGAGAAAATTTTCTCTTCATGTCTCCCATAATCTACAAAGAAATTTGACGGTTAAAAACAATTTTCTAGCCATTGATTTATTTTGATATGCTGTGGGCTACATGAAGTGTAAAATGCTCTGAAATTTAGGCCATAGATCTAATCAGTTTCACTCACCTGATGGAAAGTCCATATCTCGCACGTGTCACATTATGACACATGCGACTGAGTGTGCATGCGAGGAGCTCTCACACGCCTATAAGATAAGCCAACTTCTTGACAGGAAAAACCAGCCTCTCTCTCTTTCCTTTCTTCTCAAAACAAACGAAATAAAAGAAAAACAGAAAAAAGAAAAAAGAAAAAAATAGAGAGAGAGAGAATTGTATGGTTTTAAGAGATTTCTAGGGTTTGGGTTGGAATTTTATTTTATTTTTAAATTCTACAGAGAGAGATGGAAGAAGGTCCGAGCAATGGCGGGATGCTGTACCACGAGGTCCAGGAATCGAAGCTCTGTGCCGTCCATTGCGTCAACACCGTCTTGCAAGGCCCCTTTTTCTCCGAATTCGATCTTGCCGCTCTCGCCTCCGATCTCGATCGCAAAGAACGGCAGATGTTGCTCGAAGGCCACGGCGGTGGCGATACCGTGCCGATCGATTCGGAGGAGTCCCACAACGTCTCCATGGATGGCGATTTCAGCATCCAGGTTAGGGTTTCTGCATGTTCTTCTTCTCCTCGCTCTCTCAGCCATCTCTGTTGCATTTGTAGCCGTGGTTTGTTTTGGTTGAATTTAGGTTTTCTTTAGGGAAATGATATTTACGCCCCCTTTTTACTTCAACTCCTGTTTGTCTGCCACCGTTTAAGTATCACACATGGCATGCATTTAACGGCTACCCATACCATCCAAATCGCTGCTTGCATTGTGCATGTTTCTGCCCAGAAATCACAAAATTGGATGGTTCTAACCATTGAATGGTCAAAGAGAAAATTCTAATTTGTTCAAATTAAACGGATGAAATCAAATTGTTGTCTTCGTCCAATCAGTGGGAATTTTGGGCTATATGCTTCATTCCTGGCAGGGAACCGATTTGGATGGTCTAGATTAATGCATGAATGCCACATTCATGTTGGATAGGTTGCCACTGTTACAGAATTGGTGGTGGGAAGAGCATGCCATTACACACCTCCTAAAGGGAGAAGATAGATGGGAAGAGCATGCCATAACACACCTCCTAAAGGGAAAAGATAGGAGTTCTTTTTAATTATAAACAAGGAAATGCTTACAGAGAAATATCCTATAGAGGAGGAGCATTAACCGAACCCCTGATGGAGGAGCATTGAAAAGATTCCTCAACAATTTACAACTTGGTACATACCAAACCCTTTCAAAAGAAGCACTATTCCCCGAAATCTACACATGAAACAAGCAGACCCATACAGAGAAAGGAGGTTTACATCTTATAAACATGAGTGTAAATTCATCCTCATTTGTGAATTGGAATTTTATTGGATTGGTTTTTGCCTTTTTAGAGGATTAGGGACAGAAGGATAATTGGGCAGTTCTGCAATTGAGTTGGGGATTGCCAAAAACAACAGAATGTGAGAAAAATATGATTTTGATTTTGTGATTAAAGTAGCTGATTGTTTTTGTGTTCTTAGATGTGGATTCTATGATATGGATGAATCTTTTTCATTCCAATTTTCCATCCTACACTTCATTTTATGTTAACTTAATTATAGAACTTGTGGGGGAAAAAGCACGATTGGCAGAAGTTATTAGAAATTCAAAACTAAGAAGTAAAAGCATTTCTTAATGAACTGGGAACTTCACCAAACTTCCACTAACCCCTTAAAAATGTGATTTTGTAATGCATCCAATGACTGCTAGAAACATGTATCGGAACAGTGTGAGCAGTTTTTATCCAATTTTTAAAGATTTTTCAGAGATATTTTATGAAGGTTTAATCTCTCAACCCAAAATAAAATTATGAATCTTTAGTAGTAATTAATTATGATACATGTTGTCTACTTTTAGGAACCCATATTGATTGTGTGGTAATTCCTCATATAGACATCGAACTCATCAACTGCAGATTTTTAAAATACTTTGCATAATCCCGCCTGGGGTTAGTTCAATTCCCTCCCCACAGATGCTAGTTCAATTCCCCTCCCTGTGATTTATCCGATGCACGTAGTTTGCGGGTGATTGCATGCATCCGCAGAGATTAGTCTCACCTTAAAAAGGGGCGAGAACACCCTGTTGTCATAAAAAAAATATTTAAAAAAAGTTCGCATAATGGAAACATAAAAGAGTTATTTTATAGGATAGTTATAAGACCGGCCATGCTTTCTGGGACAGAGCATCGGGCAATCAAGGATTAACATGCTCATAGGATGAGCGTAGCTGAAATAAAGATGTTGAGATGGATGAGTGGCAAGACAACGAATGATAGAATTAGAAATGAATGCATTCAAGAGAACTTAAGAATAACACCAATAGGTAATTAGATGAGGAAGACTTAGATGGCTTGGCCATGTCCAGCGGAGACCAAGAACCAAGCTGGTTAAGAATGACTTGGTTCAAGTTGAGGGCTCTAAAAGGGCAAGGGAAAGGACCAAAAGGACATGGGTGGAGGTGGTAAGAAAAGACTTAATAGGCTATGGTTTAACTGAGGATATGATCCGTGATAGTGTGGAATGGCGGATTAGGATTCATGTAGCTGACTCTAATTGGTTGGGATAAGGCTGAGATGATGATGATGATGAAACATAGAAGAGTCAAAAGGATAATGTTGCCTCTAATTGAATTTTCAGTTCCTATTCATCACAAAAAGAAAAAAGAAAAAATAAATAAAAGGAAGGATAGGGTGACTATATTTTTCTTGCAAAGACCGATCATCCAAATTGTAACAGAAAATGACCATATTAATCTAGGATCCTTATATGATGAGATGTTTAAGACCTAAAGCTCTTATTCTTCAGATTCTGAAAAGAAATGCTGGTAAACCAGACAACCAAGAGGTTGAAGTTTCAAACCGAGATAAACTTTCATTGGAATGACTAAACAGGAAAACATTTGATAGGGCCTATTGTGATTTTCACCACCTTTAGCTACACTTAATTTCTTGAAGAAAGAAGTGCAGTTCAAGTGATTGAGATGGACGGTGGCAAAGTTATTGCTGTAATAATGATGATGATATCCGTAGGAAGGAAATTCATATTTCATCTTGAATGATAAAGTATATTAAAAATAAATAAAAAATCTAACTAATTACTCAGCATGGTTTCAAAACCCAAAAAAATTGTATGGACTTTACTAGAAATTCCATTGTGTCAGGTAGACTTTACCATTATTCAACAACTCAACAGAGCCAAATCCCTTCTTCCACCAAAATTTCATTTAGAAAATATAATGATATTACAAATTTCCAAACATAATGCAAGGGAAAAATCCCTGCCTTATGGTTGTCCTTTGTGCTTGCACGATGAGGAAACGATCGATCATCTTTCCATTCATCATGAGTTCACTTGCAGCATTGGGGAGAAATTCCTCCCGTTTTTGGAATCCTTTTGGGTGATGACCCAATAAGTTGGGGAGCTATTCTCCATGTGGTGCTTTACTCAATCAGGGAGGAAGAAAATAACTATTTGGCACATCTCCCTTGTTGCCATACTATGGGCAACTTGGCTGGAATGCAACAACATATCTTTCAATGACAAGGCAGCATCCCTACAGAAAGTGTTCCGTAAGGCTAGATGGTTAGTTGTGGAATGGGTGAGAGTGTCTTATGTTTTCAAGGGTTGCCACTTGGACCTTTCCCAGAATAAGGGATTCTCTCATCGTTGTATTATCTGGATGATTCCTCATCACCCCATTTGTTTTTTAATAAAATTCTGAGTTACCCTCAAATGGAAGGGATATATATATATATATTTTTTTTCTTATGACCACATGGTGTGCCCGCCCCTTTTGAAGGCGAGGCTATTCCCTGCCGATGCACGCAATCACCGGCAAAAACCACGTGCATCAGGTAAAGCACGGGGAGGGGAATTGAAAGTGCGTTTGTGGGGAGAAAACCCACAATGCTAGCCGTTTGCCTAAACCCCAGGTGGGTAATTATTTAAAAAAAAAAAAAAAAAAAAACTGGGAACCTATGAAAACTTGAGAAAAATGGAAAACAAGAAAAGATGACTAGTATTATGTGCATGGCAACCTGATTAATCAATTGCCTTATTTTATGGCCAGGGCATGCTCATGCCATCATAGTGACTGCTCTAGATTAGTGGCCTGCATTTTGCAAACATGTTCTAGGTTGGCATATGTGCTGAGAGGTTTCTTCTCCTTCTCACTCAATAGAAGAATTGGAAATGCAAATTTTAAAAAAAGAAGAAGAAGAAGAAGAAGAGGAAAGAGAAGAAAGAAACGGAAGGAAAAAGGAAAACACCATAGAAGACAGAGAAGAAGACGAAGGTACTGGCCACTATTACCTTCCATCCAGTAATTAGCTTTCTTATCCTTCAACATCCAGTTGACAATGACTTTCGTAAGGAGGTGCTAGGGTTTGTTGAAAAGAACCCTTTGTGTTGAACTTGCTATCATGAATAGTTTACTGTTTTCTTATTATACCAAAAGAAATAACTAAAACACCATCATGTTGTAAAACATTCTCTAAACACAGTTAATAGAATAAAGAAAACACCCGAAAAAATGTCTTTCACAAAGCTCTCTCTCACTACACACTACAAATCATACCTCTCCTTCTAAAGAGAAGCCACCTAGTGTGAAACACTGGGCCAAAGCCACTGAACAGGTTTTCATTACTTTCCTTGCACATTTTTGAAGACCAAACAACAAATACCTCACCACATCCAATCGACATGGAACTGATCCCATTTGATATCCTATTAAGTTACATTCCATTTGCCCCCAACATCACTCGATTCTTATCTGAATTGAGTAAGTTTGACAGCCTAAATCAACTTACATTCGACCAGGCTTAAAATTGCATGATTTGGACGAGAGTCAGGCAACTTAGCAAATTAGCTTAGATCTTAATTGGTCACGGATAATTAAGATAGGTGTTTAGTTCTCCTAGAGTGTGCATCAAATAAGAAAGCTAGAGTTAATGAGTCTCTTTTAGGAAATAGAGGTTTAAGTGCTGAGATCAGATAGAAATATAATCAATGGCTGAGATACACTAGCAGCTTAGGATGAGTTATACGGTTGTTTTGTATTAACAAAAATATTTATATGTGCTTGTAGGTGTCATTTGGCCATGTTGAGTTACTGAGAATTAGAGCTTCAAGTGCTGAGATCAGATAGAAATATAATCAATGGCTGAGATATACTAGCAGCTTAGGATGAGTTATATGGATGCTTGTAGGTGTCGTTTGGCCATGTTGAGTCACTGGATGAAAAAGGAGTATAGTTGTGGGAAAACTGAAATCTTTATATGTTCATGTAGGTGTTGTTTGACCATGTTGAGCCACTGAATGAAATGCAAGGGTATGGTTGAGGGAGAATTCTTCTCTTGTAGAGAGTAAAAGCCTCAGAAATATAGAGGTAGTGCGTGAGTGGTGAATAAAATCTCTTTTCCCTCGTTTAACAAAAAGAAGAAGAAGAAGAAGAAGAAGAAAAGAAAGAATCTTTATTTCCATATACTGTCTTCCTTATCTTCTGTCTTACAAAATGACCATCACCCTCTGTGCTGCCCTTTGCCGCCTATATCTGGGCAGCATAATGTTTACCACTTGCGCCTTTGTTTCTTTGAGTACTGTGTGCACATGTCATACATGCACTAAAATACACATCTATGCTGCCCTTGAATGGTTTCAGATGGTGTTTTAGTCTTTTGTTAGGACCTTAGACCTCAATGCACTGTTAGAATTCAGGCAAATGCCAAAAGCTTGCTCGGTCTAAAGCATAGTTCTAAAACGAAGTGACTGGACCTGAAATTGAGCTGAGTCTACTCAATGAGATTCAAAGACAAGTCACTGAGAAAATCTCTATCAAGTGAGACTCGTTCTGACTCAACAAGACTCATCAATGCTCAAACTGAGTCACTTGCTGAGTGAATGCCATTATTTAAAAATACAAAGTGGGGAGACTGAAAGGCCCGACCTGGTGAGGTACGCTGGTCAAAAACCACTTTAACATTTGCTGTTTTTGTAAGTAAACCATTTTTTCATACTCAAACCATCACTAACATGTGCTAACCTTCTTAATTTAATTGTTAAATATCGTGTCGATTCAGGTCGAGTCTTTGGATCGATCCAATCCAGCTGAACATCTAGTCAAGTCGAGTTTCCAGGTTTTTGAACTAGGTCTAAAGAGGACTACTACACATGAATTACCCCACCCATTCCCATTACACATGAATTACCCCACCCATTCCCATTACACATGAATTACCATGGGAGAGTGACGAATGTATACGAGATCCAAACTGCTTGAGCAATGGGCCACCATGAACTGTCTATCCCAAAAAGTAGACAGGACTGGCAAATGTCTATAGATCCAAATTCCAAACTGCTCATGTAATGGGCCACCATGGACTGCAACTGAAAGAATGGACAGATCATACAATTTTATCCCCTCGTGGTGGTCTTTTTCCTTCTTATGTACTGAATGATTTGATCATCTGAATCAGCCTGATTTTTGGGTCATGAATAAGCTCATGGTGGCTCCCAGCTGACTACTGAATAAACAGTCTGGATCGCATGCATGTCTGCCTCATGTCCCCACTCATTTGTAATCCAGTGTGTGATGATCCGCCCATCATAGGATTCCTCCTAGCCCATGCTCATGGATCCAGACCAATTAATTCATGTTTTGCGCCTTTAAGATTTCATGAGGATTGCTCTTCCACGGTGGCTTGCAGGTTTTAGAGAAGGCTTTGGAGGTATGGGATCTGCAAGTAATCCCGCTCAACTGCCCGGTTGCAGAGCCGGCCCAGATTGACCCCCAGCTGGAGAACGCCTTCATCTGCCACCTGCAGGACCACTGGTTCTGCATCCGGAAGGTCGACGGTGAGTGGTACAACTTCGACAGCCTCTACGCTGCTCCTGAGCACCTCTCCAAGTTCTACCTTTCAGCCTATCTCGACACCCTCAAAGGCTTTGGCTGGAGCATCTTCCTGGTCCGGGGCAACTTCCCCAAAGAATGCCCCATCTCATCTTCCGAAGCTTTGAATGGATTTGGGCAGTGGCTCTCGCCGGAGGATGCTCGGAGGATCACAAAATCCTGCAATTCAACACAGGCCACACCCCACAGAACCAATCCCCCACAGCCCTCTGATCCCACCCAGTTTGCCGGTGAAGCAGAAAGGCTCTCCGACATGGAAGAGAAGGATTTGAATGCTGCAATTGCTGCAAGCTTGCTGGATTCTGCCTCTGTTGCTGCCGGCTTGCTGAACTCCGCTGCCGCCGGCTCAGGGAGCCAGGTTCCTCAAGATAGCAATCAGTGAGCTGTTTGGGTGTGTGTTGGAACTTGGAAGAGAATGTAGCAGGTCTGATCAGGGCTTTGGGAATGGAGAGATTATTGAGCTGTTTCATACGCTGCATGCACTCGCATGCACTCCCTATGAGGTATACGAGTTTATTGATTGTGCACCCGCATGTACCCTTTCTTTTCTGTGTTTGTTTCTATAGATATTCATCAAGATGAGATGAGATGAGATGATGATGATGATGATGAGAGTTGAGAGAACACAATTACAATAAAGAGGTAACCGAGGTTATGGCATGGTTACTTCAATCCGGAAAATGGACGATTAGGAGGATGGTTTGGTGCCGCTACTACCGCAACCTCAGGTGGTACCCGGCTCACGCCACGTGGGGTCCACTTGATCCATGCGTTAATCCAACCTGTGGCTGTTTGTCATCTCCGTCAGCTCATGTTACCCTCAGGGCCCTGATCCGTCAATAAGGTGGGCCATACGACAGGGACCAAGTTGGGAGGGAACACCTCGATTTGCTTGAAGGGCCCACCATGTTGAGTAAATGACATCCATGCCGTTCAGACGGGAGCGGATTAGGTGAGACCCTGGATCCACCGAGGTGGGTGGGACCCTCACTGTGCGGCTCACAGTGATGTATGTGCGCCTTGAATCCACACCGTCAAACGATTTTGACAGATCATTTTAGGGCATGATCCGAAAAATGAAGCTGACTCAAATCTTAGGTGGACCACACCACAGGAAACAGTCATGATTGAATCCCTACCATTAAAAGCTTCATGGATTCCACAAGAATGTTTATTTACCATCCAAGATGTTGACAAGGTCGCAAACACATGGACGAAGAGACGACACAAATACCGTCTTGATCCAAAGTTTTTGTCGCCGACAAGAATTTTATATGGTCAATCACCGCTACTTCACGTACTATGGATCTGCTTCATTTTTTGGAACATGCTCTAAAATGAGCTTTCAATATTGATGGATGTAGTCACATACATCACCGTGGGCCACACAGTCAGAGGTCTCACCTAACCAGACTGCTTTTCTGGTAGGGCCCTATGCTGCCTCTTCGATGGATCCCTGACTGTGGGGCCCACCATGAGAATGTGTCTTATATTAATGCTGTACATCCGTTTCTCCCTATTGTTTTTAGTGAACTAGCCCAAAAATACAGCAGATCCAAATCTCAATTGGACCACACCACATGAAACAGTGGTGATTGAACATTGGGACTACGGGAATGTTTATTTGCTTTAAGGTCACAAGGACGTGTATGAAGGGAAAACACGAATATCATCAGTGGGATCCAAAACTTTTGTGCCTCCTTAGAAGCTTTTAATGGTCAATCACCATTGTTTCCTGTAGTATGATCCACCCAAGATTTGGATCTGCTTCATTTTTGGGCTAGTACCTTAAAATCTTCCGGGGAAACGGATGGCATGGATGTAAGACACATGCATCACGGTGGGCCCCCACAGTCAGGGATCCAATGAAGATGCAGTGTGTAAATCAGGAACGTCCCATCTCACATTGTTCCCTGTGTTTTAGTGCAGCGCGTGTTGGATCAGGCTGCTTTTTGGCACTAGGGTTGATACAAGGTTATTGGGATAGCGTTAATATATCACGAGTTTCGTAGGTTACTTGGCTGATGTGAGGCCCACGTGATGTTTTCACTGCCTCCCAACCCATCTCTCATATGCGGCACATTGCATTGCATTAGATGGAATTAACATCATTATAACACAGGTATGAAAATCCTACGCTATTTTGTGGAATCCAAAATTCTTCCTTGTGTTAAACTAACATTTGGTGGACATCAGAATTATAATAAATGGACCAGATTTCACAACTAATGCTGGTCAGGTATACTGGTACATTGGAATTATAATAAATGGACCAGATTTCACAACTAATCCTGGTCATGTATACTCGTATACAACTCGAGTGTAACATGTAAAGGGACGCCGATGGAATTTACATCCCACTTAATGCAATAATGCAACTATCATATACCATTTGAGTGTAAAATGTAAACGGGCCCGGATGTAATTAATACTCCACCCAATGCAATGATGCAATGCACAATCCACAGCTTGGTAGGATATAGAAAAGTGAAGGAGGTTGGACAGAGTGCCCACCATTGAATTCCTCATGGAGGCCTCCTAAATCCAATATATATATATATATATATATATATATATATATATATATATATAGCGGAACGTTCACTTACGAACTAGTTCGTACGTACTACATACAAACTTTTTTAAGAACCATCATATGCAATGTGGATTCAAAATTTGAACCATTCAAGTGAAGCAGTACCTCATGAAATTCCCTAGGCCCAAGTTTTACTTTGATATAAAATTTTGATGGGTCATGAAAATTAAAAACAATTTCTTTCCTTGATTTGCATTTCTCTTTGCTATGATCCACCATAATTTAAATTGAGGTGATATTTTGGTAGATAAGGTTTCATGTGATTCTGCATCACATGGACCATTTAGGTTAGACACCCATGACACATGTGCAAAGGTGCACACGTGCATAGGTGCGCAAGGGAGCATCTCTCTCTCTCTCTCTCTATATATATATATATATATATATAAAGAAATGAAGAAGAGAAGAAGAAGCTTGATCCTATCCCATCCCTAGATATGCACTGGATTTGATTACACGTACACCGCAACTATACATATCTTAATCAATATACTCGAAGGGGGCATACTTGTAATCCCACCGCAACTATACATATCTTAAAATAAAATACTCCCATCTTTTAAAAAATGTCAATAATCTAATCAAGATATATAATATATGATCTCATATAGCAATATATTTAAAAGCTATTTTGATGGACTTTCTGTAAAAGAACAAAAAAAATCGATATTTTTTCTTAAACTATTCGGTACTCAAAATGTGAGGCGCAGAATAAAAGGACGGTAATAGTAAACGAGAGCTCCACTCCATCCAAATAATCTCTCTTTCACTAGTTTAATCATGAATGTAAGAAAAGTTAATTGGTACGGTAATATGCTAGTAGAAAAGTAAAGGGTTTTACTTAGAAAGCAAAGGACAAGCGAGGAGTTACTTTATAATGTGAGTTAGGCACTATTTCATCAATGGTGGTGAATCATCTGTCATATATGTGGCAGACGTGTGTAAATCTAAACCATCCAAGTCGTAATCCTACTTATTGATGGATCACAGCCCCTAAATTAAAACTGATCTCTGACCCACCCACTATGTTGATAGTATGGTTTGGCAAGCATGTCATGCCACATGTATGATGGATGGCTAGATTGATCAACGGTTATCAGTCATGTACTGAGTCAGCGTGACAAACTCAGACGTCGATAGCAGCTGATTACACGTCTCTGGAACTGTTTACTTGAGTGCTTTATTCGATCTTCTGCAGATAGATAGCCCACATTCGTCGACTCGCTGTGTCGACCACGAAGATCAGCCTCCTTTTGATTCAGTCTATCTCAATCCTTAATTCCACATTTTTTTGTCAGGTCAGTAAAATTGAACGTCAGCCCCATGCGCTAATCGCACTATTCTCTCAGTTACACCGCTGCATTAATTCCAATTTTGTTCTATGACTCACTGAGTTAACTCAGTGAGTCGGTGTGTAGTTCATATTTGAAATTTGATTTAGAATTGAACATTTTGTAATCAGCATGTTAAGCATGATTTGAGCTTTAGGAATGTGAGCTATCCAAGGTCATCAGTCATTCGCTAGTTTTGCATTTCTTTTGACAACCGCCTATTTCATATGCACATCAGGTTGATAGCACATCAAATTGTTTATGAGTTATATGAGATAGGTGATTTTTCAGTTGAGAATCTTACATTAGCTGTCGTTTGATTCCATTTGATCATGTATTGCATAATGTAGATTTGAATTATTTGATTAATTCTTATTGTAGATGAAATCAACTAAATTATTGGTGGTGTTTTTTTAAAATAAAAAAATAAAAAAATTATTTTTAAACTTGTTAGTACACCCATTGTCAATTCACACTTCACCATTAGCCACATGAAACGAGGTATCTTTCACTCAATCAACCTCTTCAGCTGTGGATCTAGGTGTAACTTAATTATTGTTACTTGTTATGTATGAAATTTATTTATTTGTTTATGTATTGTAAATTAAATCCTTTAATTATGGTTATATGTTGTAAGGAAAATTTATTTGATTATTTTTAGTTGTTTAAATTATGAGTGCTTTGCTCTAAAATGATTATTACATTATTTTGTTATGGGTGTTGTAACACCCCGAAAATCTGGGGTCGGATAGAAACCCAATACCCGAGTTCCAGAACGTCACTTATGCAACATAAATAATGATAAATGCATGTTGTCTATACAATGACATTAAACAAGATTGAGACTAAGCCAAAACAGCATATCATACTCCAGAGACAGTTAAATTAGCAAGCGGAAGACTGTGATAAATACATAAAATATATAATTGATTGTAAGTCTCCAGAGTGTGAACATGTTACCAAGTTAATTAAATACATGTATACTCCAAAAATGGAAAGAAAAGAATATACATGAGTGCTCCAAAAATAAAATGACAAGTGTCAAGGCGTCTAATCAACCTCTCTGTAATCCCGTCGATCAAAACACGGAGGAGAAGTTCTCCTCATCATTATATAAGTCCGGCTCCACTTCACAAGCAGTGCCATCACCTGCTACTAAAATAGGGACTGGTGGGTGTTCGAAACACCATCCCGTAACGTGGGAGTGAGTGATTAACTCAGTGGGATAAGAGAACAAAGATTAGCATGTTATCAAATCAATCACGCGTTAATAGTAAAGCGAACAATCAAACATTCCTAAATACTGTTGTTAATGCATACATGAAATGACATGATGGATGCCCTCACCGACATACTCCCTCATACGGCACCATCTTACGCCCGCGGCATGCTTGCGTTCCTCAGTGCTCCTGTAACACCCCGAATTTTGGCCAATCTGGGATTTGACGTCCTTAGGCAATGGGTCAACTAAAACACCTGGAAAATCGCTCAGAACGCAATTCCATAGCCAAAGAAATCACTTAGGATTAATTCCTTTAGAAACTAAGCACAAGTTAGCTAGCGCAACGCTAGAGTAGCTGGGAAATAGTCCCTGATCACTTTAAACACGTTATACAAGACCCAAATCGAGTAGAACCAATGACTCTATAAAACTCTATAACCTCGGATCAAACTCTAAGCAGGTTTGTTCTCTAAACCGCTTTGAAACTTTGTACTGGATCTAGACCGCGTTTCGAAAGTTCGATACCTACTATCTTAGACCGTTAGGACCGCCTAGCTGGACTTGACAATCATTTCGAAAATCAAGTCCAACCGATAATCACAGGCTATTTCATTGAGCCTGGACCGAAGAGAGTGAGAATAGGACAGATTTGGAATTTCAAATTCAAATCTGGCACACGACTTGACGCGTCAGTATTAAGCGTTCTGACCGTCAGAATTCAACCAAATTACACCATCGGATCAGAAAAAATTTCTATTTCATATCATGAGATTTGCAGACCTGATCTACGTGCGGTGACCGTTGAATTGAAACTGGACCGCCACGTGCGATCTGCGAACCCTGCCGGACTAAAAACTTTATGTATGCTAGATCCAGTATGCATGAGCTTAAGTCCGATCGCGTTCGGGTAGGGGATCACCAGAAATGGTCTTTTGGACCGAAACAGCCCTGATTTAGATATACTTTAAGTATACCTCGACCTGGAGCCTATTTTGGGCAAGTTTGGGCTTATAAAAGGGGTTGAAACCCTCACTCCTCTCTCCCATCCGAATTTGAGAGAAACCCTAGGTTGGGAGAGAGAAAAGGTGAGAGTTTGTGAGAGAGAGTAGGAGAGAATTTTTCTGCCTTTGCACCACCTGTTGCAAGTGCCTAAGCAACACGCTTCCATCACTCAGCCGGTGATTCCTCCGCATTTTCAGGTAAGAAATAACCCTAGTAGTCGCTGATTTGAGGTTCCTTTCGTTCCATAGCTTGTTAACTCATAGATCTTGTAAATTAGGTCCTCTATTCGCCGTAAACGAAGTGTATACGCTCCGTTCGAAACGATACGTTTATAAGAGACAAGTTGCGGATTTTAGACGCTTTGATTGACTGTTTCTAACGCTTTCAATGTCGTTTAATAGTAGATTATCGACGGCAACGCTGTTTGACATGTACAACATGCTGTCCGTTTCCTGTTTCGTAAACCAACGAAGAATATGAGATTTAGGGCATTTTAGTCATTTGTAGGAAGTACTGTTTTCATTCATATTTGGCTGGTGTGATTGACATGGCTTCTTGTCGCATTAGGATATTAGGAATGCGTGCATAATTAGTTTGGCGAAGAGATTCGCCTAAATGCGCACTTCGGGTCGACATACTATATGTAGACTTAAGTGTGTAGTGTAAGTGTTTGTATAAATGCTTGTATTAGTATGTATTGAATTAAATGGTGTTGTGAATTAATTTGAGATTGATTTCTCAATTAACATGTTGGTGTAAATGGTTTCCTACATGTTAGCCATATGCATGATTTCATTATATGTATGAAATGCATGTGCTTGATGATTCACTTAATTGGTATGTTATAACATGTGCTTGATGATTTCATTATGATTTAGTTTGAGATTGAATTCTCAATTAATTTGCTGATGGAAACAATTTCCTATAGGTTGGCGATATGCATAATTTCATTATATGTATGAAAGGCTTGCGTTGGATGATTTACTTAAGTTGTGCGTTATAACACGTGTTAACATGCTCACATGATTGTATTTCAATTCCAATACTTTTACATGAATTGCTGATGTGGATTCATAATTGCTTGGGACTATACTTAGTCTAGGCAGTCGGTAACAGAGAAAATTCGTGGCTAGCTTGTATTTGCCACGAAGGACGCGTCGATGAACGCGAGTCGTGTTTGGAGTTGACGGCAGTGGTTAGGCCACGCGAAGTGTTTCACGCACTTCATGTCGTTCGACTTGCGAGGCGCTCATGCTAGTCGAGCCCGTCAAGTAACCCGACTGACCGTTGTATGTTCACCCTGCATGAGTCATAACTGCTTGAACTTAGGGTACTGAACTTACCATTGTAAACCCCGTTAACCATGGTACCTTGATCCACGGAGACTCATGATCCGGGCATGGTGGTATGGGACACCGCGGTCGAGCTGTCGGCCTACGCTGGGGCCACAAACCTCTCCATAGTGACCAGTGAGCACCTAATCTCGTGAGCAGATTATGGTAGTATGAGACACTATATTCTTGCTATCGGCCTACACTGATCAGGCGATGAGTCCTTTGTAGTGACCGCGAGCGTATTCTGAGTTTACGGGAGGCGACGACCCTTCCGTAGCAGTAGAGTACAGTAGGCCTGTATTGATAAGGTGATGGGGGAGCGGAGTAAAGAGTGCGTGCAACAGACCTGGCAGCCCTTGCAGCGACCTACAAAATATATATATCGTATGAGATTACTAGGAGTGACGACCCTAAACAGGATCTATGTTGGGATTGATATAAGCAAAGTACCTTAGTTTCCTAATCCTGCTATTTGAATGGACTAATAACAACTCGGAAATCATATCACCATTACATTGCATGTGCCTGGAAGATGTGGAGCACTTGAGGGAGTGCAGCATGCCGCGGTCATAAGATGGTGCCGTATGAGGGAGATCGTCGGTGAAGGCATCCATCATGTCATGTCATATTGCATTAACAATAGTATTAGGATTGTTTGATCTACTGCTTTACTATTATCGCATGATTGAATTGAGAACATGCTAATCCTTACTCTATTATTCCACTGAGTTAGCTACTCACTCTTACGTTATGGGATGGTGTTTCTGGACACCCACCAGTCCCTATTGTGATTGCAGATGATGGCGCGGCCTGCGAGGCAGAGCTGGATTTGATGATGATGATGAGGATCTCTCCTTTGTGCGTGTTCTGATTGACGGAATTACAGGGAGGTTGATTAGATGCCTTGACACTTGTCATTTTATATTTTTAGCGCACTCATGTATATTCGTTTTGTCTACTTTTGGAGTATACATGCATGTATATAACCTGGTAACATGTTCACACTCTGGAGACATACAACAGTTTATATATGTTATACATACTATCACAGTCTTCCGCTTGCTAATTTAATGGTCTCTAGAGTATGATATGATGTTTTGGATTAATCTCACTCATGTTTAATGCATTAACACAGACAACATTCAATCATACATATCTATGTTGCATAAATAACATTTTGGAACTCGGGAGTTTGGTTTTTACTCGACCCCTCGATTTTCGGGATGTTACAGCTCCACATCTTCCAAGCACATGCAATGCGATATGGATAATGATTACTGAGTTGTTATTAGTCATTTTCATAAAGCAGGATTGAGAAACTAGGGTACCTTGCTTATATCAATCCCAACACAGATCCTGTATAGGGTCGTCACTCCTAGTAATCTCATACGATGTTATATTTCTAGGTCGCTGCAAGGGCTGTCAGGGCTGTTGCTCGCACTCGTTGCACCTCTCCCCCATCACCTTATCAATACATGCCTAGTTATATCCTTAAGACTGCATCAGGACTCGTCGCCCCCATGCGGTGTCAGGATAAACTCAAGGTTACTACAAAGGGCTCGTCACCTGATCAGTGTAGGCCGACAGCAAGAATATAGTGTCTCATACCACTATAATCTGCTCAGAGTAGGGTGCTCACTGGTCACTACGGGGAGGTTTGTGGCCCTAGCGTAGGCCGACAGCTCGACCACGGTGTCCCATACCATCATGCCCGGCTCATGAGTCTTTATGGATCAAGGTACCATGGTTAACAGGGTTTCCAATGGTAAGTTTAGTATCCTAGGTTCAAGCAGTTATGACTCATACAGAGTGAACATACAATGGTCAGTCGGGTTACTTGACAGGCTCGACTAGTACGGACGTATCTCAAGCTGAACGACATGAAGTGCATAAAACACTTCGTGTGGCCTAACCACTGCCGCCAACTCAAAACATGACTCGCGTTCATCGACGCATCCACTGTGGCAAATAGAAGCCCACCACTAATTCAATCCATTACTAACTACCTGGACTAAATCATAGCCCCAAACATGTGTAATTCATACCAGTGATCATATGAGAGTAATAGAATTGAAGTTCAACAATACAAGCATGTTAACACATGTTATAGCATATAAATTAAGTAAATCAACCAACACATGTATTCCATACATATAAGGAAATCAATTCATATAGCAAACATGTAGGAAATCGTATACAACATTCGGTGGATTGAGAATTCATTCTCAAAACCAATTTATAACACCATTTACTCAATACATACTAATACAAACATTTATACAAACACTTAGTCTACACACTTTAGTCTACATAGCGTATGTTGACCCAAAGTGTGCATTAGGGCGAATCTCTTCACCAAACAGATTATACATGCATATATAATATCATAACACGATAAATTTACATGTCAAGCATTTCAGCAAAATACAGACATATACAGTATTTTCTATAAATGCCTAAAATACCCTAAATCTCATATTTACCGTATGTTTACGAAACGAAAAACGGACAGCATGTTCTACATGTCAAACGGCATGCTCGTCGATAATCTACTATTAAACGACATTGAAAGCTTTGAAATTAGTCAATCAAAGCGTCTAAAATTCGCACCTTTTGCCCTAGGCATGTATCGATTTGATTTGAACGCATACGCTTCGTCAACGGCATAAAGGTGACCTAATGCACAAGATATATAAGCTACTTCACTATTGAATCAAAGGAATCCTTAAAACAGCGATAGGTTAGGGTTTTCTTACCTAGGAGTGCGTTGGAATCGTCGAAAAAGTGATTGGAGTGCGGTGCTTCGATACGTGCAATACTATAGCAAGTGGCAGGAAAATCTCTCCCACCTCTCTCAAAATCTCTCACTTTTTCTCTCTCTATCTAGGGTTAGTTGCAAATTCGGATGGGAGGGTTGTGAGAGGGTTTAAAGCCCTTATATAGGCTAAAACATAACCTAAATAGACTTGAAAACAAAGTATACTTAATTTATAACCAAATTGGGACTGTTCCGATCTAAAAGAGCGTTTCGGGAGGTCTCCTGGTCGAATGCGGTTGGACTTAAGCTCATGGTTACTGGATCTAGCACACATTAAGTTTTCAGACCGGCAGAGTTCCCAGATCGCACATGGCGGTCCAGTTTCAGTTCAGCGGTCATCGTGCCTTAATCAGGTCTACAAGTCTCATGATATGAAAGAAAAAATTTTCCTGACCCGATGGTGAAATTTGGTTGAATTTTGATGGTTAGAACGCTTAATAATAACGCGCAAAGACCCGTGCCATATTTGAATTAAAATTTCAAATCTTAACTCATTTCTTACTCTCTTCACTCCAAGCTCAATGAAATAGCCTCTGAACGTCGGTTGGGCTTGATTCTCGAAACAATTGTCAAGTCCAGCTAAGCGGTCGTAACGGTCTAAGATTGTGGATATCGGACTTTCGACGCGCGGTCTAAATCCAATACGGAGTTTCAAAGGGTTCCTGAGGGCAAACGGGTTTAGAGTTTGATCCTAGGTTTCAGGGTATTATAGCGTCATTGATTCTACAAGTTTTGGGTCTTACAGAACGTATTTAAAGTGTTTAGGGACAATTTCACAGCTACTCTAGCGTAGCGCTAGCTAACTTACGCCTAATTTCTAAAGGAATTAATCCTAAGTGATTTCTTTGGCTTTGAAATTGGGTTCTGAGAGGTTACCAAGGTGTTATGGTTGACCCATCGCCTAAGGACGCTTAACCCCAGGTTGGCAAAAATCTGGGGTGTTACAATCTACCCCTCTTAAAACAAAATTTTATCCTCGAAATTAGCTAAGGGTAATGAGTCCCTAGAGAGACTTTAGTATTGACATTCTAAGGAAGGTTCAGATCCTGTTTAGTGACCTAACCTTACGTATAACCTAAATCAACTGTTTCGATCCTTGGCCAGTGGGGAAGAGGCCAACTACGCTTCCGTTGCATTACTCTGATCTAATGATTGCATTAGCTGACTTAAGTAGATTGGGCTCAAAATGTTCTACCTCCCTTAAAACTTAGTTCTACTTAAGGTTCAAGAATCTATATATCGATCCGTATATCGAAACGAGGTGCAACTTAGGGGCTATCCTTGACATAAAATGGGAACCAACCTCTCCTTACATTGCTCTTCCTTTGCTAATGATGCGTTCTATGGCATTGACACCTATGGTTGTAGAAAGAAGCCTAATCTCTATTGTGATTGAGTTCAGGGGCAGGGGTGAGCTTGCAACAAGATGTCTAATTCTCTAGGTGGTTGGGCCAATAAGGAAGAAAAGTTATGTAGTGGGTCTGAGCCGGATACATAAACTTTCTGCCTAGAACAGAAAATTTACCGTATCAGTTCTTAATCCTAGACGATGCCGATCTTCTGCTTGATCAGAGCATTGGATTTATTGGCAACTACCAGGATTGAGAAGTCAATTCAAACCGCGAATACATCACTAATATACAATTCCTTTACTCCGCGTTCCCGATTGCAATAAATCCTTGGGAAGACAATTCTAAGGGAAAATCTAAGGGGCGTGCTGGTTTATTCTAAGTTCAATCTGATGGATTTATAGGTTTTCCTTTAGAGTGAATGATTCTAAGTTAAAACAATTTTCCTAAGGGTTATAACAGAAGTTTATAAGTATTAAGGGGATCAAGCGAAGGAATGAGGTTTTACTCCAACCAAATATAACTTATTCCTTAACATATACAAGCTTTACACTACTTAAGGTAACTAGTAGACTAGTCTGTAACTCACTAGCTGTAATCCACAGCCTATAATTATACGTTAGATGGTTTCATACCATTTCTACTACAGGGATTGTTCTATGGCTTAGGGTCAAGATTGTTTAACGGTTCCTATATCGTCAGATCATTCAAATCTAGGAATACTAACTCTAGGTTCAACACTCTAGATGTCCTAGCACTAGATGGTTGTTGTTTATGAACTAAGCTACTGCATTTGGTCTCGCCCGTTGGTAGTAGATTGGAGGTCGAGAAGATGGCTAAAACTAGCTCTAATGAGCCATGAAAATTGAGGGAAATGGGGAGAAACAGCTGCCCAAATGGACTGAAGCGAATCTAGGCGCTGTAGAGGGATGAATCAAGCTCCTAAAGGCTAGATTTTCAAAGAGAGAAGAGAACTATAAGTGGGAATGGAGCTCACCCGACTTTCAGCAACAAATGGAGGTTGTAAGAGCCTCCACGGACGAGATATAAGAGAGAGAGGACTACCTACTGTTGTGGACGATGGAGTAGGGTCGGTTGTGACCGAGAATGAGAACGGATGTGGTTTGGGGACGGGATTTGAGAGGGAGGCAGTAAGAAGGTGAAGAAAGGAGAGCTTGGGGGCTTGGATTGTGAAGGAGGTAGGACTTTTAGGGGGTTTTGAGGTGCAGCCCACCTATGGGAGGGATACCCTGACCATAAAAGGGCGTCGACCCAAATTTTAGATCGAGTGGGGCCCACCGTACGGCGATGCATTGCCGGTTCACCGGCCAAAGTGGCATCCGGCGATGGGCACCCCCCAGGACTGTTTTCCCCTGTCTTGTAGGCCCCAAATGTACATGGGTTCCACCCTGGTTCATTGCATATTGGCCTAGATAGGCCCAGGACTCCATTTGGGGCGTTTCGGGGCCAGTCTGAAAATCAGAATGAGTTTATGCATCATGTAGCATATGATTTTAGGGTAGGAGAGGCTAATCCATCCAACTAATCCATTTATTATAAGAGATTCCATAATTGGAATGGCCAGAAGTTCAATTCTTACATATTTTTACTATTTATAGTAAAAATTTTATTTAAGTATTATTCACCATCATTCACACATTTGGATTCATGTGTAGTAAGAAAGGACTTAGAAAAACTTGAAGAATGGAAAGATTCTGAAGGAATTGGATGAAACGGGGTTTTTAAGCCCTGAGATTGAGTATAAGGGTTGTGGTTGCCCCACAACCCAAGGACATGCATTTCCGGGTTTAAAATTCTTCTGGGAACGTCTCAAACCCGATAACTAACGACCTAGAGGTGACGTAAGTCGCTTCACGCGACCAAAGATACGTTATGGACTCGATCAAAACGATCGATTTGAGTAGACTTCTCCTATTGGCGAAACTGAAGTCCTACGAGTGTTTCTAAATTTTTCTCGCACCCACCTAAGTCAAAGGGGCGACAGCGTACGTCGCGTGACCATAACCCAGGTTCGGTTTAATCCAAATCATGCTCTGATACCATCTGTAACACCCCAAAAATCGGGGGTCGGGTAGAAACCCAACACCCGAGTTCTAAAACGTCACTTATGCAACATAAATAATGATAAATGCATGTTGTCTATAGAATGACATTAAACAAGATTGAGACTAAGCCAAAACAACATATCATACTCCAGAGACAGTTAAATTAGCAAGCGGAAGACTGTGATAAATACATAAAATATATAATTGATTGTAAGTCTTCAGAGTGTGAACATGTTACCAGATTAATTAAATACATGTATACTCCAAAAATGAAAAGAAAAGAATATACTTGAGTGCTCCAAAAATAAAATGACAAGTGTCAAGGCGTCTAATCAACCTCCCTTTAATCCCGTCGATCAAAACATGGAGGAGAAGTTCTCATCATCATCATATAAGTCCGGCTTCACTTCACAAGCAGTGCCATCACCTGCAACTAAAATAGGGACTGGTGGGTGTTCGAAACACCATCCCGTAATGTGGGAGTGAGTGATCAACTCAGTGGAATAAGAGAGCAAAGATTAGCATGTTATCAAATCAATCACGCGTTAATAGTAAAGCAAACAATCAAACATTCATAGATACTGTTGTTAATGTATGCATGAAATGACATGATGGATGCTCTCACCGACATACTCCCTCATACGGCACCATCTTACGCCGCGGCATGCTTGCATTCCTCAGTGCTCCACATCTTCCAGGCACATGCAATGCGATATGGATAATGATTACCGAGTTGTTATTAGTCATTTTCATATAGCAGGATTGAGAAACTAGGGTACCTTGCTTATATCAATCCCAACACAGATCCTGTCTAGGGTCGTCACTCCTAGTAATCTCATACGATGTTATATTTCTAAGTCGCTACAAGGGCTGTCAGGGCTGTTGTTCGCACTCGTTGCACCTCTCCCCCATCACCTTATCAATACAGACCTAGTTATATCCTTAAGACTGCATCAGGACTCGTCGCCCCCATGCGGTGTCAGGATAAATTTAAGGTCATTACAAAGGGCTCGTCACCTGATCAGTGTGGGCCGACAGCAAGAATATAGTGTCCCATACCACCATAATCTGCTCAGAGTAGGGTGCTCACTGGTTACTACGGGGAGGTTTGTGGCCCTAGCGTAAGCCAACAGCTCGATCACGGTGTCTCATACCACCATTCCCGACTCATAAGTCTTTATGGATCAAGGTACCATGGTTAACAGGGTTTCCAATGGTAAGTTCAGTACCCTAGGTTCAAGCAGTTATGACTCATACAGGGTGAACATACAATGGCCAGTCGGGTTACTTGACGGGCTCGACTAGTACGGACGCATCTCAAGCTGAACGACATGAAGTGCATAAAATACTTCGTGTGGCCTAACCACTGCCTTCAACTCAAAACACGACTCGTGTTCATCGACACGTCCACTGTGGCAAATAGAAGCCCACTGCTAATTCAATCCATTACCGACTGTCTGGACTAAAGCATAGCCCCAAACATGTGTAATCCATACCAGTGATCATATGAGAGTAATAGAATTGAAGTTCAGCAATACAAGCATGTTAACACATGTTATAGCATGCAAAGTAAGTAAATCAACCAACACATGTATTCCATATATATAAGGAAATCAATTCATATAGCAAACATGTAGGAAATCGTATACAACATCAGGTGGATTGAGAATTCATTCTCAAAACCAATTTATAACACCATTTACTCAATACATACTAATACAAACATTTATACAAACACTTAGTCTACACACTTTAGTCTACATAGCGTATGTCGACCCAAAGTGCGCATTAGGGCGAATCTCTTCGCCAAACAGATTATACACGCATATATAATATCATAACATGATAAATTTACATGTCAAGTATTTCAGCAAAATACAAACATATACAGTATTTTCTATAAATGCCTAAAATATCATAAATCTCATATTTACCGTACGTTTACGAAACGGAAAACGGACAGCATGTTCTACATGTCAAACGGCATGCTCGTCGATAATCTACTATTAAACGACATTGAAAGCTTTGAAATTAGTCAATCAAAGCGTCTAAAATCTGCACCTTTTGCCCTAGACGTGTATCGATTCGATTTAAATGCACACGCTTCGTCAACGACGTAAAGGCGACCTAATGCACAAGATATATAAGCTACTTCGCTATTGAATCAAAGGAATCCCTAAAACAGTGATAGGTTAGGGTTTTCTTACTTAGGAGTGCGTTGGAATTCCCGGGAAAGTGATTGGAGTGCGGTGCTTCGATACGTGCAATAGCTATAGCAAGTGGCAGGAAAATCTCTCCCACCTCTCTCAAAATCTCTCACTTTTTTTCTCTCTCTATCTAGGGTTTGTTGCAAATTTGGATGGGAAGGTTGTGAGAGGGTTTAAAACCCTTATATAGGCTAAAACATAATCTAAATAGACTTGGGAACAAAGTATACCTAAGTCATAACCAAATTGGGACTGTTCCGATCGAAAAGAGCGTTTCGAGAGGTCCCCTGGCCGAACGCGGTCGGACTTAAGCTCATGGTTACTGGATCTAGCATACATCAAGTTTTCAGACCGGCAGAGTTCCCAGATCGCATATGGCGGTCCAGTTTTAGTTCAGCGGTCATCGTGCCTTAATCAGGTCTACAAGTCTCATGATATGAAAGAGAAATTTTTCCTAACCCGAGGGTGAAATTTGGCTGAATTCTGACGGTTAGAACGCTTAATAATAACGCGCAAAGACCCATGCCAGATTTGAATTAAAATTTCAAATATTAACCCATTTCTCACTCTTTTCACTCCAGGCTCAATGAAATAGCCTCTGAACGTTGGTTGGGCTTGATTTTCGAAACAATTGTCAAGTCCAGCTAAGCGGTCGTAACGGTCTAAGATTGTGGATATCGAACTTTCGACGCGCGGTTTAAATCCAATACGGAGTTTCAAAGGGTTCTTGAGGGCAAACAGGTTTAGAGTTTGATCCTAAGTTTCAGGGTATTATAGCATCATTGATTATACAAGTTTTGGGTCTTGCAGAACGTATGTAAAGTGTTCAGGGATAATTTCACAGCTATTCTAGCGTAGCGCTAGCTAACTTACGCTTAATTTCTAAAGGAATTAATCCTAAGTGATTTCTTTGGCTTTGGAATTGGGTTCTGAGAGGTTACTAATGTGTTATGGTTGACCCATCGCCTAAGGACGCCTAACCCCAGGTTGACAAAAATCTAGAGTGTTACAGGTGCACTACCCAAGGTTATTTCCAAAAAGATCGGAATGAGTGTTCTGCCCTATGTTATTCTTTAAAAGATAATAACCACATACAAGTGCTCTATCCTGAGTTTTGGTCCCTAAAAACTATACACGGGTGCTTTATTGGGAGTCATGTCCTGAAAGGATCATTACGGTATTTTGTTATAGATGCTTTGCCAAGGTTATTCTCAAAAGGATGCTACTTTGTGTATCATTTGTGAACATTTGAATAATGTCCTACATTTTATGATGAATGATGTATTTGAATATTAAATCTATGGCTTGTGTTCGGTATGTTGTATTTTCTTTATGTAAAATTAAATAAATGTACATGTGAGTGCTCTGCCCTAATAAAGTCCAAAAAGGATCAGGATGAACTACTTTATTTTGTTACTCGAAGTAGATATGTTGGTGCCAATTTATTTTGCTTTTATATTTGAAATTATAGATGTGTAAATATATTCTACGTGCACACATTTGTGGGTTATGGTCCCCAAAAGGTATGAGACTATTCGGAAACAAGAGTTTAACATTTCGAAATAACTTAGACTGTTAGATATGAAACTAATAAGAGTTATGACCATGATGCAAGGCTCCCACAGACCTGCAATATCATGCACTATGACTCAATTCATTGTTACATACTAATGTAAAATTTTCAATTTTGTAAATGATGTGATCTTACCAGCCATCATGCTTACACCTGCTTTGATTATTTTACAAGACGCTTTGATTATTTTACAAGACTGCGTATAAAGAGTCAATTAAGTAAGATTGATGATTTTTCTTTCTATTTATTTGATAACTAGTTGAATTTCAATGTATTTTATTATTAATTGTTTTTTATATCAATGTAATTAAAGACTCAAAGATTGATTAATAACTATATTTTTTTAATGACAATAATTATTTTTTCTTTTAGTTGCTTTAATTGTCTTGAAAATACATTGAATTTATGTGATATATATATATATATATATATATATATATATATATATATATATATATATATATATATATATATATATATATAACTCACAATCTTGAAATTTGGATTCAAGCATTGTCAATTTGGATACCAAATTTTGGACCGTGACAAAATGAACCATCAATCTGTGGTTGGCTGACAGTTTGGTTTGTCCTTTTCTATGTCAGGTTAATCACATTCAAAATATATACAATATTCTAATAAGTTTGCAAGTTTGATTGAAGTCTAATCTGTTGCATTCAAGAACCATTTATCTAATCTACTGGGGGACTTTTTATTTGACTCATTCAGATTTTATATGCAATTCTAATAAGGCACGATCAATGTTCTTAAATGGTCTAGATAATGAGCTAAGATCTAGTTTGTCAGGTTTTAGATCTGTTAATCTAGTCTGATAGTTGTTTCCAGAGACAAAGAAGATCCTAATGACTTGACCCACTTGGACTTTTGTCCACTAAGGACAATTTTATCATAATGAGTTATGAAGGTTTTTAAAAAGTCAGACTGATTAATCAGGAACTAATTTATCAGGTTGTGGTTTTGCCTATCTAATCTATTAGCTATTTTTGAGACGTGCCAAGAAAAGAACCTTTTGGGTTCAAACAATCTAGCCTATTAGGGGCCTATTTATTTTTGAGCTCAAGTGTAATTACCATGTAAATTGGTAATAATTATTTACCTAAGTAATTATCACATCTTTCCCACAATATAGATGTGATAAATTACTTTTTTTTTAACACTTAAATTGAAAAATTTATAAAATCAATATGAGGCCCATCGTGATATATGTGACTTATCCACGTTAATCATTTGTTATGCTAGCTGAATTTAGAGCATGAGTAAAAAATTTGAGATAGATCCAGTGCTTAAATAGGGAACACCATATGAAATAATAGGAATCAAACCTGTACTATTAAAAACTTTTTGAAGCCCTTAGAAGTTTAGACTTAAGCTGATATTTGTGTTTCACCCTTATCCATGCCTACGTAACACTATGAACGGGTTAGCTAATTTTGAAACATACCAACGACCTTTTCCTCGACTCATTTTAGCCTGGGATACTTTTTGAGTCGACCTACGTCTATTAGCTATTACGGAGGCGAACGAAGGACCTTTCCCTTGACTCATTTGAGTTTTGGGTTGCCTTCTGGGTCAGTCGGAGATGGCCCCGTAGGAGTCCAATCGACGTTCTGAGAACAGCTCTTCTCATTTTGTATGGGATGCATGCTTACAATAGAGATTATCGGATGTTCAGATCATCCAACATGTGCCACTTCTACAATCTTACATGGTGGGTATGCAAAGTGTAAATTCAATCAAATAGAAACTTAGGTGGGCCACACCACTGGGAATGGTTTAAAATCATGGCTATAATTTCAAGTTGTGTGGTCCACGTAACTCTTGGAATGTTCTTATTTATGTGGAGTCTGTTAATCCTACTCAACTGTAGCCCACCTGAGTGCTTCATCAGGTCTGAGTTTTGGGCGGCGTAAAAATAAGGTGGCGCACCTGATGGACGGTGTCGATCTCATCTACATAAAATAAAGTCGTTCGTTCAAGTCAGAGAGAGCAATGTTCTCAAGAACAGATTGGCTACTCCCCCTGCTCTCAGCCCAGTGGCTGATGGTCGCTGCTCTGTGGGCCCCACCATGATGTATGTGTTTCATCCACTCCGTTCATACATTTTTACAGATCATTTTAGGGTTAATGCCAACAATGAGAGGGAATAAATCTCATGTGGACCACACCACTGGAAAACAATAACGGTTGGATATCCACCATTAAAATCCTCCTAAGGCCCACTGTACTTTTTATTCGAAATCCAATATTTTTATTAGGTCATACAGACCCAGATGAAGAGAAAAAACAAATATCAGCTTGATCCAAAACTTTTATGGCCCCAAAAAAATTTTAATGGTCAACGTTCATTCAACACTGTTTCCTGTAATGTGGTCCATTTGAGATTTTTTGTATCTCATTTTTTTTCTCTATACAATAAAATGATCTAGAAAAATAGATGGACGGAATGGATGAAATACATACATCGTTGTGGGGCCCACGGAGCACCGACCATCAGCCATTGGCTGGTGGCAGGGGAGTAGCCATTCCGTTTCCAACGTTCTCTATCCGTACAAAAGTCCCGCCAGCGTTTTCGTTTTGTAAACGGTAGTTAACGCATACGGCTGCGCAGGTTAGAATCTGGTGCGGCGACGGTCCCAAGCCGGCGTGCAGCCATGTAAGGAATTTGATGAACCTCGACACAAGGATAAAATCACCCTATCCTCGATCCTTAAAATCATCCAAGTGGGACCATTTCATGAAAATCCTGACCATTCATCCGATATATAATAACATGGATGAAGGACTTCCGTAATTTATTTTATTTCTAATAATTCTAAGACCTTCAACTTGGCCATGAAAATTAAACGGTCAATAAGAAAATATAGAATATTCAAAGAAAAGCAGAAAAAGAAAATAGAAGATTAAATTCAGGAGCTTCCAATATCATATCAACGGTTCAGATCACTGATCTATTGTTGTAACTAGTACAAACTTAAGGGTCGATGGTACTGTGACTATCTCAGGTAGAGGATCATATCATAGGCAAATCTAGTGAAAATGCTACCCATCTACCAGTTGGACGATAAGTTACCGTACACGTGGCAGAAAATATTAACATATCAAAATCTAGACCGTCTAATAGGTTTGAACCACTATAAGTATTATCTTACTCAAAAATTAGTGTCATCCACTCATCGAAATAATCAGGCGGACCAAAATTGTGTTATTTTATATATCAGCGGTTATATTTTATTTGAATTTAATGTCCCATATAAATGAGTAAATTTAGTCCTATATCTTCAAATTTGATCCTCATGGGATTAAAAACATATTGGACGGATTGGATTTCACAAAAAATGATAAATCGAAAGTTACCCAGTGAGTGGACGGTAAGTAATCGTCCAACCGATTAGATGGGATTATTTCTTTGTCATCGTTCCCCTTCCATCGAAGGAATGTTTTTTCCTCCATGTATACATGCATGTCACTCTCTCTCTCTCTCTCTCTAAAAAAGCAATAAATAATAGAATAAAATAAAGCAAAAAAGAAAAAAAAAAGCGATGAGCGGTTTTCCGCTTTTAGGCTGGATTCTGATATTCCACCCACCATAAAGAAAAACCACTCTCATTCATTTCTCTCAAAACCACCGGATCTCTCTCTCTCTCTCTCTCTCTCTCTCTCTCTCTCTCTTTGTTTGTCGATCTTTCCATGGATTCTTCGATTCGATTATTCAACAGAGAGAGAACTGTTCATCAGATACTCGGCGGAGGACTCGGTAAGGAAATCGAAAGAAAAGATATCGATTTCTCGCATATTTCCATTTTATCGGCCTTCAATTTATCGTCTCGAGATGCGTGTTTTATGGCGGCTGGATATCTATTGTTTTAGATCTGTGATATGGGATGATAGTTCTGTTGGTTTTATGAGAATTTTCATCTCATTTTCTAAGTTTTGGGGTTGTAGTTTTGTTTTTCTTTTGATTAGCTGTTATTTACTGGCCATTGGATCGTTTGAGACGGCATATTTGATGTGGCTTATGTTAAAAGTGCGTGATTCGTGAGAATCTGGATCTCAATGTCTCTTCATTTTCTATTTCTCGGCTTTCAATTTCTCGTGTCGTGATTTCTGTTTTATGGCCGTTGGATCGGTTTTTTTTTTTTTTTGGTAATATATGTGATCTGTGATGGGAGTTTTTGTTGGTTTTATGAGATTTTGAACTGGTTTTCTCGTTTTAGGGTTTTTTGGTGACTAGGGTTTTAGGTTTTCCCATTTGGAATTGACGGTTATTTACCGTTAGATCGTTTGAGACCCTCTTGCGATTTCTGGGTTTCGGGGTTTTATTGTAATTTAGGGTCTTGAGATCGTCGGTTCTAGTTTTAGGGTTTTCTGGCGAATTCCTGGGTTTTGTTTTTGCTGGTTAATGGATTGGTAGGTAATGGGGATAGAGTTGTTGATGGAAATTTTGTGACTCCATGTGATTTTGATCTCTTTTCTGGTATTAGGAATTTTTCGTGATTCAATTTCTTCTTCTTTCCCCGTGTTTTCTGGTTTGGGGGTTTGTCCGGATTAGTGTTTTTTGATGTAGAGAAGCATCTATCGGATCCTTAGATGAATTCTTAATGCAGGAAATGTTGCTGATTTTCGTGAATTATATCTCAATTTGTTTTTTTTTTTTTTTTTTTTTTTTTTTTGAGGGGGGGGGGGGGGGGGGGGGGTTGTGTGGGGGACTCAGATATTCAGTATTTAGGTTTTGATGGGGGTTTAGGGTTTGTAGTGATCTCTTCGCGAAGGGATTGTCTGGATGCCTATAAAGTTTTAAGTTATAAACACTTTCACATGCAATTCTGTTTGGTTTTGAAGTGTTCAAGTGTTTACAGGCAAACATATTATGTGTTTGGCTAACCTGGAAAGTGTTTACAAAAGTATTCACACCACATAGAGCTTGGGATGGTAAGTCCCACCAAAATCTGCAAATAACATAAAAAGGGCTTGATTTTTTTGAGGCCCTAGGAGAGCATCAATGTAAGCATGTCTTGGACAGATTGGATATCCAGCACCAATTGCAGCGGCCCCCAATGCAATCTGGAAGATTTTTAATGGTCGGATTACCATCCCAAATGATCTGTCTCATGTGGTCCATTTGATGATCAATTTAAGCTCTTTTTTTGCCCATAGGAGAGCATCAAGGGATGCACATGATGAACAGGCTGGATGTACTGTACACATCATTTTGGATCCCGCACAGCATGAGTGTGTATCAACCATTGTGTTCTACCACATGTAATGCTGTAAAGACTTCACTTGGAATCCGAAATATACCTTTTAGGTTAGGAAAAAAAGAGAGAGGGTGAATTCGCCTAAGGCAAATATTGCCATCCAGACACCTGCCTGTAAAGTGTTTACCTGTAAACCCCTTACAGCTAACAAGATTTTGCAGGCATCCAGATTACCCTGAAGGGATTTGTAACAAATTTTGTATTCCCAAATATTTGATTCATGGTAACTACCATTGCTGTGGGGCCCAATCATGATTTGGTTGTGGAATTTAAATTGTGAATCAATCGTGCGACATACCAAGAATGATCCTGATCCAAAACTATGGTGGACACTACAGGGAACAATATTCAATCATGCTGAAAACCTATGCATATATGTGGTGTGGCCCACTTGAACTTTGGAAGGATCTGCATTTTGGTGTCCCTTCATCCTGGTTGGCCACACCTGATGACTGGGCTGAATGGCATACATAAACAACATGGTGGACCCCACATTCCATATGGAATTTTTTATGGTTGGCGTCACCCTCCCTAATGTCCCCCATTGATCCCTTGGGTGTAGCCCACTCGAGTTCCAGGTCAGGCTGGGTTTTGGCATCTAGGCCTCACATGGGAGCACTTATCTAATGGATGGGTTGCATGGCACTAACTGATTGTGTTGGGCCCCACACAGCTCAAAAGCATGGTAATTACCATGCGTTCAAAAACTTGATCATTCTCTGCTTTCTAAATTAGGTTATCATGGGGATTTTGTGCTTTCTTCGATATTCTTTATTCTTTTACTTCTAGTTTAGTTTTAAGGGGTTTTGGGGTTTCCAGATGGCTTTTTTGAAGATCCATTGATTTAGTGTTTTTTTTTTTTTTCCTTAATAAGTAACCACTAATTTTGTTTTGAAGCTTCCAAAGAAGTAGGGAGCTACCATCTAATACAATTTTTTTGCATTGTTATGGTACGAATCCACATATAGTGGCCAAGTGAGCCCTCCTATGATCAACAAATAGAGTTGGATTGGAGGATTCATTCATAGATTGCACAAAATAACCTTGATCGGATAATCACAGCCATAAAATTGAGGGTGTGAAACTAGCACCATTTTCCATTCAGAAAAAGGGTGTGCAAAATGGACAATAAGAGTAAAAATGGTATTGATATCCAATTGGTAAGGCCTTAGAATGGCTGTGATCATCCGATTAGAGTGATATTGGGGCCACATCCAATTCACAATGGACCCCTCCAATGGTTCATCATGATCATATGTGGGCTCACTTGGGCTCCACATGTAAAGCCACACTGATAAGTATGAAGAATTCGTACTTGATCAGATAGATCTGGAAGCAAATATTGATTAGGGCATTTTTAATAGATTCCCTTGATTCAATCTTGATTCAACATGCATCTATCTCATGTTCCTGGTATTATAGCTTACGATGGTGTGGTTTAACAGTTGCAGATGTGATGTTATGGAGACAAAGAAATGTAACGGTGGGGATATTGTTTGTAACTCTTGCTGCATGGGTGGTTTTTGAGAGATCTGGTTATACTCTGATGTCACTTGTTGCTAATGTCCTCCTGCTCTTGATTGTCATTCTCTTCCTCTGGGCAAAATCTGCAGCAATTCTCAACAGGTAAATTCATGGCCCTGTTGAGCTTTGGTAAGAGCCAGAGGTATAAGATTTTATTTTATTTTTGTCTTTCTTTAGTTCTGAATGTTGTGCTGTCAGATTCCTGTAGACTAGTAAATGGACTCCACAATCTGAAGTTTTTATCAAATGAGTTCAGAAAGTTGGTTAAATTATCTCCATGAAAAGGAGAGCATGGAATGTAGCAACAAAAAGTAGTATGGAATGTAAGTAGCTAGAAACTGATAAATTTCAGAAACAAAATTCTTGTTGCTAGTCTTGAGATTAGTGACGCTTATCAATTATGATGCAGTGCGGAGTGGGAATTGAGCCATATTGCAAAGAATTTTAATTTGAACTAACTGTTGTGGAACTTCTTGCCAATAAGCTCCGCACGATAAGCAAAAGTTGAAATCAGGACTGAGTGAACTTCAAATTGTCTTCTGGAGCATCCCACCCTTAGAAATGATAGAACGAAGGGCGTCGCACCACTAGAAATGATAGGGCTAAGGCATCACCCTACTCGAAAGGATAGAATTCAGAGGTAGCTATCTAGGTGGAAAAGCAAACATTTATCTTTTGGGGCTGTATCACATTTAGAAATGATAGAACTAAGGACATTGCACCACTTATAGGGCTAAGGCATTACCTCACTAGAAGGATAGATTTTAGAGGAAGCTATCTAGGTGGAAAAGTAAACATTTATCCTTCGGGGATTGTTTCACATTAGTCAAAGCTAGTCTATCTAATTGGCTAGTATATTACATGGCTCTTTTCCAATGTCTATTTAGTGTTATTGTAAACATAGAAAGAATCCAAAGGGAGTGCTTTTGGAGGGGGAGGAGAAGAAATTCCACTTAGGATTGATGGAATTCGAAAGTAGATTTGGAAAGGAAAACATCATATGTGAGGAAACGCGTAGATCAGGAAATCTGTGGAAAAGAATCTTAAAAAGGTTAGTTGTTTTAGTTTCCATCACATCCAAGGATATGTGGGATGGTCAATGGTCAAAAACTGAAATCTAGTTCTCAAAAAGTGTGAAAATGAGGATTATGAAGTTATTGGCAGGAAAAGGGAAAATGCCTCCTTTTTAAGAAAACAATGGAAAGGAAAACCATTTTCACATGTTTACTGTCACAATCGGCAAAAAAGTTCACATCCGTGGAAGATGGTTTCTTTTCAATGGTCATGTTTCTTTATTTCTACTAAAATAAAAGAAAATGTAATAATTATCCAATGATTATTTTCATGAGCACTATTGAAATATGGATTCCATTTTAGGGGTCTTGTTTAGATAGCAAGTGAAAATCTCATATTTATTAGACAATAGTCACCTTGTATCTTGTGCTAGAGAATTTTGACTATGGAAAATGCCAATGATTGCTTTATGGAATTCACTATTTTCTTTGATATCCAAACAACACTATAAGTCACATCAATGAAAAACATTTTCCACTCATATCTAAAAACAAATGGGGTTTGCATGGCAAGGAGAATGAGATATTGGCATAAGATCGCTGAAATTGTTCAATTTTCCCCTATTAGCTAAGTGGTTGTGGAGGTTTGGAGAGAAAAAAGATAGTCTATTGAACAAGGTGGTTTCATGTACTTATGGTGAGGATAATGGTGAGGATAGATGTGGGTGGTTCATTGCTTCTTCAACTTCGTACAAGACTTGGGTTTATGGAAGGTGGCCCAAAAAGTTGAACTCAAAAGAGGAAATCTGTGCAAGGATGGTCCTTGCATTGTTGCATTCCCTCACTTTATATAGGGTGGTGAGGGAAAAGGACTCCCTCATTTAACAATGTGTGTCGAGGCTGGGGGAAACAAATGGTATGGAATCCAACCTTCAAAGGAATCTCACTGGTGTGGAGATAAGCAAGTTCTTTAGTATGATGGAGAAGCTTTACAATTATGGCAATAGTTTTTCGAATAGGGATAGATGGGTGTGAAACCAACATTTAAGGTATCATCTGAAACTGGTACATATTGGTACATATCGGTATTGTCCATGAACAATATAACTGTATCAGCCTCGTATTGGCCCGAAGCAGCCTGATACAAGGCAATATGGGGCAATACTTATGTGTCGGTGGTGAACAATACTTTACACAACACACCTATTTCAAACCTTGTGGAGAACCCAAGCAGATCTAGCTATGTAGGGGATTCTTGCTGAATTCCTTTTAGGATATGTTTGGGAATGAGGATTCCTTGGGAAGCAAATTTTTTTTTTCCATGGATATGGTATTTTTTGCTATTTGTATTATAAAAAGTAGCTGTGGAAAACTGGAAATTGACCGTCATGATTACACTTTTCCTTGTAAAGGTAGCCTTTTGATCTCCTCGTGAAAAGCTAATCCATGGAGATCTTCATGGTAATGTGAGTCAACTCTTGATGTTGACCGTTGACCTTAGGTTGATTTCCATGGAAGTCAACGTGAAAATCAAACAACATATATCAACAATTGATTGACGAAACTTTTTTTCATATCTACTGATTTTTAGGTTGACTAAGGACAAGGGTGGGTTTCTATATCCACGTTTAGAAGTCACCCTACGTGAGGGGACCCTTAGGGCATATTTGGATAGGTGGAATCCACAAGAAATGAAACTTTTCCTTTGATTTAACATTTTTATGTTGTTTGGATGGTAAAGAAAAGAGCGAATTCAACAAAGCAATCATTAGATTTATTCATAGTTAGGATTTTCTGGCACAAGAAATGAGATGACTGTTGTCTAATGAATATGAGATTTTCACTCGATATCTGAACAAGACTTTTAAAATCGGAATCCATTTTTCAATAGTGCTCATTAAAATAATCATTGGATAATTATTACTTTTTCATGTTTTTTTTTTTCCTTTGCACCAATGTATCCAAACATGGCCTATATTCCACAATCCTAAATCATTCTCTCCCTCCACAAGGATCTTATTCATCGTATTTGGAGGCATTTGGGACCCGAAGAGTGGTGGCCTTCTTTTTGCTGGTTAGCGGATAAAAGCAAAATCCTTGTGCTAGATGACCTGAGAAAAAGGAATAGGATACTACCAAATGGATGCAGCTTGTGTTTGCATGATGAAGAGACTGTGGACCATCTGTCTTACAATGCATGTTTTCTCGTAAAGTTTGGAAGAGATTTTTTGCACTGCTGGAAATCGAATGGGTCATGCCAAAGAAAATCAGGGATCTTTTTCTCATGTGGCTCATCCTTCTGTTCAGAAGGAAAAAGAGGACTCTTTGGTACAGTGGTACCCGTTTCTCCTTGCCCCACCATATGGGCAATTTGGATTGAGAAGAACGGCAATACCTTTTCAGACAAGTCTTCTAATCGTGATCAAGTGTTCCACAAAGCCAAATGGGTAGTTGTGGTATAGGTGACGCCACTAAACCTTTTGAAGAGAGCCTAGTGGAGGCTTTTCAGAATAGCTAGGGGGACATATTGTTGCAGCTGGGGAGCCCAGTGGGGTACATTATCTGACCTGACCAGTATGGGGCCCAGTAATCTGGTTTGATGACCCGTGGGGCCCACCATTTTGATCTGATTGCCTATCTGATCTACCAATCAGACTGTAGGTAGCAGTTTGTTGCAATTGCAGGCCTAGACGCATCAGTCTCCCCTGGTTGGAAAGAACCCACCCATGAGTTCAACTTCAGTGCTAAACCCATCAACATGATAAGCTGGTGTATAAGCTCGTTCTTTAGCTTTGTCAGAAGTTATCAATGTAATACTATGCATCAGCCTAGCACAAATTTCAGATTCCACTGTAAACCACGGTGCTTCTGCTTTAGATTCTGTGCAACTCAAACAGTCTGTTGTGTTTTCAAGTTGCTTCCAGGTCCTTGAGTTGTTCGCTCTGATCATCATGTCACAGTTCATATATCCATGTTTACCTTGATAGTTTCCGTTTGATCTAGCCATTAATCTATTTGTCAAATTTTCATGGATCCATAAAGGAAAAAAGAAGAAGAAGAAGAAGAAGAAGAAGAAACTTATAAGAGGATAAAGAAGAATGAGACAAAAGATTTCAACTTGAGAACTAATGTCTAATTTGAATTTTGACGACCAAATTCATGGAGATAAGGATAGTCGGCAAATTACTTGGACCTCTTTAATATGATATGCCCAAGGTAGTCCATATTGGTAATGGTAGCCATAATGGTCACCACCGTTACTGTTACAATACAGGCCGTAATGGCCTTTGTGACCATTGTAACAGCTGTTACGGACTTTATATTTTGAAAAAAAAAAAAAATCCATTTCAGCCCTATTACAGGGCCGTCAGGGGCCCTCTTTTCTGTAACATAACGCATAAGGTTTACCTCTGTTACCATTACGGAACAGCGGTTATGTAACCATTTTGGCATACCATGGATATGTCACACGTGCAAACAATCAAGGCCATCCAATTAGATCCATAAGCCCCTGAATCCAACCAGATCATAGATATAGTCATCAGAGCATGGATCTGATCCAGGTCTTCCATCCTCCAATCTGGATCATCCATATGGTTGAAGTTTATGATCTGGATAGTTGAATGTTCCAGATTGGCAATATGAATGGATCATTAATCAATGACCAGCATTTCAACCCAGATGATTCAGATCTTTAGTCAAGATCCTTAGATGGCCCTAATCTAAGCCTCATGCAATCTCTTAGTTGTTAAGACCTGTCTGGGACCCAGCCAATGGATGGATGGCCTGGAGCGATATGGTTTTGTAGACTCATCTAATGAGGGGCTACATACAAACCATACTACCCTAAGAGCAAATATTGTTTGATGCAATTGAGCATCTTGAGCAAGGTGTCCCGTATCGGTATCTGTTGGTGTAACGGTGACCTCCAAAACTGATACGGATACGGGGGCGTAACGGCGATACGGGAGCATAACGACGCAATTTTTATTTTTATTTTACCAAACAAATATGAAAAAATATGGATTAAATCCGAAATATTCTAAGCATTCCAAATATGCATTCATTTATAAATTGGAACATGTTTATGGTGGTGTAACGGTCCACTCTTTGGTGAGAAGTTGTATCGGACTGTCTGATGAATTTATGAACCAGATAACCTAAATTTGACTACAAAATTCATATATTTAATTTTCTAACTATCTACTATCAATGATAGATATATTAGAATGAATGTAATATGAAAATATCTTACATTAGGTGTTTGCAATTGTTTTCGAGGAATTTCTCGAACATGCGTAAATAGAAAAAAATATAAAAACATATAAAACGGCACCCCAAATCTATAAAATGCACATTGACATGTTCTACCATGATTAACACATCACATGGCATGATTAAAACAGCAAAACAATCATTAAAAAATGATTTTTCGAATTTCTCAAAAAAGGGCCATAATTAATGCGTAAATAGAAAAAAATATAAAATGGCACCCCAAATCTGTAAAATGCACATTAACATGTTCTACTATGATTAACACATCACATGACATGATTAAAACATCAAAACAATCACTAAAAAATGATTTTTCGAATTTTTTTAAAAAAGGGCCATAATTAATGTGTAAATAGAAAAAAATATAAAATATATATAAAATGGCACCCCAAATTTGTAAAATGTACATTAACATGTTCTCCTATGATTAAAACATCACATGGCAAGATTACAACAGCAAAACAATCATTAAAAAATGATTTTTTGAATTTAAAAAAAAAAGGGTCATAATTAATGCGTAAATAGAAAAACATAAAAAAAATATAAAATGGCACCCCAAATCTGTAAAATGCACATTAACATGTTCTAATATGATTAACACATCACATGGCATGATTAAAACAGCAAAACAATTATTAAAAAATGATTTTTTGAATTTTTAAAAAAATGGCCATATTTAATGCGTAAATAGAAAAAAATGTAAAATATATATAAAATGGCATTTGTTGTATATTTATGTGGTCCATCCTTTTTACCCACTTATTTCAGGGTATGGACCAAAAAATGAGGCTGATCCAAATCTTAGGTGGATCACAAAATGGGCCGTAAGAAGATTTTAACGGCGGGCATTCAATCCCAACTGCGTGGTCCAATTGAGATTTTGATCCCTTCATTTCAAGGATCATGCTTTAAAATGAACTTGAAAAATTATGAATGGCATGGATTTACCATACATAAATCAAGGTGGGCCCCACTGTATGCAATAAAATAGTGAGTGTGCACTGTGCTGCGTGCACTGCAGATTATACAAAAAAAAAGAAAGAAAGAATTCTGTTCGGTTTTGCTAGAAAAAGAAAAGAAGAGAGAGGGAAATGAAAAGAAAAGATGGAAAGCAAAGAGAGGGGACCGAACCGAGAGAGAGAGAGAGAGGGCTGCCGCAGCCCCATTGTAAGAAGAAGAAGAAGAAAGAGAAGAAGAAGAAGAAAAGAAACAAAAAAGATAAGGTTTTTTTTTTTTTTTTTTCAAGGCCCGTAACAGCCGTTACAGTCACAGAATTCCATAACGGCCGTTTTGACCCTGTATTGCGTAACAGTGTAAGCCGTTACCATTACGTATCAGCCGATATGACTGTATCGTAACGGATACGGGACACCCTGATATTGAGTAGTTTGGTAGTATTGGATACATTAGCTTTAGTTAGCTTCCTTTATTTACTTCAAGGTATACTTTGAATCAGGATAGGGAAGTATTCAAACAATAGGAAACAAGCAAGAGTTTTAACTTGAAGTGGTATTTTCATTGTAAACAGGTCTTTAAATAGACCTTTAGATCCATAAATATGAACCATGTTGTTCTATTGTTTACTTGTAATAAAGTTCTTTAATTATTCTTTGAAGAGTGATTCTTCTTGTTTATTCCTGGGTCTAGCAGCTAGAAGGCTGTTGGATAATCATCCACAGTCCATTGTTTGGGTTTAGTTGTCAATCTTGTGGCATCTAAAATTGGATTTGCATGCTGAAGTGGTACATATACCTCTACTTTCCAAATGAGTTATTTCCATCCTTCTGCTTTCATCATTTTGATTGCTAATGGTATATATTGAAATTGTTCTCAATGGTCTTGAGCACAGGCCTCCTCCACCCTTACCAAATCTGCAACTCTCAGAGGAAGTGGTGAATGAAGCAGCAGTCTTTGTCCAATCTCGAGTGAATAATATACTCTCGGTCTCTCACGATATTGCTCTCGGAAAGGATTCGAGGCTTTTCCTTAAAGTAGCTGTGTATCTATGGCTGATTTCAGTTGTTGGCGGCTTGACTGATTTTCTTACCTTGGGTTATACAGGTAAATTTCAATTCTCATGGTTCAAAAAAGGTATAAAATACTTGTCCACACATACACAGTCATAAGGATTGACCATGCTCCTTGTATCGTAAGGCTGACTTGTATGTTGGAATTTTTTGAGCATTTTGTAATCATTGGGAAGTTTGAATTACTTCCAGGATTTTCAAGAAAGTAATTCCTGATTGGTGGGAAGCTACTCAGGGGATTTTGGCACCTCTGATTCATGGTTTTAAGACTGACGAGTCTGATACTACTTGTCCGAGTTGACTTGGATTCGTTGGTACCTGATCCAGCTTACTACCATGAGTTGCCCCTTGAATCATCCCCGACTGGGCAAGTCAGGTCAATTCAGCCCCCGACCCAGATGCATCATGACTCAACTAAGGGCCGAACGGTCGATCAGGGTCTCTGAGTTATAAAACCATGCTCTGATTTTCCTGGAATTATTTTCATATTTTCCAATACCTTTATGTCTACCTTCTGTTTCCGGCAGGCCTTGTCATCGTGCTTACCGTTCCTGCCTTGTACGAGAAGTATGAAGATCGTATCGATGGATTTGCTATGACAGCATACATGAAAATGAAGGAACTTTACATGAAATTAGACGCTGAGTGTTTCAGCAAAATTAGGAGATGGATTCTAGAGAAGAGGAAGCTGAGTTGATCTTGCCTTCCTGTATATCATGTGTGCCGGATCTCGAATGCTGTTAATTTTTTGGCGAGTGTTTGGGTTTTTTTTTTTTTTTTTTCCTTTCTATACCACAACTCGGAGGTTTTTGGAATTTTGAGTCTGTGGTGTGTTTGAAATCTTTCAGCGACAGGCACCTGAGAATTGGTGAAATTGGTGTTGCTTATTGGGGTTTGATATATAGAGTGTGTAGCTTCGGTTTGATACATGGGGGGCTTGGTTTGTGTTGATTGGAAGTTTGGGGCGTCTGTTTGGAATTGTAATGAATGAGAATGAAATTGGGAGAGTTCTGCTGAACGGGAGATATATTGGTGAGACTAAAATCCATGTATTCTAACCCCATTAAAGAGGAGAAATGCTGGTGGTGTGATATGAGATATATATATATATATATATATATATATATATATATATATATAAACACACACACACACACACACGTTCTTATTACTTCTGTACTGTTGCAATTCACTTTTCAGAGCAGTGATGGCATTAGTTTCTTTTATTTTAATCTCCCCTCAGTTTCATCGATGCGTGGCCCACTTACTGAACGGACTAGCATGATGTCTGGGCCAGTGTGGGCCAATAAGCTGATCCAAATCGTTGATATAATGGAGTTTATTGTCAATGGCCCATGCACCGAAAAAATCTCCCAGATTGGAAGAATACAGCTTTAGAATAATCCGCAATTTTTTTCTTAATTGGAAATATAACCAAAGCTATGTTTTCTTTGTTAACGGGCAACCCGCCGATGGAGATTCTCTGATACATGAAGGACCAATAGTGGGGCTGCTATATCAACGGTCTGGACCACTTTATGATGGGCCATACTTCTACAAACTGAAAGGTTGGGATGTCCCCTAGCCGAGTGGTACTTAATGCCTTTTTTTAAGGAGGCTCAGATGCTCTTTATATGGGAATCTTTGTGGATGTGGCTGAAGCTAGGACACACCTGTTGGATTTCCCTGGATCTCCTCAATGCTGACATTGTGGATCTTGAAAAGCAACGCCATGACAAAGCCATCTCTCCGTAATGCACATGGCAAGTTGATACATCAAGTAAATAATGCACATTGATTTGGATCATCATAGCCATCTGAAGGGTGACTTTCTGAACAACAGCATAAAGCGGGTTTGATTTTAGAAGGGCTAGGTTCATCTGTTAGGTGTGGTTTTATAAAACGGTCCATAGTTGGATGGTTTTGATTGACATATCAACCTGCCAAATGTACTTTGGATAGTTTTGAGAATGGGCCTGGTGCCCGGCCCTTCAGGACCAGGGCATGCATCTCTAAGATTGGCTCGGGGGACTGGGCCGGGCTTGGGCAATGACTAATGGCCCTGTTTGGCTGTTGGCCCGTTCCAGTCATCAAGTTGGCCACATCATCATCTAACCCCCATCTCCATTAGGTGGAGTCATCTACATCAATCCTGCTCAGCCATACCACAATATCAAGAGTTGGACTTTTAGCCTTTTCTTAGTGCGTTGGTCTATGCCCTGTTGGGCCTGTTCTTGCCATTTTAAAGTCTTAATTATACCAAACATGACCAAACTATGCAAGTCTACTTTATCTTATTATCTATTGGTACTAATATTAAGTTCCTCCACATTTTAAAATCTTTCTCATCTCGCCTCTCATCTAGTTCAACATCCTCATTTCAATTGCACTCATCCTATGAATATATTGTTCCTTATCTATCCAACAATTTTTTCCATTAATCATGTTTGGTCTTATAGCTATCCTCTAAAATTTTTAATTTCACTTTCACTTTAAGTTGTACACTATGATTACATAAACATCCATAAGCACATCTTCATTTCTTCCATCCATCTTGAATTTCTCAGTCAACATCCTTTTCAATCTTTTGCACTAACGAATGCACTTATGAATTATTGGCCTAAGATAGTGGTCATTTTGGAAATTTTCTTAATCATCAATCTTAACAAATTTCTTACTTTCGATTTCATTATTACTAAAATTACACTCCATGTACTCTACTTAATCTGATAAATTTTAAATCTTCTTTCATTTTAAACCATCCTTCCATAAATTTAGGTTCTTGTATGTGTCCTTTGTTATTTTGTTAATCAAAATTTGTTATTTATAAACAACATGCCTGATTAACCTCTTCCTACATATTCTTCATTAACTCATCTATAAGTAATGTAGAAAGGTAAGAGCTCGATTTCAACCCTTAGTGTAAGCCTATAGTAATTGGGAACTCATTTCTCTCTCCACCAATGGTCTTTACATTTGTTTTCACTTCCTCGTATGTATCTTTATTACTGGTAATATATCCTCTTGAGACTCCATTCCTTCCTAAAATTCACTTGATTAACTTTTTAATGGCCTAATGATATGCCTTGTTTGAATTTATAAAGATCGTGTGGAGATTATTCCTTATCTTCTATATTTCTCTATCAATTATCCAAGTAAAAAAATAACCTTAATGATAGACCTTTCAAATATGAAACTAAATTGATTTTTCTATACATTCATCTTATGTTATAATCTTTTGCCCTATTACTCTTTATAGTATGGCTCATAAGTTTAATCTCATAATAGTTAGTGCATCTTCGTATATCTCCTTCATGTCTATAGTATTTTTTCTCAAATCATTTAACATTTTCTCAATCTTACGAGACCCAGGATTCACCCAAGACAGTGCAACTCTTACTATAAGGCCCACATTGATGCATGTATTCTGCATCCACACCATCCATCCGTTTTTCTAGATCATTTTAAGGCATTATCCTAAAAATGAAGTAGATCAAATTATCAGGTGGACCATATCATAGCAAAGAAGGGTGATTAATCATTAATAGGCCACAAAAGTTTTAGATCAATATGATATTTGTCTCTTCTCTTCATCAAGGCTTATGTGACCTTATCAACAAATTGGATGGAAAGTAAACACTACAGGAACATTAAGGTGCGCCCTATGGTAAGGGCTAAACTGTCTTGGGTGAGTCCCGGTCTCAGGTAAGATGCTTGCCCATTATAAATAAATAAATAATTTAAAGACACTTGTGAAGATTTTCATTTACCACCCCTTAACCCTCTATATTATCTAAATCATCCTGGATGGAGAACTGCTCCTAGATTGGACTATTTTAAGCCTTTGATCGTCTAAATTCAGAAGGTCCACCCCAGGGCTTATGTGACCAGGTTTGGCCCGCTCCATTCCCTGTCGTATCATTTCTCCTCGCCCCGAGCGTGTGAAGAGCGATGCCACAGTCTCACTTTGAATTCCAACGCGGGAAACTCCTTCATAATCCATTACCACTGGTGATAGTCGGCTGCATAGAAGCTCTACGCAGCTCCCTCCTCTTAATACACGTGGCAATCATATCTTCTGATCTGGAACGTTAATCTGGTGGAAAACTTCGTTTACATACCATATAGCTAAGAAGATAGAGGATCCGACTGTTGTAGCCATCCAAAGAGTGGCCCACAAAAGGAATGTTTAGATCAGTGGTTTTGCATTCAAGCACTAAATCTCACAGAAAATCGATAGTCAGAGTTGTCTAGCCAGATCAATATTCGTTCTATAGTCTATCCACATGGTAAGTTACCAGATCAACGGTCCAGATTACTATACATGCTTGCCACGTGCATTGTGTGGATGTAACTGGATTAAAACTTCAATGGAGCGCAACCTGCTTGTTAGCACTTCTTCCCCTCCTTCTCTCGGAAGCTAGGTGGAGCCCACCGTGATGTTTGTGAGAAATCCACCCCGCACATCCGTTTCACCAGATCATGTTAAGACGTTAGACCAAAAGTGAGATAGATCCAATACTCAAGTTGGCCACACGACAGTAAAAAGTGGGGGAGGGAAATGCCAACTGCTGAAACCTTCCTGGGGTCCACCTTGATATTCATATGCTATCCAAACCGTTCATAGGATAATTGCCACTGGGATGAACTGAAAACACACGAACATTAGCCTGATAAAAAACTTCCTTAGCCCCACAAGCGTTGACGATCAATTTCCACTGTTTCCTGTCGTGTGGTCCAATTGATTATTTTAACTCTTTCAATTTTTGCCTCATATACTGAAATGATCTAAAAAAAACGTATGGACGGAGTGGATTTCACGTAAACATCACGGTGGGCCCCACCTAGCTTCCAACCGCAGGAACTTCCTTCCGTTGGGAGTGGCAGGCAAACCGCGTCCCTCTCCTTCCTCTCTGTCGGGCGCGGATTGGATACTGACAAGGTCAGTCGCCAAATCGCTACTGAAGTGACGTCACCCAGCTCCGTGGATCCCACCATGATGCATGTGTTGTATCTAGACCGTCCAACCAATTTTAGAGATCGTTTTATTGCATTATAAAGAGAATGAGATGGATCTAAAGTTCAAGCGTACCCACCATAGAAAATAGTGGGGACTGTGACATCCACCGTTCAAAACTTCTTAGGGGCCACAGTAGTTTCTAATCAAGCTGATATTTTTGTTATCACTTCATCTATCTCTATGTTAACTAACTCATGAATAGATTGGATCTCAAAAATACATCGTGGTGGGCCCTGTAAATGTTTCAACGGTAGGTGTGACTGCTCCCACAGTTTTATGTGGTGGGTCCACTTGAACCTTAGACTTATCTCATTCTCTTTTTAATGTCACAAAATGATCTCTAAAATTGGTTGGACGGCATGGATAAAACACATGCATCATGGTGGGGTCCACAGAGCTTGGTGATGTCACTTCGGTAGCCATTTGGCTACTGACCTTGCAAGTATCCAATCAGCGCTCCCTCTCCTTCCTCTCTGTCGGGCGTCTGAGATCTTCTCATCTCTCTTCTTCGCAAAATGCAAGCGCTTTTGAGATCTCTATCACACAAGACCTTCTCAACAAGAGCTTTTCATCGCCGATCATTGCCGCAGCATCCGTCGATTGCAGAAGAACTCTCGCTTCTCGCCCTCGATGGCCGACTCAGAGAAGCAATCTGCGTCCTTCGCCAGCCGGATGTGGCCTACTTCCCGGCTACATCTGAAGCGTTCCTTCCTCTCATCCGCGCGTGCATCAAATTCAAAGCATTTCCCGAAGGCCGCGAAATCCACAAGCACATAGTCGAGAGCGGTGTCCGAGCCGATATGATTTTGCAGAACAATCTGATGATCTTGTATTCGAAGTGCGGGCATCCCGACCTTGCCCGCGAAGTGTTTGATGGGATGATTGAGAGGAACTTGTTTTCTTGGACTGCTATGATTGGAGCCTGTTTGAATAGCGGCAGTGTGGCCGAAGCATTTGAATTCTACGAGGAAATGGTTGTGGCGGGAATTAGAGCTGATCATTTCCTATACCCTTTGGTTTTGAAGTCGTGCGCTGGGATGGGAGCTTTGGGGAAGGGTCGGCGGGTCCATGCCGATGTTATAAGAAGTGGGTTTTGTTGGGATTTGGTCGTGATGAATTCACTCATAGACATGTATGCGAAATGTGAGAGCGTGGTGGATGCAGAGAGAGTTTTGGACGAAATGGCCTTGAGAGACGTAGTCACTTGGACTTCGATGCTCGTAGGGTACGTGCAGACAGGACACCATTTAGAAGCATTGGATTTCTTCAAAGGGATTCTGAGTTCTGACATTAAGCTTTGCTCGGCTACTTTAGCAGCGATTTTGCCTGTTTTCTCTGATTTGGGTTGTTTGAATTTAACCAGACAGATCCATGGATTGATAATAGGAAGTGGGTTCAGCTTGGATAAATTCATTGGGAGCGCTCTTATCGACACATATGCAAGTTGTAGGGGTTTGGGGTACAGTCGGCTTGTTTTCGATAGAATAGAAGAGAGAGACGTCGTCTGCTGGAATGTGATGATCAAGGGCTATGCTCAGATGGAACTCTTCGATGAGGCCGTCGAATTGCTATTGCAGATGCATGTAGATCAGGTAAATCCAAATAAAACAACTTGGGATTGCATTATTTCACAGTATCTCCAAAGTGGGTCCATCCGAAATGTCCTGTTCCTGATTAACAGACTGGAAAACGTGAGTATAAGGCCGAATTCGATATCTATATCAGCACTGGTACAGATGTGTGAATCTGTGGATGACATCCAACATGTGAGGGAACTCCATGCATATATGCATAGAGGCGGGTATGACTCTGATAATGCTGTGGCTTCTTGCCTTATAGATATGTATTCTAAATTTGGTGAGGTTGAAGTAGCTCGAGAGATTTTCGATCGCATCAGTGTAAATGAATTGGGTTCTTGGAATTCAATGATTTCCTGCTATGCTATCAATGGGCAGGCCGATAGGGTAATACAACTCTTCGATTTGATGCGTAGAGTTGGTGTAGAACCTAATGTAACGAGTTGGAATGCTGGAATTGCTAGATTTGTTGAAAGAGGTGATTTTGACACTGCTTTGGAAATGTTTGCTGAAATGAAGTGGTTGAACCAGAAGCCGGATGTGGCAAGTTTCGATAGTATTCTTCCTGTAGTTGGAAACTTGAATTGCCCGATGCAGGGGAAGCAGCTGCACAATATGTTTCTTAGAAACAGTTCCAAGATGAGCAGATTTGTCTGCACTGCCTTTGTAAATATGTATGGGAACTGCGGTAATATAGATTATGCCGTTAAGCTTTTTGAATCAATGGTATGCAAGGATATCGTTTCATGGAATGCAATCGTTTCGGGTCTTGCGAAGAATGGTTTTCTCGATGAGGCATCTAAAACTTTCCATGATATGGAAACTGCAGGTGCGAAAGCCAACATAATCACTTGGACTTCACTGATATCAGGGTATGCACAGAACGGGCGAATCGATGAAAGTTTAAAGTACTTCCGTCGATTTCAAGACAGTGGCTTAAGGCCCAATTCGGTTTCCATCACTAGCATCCTTCCAGCATGCGCTCAATCTGCAGCCTTATCCCATGGAAGAGCCATTCATGGTTATATCATAAGAAGCGGACTTGGTTATGATGATCTGTTCGTATCGAATGCACTCATTGACATGTTTATTAAATGTGGATGTATGGAGTATGCAGAACGTGTGTTTAGACGACTGGGTGTGAGAGATGTCGTGTCATGGAATACAATAATTCAGGGAAATGCAGTTCATGGGAGGGCCGAGGCTGCCCTTGCCATCTTCAATCAAATGCTGGTCGAAGGGATTGCCCCTGACAGTGTCACTTTCATCGGTGTTCTTTCAGCATGCAGCCATGCAGGGTTGATCGATGAAGGGTGGAAAGAGTTCAATGGCATGTATTCGAAATATGGGATCATTCCAAGTGGGAAGCACTATGCTTGCATGGTTGATCTCCTTGGGCGCGGAGGGCGCTTCGAGGATGTCCAGAATTTCATCATTCAGATGCCTTTGCAGCCTACTGCTAGCCTTTGGGGTGCTCTCCTTTCATCTTGCAGGACTCACAGGAATGTAGAGATGGCAGAATATGCAGCTGGGCATCTTCTAGAATTACAGCCTGAAAACCCAGGGAACTATGTGATCTTATCGAATATCTATGCTTCAGCCGGTAGATGGGATGGTGTTGATCGCATGAGGAAGATGATGGTCGAACGGGGAGTCAGGAAGCAGCCTGGCTGCAGTTGGATTGAGGTCAGGAATCGTATTCATGGTTTCACGGCCGAGAATCCTTCACACCCAGATATGGAGATAGTAACTAGAACGTTGCTGGATTTGATGGCTACCTTGGCAGAAGAAGGGTACATCCCGAAGACAAAAGTGGTTGATGTTGTGTGATTTGGAACCACAGGCACAATCTAAAATGGACCATAGCATTTGGGTTGATCCGATCAGATCATAACTAACATTCCTGGTGATGCCCAGTTTGATTGGAATTCGGAGGGATATTCATTTCGATATTCAAGTGTACGTCCTAGATGCAGAAGCTGTTGATGTTATGTGATTCGGGACAAGAGGCACATTCCAAAACAGGCCATGGCATTTGGGTTGATCTGATCAAATCAAAACTAACGGTCATGGTGTCGTCATCGAGTTTAATCAGAAGGGATACTCGTTTTGATATTCAAGATACGATTAATCCTCATCTTAGAAGGATTGAAGAGCATAATACATCATCCAAGTTCATCTGCAAAATGTTTGGAGTTGTTTAAAGATTGAGGTGAAGATTCAATATCAGCTACGGCCACTAAAATGTGTTAATCTCTCTTTCGGCCTCCATCTTAAATGCATGATTGGACCTTCCATCTCCTAATCTCTGGTGCTGCGAGCAATATGGTGGAATTGGAAGTTTTGGGAGAGGCCAAATTGGACACGCCTAACATGTATTTATATGAAATTGGACTTTCTTATATCCAATTTATTTTCAATAATAATAATAAATACAGGAATTCATTGACTCTCATCGAATATTCAAATACCAAAGCTGGAGATGTGAATGAAAAGACTGCAAGATTCAGATTACTCATTAGCAGGTTCTCGAGCAGTTCAGCATCTTCCCTAGCACTTGGGAGTATGTAGCAATTGCAGTCTAACCGTTTTAACGCTCTCTGATTGTCTGCTTCATTTAAGAGGGTATCATAAAGGGGAATGATCACATGCCTCAAACATAGGGAGCTGTGTGGGGCCTATCCATGATGTGTGTAGAATCCAGACCATTCATTTGGCGAGCCTCATGTTCACTGTATTTCCCAGGAATCATCCCAATCTAAATCTCAGTGGAGGTCCCACCGCAGGGAGCAATGTATGTACAGTCCTGTCTAAAAACCATTTTATTTACTTGTTGTAGTCCACCCAAGTCTTGGAAGTTGGAACTATGGGGTTGGGTTGGGTTGGATTGAGGTCAGTTGGGCTCCAGCTGGAAATCCTCAACAAGACCAACGATGAGGTTGGGCTCGGGTTAAGGCCCGAAGATTCATGCAGTTGAATACACTGTTTATCTAATTTTTTTAAGTTTTGGTAAACTACACTTTACTGGTTCATATGCAAGCCTATCTGTGGGGCAAACTAGAAATTCAACAGGGTAAACATGAAATTGAGCGGGGCAAACTGGAAATTGAGTAGGGTAGATCGGAATTTGAGCGGAGCAAGCATGAACTTGAGAGGGGCAATCATGAATTTAGCAGGGCAAACTGGAAATTCAGCGGGTCAAACTTGAAATTAAGCGAGGAAAACTGAATTTTGAGCATGGCAACCTAGAAATTGAGCGGGGCAAGCTGGAAATTGAGCGGGAGAAACTGGAAATTGAGCTGGCCAAACTGAAAATTGAGTGCGGAAAACTTAACATTGAGCGGGCAGAACTTAAAATTGAGCAAGACAAACTGCAATTTGAGTGAGGCAACCTAGAAATTGAGCGAGAGAAACATGAAATTCAGTGACTCTAGCTTGAAATTCAGCGATGCTAGCATGAAATTCAGCCAGGGTAATATGAATTTCAATGAAACACATAATTAAAATGCAATTGAACTAGCCTAACATGAATTTCAATGAACTTTAAATGCAATGGAACTAGCCAAACATCAAATTCATTGTATTACTCGGAGAATTCAACCAATCATGAACCGGGAATGTTGGCACATGACTACTATTATCTATTGTATTGTTCAACTGAGTTATTTTATCTACTTTATTTTTCGACCATGCCCTAAAATAAACTATTAAAGTGGTTGGATGGCATGGATATACATCAAGGTAGGCCCCACCGTCAGTGTCACACCCACTTGACTGGATCCGGGTTGCCAACAGTAGGCAGATTAGCTGGGACCCAGGATCTAACCAGGTGAGCACCAACCTGACCGTGGAGCCGATCAAAATGTATGTGTTGTAACACTGTCCATCCATTTTGACAGCTTATTGTAAGGCATAGTCTCAAAAATGAAGCAGATACAAATTGTGGGTCCCGCTAATTCCACCAAGAAAAATAAACTGATTTTGATTAGAACCTGCTTCCTATGTCGATAGTTTCTCCTTCTGAGAGCAACGGTTGATCTGTAATCTCCATCAGTCGTTCGGGAAATGTCATGTTAGCTAATTGATGAAGGGTCAGATGATCTTTAAATGAGTCATCGGTGGGCCTCTAGTTTCTGGAGAACATCTCTAACGAAGGATTCTGTAACTGTAGGCATCTCCTTGCGTTGTGTTGATGCCTCACTGCCCAGTCCATTTACCATATATACAAAAATAATTTCTAATAAGATTGTAAGTTCACCTACAAACGCAAGGCTGCATTTTGTTGCAAGAACATGTATGTTGAATTGCAAACATTTAGTCAAATCCAGGAGAAATGGCAAATGCTTTCTTGTGTTAGTTTTGAGCAAGCCGCATAAATGTGAAATTGTGTCACTTTTGAATACAACTTCGAAAGAAAATAGCAATTTGCAGCCTAAATGCTAACATAGATGGTAAGGTATTTTTGGATGGCCGTACTAGTAAAATTCATTGCTGAGATATTGTTGTAGAGCAGATGCAACCTATTTCTTGCTTAGATGGACTTAAAAAAAAGTTTGAATGGAAGCAGACGTAATCCATCAGATTTGGGCCTAGCCTTACGTGGGGCATGATGTAATTAGCCCTTAGGCACACCAGATTGGAGAAATTCATTCTGGATTAAGAAAGATGCCATTTAAAGCACAAATTGTAAGTCAATCATAACTTTTGATCCAAAATAAATTATGAGAATTTCGACTAAAATTTCATTATGGGGCTAACTGACATCCCTCTGTTTCATACATGAGAAAACAACTCATTCCTACTCAAGTCTCCCATTTTTTTGAAAAACTTCCTATTTTTAGTAAGTTTTATCGAGGACGTAACTTTTTATTCTTAGAGTTTTAGTATTTTGTGTCTTCTTAGAGTTTGCTTCTTTTCATGCCATGAATCATTCTGTGTATTTAGATTAAAACATTCTCTTCTTTTTTTTTTTGTAAATTTTACTATTTTAGAATAAGTTTTAATTTGTTTGCATTAGCACTATTAATTAGGATTTCATTTTATTATTTAAAGCTTTGTAATCTTGGTTGAAAGAGAGAGTAATTGCAAAGTATTTTCAAATTTTCTTAACTCTTATGAATTTTAGAGCCACTATGTCTTGTGAATTTAAGATCTTGTTCACTTGAGAAAGATGGTGATCTTTCTCTTTATCCCTTCACACTCTTCCCTACGTCAGATATTATTTTTAGTAAAAGAGCAAAAGTTATATTTTCACGTGAAGAAGAGACAAATTTCTGTAGATGAGATGCCAAGTGGTCCAATTGTGGTACTGTGTGACCCAAAAATTCAGGCTGCCCTGCTCTTCATGTAGTCTAAAAAAGCAACTAAATCAAGTTGCTCGGCCCAATAGCCATGCCAGTTTATGGGCTAGGCTTAACCGCATATACTAAAAGTCAAATGGTTGTTCAAGCCAAATTAGGGTTGCTCATGGTCTAAACTTGGACAACTTAGGCTGGGCCATTTACAGATCTAATTGATGGGTTAGACTTGAGCTCATGAACTCAACTTGGATGCCAATGAGCTGTGTTCAAACCCATTGGATAACCTGCATTTTTGGGCTGAGCCCAACCATACAGTAATCGGGCCAGGAATTTTAGCCCTGATTTGGCCAAATGGGTATATATATGCAAACCTCATGCTGGCCCAAATCAAAGATTCAAAGCCCACAAATAGTAGGCCGAGCCTAAAATAGCTTGTACGCTCTTTTGGGCAACACTGCACGATGTATCAGGAAGCCCACCCTAAATTGGTGTGAAAAAAAACAAGATGTAATTGGGTTTCGGTGCATCCAGACTAGAGAAATTCATTCTGGATTAAGAAAAATGTCTTTCCAAGCACAAATCATAAATCAACCATAATTTCTGATCCAGAATGAGTTACAGGATGCATGACTTATGAATTTCGACTGAAATTTCATTATGGGGCTAACCGACATCGCTCTATTTCACAAGAAAATGACTTATTTCTACTCAAATCTCCCTTTTTTCGAAAAACTTACTATTTTTTTTAGTAAGCTTTAGGTTAGACGTAACTTTTTATTCTTAGAGTTTTAATTTTGGTTTCTTCTTATCATGTCAGGAATCATTATGTGTAGTTATATTATATTTTGTATTTTAGAAAAGTTTAAGTTCATTTGGATTAGCATATTTAATTAAGGTTTCATTTTATTATTTAAAGCTTTGTAATCTCGGTTGAAATAGGATAATTTCAATGAAGTATTTTTGAATTTTCTTAACCTTTGTGGATCTGATAGCCGATAGCCACCATACCTTGTGGATTCAAGGTCATATTCACTTGAGAAAGACAGTGATCTTTTCTCCTTATCCTTTCACGCTCTTCCTTGCGTAAAATATTATTCTCACTAAAAGAGCTAACATTATATTTTCACATGAAGAAGAGACAAATTTTCACAGATGAGATGCCAAGTAGTGATCCAGTTGTGAATATTGTGTGACCCAAAAATTCAGGCAGCCCTGCTCTTCATGTAGGCTACAAAAGCACCTAAATCAGGCTGCTTGGCCCATTTGCCATGCCAGTTTATGGGTTGGGCTTAGCCCCATACACTAATCGAGCTGCATTTCTTGGTTGAACCAAGCCATACACTAATCGGGCCAGGAATTTTAGCCTAGATTTGGTCAAATGAGTATATGCAAAGCTCACGTTGGCATAAATCAAAGATTCAAAGCCCACATACAGTGGGCCCGTCCCAAAACAGCTTGTACGCTCTTTTGGGCAACAACACTGCATGATGTATCAGGAAGCCCACCCTTTTTTTATTGGAAAATCAGCATATATATATATGTATATAGGATAAAATAGTGTGAAAAAAACAAGATGCACCTTGAATCCTGCTGTTCTTGACACAGACTCATTTTCTACATGTGGCAATCATGTAACTAAATTAAAACGTACTCCGAATCCTGGTAACCGTGATAGACAGGGAAGCACCTTGGCCCTTTTATTTACCCATTCTAATAATTGTATCTGCGACGACGTCTCTGTTTAAAACAAGATTTAAAAAAAAAAAAAAAAAAAAAAAACATCTTCCCCTAGAGTTAATACTAGAACAATATATATCTAGAGCTTCTTAAGAAAAACATCAAACAATTTTATTTTATATCGGAATCTTCTTCAATGTAACTACTAATCTTAGTAGTTACTGAGGTAAGATGAACCTTCGCCTAACAGTAGGGGCCTATTTTGTCTCTGTCGGTAAATCCCAACCTGCATATATAAGTCTCTTATTTCATGCATTTCGATGACAACGTCTTTCATCTTCATTCGTTCCTTTGGCGATTCTGCAGAACATGATACACCAACGCTGACCAATGAAACCAAGCAATCATGCATTCTATTTCTCAAATTCTTACGATTTTCACTGTCTTGAATAGCTTCAGCATCTTCTAAGAGAAGTCTTGGATCTATAATCTCCATTACTTGTTCGGGAAAAGCCGACTTTGCAAAGTGATGAAGGTCTTGATTGTCCTTAAACATGTCATCAGTTGGCCGCTTTCCGGTGATCATCTCGAGTAGAAGGATCCCATAACTGTATACATCTCCATGTGTGGACGCCTTACCGCCCATCCCATGCTCTATGATTTACAAATGTCACATATTTGAATGTTAGGCAACCATTTAAAGAAAGATAAAAATAGTGGTTAGATATTGAGAGGGAGAAAATGGAATATTTTATTTACACAATTAACATTTCTGCCACTTCCAAAATTTAGAATATCTGAGAATAAGGAATTTGGCTAAACATATTTCTTCAATATCTGTATTATGAGCGTATGGTTTGTCCCAATAAATAGTCCTAAGAAAATATCCTATAAATAGAACAAGAATCCTCTGTTTTCACACAGTTCATCACGGCTAGAGAAATAATCTAGTAACAATTCTTCATACCTTATTAATTATAGTGTGAATCAATGTGGGGCCAATCTAGCCAACATTTAATCATCATTTGCCCTTGGATAAGAAGGTCTATCATGAATTGTTGATGGCCAGTAAATCAGCTTGATGGGATAATCACCACCATTCACAATAGTGCATGATCTCAATTGTAACAATTATCGTTATTTTTGAGTCATGTATGATCAATAACTATTCCTCGTATTTTGTTCATCATAAATGGGACATGTGGGACCACTTGGTCCCAAGAGAGAAATCCATCCTTTCAATTTGTAATTGACTGTAGCTCATCACCACTAAATTAAAATCACATTTGTCAGATTCTTCCATCTTTTTGGCTTTCTTCCCTTTTAAGATTTTAATTCTGTTATTATTGTATTAAGTAAGAATGCAGTAATGTACGTAGAAATATCTATTGATTAGATTATTTTAATGAATATCATTCTTAACAAGCTTCACCATAATATTAATATATGGAAATTACCAATCATTTTGCAAGATAAATGAATAAAAATAAAAAGATAAAGGACTAAAATCCTTAATTACCTGGAGGAATATACCCAATAGATCCCTTAATCCCAGATGTGCTGGTCTGATTTTGAAAGCAACTTTCTGCAGCTTCAGAGAGGAACCTTGATAAACCAAAGTCACCCACATGGGCAACCATGTCAACATCAAGAAGAACATTGCTTGGTTTTAGGTCCCGATGAACAATTGGTGTTTGGTATTGATGATGAAGATAATCTAATGCCAAAGCCACATCAATGGCTATATTCAGCCTTTGTGTAAGATTCAAATTCCTCAATTGAGGTTGTTCATCTACATTTGGATGCAACCACTTCTCCAGACTACCATTAGGCATGTACTCAAACACTAGAGCTTTGAAATCATTGCCATTAAAATCAATGCTCGAGCAAACTGTTAAGATCTTGACAAGATTTCGATGTCGGATGTTTCTTAATGCTTCGCATTCAGCTGCAAAACTCTTAAAAGCTCCTTGCTGTAGGAGCTTGAGTACCTTCACTGCAACAAGTGTTTCAAAGCATTCTAAAAGTCCTTTATATACAGAACCGAAACTTCCCACACCAATTAAATTAGTTGAAGAAAACCCATCTGTTGCTTGAAGGAGATCTGCATAAGAAACTTGTAACCACTGATTCTGTGTGAAAGATGGAGAAGTAGCTTTCTTTTGAGAATTTCTTCTCCAATAAAGAGCTGCAGTGATACACGACAGGAGAAATGAAGACAAAACCACAGTAATGACTGTGACTTTTACTCTGGGAGCAAGAGGCTTCCCTCGTTTCATAGAAGCTTGCTTGGGGCACCCTGGCAATTGTAGTTCTGGTATACCTCCACAGAGTTTGCTGTTTCCGACAACTGAAATTGCGCTGGCATTTTTAAAGATCCCTCCTTTGGGCACTTCACCTTCGAAATTATTGAATGATAAATTCAAACGCTGTAGGTAAAGAAGTTCTTCAAAATACTTTGGAATCTGCCCTGACAAGTTATTGCGCGAAAGATCTAGCTTTTTGATACCTTTTAAATTCCTTAGAGACTCTGGAATGGTTCCTTGAAACAAGTTGCCATTCATATAAAGCAACTCCATCCCTTGACACTTTCTCAACGTATCTGGAATTTCACCCGATAGTTTGTTCTCTGAGACGTCCATTGTCCGAATATTTTCCAAGTTATCAACTTCCAGCAGGAGAGACCCAGTAAATGAATTACGAGACAGGCTGATTTCAATCGCACCGACTTGTTTGAGTATGGTACCACTGAGTTTATTTTCAAAAATGTAAAATTCTTCCATAAATCCCCAATTTCCAAAACTAGTTGGTATGCTTCCATGGAAATCATTTCCATCCAACTCGAGAATGCCTAATCGAGTGATGTTGCCAATTGAAGGTGGGATTTGCCCTGAAAATTTATTTCGATAGAGACTCAAGGCTTGCAACTTGTTAAGCTTCCCAATAGCATCTGGAAGAGTACCCTTCATGGAATTCACTCCCAGATCCAGAACATACAAGTTGATGAGATTGTCGATTTCCTTGGGAATGATTCCAAATATCTTGTTTTTTCCTAAATACAGAGCACTTAGCTGTGTCGAGAGATTAGCAATCGAGCCGGGCAACTCACCAGAGAGATTATTAAAATAAGTAGATATGACTTCTAAATTGGTGCAGTTGGTCAGTGAAGTAAGGAAGCTCAGGTCATCACCTTCCCTGCTTCCAAGCTGATTTCTCTCGATATTGAAATGGTAGAGATGCGAAAGACTTCCTAGATTCAAAGGCACATGTCCACTAAAGCTGTTGGAGCTAAAATCAACTAATCCGAGACTTGAAGCATTGGACAATGAAATTGGCAGCGTTCCAGTGAATTGGTTTACACCTACAAGAATCATACGCAGGTGTGGAAACAAAAGGCCTAGGTTGGGCGGAATGCTTCCATGTAGCCGGTTAACTGCCACGCTAAACACTTGGATGGATGAGAGATTATAAATCGATGGTGGAATCGTACCTGATAACAGATTTTCAGCTATTCCAAAAATGATAATGCCTGCCAATTGACCAAGCTGGTTTGGAATTTGCCCTTTGAAATTGTTAGATGTTAGACGAAGAGTCGTGAGAGACGAAAGGTTCCCCAACGAAGGTGGGATGCTTCCACTGAGATTGTTGATGCGGGCGTTAAGAGAAATGAGCTTTGACAAAGAGCCAAGCTCAGTGGGAAGTTTTCCGTCCAACTGATTCCGATCGATGCTAATTGCTACGAGTTCTGAACAGTGGCTCAGATTGGATGGAATTTCTCCTTGGAGTGAATTATCAGTCAGGTTGAGAATCTGAAGCCGGAACAAACGGCCGATTTCTTGAGGTATTTGGCCTTGGAATTTGTTGGTGGAGAGATCGATTCTTCTCAGGAAAGAGAGATTTCCAATGTGAGGTGATACGTGGCCCACCAAGCTGTGGTCCCTGAGGTTCAAGCTCGTGACCCTTTGATGATGGCGGCGACTGCAGGTAACTCCCTCCCATTTGCAGAAATGGAGAGAATCGTTCCATGAACTCAAGATTCCGAGAGGATCTTCGGAAATACCATATTTGAATGAGAGCAATGCGAGTCGATCTGTCTCATTTTTCATTGTAAATACAGAGGGTGAGCAGGGGTGGATGGACGAGAGAAGGATTGCATGGAAGAGGATAAATGACCATAATACCCTGAGGTTGGAACGTGGGAATTCCATCATGTGGATAGGAGATGGGATGATGAAGAAGAAAAAACAGGAATGCAGTGATGCATGAGATCTCCTCACCTACAATATTTGTAGCTCTTGTAGCTCATATGAGTGCGGATCCTCTGTTTCCTGCGAAACGGATTGGCTGCTCGCGTGGCTCCCTTGAGTCTTCGATCAATTGATTTTCGGTGTCTTGTTCTAAAATGAGCTCTCACAACCGATGGATAGGATTGATTTCTCACAAACATCACAGTGGCCCCACCTAGATTCCCCACTCAGGAAGCCTTTCCCAGGAAATCCTCGTCCCCTCTACAGGTCCTTGTAAAATAAGCCCATTTTACGAGTTATTCTCCTCTGTGCAATTAATTATTCACTCGCTCATATGCTATTGCCTGTTGGGGCCCTACAGTGGTGTATATATATCCCATTCAACTTATGCATTTAAGTGGGCCCCACCAGAATTATCAGTTGTACCGAAAAACAAGCCCATCCCATGTTTACGTTGGCTACACTGAACAAAAAAAAAAAAGAAAAAAAGAAAAAAAGAACATCCATCCCCCAAAAACCCAAACTTACGTGGTAGCTAGCTCACTCATTGGTTGGATCAGCCAGATTATTAAGTTGTCCAATTTTCAACGTGGGAGACCCTTCTGGACAGGTTGGAGGCCCTGCAAACACTAACGTAGGCCACATGTTATCCAATAAAGATTAATGCAGATAATACTAAGTATCGTATGATTAAAATTTCTTAGAAATAGAGTATAAAGTAACTAACACTGATTACCATATAGAGGCAAACATGAATGAATCCACAGTCTACTTCTACCGACAGCTATTGGGGAAGAATTTTCTTATTTGGATGTTGAGTAGTGTTAGCTGGACGTGTTTTTCATGGTCACTTCAGTCTTCGTCAATGTGTAAAGAAATCAGAAGTCTATTGTGAGATGAGAAAAGCAATTGTTAAATATATACAAATCAAAATAAAGAAAGCAACTTTCTAGTATAAGATAAAGAAGAAAGAAATGGAGGCATAGATGTGCTTGGCGCATGGGAGCAACGTTGGGTCTACAGTTTCCTTATCCAACCATTTCTTGACACGTAAGCTCTCTGCGATGGAAACCGTGTGGAGAACGTGGACTTGACACAAAGGCTCTTAGAAATGTAAACCGGGTTGAGGTCATGCAATCCGTGTCCGTCTCAACCCGGTTTACATTACTAAAGAGCCTTTGTGTTATATGCACGCTGCATGAGTCTCGTGTGATTGATAGACCACGTCAAAATGTGACCCTTATGATAGACTATCGGTATCAAGTGTACTCCACATGATGGATGGTCCATACCAACGGTGGGACCCATATAATGGATGGTAGACATAAAGTTGGGCCTATATGATGAACAACTCATTTGAAGGTGCCCCCACTTGATGAATGGTCCACATTAAGGTGGGTCCACATAATTCATGGTTCACATCAAAAGTAGGCCTAATGATGGATGGCCCACATGAAAGTGTAGCTTATTATAATGGACCATCCATATTAAGTTGGCCACGCATGATAGATGGCCCAAGTCAAAGTGTAGCCCAAAACCATGAACCTTCCACTTTAAGTAGGTTCCACTTTGATGGATGGTCCACATTAAAGGTGGGATCCACATGATAGATGATGGACATCAAAGGTGGGCCCACATGATGAACGACTCGTATTGAAGGTGGGCCCCACAAAACGAATAGTCCACATCAAAGTGGCCCACATAATGGCCAGAGTGGGCCTCAGAAGGATAACCTGCATCAAAATGTGGGCCCTTGCGATGGATAGTCCACGTCAAGTGGGCCATACCTAATGGACAGTCCGCATCCAAGGTCTTGCATGATGGATGACCTATATCTGAAGTGGCTCCGTTGCATTAGATTAATGGCTAAGGGTCTTCCGAGGGCTAAAACTCTCAACCTTTCTGTTCGCCTCTTACTCGAGATTCTTGGGATTTCCATCCCCTCCCCCAAGCAGCCTACCCTTTCTGTGGTCAAATGGTCAAGGCCGCCGAGGGGCTGGGTTAAAGTGAACGTTGATGGCTCCTCGGGGGAGAACCTAGGCCCCTCAAGTGGAGGTGGAGTGGGTAGAGATAACTATGGTAACTTTCTTTTTGCATTTGCGTTTGAATATGAGAGAGGCTCAATGGGGGTGGAACTTAGAGTGATTCTAAATGGAAATGAGTTGTGTGCCCAATTGGGGTACTCGAGGTTGGAGATAGCGAGCTTCAAGTATGGTAGTCATGTCCCTAAGTAAGGAAGCAAATGGATCCTGGGCCTTATGGTATTGGAGGAGTAAGATTGATGCTCTTATACGTACCTTGGAGGTTTGTATCTCTCATACACCTAGGGAAGCAAATGTCGTGGTGGACGGGCTTGCCAGAATGAGGAGTGAGTCCCAATTGGAGAAGATGTTCAGATATGATGTAGAACGTGTCACGGCGATATTCCCAGCATGGGTGAACCAAAAGAAGATGGACCGTGAACTGACCATAACTTTTGATCCGGGTATCGTTATGGGGCGTACAACCTATCAATCTTTACTGAAACGGGCCATCTGAGGTGAATGGACCCACAAAATGGATCGCATCTGTCCATTTCGTCAGAAAACGCGCACTTTCAGTTCAAAAATGAACTTTTAGAAAATAATTACTATTTTTAGTAATTTCAATTTTTTTAATATTTTTAGAGTTTTAAATTTTCTTTCCTTTTAAAAATAACTTTTAGTTATACTAGGACTCTTCTAAAGAAAGTTTATTTGAAATTTTTATTTTTAGAAATTAGGCATTATAAGAGTTTTATTAGAATTAGGATTTTTACTAGAGTTAGAATTTTGTAATTTTTAGTAATTACGAATTTTAGTTTAATTTTTTTCTATATTAATGGTATAAGGAGACACATTAAAAAATTATCAATTATTCATTAATCAATTTCGAATTATTAGAAATTCTTTTCTATTTTCTGCTTTCTTTCCTCGTGGATTCGAGGAGTCCAGAGAAGTTTCGTGGATTCGGAATATTTATCATCTCGAGGAAGACGGTGCTCGACCTCACGTCCTTCCCTGCGTCAAGATACATGGATTTCCTTCCCGTGATCATCAGGGGCAACATTTTCCTAAACTAAGTTGGTCTAGGTAACCTTAGGAAGAGATAGCCCCCTCTTGAGTTGGTGTTTTTTTCAATTTCTTTTAACCAACGGGATAGGCAAGCCTCTCCTTTTTGTCTTAAGTCTAACCTAAACTCTCTATAGTGTTGTACAGCCTTCGGCTCTCGTTCTTTTGTGAATAATAGAATCATCATCTTTTCCCAAAATAATAATAATAATAATAATAAATAAAAAATAAAAAACAAACAAATAAGATAGATGATTCACATAGAAGGTGTGCCCCACATAACTGATGGATATCAAAAGTGACCCCCACATGATGGACAACCCACTTCGAAGGTGAGCCCACATGATGAACACATCAAATGTGGATTCTACATCATGAGTTGTGGACATTAAGGGGCTTACATAAAGGATAATTAGTATTGATGGTGGGCTCCACATAATGAATAATCTACATTTAGGTGGGCCTCACATAATAAATGATCTACATCAAAGGTCAACCCCTAATGATGAATGGTCTACTTCCAAGACAAGCCTCATATGATGGACTGCCCACTTTGAGGATTTGGCTCACACGATAAACAATCCACATCAAAGGTGAGCTCCATATGATGAATGACCCACGTCCAATATCCAACATAATAGATAGCCTATGTCTTAAACATGAATGTTGTACCTATCCATCCTCATGCCATTTGGGGCATGATTAATTTATGATGAGATTGACAAAAAAATCATCTAGATTTCTTTTAACAATGGAGTTGTTGTAATTTTTAAAAATGACATCAACTAAAAATTATAACAACTGCCTTTTTTAAAAACTCTTATTGTTTTTAGAATGTAATTTACCAACAAACTTATTTTAAAAAGAGCTAGAACGAAAAGAGTAGCTCTTTTTCAAAAAGTTCTTGTTAGATTAGACTAGAGATGTCAAACGAGTCCTTAGACCTGATTAACTGGTTTGATAAAAGATACCATGGCGACCCTACACACAAATCTATGATTAGCATCCCATCTCCATTGTTCACTATGGTGTGGCCCACCTGTGTTGTTTATATTAGTGAGTTTTGCTTCAAAGTTCTAGAATTTAAGTTAGAGCCTAAGAGATGGAGTGGATTTTACATATACAAGATGATTGGTTCAACAATCTTGAGTTTTTGGGTGCTGCCCAAAACAGGTGTTGCAGAAGATTATCATTCTTTTCGATTAACCTTCCACCATCCAAGAATTTTTATTTTTACACATGCACACACACTCACACTAGTGGAATTTCACCACCTATGGATACTTGAACCCTCGACCGGGTGTTGAAACTCTCGAGAGTCTACCACCCGAGCAAGAGTAAGGATCCTCCACCATCTAAGATTACATCCTACCCGACCCGTCTCTGGCCATGAACGGTCAGTTTGTTTTTTATTAGGGAGGGGGTATCTATGTCGTCCATCCTTTTTCTTGGCAGTTATATAAATTGCAATTTAGGACCACTTTATACCGTAGGATCAGTGGTATGAATAGATCCATCTGCTCCAGTAGTAGATAGGCGAGTTGTTGGAGTGTCAATCTTCTACTTTGTGGGGGTTCCAAAACTCGTGTAAACCGTCAACCGTCAAATCTTAAGAGCTCACCTTCCGCATTTCCCTACAGTTATCCAGCCATCCATCCCTTTTATTAGATTATTTAAAGGTATGAGAATAAAACCAAGTTAAATCCAACACTCAATTGGAACAAACCCTAGATGACTCTTGCATTTAATTTTTTGTCCATTTAATGCAACCAAGTTTATTATTTGGTTTTGTCCATTCGTGTGTTGGATATGCGGGTGCAGATTAGCTACCGACCGGTTGAGTAGCCAGACTCGCTATTGAAGTGACATCATTAAATTCTGTGTGCCCCACCATGATGTATGTTTTGCATCTACACCTTTCATTTATTTCGAGATCAATTTAGGGCAATATCGGAAGAATGAGTTAAATCCAAAGCTCCAATGGACCCCAGCACAAAAAACAGTGGGGACAGTGATGCCCACCATTAGAAACTTTTAAAGGCCACAAAATTTTTAGATCAAGCTGGTATTTGTGTTTTTCCTTATTTCATGTCTTTTTTAACTTTCCAATAGGTTGGATTTCAAATAAACATTATGGTGGGCCTTGGGATAATTTCAACGGTAGGAATCACTCTCCCTATTGTTTTCTATAATAGGGTCCACTAAAGCTTTTTATCTGCCTCATTCTTTGACTCATACCCTAAAATGATATCGCAAAATGGATGGATTGTGTAGATACAATGCATACATCATAAGAGGCCCACGGATCTTGGTAGTTCCGTCAGTATCTAATTCGCGTCCTTTGTAAAATATTTCTTGACCGGAACTGTTGTTGTTAACGTTGATTTATTGACTTTGACTTTTAGATCAGATGCGTGAAAAGGGTAGCCGATTGCGTCCTGCGCCCATCTCCAGGGCAATAGGTCCCAGGCAGGTTCTGTGTTGAGCCCACCGTGATGTATGGTTATTATATCCATGTCGAAAAAAAAAGGCAGATAGAGGCTCATGTGAATCACAGGTTCTAAAGTCTTGTGAGTCTGCCAAATCTAACTCGACAAGTGCCTCGCGCGGCCCATCTGGACAACTTTCAAGCATCAATCCACGACGGGAATGGTTATGGGAGTTGCGTCCATGGACTTTTGTTTGAACATGCTTCATAATGACAGTCTACTAACTCCAATGTAGGGCAAGAATATAATATTGGAGTACTGGATTAGCTACTGAATTCGAAAGCAGAAGTCTTGATATTGAATTGATGTCACCACGTTCCGTGGGCCCTACTATGATATATGTGTTGTATCCACTGTCCATTCATTGGGAGAGTTCATTTTAAGGCACAAGACAAAGAACGAGGCAGATCCAAAGCTCAATTGTATCCCATCACAGAAAATAGTAGAGATTGAACGCCTATAATTAAAAAATTCTTTGAGCCATGTAAGTTTTCTATAAAACTAATATTTATAATTTTCTTTATTCCATGTTTGTCTTAACTTATAAACAGGTTGGATCTTAAAGAAACATCATGGTGAGCCTTAGGAAGGTTTCAATGGTGGGTGTCATTGTCTCCACTGTTTTCTGTGGTGGGGTTCACTTGAACTTTAGATCGGCCTCATTCTTTAGTTCATGCTCTAAAATGATCTCTCCAAATGGATACAACACATAAATCATGGTAAGGCATACGGAATGTGACGTCACTTCAGTATTGAGACTTGCAACCGTGCTAATCCGCGTCCGAATATATTCTAAGAACTGTGGAGTAATTGTGGAGCCCACTGTAATGTATGTGGTTAATATTTAAGCTCTCAATTTATCTCTCTAGATCATTTTATGGCATTGGCCCAAAAGTGAAGTAGATCCCAATCTCAGGTGGACCACGCCATAGGAAATATGTGTGATTGAACATGCACTGTTAAAAATATCTTTGGAGTCCTAAAAAAGTTTTGTATCAAGCTTATATTTGTGTTGTCCTTTCATCTAGGTCCGTGTGACATTATCGATAAGTTGGATAGCCAATAAACATTACACTAGGCTTTAGAAAGTTCTTAACGTTGGTCATTCAATCACCATTGTTTCTTGTGGTGTGGTCACTTTGGATTTAGATATGCTTCATTTTTCAGATCATGCCCTAAAATGAGCTGACATAATGGATGGACAACACATATATAAATGAGATGGCTGAATGGATGGACAACACATATAAAACTGAAGCAGGGTTGGTGATGAGGGCGATCACCGCCTTCCTCAGATAATAAGTACAACGAATCCACGGAGCTCTCGGGACTCCTCACAGAGATTCTTCTCAAACTTAGGATGGAGTTTTAGACTCAAACTCCAACTTAAACACCCTAAAAACATGACTGGTTATAAATAGTTATTATTTATAAACAGTCACCATTCCTACTAGACTTCATGGTTTTCGGCAAAAAATAGTTAGTGTCCAATTTGGCCCAGCCATGCTATTCATGAAAATTTTCTAAGCCCTTTTCATGTTAGGCACAACTCATACAACTCCAAGAATAAAAAATTAAAATCAAATTAAAACTTATGATTTTAGTAATCAGTCTTGCAGGTGTGGCTTTGTTGGATCCCATATGGGTGGACCCCTGACTGTGGGACTCAGGGTGATGTATTTGCCTTAAATCCACACGGTCCAACCATTTTGAAAGCTCATTTTAGGGCGTGATCCCAGGCATAGCTACATCTTAGGTGCACAATTGCACAGGAAATAGTCTTGATTGAATCCCCACCATTAAAAATTTCATGGAATCCACCAGAATGTTTATAAGGTCATAGATACCTATGAAGAGACCAGATAAATATCATCTTAATCCAAAGCTTGTGGCCCACAAGAAGGTTTTGATGAGCAGTTACTACTGTTTCCTGTACTATGGTCCATCTTAGATTTGGATTTGCTTCATTTTTTTTGGATCATGCTCTAAAATGAGTTTTCAAAACAGATAGACAGCATGAATGTAATCGCATACATCACGGTGGGCCCCACAGTCAAGGGTCCTACGCAACCCACACCCAAGTCTTACGCAAAAGTGGGGTCCACGTGTTGTATATATCATTCCATGTAATTGTTCACAAGCTTCAATTTCTGCAATAAAAGACCTTATTGTAAAGTGGAGGCCCATTATTATTGAATATATGTTTTCCATTTAATTTTATAACTTGTGTAATGAAAGTGGCCCAATTTTTTCAATGACTGGAACACTCAGTTTATTGATTTTTTAAGTGGGGCCTACATTATGCCATTAAATCTTTCAGGCTAAAATATTGTTAAAAAAATCTCAAAATATTTTACTTTGCATAACATAGCATAAAATTTCTGATATAAATGTTGTTCAAAAAACAAATATGAGAATCAATATGTCATTTCCCACACTTTCTTGGAAAGAGCATTTTTCGAGAAACATCATTTTATTCCTCACATTTTCCACAAATCCAAACAAGGCCCTACTCATGCCTCAGTGATAGACTCACAAGAGTTTGAACACGAGGTCATGGGTTCAAGTACCGTGGTGGTGGTGTGAGTGCGTGGGTGGGTGTGTGTGGGATGTGAGTGCGTGTTTAAAAAATAAAAAATAAAAAGGTCCCCAAGAAATGCTCCAATGCTTTCAAATCATTATAAGTTACACTGCATCTCAACCATCCATATAGTTACAGCCATCCTTTTTCGGGTGTGGACCCCACCAAGACCTAGGAAGAGACAGATGGTCCTGTCAGGGACTATATGGGGCCCACCGTGTAATGTGTATGTTATATCCATGTTGTCCATCCATTTTGAAAAACCATTACAGGGGATGAGCCCAAAAAGGAGGAGATTAAAGGCTCGAGTGGATCACACCACAGGATGTAGGATTGAAAGCTTACCATTGAAAACTAGCTGGGGCGGCAAAAGTTTTGAATCAAATTGATATTTATGCTTTCCCTTCTTATACATCCACGTGACATTGTGAACAGGTTGGATGGCAAATAAACATCACGGTAGGCCCTAGGAAGTTTTCAATGGTAGGAATTCAATCCCCACTACTTCCTTTGGTGTGGTCCACTTGAGCCTTCAATATGCTTCCTCTTTTTAGCTCATGTCCTCATCTGTCAAAACGCATGGACAACATGGATAAAACATATACACTATGGTGGCCCATGACAGCACCGTGTCTCCAGCTTTGTCCTGGTGAGGGTAGCATTCAATCAGCGCCCTCCTCTTTCCAAAGTTATGGATGGGATGGTTATAATTGCCTAATAAAAGTGATTATTTAGAATCAGTGGCAATCCATGTTGGTCCTCAACAAATAGATGGAAAAATATGTTGATCAGACCTATTTTTGAGTAAATGATCTTTACCATCTGTCCATCCATCGAATCATCATCATCATCATCAATATTTTTCAGATTTAGCATAATAATTTCATGGAAACCCATAAAACGTCCATTCAATATAATGAACAATCTAGATAAATAGATTGAACTAAGTGTCCCAGTGCAACTAGGAGCACTATAACTTGTAGTGCTCTGAGAAACCATATTTATATTAGAAAAAAAAAAACACGTTCATAACGTGACTCATCAAGTAACTTGTTTGCTATGATCAGATCAACAGTACATAACATGCCGGTACGGATAACCACTGGAGCATTTCTACCATCTTTATATTCAAAAGAAATAAAAAAACACACTTACAACATGATCAACAGTCCATAACTTGTTTATTATGATCGAATCAACAGTCAGTAACATGCCATGACTTATCCGCAACGACATGTTGGTTGCAACTTATCCATCACGTCCAACTGGGGCTGGAACTTCTAAACGAATAGTCCAGATCATCGGACAATAGAGCAGAAAGCGAGAACACCAAAGCCTTGCTATCAATATTCAAAGTAAATAGGATCCTGGCTCCATGGCTCAGTGGTAAATAGACCCTACTTCAACACTGAGATCATGGGATCAAGTGCCCATGTGGTGTGTATGTAAAAAACCAAAGGTTCAAAGTAACACAGCCCATATATGGCTGTATCAGTGGTGAACAGTATGTCCGCTGTTGAGGCACATTATCAGAACCAACCAACCATTAAATAAGGACGGCAGTTGGGTTTTTTCTTTCTTTCTTTTTCTTTTTCTTTTTTCCTTTTTTTTTTAATCATCTTAACCAACCATTTGGAAGCCACCAATCTGATATTTGGATTTTCTGGAGTATGGTACGATTAGCAAGCAAATATTAAATCCGGGCAGACAGGTGGACCCCACCTGTATGGTTGCTGGGCCAAGTAAAATAAAATCTTGCTTGACCCAAACATCATTGGATAGAGGAATTATTCAATGCTCAATGCTCGGGATGAAAGTTTGCATGGCACCAGGTTTTGGCTCATAGTTCAATGATCAAAGTAAATGACATAATGGGCCACAGACCAAACATCCCCCATGTTGGAAGATCCTAACCATAGAAAATTTGGAATTCTTTTTTGTCAAATGCACCCCTTAATTGATGTAGTCTCTTAACCGTCTATTTTGTTGGCTGTGTATTGGAAAGTCACCAGTTTTGCAATCTGAGTGATTTCTGTTGCACGGAGCATTCTCCCTGGATCCATACGGTTTGGATGACAAAAGAAGATTGCCATGCACGGATCTGAAAACTGTCGATGAGTGTTGTATGTTACCCCACCATGGGTGAGAAAAATTCACTGTACTTGGCCTCTTGAACCTCATGTATGGAAAAGTAAAAGATTAAAGAAACAAATATGAAGTACAATGAAAAACAAAATCATACAACACCAAAACAGGTGATGGGATTATTCTCGGGCAGATTCAAAAGTTGGTGAAATTTCCTTAGGGTTTCTTTATCATGATGACTATGAAAGTGACGAAGATTTCATGAGTAAGAGCAGGGCCCTGTTCTTGGGGAATTTATCAGTCTCTTGGCAAGATCCAATGGTAGAGAAAATCTCCCCCCCAGGAGGAAAAAAACAAACCTTTTATTTTTTTTATGGCCCATCAACTGTAAAAACTGTTGAAATGTGTTAACTTGGCACTTCTCTTGTGAAGAATTTCTTGGCCTGTAAGAGATGAAAATGAAGCAATGTGAATAGAAGGGCAGGAGAAGGCTAAGGGCCTATTTGGATGCACCTTCAAAAAAGGGTGTTTGTCGCTAAATGCCATTTTGAGCCAAACCCTTTCGTGTTGTGTGCTTGGATGCACTTCCACAAACACCGTTGGATCCCACGCTGAAATAGACGCTAAAAAAACCCACTCATCAAAAACCAGTTGGATTTGTTTTCGGAAAATTGACTGTTGAAAATCCTTTTGTGGAAGTTGCATTCAAATGGGCCATGACCAACATTCATTAGTTTAATTAGAGAACAGCTTCCCTTGACTCAGTGACTGAAATGACCATGTGCTCTCGGAATCAATCAAGGTTTTAAGACTCGTTGACTCACACTGACTTGTTCAATCTCAAAATCGAGGCGTACTGGAAGAGTGAGGGACACTAAGTCAAGTTAGGCCGACCCCCTTATTTCCAATTCTAACAAATGGGAGCCCATAGTTTGGTAATCCAGACCCTTCACATATTGATTATGATCTTGGATGGAGCAAGCCCCAAAAAATTTCCATCGTGGAACAATCCAGTAACCCATATTATTTCAGAACTGAATGTCTAGTGTTGTTACTTCTCTTCTTAGCCCTCTGAGTATATGCAAGCACCAATCTGGAAATTATTTGGTGCCCATCCACAACAACCCAGAACGTCCCAACAGTCTAGATTGCTGAACCATGGGCCCCACTTGCCAGAATTAAAAACCCAACTAAAGAATGTACAACTTCTAGGGCAGAGAAGTTGAACGGGTCGACTCAGCCTGACTCAATCAAATCGAGTCACCGAGTCAGCCCCTTGATTCAAGATTCATGGTATCAAAACAGATTGGACTCAGCTGAGTCCAAGTTGACTCACATTAGACTCGGACCAGTCATAAAACAATTGAATCGATAGGTAAGTCTCCCCAATGCACATGATGCCCTAGGCTAATCTACGAGATGATGCGCCTTCCCAAAGGATGATAGAGGGCCGCAGTCGCTCTTGCCATTGTTTCTTCCGATTTGAAAAGATTTTGGGAGGTTCATCCATCTTATCTCATTGTAAAATGGGCCAGCCATAATTTACAGTATAGAAGTGCATCATCATAGAGAATGCAAAAAGACAATTCTAAAGTTACCTGCTCCAAAGTCAGAAACATGATCACATTCCACGATCCTAGACGACCGAAATTTGGGATGAAACCTTTATAAAAGGCAAATGGTCCCTGCAAATAGAACCAATCAGTTGGTTTTTTTTTTTTCTAAACTGAAATGATGATATTGACACTGCATTGTTCATATCTGAATATCATATACAAAATAATCCAAAAAAAGAGGGGGGGTTGGTGGGCTTCACTGCATCGTAGAAGCAGTCAGTTCTAACATGCATTGGACACTGGAAATCCATAAAAATGATGTTTGTGTTAACAAGGTTCAGGACTGGAGTTTGCTAATTTTAAAACATGTCCATGTCACATGCACTTTCATCCGCTTGATACTTTATTGCATGCATAATCACAAACAAAAACACACTAAAGAGGAAATATGGGGTCCTGCTCATCAGCAAATGTTCTGTTTCTTGACATGCAGGATTATGCAGGTGGGATGTTCCCATGATCCAAAACGTTTATATGATGGGCCTCACCTTGGATGAGGAACACCAAAAATTCCTCCCACAAAAGAAAACTTCAACCTTTTGATGATTGAAATGTTCTCCTTTGAATATGGACCTTCTCCTCAACCGTCGAAAAACCTTTTGATGAATGAAATGTTCTCCTTTGACTATGGACCTCCTCCTCAACCGTCTTTTTGGGACTATCAATCAAAAAGGTTAGGATCTTCTAATCTTGAAGATTCTCGAGGCTTGGGTCACCAAACCAATGCCCCATGCGTAGTGCATCAACAAATTATATGTTTACTGATGAGCAGGACCCTTTGTTTCCTGCATACGAAAACCATCTAAATAGGACCAGGGCTAGGTTATAATCTGAAGCATCTGCTAGTGATAGCCCAAATTGCACATCAGTTCACACACAACCAAAAGATGGGCCACAACTCACACTACAATGTGAAGCTTAACATAACTGGCATTAGCTTGGACTGACAAACCATCCTAATTAAAAAGATTCTAACCTAGAAACAAATATGAGAATGCTAGTAATCTTAGTTTTAAACCATGAAGTAATTTTTTTTTCCACAAAGCAATGGTAATGGTAAGCATAATCGCTGGTTCCTCTTATCCACTGACTAGATGGATATTTTCATCTATACTTCATTTTGGTTTCTAGACAAACTTTCGTCATTACTGACTAAATTTTATATGAATGATAATTGCAGCAACATGTAACTACAAATGTTAAATCACAAAGTACAAAAAATAAAAAATAAAAAGACCAAAAAGTGCATACATCATTTCTCAGAGTCTTGATGAAACAATCAAGGGTGCTTTTGTAGGTCGAATCTCCCATCATTCTCGACTTCATCTGCAACAAGCAGTAAAGTGTGAAATTCATTTTTCTAGAATGAGAAACTGGTCTTAGAAATTATATTAGAACCCCAATTCTAGAAGCATGAAGTTGTGTCCCTGTGTCCATGCATTTTACACACCAATACAATTGAAAACAACTCACAATGAGATAGCGAAAAGGAGCCAATTTGAAATAAAAAGTAACAGCTTCAGAAAGCTTACCACATCAACAGGTGAACCAATGCATACTGCAAAAAAACCTGCCCCCAAACCGGCCAACAGGTGGGTAAAAACATTGTCCGAGAACCCAGGAATTTTCAAGATTGTCTACATTGGAAGAAACAAAATATACGTGTCAATTAAACAGGTAGATTTTAGAGATTAAAATAAAGGACATACAATAAGAGGAGTGCATCAATGAGATTCACTATTGTAACTTTTACCTGCTTCACTTGATCATAACTCGCTAGTTCAGCAGCATTTATGATGGCATTACGTGCAATATTAGGACCAAGCCCAGTCCACAGAGCCTTAAATCCTTCCTATAATTTGGACCAAATTTAGAAGGAAAAAAAATTGGAGAAATATCAGATAAATAAAGGGAAATGCTTGTCGTGAACAGGGAGCAATGAAACTCTTAGCGTGCCAAGTTCTATTAAAATACGTGGACATTCAATCATCAATCTAGACTATCCATTAGGTTCACCCCAAACATTGGCCTCCTTTTATAACTGTCCGTTTTTCAAGGCCACTGATGGGGTATTTTACCATCTGACTTTAAAAAAAGGTTCCTTAAAGGGATATGCTACATAAAATGGATTCTATTGAATGGACAATTCATATTGGTTATTGGACCTTCATTGATCCAAACCATCCATTTTTATATGGCACTGATTGGATGGGAAAAAAAAAAATCCTCTAATCAGTGTGAACCTTTTCAAGGATGGCCATGAAAAATGGGACAAACCTAATGGAGGGTCCAAAATGATGATTTGATAGTCCACACGCCTAGAAGCACTGGCCGCACTACTAATGGTCTCTCAAAGTCGGGCCCATAAAAAATGGGAAAAATATTTATTAGAAGGATAATGATGAACAGTTGGGGATAAAGCTTAGATGATGATGGTGGCGGTGGTGATTTAATTAGAAGGATAACCTGTTTGATGATTGTTGAATAAGCATTCAGTGCTCCAGAATAACGCCTAGGTACCCCAGGTGGCAGCTTTCCCTCGGATTGAAGACGGACTTTCACCAGATCAGTAGGATTAGCGATCGTAATTGCTAAAGCACCTGTTTGATGTTACAATAAACATGCTTAGTAAGTCATGGAACAAATGGAGTGGTGACCAGATGTTATTTTAGCACACACATGTAGTAAACTGGAGTAAAACAATTTATTTGAACAAGTACTTATTACGAGGTACATACTATGGACATAAATCCTTATCATGTTTGTTCCATTAGATTAAATACCATAAAAATATTTACCAAATAGCACACACCAGTAGTGAGGGCAGCAAGTATTTTCTTGGTCAAAGGAACATCACCAACAAAATCACTACCAACATAAAAGGATTTAACCTGCACAATACACCAAAAGATGCATCAAGTACAAACAAAGAACAGGCTAAAATTAGATCAATGGAAGAAAGATTTCAAAACATACTGGTTCATACAACCCAATTCGTAGCCCTCCGAAGAGGCACTGGCGATGTAATCCAGGGACTATGCCTTTCCAAAGCGCTGATAAACCCTCTTCCCTCGCAATCGTAGCAACAGTGCCCAACATTCCCCTGTATTTGGGTGCAGTCAATCCATCCCCTGAGGTTGCTTTTTTCTGGAGCTGCAGCCTAACTTTAGCAGTGTCCAGGGGAATCGTGCAAATCTGCATGAAACCAACCGATAAGGAGAGAGAAGGAGAGGGGGGGCGCTTCAAATCTCCAAATGCAGTAATATAGTAATAAACTCAGTTGAATTGCTCCATAAATGTCTCAGGAATAAAAAAATGGAAATTGGGCCTTCTGAACTATGCCCTAGTGCTTGTGACATGCACATCACAACATTCACACCATGAGTTTAACACCAACATGCTGAACAAACATTTGCACCAGGAAGCATGGTAAAACACAGAAATCATCAACCATCCATTTGTCAGACATGGCTAAACCCCCTTCGAGCCACACATAAAACAACAGCATCGACTGAATTACTACATCACTCAGACATGAAGATACACTCATTACACAATTTTGAGAGTCACCACAGGTTTTAGAGATATGGATGCACCTATTATCCCAGTTAGATCCGCCATGACTTTTTTCTTTTTCTTTTATCTTTTTCCAGGAAGCAACTCATTTCAGGTCACATTTGTTTGAGCCCATAATCATATGGTTTGAGCTTGGTTCTATAAATGAATTCTTTCTACAGTCATTTATAGCAAGTTGCTTTGGCTTTCCAGCGTGAAAAGAGAATTCCCACTGATTTCAGCAGAAACCAGTGTGGGAATTAAATTCATTCATTTCCATTATACATAAACCAAAAAAAAAAGAAGGGACTTGGGCCAACTTGATCCTGTCACGACATGAAAACCAAATATTTAAGCAGAAAATGCACATAAATTGGTAAAAAGGGGAAATTCTAATCACTATAAAAACTAGGAAGTCGATATCACTTACATGCAAACCAAACTGTGAAAAACAAAAACACTAAAAATACAGAAAATTAGTAAACATATTCAAAGTTTATAAATGCGGAGTTGGATTTACAACTAAATTTTATTGCAACAGTTAAATCCAGTAAAGAGTAAATGACCAAATTGTCGATCTGAATCAAAATCGTGCTGCCCACCTTTGGTCATTTCTATAATGAATCAAAGGAATTGAATTAGTTCAATTGAACGCTGAAACAGACCCAAAATTTCTATCTAGGTAAGGAAACAAAAAATGATGACAGCATGACAAATCATTATATCTATTTAAGCATAAAGTGCAAAATAGAAGTCCAAAAATCGAAATTCTACCGCAAATGGAAGCTCCAGCTACCAAAAAAGGCAAAAAGAAATAGAAAAAGAAAACTAGAAAATTATTGCATTTCAAAATTCGCTAATTAAACAGCAAATGTAACACGAAAATGCTGAAAATTCAGGCAAATGTAGCATGAAGATCGAAAGTTCTACAGTTAAAAATATCAAACTATTACAAGTCAACCAAAGATCCAGCAAAACAGGAAAAAAGAAAATCCAAACTGATTATATTCGACTAGATGAGCAGAAAATGCAAGAAAAATAGTAAAAATATATAAATTCAAGGTCAAAAGAACCAGATCAAACAAGAACATCTGTTCAATCGAACTAAAAATGGACAAATGAATCACCGAAATTTTACAGAAAAAATGCAGAAAAAAGGCCAAAAATACAAGATCAAGATCAAAACAACAAGATCAAGCAAACACATCCAAATTCCACTCAATCTATCTTCGAAATCAAATAGAATAGGGAAAAGAAAGGATCGATACCTCTGCAACACAGGCGGCGAAAGCACTGCTGGCGAACGTTCCCGCGAACGAGATCTCGGTCTTGGGCTTGAGATCAGACATGGGAGCTGAGCACTAGTGCCAGAGAATGCCGATCTGGTGTCGGAAAAAGCGATCGGCTGCCGAGAAATGCAATGGCAGTGAAGACAAGAGAGTTAGGGTTTTTCCCTCAAAGACGGAAAGGGGAAGCTGAGGAAAACGGTTTCGTTAACGGGAATCTCGGGAAGCGAGTGCTATTTATAGAACCCGGCAAATGGAGGTCTGTCTCTGTCTCCACTCTCGCCACCAGCATATTCTTCGTCAGTGCATCGTATTCGAATGCGAATTTGCTAAAATAGTCGTTGGAGGGAGCCCGTGCAAGCACCTGTAGGCGCCCCATCATGCGTGCGACACACACCGTCCGTCTTTGCTTCAGATCATGTTAGGACATAAGATCAGTAGCCGAGAGGAAACTCGAATGGGCCACTTACTTGGGATTGGGATTGGGATTGGGATTGGGATTGGGGCCACCACCAACCTTCGGCCTGGCATTGGATTCCAGCCCGGGTTCGGGCAGAGTCCGTCCTAGCCCTGCCCATTTACTAAATGGGCAGACAAAGCAAACCTTAATCCAGTTGTGAAACGCATTTCATCAGTGTCAGAAAATGCAAAAGAAAATTATTAAACTAAAATTTCATCAGTGTCGGAAAATGCAAAAGAAAATTATTAAACTAAAATAAAAGAAAAGTTACGAGGAGGTATGTGATTCAACCATATATCTACTCTATAAAGTAACATTATAATTTTCTTCTTTATAAGAAATAAAGAAAAATGAAATTACAAGACTTATTTCTCTCAAACTCTACCAAAAATACTCTCAAACTCATACAAGAAAAACTTTAAAAGATGACTATTGTAGAACATGATATGTCTCTCTACCTATAGCTCTCATATCATGTAGATTATACCGTGTGAGAGAGTACCAGCTTGAAAGACGCATGAGAGATTAGTCATCATTTACTCGTGAGTAGGGGAGAGAGAGAATGAGACAAAGGAGAGAGTCTCTCAGTAGGACCCCATCGCTACAACATTCTCACACTTGAAGACTAATTTCTCTAATAATATGAAAACTACTTCTAATAATAGATGTTCAAATATCACTAATCGTTAGGTAACAACAAGCCTAAGGAAATTCATTCATCAAATAAACTTCTCTTTTGCAATAGACTTGATCAGCATGTCTATCATGTTGTCATCAATATGAATTTTCTACAATAATATATGATCATCTTCTAGCACAACATGAACAAAGTTATATTGAACATGATGTTCTTGGTTCAAGCATGACATACCGTATTTTTAGGTAAGTATAACGCACTTTAACTGTCACAATGAATCACCGCCATTCCTGCTTAAATTTTAAATCTTCTAGCAACCTCTTCAACCAAATAACTTCATTGCGTGCTTGTGTAATGACATGTACTATATCTTTATAGTACAAAAGGGCGATACTAATTACAATCTCGACATCCAACTAATGGCATCGCTAACCACAAAGAATATATATGTGATAGATCTTTTTTATCATGATCTCCTGCATAATTTGCATCCACAAAGCAAACCAATTAGAAATTTTTACCGCCATAACAAATAGCCACCTTAGAAGTACCCTTTTAAGTAACAAATGATCCACTTCACAACAATCTAATGATCTCTACCCGGGTTTGTCATATATTCACTAACCACTCACATTGCTTGTGTAGTGTTTAGTCTAGTGTACACTATGGCAAACACAAGGCTCTCTACTATTGATAAATATGATACTTAAGACATATTCATCTTCTCCACTTTTATACTAGAACAATGGTCATAAGACAGCTTGCAGCCAACATGGAATGGAGTACCGTGAACGCTGAAAAATCGGTGCCCGCGTTGATTTATGTTTTGTGGTTGGGGGTTGATTGGGCTAATTTGGATTGATGATGCAATAGTCTTAGAGTCGCCACTAGCCACTTAACTTAAAACTCACAGTTGGCTAGAACATGCAGAATATGTAAAGCTAGAGAATTTAGAGACTCTTGTTTTAAGTTAGCTCATGATCTGCGATTTGGAAATTCTAAATAAGGAACATCTGTTATAAAGAGGGAAGGTGTTAGGCACCCTTTTTGCTCGTCCGGATGTACAGTATCTACTTTGTATGGTAAAATAGTCTTAAGTGATAGGATGATAAAATTGAAATGGGACTAGAAAAACTCAAATTTCTAATATGGCAAGATCTGAAATTCCTGCAAACCACAGAGCATACATCAGGGGAATGTCTAGAGAAGTTTTAAATAGACGTGATGATGCTAAAATATCATTTAAAAGTGACTAGGCTACCATGAGTTTTTGATGTGATAGGGTTCAGAGTTCTAGTAAGTCACAGAGCATGCATTTAATGGTAACCTTGAGAAGCAGGGGGGTTGAGAAGGGAGGTAATGATGCGATTGATAAAATATGAATGCTAGTGATGATTGCATGATCTTTGGCTTGCACTTAAAATAGCTTGGATGTTTAGGTGCATCATGATTAGGGATGATTGACCCAAGTAAGACTGAAAGGCTAAGACAGTTGAAGGAGACTGGAGGGGGGCTAAAAAAATGGAAGCTTGAAAACTCAAGCACTCCCTCTCACTCTCCTTCACTTTCTCTCTCACTCACTCTCCTTCTCTTGATGAATTGGTAGTTGTTGTTAAAAGAGGAGAAAATGAGGGTATTTATAGCCTCTTCGGATGGCTTTTGTGTAATTTGGGGGTTTATGAAGGGTAAATGATGATGTGTCAGGTTTGGATTGGTGAAGGGAAGGGAGATGCCACATAACACTTCCTTATAGGTTTAAAGGGCTTGATAGGATGGTAAATAGGGTGAATCTCGGGGTCAAATTGGTGAAAGAGTTAACTTTGGAAGGGAGTAACAACTGTATATCAAAGGGGCACATTTGTTGAGGTGGGAAGGTAATCTTAACATTCTTATCCGAAACTCAAACAGGTAGCTCCATGCACATTTTTCGAAAGGGGGTGGTAATCGGATTACTGCTTGGGTGCAATTGCTCTCATAGTTTGGCCAGTAGGCCTTTTTTCGAGCCCTAAGAGCAGCCCAAAGCCCGTCTTGGATATCTAGCTCAAAAATGGCTTGAAAGTGGCTCGATTGTGACCCGAAAATGGCTCGAAAAATGAATTGATTGTAGGTGAAGGTTTGGGTATGCTTCCGCTTGAGTGATGGTCTTGGGTTAAGTTAGGATTTAGGGTAATGAGATGGTTCGGGTTCGATCAGGGTTTGGATCAGGTTTGGAAAAATAACTGTGGTTTTAAGTAGGGTGCAGGGTTCATGTTCAATTCTTAAGGATCATCCATGCCTTGTCAAATTTCTAGCATAGGTGGGGTGTCTACAAGTACTGATTATCTTAGAATTTTATATGTTGAAGCGACGCAAAACTCTTTCAACATAACCCTTCTGGGTTATCCAGACTTTCATATTCTTTTTTCTCTAAGTACAATCATGTCAATAATTTGATTACCAGCATCCAAATCCTTCATATCAAATTCTCTAGCCCAACAAGCATTTAATGCTGCAATAATATATCTACTAGTACATGTAAACAGTATGTCATTCATATACAACAACAAAATAATAAAGTCACAATTACCAAAACTAAGAACATAGGCACAATGGTATGCCTTGTATATATGAAATCCCAAGCTCACAATGAATGAATCAAATCACTTATACCAACACCTCGGCGCTTGCTTTAAACTGTAAAATGATCTATTCAGCAGACAAACTAAATTCTTCTTATTTTATTCGATAAAGCCTTCAAGTCGAGTTATATAAATTTTTTCTTCAAGATTTACGTGCAAAGAGAGTACTCAAATGGACAACTTGAAAGAATATTTTATTGAAGTCAATACTTTATTTTTTAGCATACTCTTTTACCACTAATTGAGATTTGTATATTTCAACATTCCGGTTAGTATTATTTTTTATCTTGTAAATTCATCCGCAACTAACAACCTTCTACCCCCTAAGTAATTCAATTAATTCTTAAGTCTTGTTCTTATGTAGAGCTTCAATCTCCCTATATATAGACATTCTCCATTGGCTACCATCCACATATTCACATGCATCTTAATATGAACAAGGCTTGCACTCTTTTCTTATACAAGCGTAAACCGTAATATAATCATTGAAAATGGAGGGCTTTATAGGTTTCTTTGGTTAACCTCGATCACTTTGAGTTTTAGCACCTGGTATCTCATTTGTATGCTCTTCATCAACTTCATCTTTAGTGATATCATAAACTTATTGATTATCTAAATCAATGAACTGATAAACCCATTAAAGTGTTTTTTGCAAATAGGATATTCATCTTCAAGTTGTACAATTGACGTCGGAGAAATATCTTATTCGACATCGATTTACCTTCATATTGATTTCGTAATTTATCTCACAAACCTTTTATAGTTGTTTGATAGCTACGTTAAACAAAACTAAATCATCTATAGAAATAATAGGGTCTACCATGACTAATTGATTTTTCTCCTCAAATATCTCATTTCTCATCTCTTCAGGCTTATTTTTATTTTTCTTAAATCGCAATCATACATCCTTCATCCATCAACATCACATTCATCTTAGTTCCCATAATGCGTAATTGGATCCATCAAACTTCAGCATATCAAATCTGGTAGAACTCAATTCATCCATCTGAAATACAATTGCAAAACAAAAGACAACACCAATCTAATGCTAAAAGATTTCTCAATCTTTAGCATCGATACCAATTGTTGCAGAAAATACATGCACTCTATCAATGTCAATGAAGCCAACACATAAGAGAAAATAGTTAAACGAAAATAAGAGATAAGAGGCACAATGATTTAAATGGTTCAACAATATGCCTACTCCGTGGGACAACAATATATAGTTTTCTTCATTAGAAATATTATAATAATAATAATAATAATAATAATAATAATAATAATAATACAAAACTTATCTCTTTCTAACTCATATAAGAAATACTCCAAAGGATAAATACTATGGAATACAGTACCTCTCTCTGCCTATGACCATCATATTATATAGTTAACACCATGTGAGAGAGCACCCTAAAAGACATAGGGGTGACTAGTCTTCCATGATGAGGTGGAGAGAGAAGAGGAAACAAATAGAGAGAAAGAGAGTTCATCTCTCACTAGGACTCCAAGGCCACAACAAATCCAACCCGCAACCCATTAAAAGGTGACCCTATCAGACTTGCTTTAATTTTATAAACTCTGTAATTAATTAATTACCACTGTAATTCCCGCATATGTAGGCAATGGCAAATTACTTTTCGAACACTAAAAATGAGAAGGGGTATAAATTTCATGTGGGACCCATTATAATATGTGTGTGGCCTATCCATGCCGATAATCCATTTTTTGGTCTTATTTTAGGGCATGAGCCCTAAATTGAGGTAGATCCAAAAGATCAAGCGAACTAACAACAGAAAATAGTAGGATTTGAAGGCTTACCATTAAAAACTTCTCAGGGCTCCTAATTTTGGATTGCCAGTTGCGTAAAAGAGCAATGATTACAAATTAAAACACCGTCTCTTGAAAACAGATAATTAAACCTAAAATTCTCGTGTTTAGCTCAGTGTGGTAAGATTGTAATAATAATGCTTTTACTTTCATTTAATGTCAAATATTATATATAAAAAAAAACACACTAATCTTTTTTGGATATGAGATTTCTACTGCAATGCAATGCAATATTGTAATATTGTAATAACATGTCTGGTAATACATAAATAATTTTGGCTATCAAAACATATGCTTAAACAATCACAATAAAATCATAATAAAACAATTTTTACAATACACTACTAATATAATTAGCAATGCAAAAAAGGGCCTAATCCTCTGGAAACATTGTAAAGGAAATGGATCTAGTATGGCACTGGTCGCACTCCATCCCAAACCAATGGAAAGGGCTCCATATGCTCACGTACAAGCGTGTGGCCGCACTAAGAGGATAAAGATGCAGATTCTTTACTTTTTCATATATAGTGAATTCCACGCAGGATGCATGCATACGGATGGAGTGCATCTTACTCCTTGCTGGACGTAATCTGCATCTCAAAATATCTTATATTTATAGTGTTGTATGCGACGTAAGAAACATGGAAGAGAGTATTCCTTTTGTTTGTAAGTTCTACTTAGGAATGCTGATGCCTCAACAATGCCATCATTTCACATTTTTTAACTGCATGCCGTTTCTCTTTAAGTACCACCTTTACCATTTTTTATCTTTTCTCTTTTGTTTTTTGTTTTTTTGTTTTTTTTGCCTTCATTTACTTGAGAGTGAGATTTATGCTTTGGAGCAAATTTAGCAAAGCCATGACAGAGTAAGATTTGGTTGATACAACTTCTGTGGAATTGGCTGTTTATGAGTTAGACCAAACCACTTTCAAACATTTTTTGCTTGGCCCCATCTCTAACAGAGACACGTAGACCAATTAAATCACACAATGCCAGGCTGGTTGAGCCGGCCCCACTCAATCCACTCTCTTTATACCCACACGTCAATAGCCTTGCCGTGCCAGGCCGGTTGAGCCGGCCTCACTCAATCCACTCTCTTTATACCCACAGGTCAATAGCCTTGCTGTGTTTTGTATATATGAGTCCATCTCTGTTAGTCATGGGCGCAGGAAAAAAAAAGGCCAAATAACCCCAGGTGGGGTACACCACAGGGAATAATAGGAAAAGTACCATGACCAGAAGTTTATGTGTTGCCTTTGAATTTGAGATGGAGTTGATTTTCTTTGTACAGTGAATGTGGTGTGTCCCATGTGATGGATGAAGTGAATTTTACACAGATTGCAGTGGCCCCATAGAGCTCAAGCATTGCACGCATTGAGAACACGACATGTAGTACAGGTGCCACGACACATGTTCCGAACAATGTACATTGCGCATCACGTGGCCCGTACTAATGCCCTTTGAAATTCAACTTATGCCGTTTTAAGCTCTGTAAATGTGCAACACGAGATGTGCATGCATTTAAATGTGCCAACATTTGGTACGCGTGTTAGGAGTGGATTAGGTATTACACCACCTGAAATGGCACCATTTCATTGGCTGACAGAGGTAAGCCGTTTGAGTAAAGCCATCAGGTTTCACAGTTTGATTGTGTGATTGACTCTTCTCTTATAAACATATGCAAGCCAATGATATGCTGCGACAACGGGGTAGCACCTAATCCTGTACCCTTTTGAGGGCCGTATTAAGAATGGTGGCATTCAAGATATAAATATTGTTGAGACTAGTGTTGCGGAATCATATAAATATGAATTTAGGATAGTAATTCAATGGCACCAAGCAAACACAAGGGAACATAAAGATTTAACGTGGAAAACTCTTTCAAGAAAAAATCACGGTACAAAGTGATAAAATTCCACTATGAAAATAGAAATTACAAAGAGAAAAAACTTACTCAATTCGAATAACTTCGAATCTCACCTTTGCTACACCCTTTAGAAACCGTAAAATACTTTTAGGAACCCTTGAAACCCCTTTAAAAAGTCTTAACATACCTGAGAATGACCCTAGAGACTTCTATTTATATATGGAGAAATCTCACTTACGCACCTCACTAGAAACTGCCTCAAATTTACGCAGTCCGTGCATAAACCATGCAACATTTACGTAACCTTCGACTGGTCAAGCCTGGGTTTCCACTAGTTGAAAGACCCCTAGTCGAGCATCTCAAAAATCTCATATACATCTTTGCTGGATTTCGAGTCGAACGGTCTTCAACCAGTCGAAGGGACTTTCGACTAGTCGAGCCAGTCCCTCGACTGGTTAAGCATCGGTGAAACAAGATTTAATTAAGACATGTTTTATAACAAATATCACTCGTTTTTTCTTCTTTTTTTCTTTCTTTTGATTTTCTTTTTTAAAAAATAATAATAATCTTGTCTACAAGCACAGTAAACATCACTTACCATGGCGAAAGTTATACGAAAGTACTTAATGCTATTTATTTAACTAATTACTATAGTGATGGGATTTTTGTCCCATGCTCGACTGGTCGTGAGCCCTGCTCGACCGGTCGTGGGCTGGTGTTCAACCAATCATAGATTCGAGTCATGACACAACTCAAAGTCAAATGATTTTAGACGATTTTTCTCCGGGGTGCTCAACCAGTCATAGGAGGTTCACGACCAGTCATAGGTGGCGCACGACCAATCGTGATTACGCAAATTCGTTCCGCAATTTTGTGCGGATTTCGTGTCGTAAGTCTTTTCGCAATTGGGATGCGAAAGGGAGTTTCCTAAAACTATAAAAAAAAAAGATCTCTAGGGTTTTTTTAGGATAATGTTGGTGATAGAAAAAACGCAAGAGGGATATCAAAGGTATGAGAGAGAGAAAGAAAGAGAGATGAAACTTTTAGAAGAGTGGTTATGCTCGTGAAGGTGATCTATCATATCTCAGTGCTTGTATGTCATCGTAATCGGTGAGATCTCTCTGTTTTTCTTTGTTCTCTTATTGTTTATCCATTCCTACATGAGTGAAGATTTGATCATAGCAAGGTGTGTTTGTGATCGGTTGTAACGTTCTGCTTCATACTGGATTGTTGATCTGGATGAGGTCCCATGATTTTTACTTCTTTGAAAGCTTTCCACATAAAAATCTCGTGTAGTGTGTAATTGATGCTTTGATTTATTTTATTACTTTATTATTCCATAATTCTGGTTTATTCTGGAGGGTTAGATCTTAAGGTTTTGTTCAAGGCCCCCAATAAAGTGGTATCAAAGCTAAGTTCATTGAATGAGGAGGATCGGTTTGGAATTATGGAAGGTAACTCATGAAGGATGATCAGTCTCAGTGGTTCTAACTGGACCATATGGAAGGCTAAGATGGAGGACTTGTTTTATTGCAAGGACCTATATTTTCCAATTTTAGGCATATCAACAAAATTTAAGGATATGTCTGATGATGATTGGAAGAAGATGGACCAGAAGGCGGTGGGATTTATTAGACAATGACTGGATAATTCTGTGTTCCACCATGTGTCTATGGAAACCTCAGTCGTTAGCCTATGGCTGAAACTAGAAGGGCTGTATGAGATGAAGACAAACGGTAATAAAAATTTTCTGTTAAGGAAACTTATGAATCTCAAGTTCAAGGATGGCGGTTCTGTGGCCGAGCACATGAATGAGGTCAGCAATATAGTGAACCAACTCTTCGCTATGAAGATGGTCCTAAATGATGAATTACACGCTTTGCTATTTCTTAGTTCGTTGCCTGACAGTTGGGAGACACTGGTAGTGTCTCTAAGTAACTCCGCACCAAACGGAAGGATATCCATGGAACAGGTGACTAGTCGTCTCTTCAATGAGGAGACAAGGAGAGAGTTTCAGGGGTCTACTCAACAAGAGGCCCTTGTGACATAGGAACGGAGGAGAGGAAAAAATAGGAAGGGTAGGAAGGCCCGAGATAAATCAAGAGGCAAGTCGAGTAACAGAAAAGATGTTGAATGCTAGAATTGTGGCAAGAAGAGCCACTATAAGCATGAATGTCGTAAGGTTAAGAAGAAGATGAATCAGATTCCACTGCGGTCACTTCATATGGTAACATTGTAGTTATTCTTTCTGCAGATCATGATGTATGTCTCACGGCTACGAGTCAAGACATCGACTAGGTGATAAACTCGAGAACTTCTTTTCGTACGACTTCATGAAAGGATTTCTTCACAGGCCACAAGTCAAGGGACTATGAGACCGTAAAGATGGAAAATTCTGGCATATTGAAGATTATAGAAGTCGGTGATATTTGTGTAAAGACCGATGTGGGCTGCATATTGGTTCTCAGGGATATAAGACATATCCCAAACCTTCGCTTCAACTTGATGTCGACGAAAATGTTGGATGATGATGGCTATGAAAGCCAATTTGCTGGTGAACGCTGGAAGCTCATCAAGGGTTCACTGATCGCAGCCAGAGGAAAAAAGTATTGTACCCTATACAAGGCAAGTGTCGGTGTATGCAAGGGTGGGTTGAAGTAGCGGAAGATTCAGCTATTGACATGTGGCATTGGCGTCTGGGCCACATGAGTGAAAAAGGGCTTCAGCTACTAACGAGGAAGCAGCTCCTTCCAGACATGACAGTACGCCTCTCAAAACCTGTCTTGATTGTTTATCAGGGAAACAACATAGAGTTTCATTCGTTAAAACTGTTTCTCATGTTAATAAAGTACATGCATTACGTTTAGTTTATTCTTATGTTTGTGGTCCTATGGGGACAAAAATCTTGGGTGGGGCATTATATTTTGTTACTTTTATAGATGATGCATATAGGAGGGTTTGAGTTTATGCATTGAAATCCAAGGACGAGGTCTTTGGTGTATTTAAATTATTTCATATTATGGTCGAGAGAGAAACAAGTAGATCATTGAAGTGCATCTGCACTGACAATAGTGGTAAATACATTGGTGAATTTTATGAGTACTGCAAGTCCCTGAGTATACAGCATGAACAGACAGTTCCGAAGACCCCCCAGCATAATGGTGTAGCTGAACGAATGAATCGCATCATTGTTGAGAGAATCAGTTGTATGTTATCTCATACGAAGTTGCCCAAGATGTTTTGGGGTAAAGCAATGCACACGGTGGTGTATCTGATAAACAGGTCTCCATCAGTCCCGTTGAATGGAGAAGTACCTGAGAAGGTGTGGACTGGACAGGATCCATCATACAGTCATCTCAAGGTGTTTGGATGCAGGGTATCCGTTCACGTACCAAAGGACGAGAGGTCCAAGCTCGATATGAAGATCAGACAGTATGTGTTCTTGGGGTACGGTGATGAAAAGTTCGGTTAGAAATTATGAGATCCAACCGAGAAGAAGCTTGTCAGGAGTAGAGATGTGGTTTTCTTTAAAGATCAGTGTACAGAAGACATTGGTAAGCCAGGGAAGAATCAGCCTAGTTCAAGTGAGCTAGAGGACTTGGATCCGATTATTCCTCCCGTGGTGCCTGATGACGGGGGAGTATAGAAAGGTGCAGAGGACGAGAGAGTTCCTTCAGAAGATGGACCAGGGGAGCAGCCCCCACTTGATCCACCTGTTGAGCTGCAGGTGAGGAGGTCATCTAGGGATAGACAGTCGTCCAAGAGGTACTTGCCGCATAAGTACATTATGCTGACTGATGGAGGAGATCCAGAAGACTATTCTGAGGCTCTAGCCGACGAGCATAAGGAGGAGTGATTAAAAGCTATGCAAGAGGAGATGAAATCCTTACATAAGAACCGCACCTATGACTTGGTGAAACTGCTTAAGGGCAAGAAAGGTTTGAGCAACAAGTGGGTGTTCAGAAAGAAGGTTGAGCAGAAGAATTCACAGACAAGGTTCAAGGTCAGACTTGTGGTGAAAGGGTTTGGTTAGAAGAAAGGCATAGACTTCAAGGAGATATTCTCACCAGTGGTGAAGATGACATCCATACGAGTGTTGCTTGGGTTGACAGTTAGCATGGATATGGAGATAGAGCAGTTAGATGTTAAAACTGTCTTTCTCCATAGTGACCTGGAAGAAGAGATCTACATGCACCAACTAGAGGGGTTTGAAGTTAAGGACAAAGAGCAAATGGTGTGTAGGCTAAGGAAGAACTTGTATGGGCTGAAACAAGCTCCACGGCAATGGTACAAGAAGTTCGATTCGTTCATGTTACAGCATGGATATGATAGAACAAAGTCGGATCGCTGTGTTCACGCGCAAGTTCTCAGATGGTGATTTCTTAGTTCTGCTGTTATACGTTGATGGCATGCTCATCATGAGAAAAAACATCAAGAAGACCGACAGACTAAAATAGGAGTTGGGCAAGTCTTTTGCGATGAAAGACTTGGGTCTGGATAAACAGATCCTAAGAATGGAGATAACCCGTGATAGAAGCGACAGGAAGCCTTGGCTGTCACAAGAGCGGTATATTGAGAAAGTCCTAAAACGGTTCAATTTGAATGCAGCGAAGTTCGTCAGTACTCCACTGGATGACCACTTCAGATTGAACGACAGGTAGTGTCCCAAGACGAAGGCATAAGTGGAAGAGATGCAGAAGATACCCTACGCGTCTGCTGTAGGAAGTTTGATGTATGCTATGGTGTGTACACCCCCAAACATAGCATATGCGATTGGTGTTGTCAGTCGGTATCTTGGCAATCCTAGCAAAGAGCATTAGGCAGCGATAAAATGGATATTGCGGTATCTAAGAGGCTCATCCAGGTTAAGCCTATGCTATGGTGTCGGTAAACTTGTACTAGAGGGCTACACAGATGTAGATATATCAGGTGACATAGACTCTAGAAAGTCTACATTAAGGTTCATGTTCATGTTTGTAAGGGGAGTGGTTTCTTAGCAGAGCAGGCTACAAAGGGTCGTAGTATTATCGACGACAGAGGCCGAGTACATTGTAGTCACAGAAGCATGTAAAGAAATACTTTGGATGAAGAGGTTCTTACAGAAACTTAGCCTAAAGCAGGAGTAGCACGTGGTCTATTGCGATAGTCAGAGTGCTATACACTTGAGCAAGAATCCAAGTCAGCAATCCAAGTCAAAGCATATAGAGATTTGGTATCACTGGATCATGGATACTTTGGAACAAAAGGTGTTACAGCTTGAGAAAGTCCACACGGACGATAATGGGTCAGATATGATGACTAAGGCTTTGCTCAAGGGCAAGTTTGAGGTTTGTAGAAACTAGGCTGGCTTGAAGAAGGTGAATTCCTCTCGAATCAAAAAGGGAGAGATTTGATGGGATTTTTGTCCCGTGCTCGACCGGTCATGAGCTCTGTTCGACCGGTCGTGGGTTGGTGTTCGACCAGTCGTAGGTTTGAGTCATGACACGACTCAAAGTCCAGCGAGTTTGGATGATTTTTCTCTGGGGTACTCGACCGGTCATAGGAGGTTCACGACCGGTCGTAGGTGGTGCTTGACCGTTCGTGGGTGGCGCAGGATCAGTCGTGTTTATGCAGATTCATTCCGCGATTTTACGCGAATTTCGTGTCGCAAATTCTTTCACAACTGGGATGCGGAAGAGAGTTTTCTAAAATTATAAAAAAGAATCTTTATGATTTTTTTAGGGTAATGTTGGTGATAGAAAAATACAAGAGGGATATCAAAGGTGTGAGAGAGAAAAAGAAAGAGAGAGAGGAAGCTTGTAGAAGGGAGGTTATGCTCGTGGAGGTGATCTACCATATCTCAGCGCTTCTACGTCCTCGTAATCGGTGAGATCTCTCAGCTTTTCTTTGTTCTCTTATTGTTTATCCACTCCTACATGAGTGGAGATTTGATTATAGCAAGGTATGCTTGTGATCGTTGTAACGTTCTGCTTTATACTCGATTGTTGATTTGGACGAGGTCCCGTGGAGGTGATCTACCATATCTCAGTGCTTCTACATCTTCGTAATCGGTGAGATCTCTCAGTGTTTCTTTGTTCTCTTATTGTTTATCTACTCCTACATGAGTGGAGATTTGATTATACCAAGGTATGCTTGTGATCGGTTGTAACGTTCTGTTTTATACTGGATTGTTGATCTGGACGAGGTCCCGTGGTTTTTACCACTTTGAGGGTTTTCTATGTAAAAATCTCTTGTGTGGTGTGTGATTAATGCTTTGATTTATTTCATTATTTTGTTATTTCATAATTCTAGTTTGTTCTGGAGGGCTAGATCCTAAGGTTTTGTGCAAGGCCGCCAACATACAGTAATGTAAAGAAAATGTACAATAGTTATAAATTGCTTTATCAATCTCCTAATAATATCTGCATTTAATTGTTGATTTTTGTGTTTGGTTTAGTGGTAATAAAATTATATGGATGATATATTTATATTATTTTAATGTAGAATCATCACTAAAATACAAAGGTGTTATGATTTGGATTCAATATTTTCACGGTAATTTCATGAAAAAAGTGCAATAATTATAAATTCGTTTGTTTTGAATACACTTATAATTGTTCAATAATTTTCTAATTTAGTTTGCCACTGATAAAATTGTAACCAATTTGTATACATTTAAGCATTCTAGAGTTAAAATTATACCATTTATATGTTATTTTGGGTTATGGGTTGGGTTATGTAGTATACAGTTAATTGAAGTGAGTTTGATTTACTTGGTCTAAATCTAAGCATAACCCATGTATCCAAATGTGCTCATTTTCTAGCTCAAGCCCAATCCACTACCTGACCAACATGGCATGCGCCCATCTAAGAAGTTGGTTGGGCCAAATGACTAATGGATCAACTGGATCCATTGCTTATTGAAACTTTCTTAGGATCCACTGAAGTTCTAGATTAAGCTAATTTTGGTTTTTCTTCTCATCCTAGTGGGGCTCACCTTATGAACAAGTTGGATGGCATATAAATATAATGGTTGGTCCCAAAAAGTTTTTAATGGTGGAGATCCTTGTAAAAAACATTTACGTGTGGTGCAACTTGTTAGAGTCGTGTATTGAATTTCATATTTACATTCTAACATAAGTTGTGTAGAGGTGGGCAATGAGTCGAGTCGGACTAGATTGGGTCCACCTCAACTCGATCTAATTTTTCAAGAATCTAACTCAAACTCGATCTAATCCGGGATCGAGTCCAGCAGGGCTGACTCGATCTAATCCAAATCCTTGCTGGCCTGACCCAAACCGAGTACGACTCGGTCTAAGAAACTGAATCGAGTCAGATCGAGTTGAGTCTAGAGAGAGAGAGAGAGATGTGAGAAACCAGGAGAGAAAGAAGGACAGAAAGGAGGAGAGAAGGAAAGAGAGGAGGGAAATCGGGAGAAAAAGAGGGAGAGAAAGGAGGAGAGATGGGTGGGTGTGACGCGTCCTTCGGGTAGAGAAAGAGGGGGTAAGGTTCGTTCGAATTTTAGATCGGATCAGTCCAAACTGACCACGATACGAACTCGATCCGATGTTTGATCGGATTTGAGTGGTCCTACTCGATCAGCACCGATCCAGGTATTCGGTTCGGTTCGGTTTGGGTCGAGTCAGATCCATCGAATCAGGTCGATATGAATAAAGCCGATGTCATACACATGCTACATCTACCCATATGTTCATAGTGGAGGATGCAGATTGCCTACGGAGGGCTGACCGTGATGTTTTTGAGAAATCCACACGGACCATTCGTTTTGCCAGGTCATGTCATATGGCATCCAAACCGTTCATAAGGTATTGGGATGAACTGAAAACACGGAATATTAACATGATACAAAACATCTTGGGCTCAATGGCGGGCTTTTAATCCCCACTTTTCTTGTCACCTGGCCCAGATCCACCCCATTTTTTGTCTCATTTACTAACATGAGCTGGCAATACTGATGGACGGAGTGGATTTCTCACATACATCACCGTGGCCCCGCCCCTGGCAGAACACGTGTCGAACATCCGTGGACAGCATATTTCAGATTTAGGAGCATCCATTAGGCAGGCCGCATCATGGGTACATGACATGTTTGCCTACTCAATGGCAAACATCTCTGCCATGTGTGGTTAGATGCCTGGATCACTGACACGTGTTCCATCCCCTCGCGTGAGATGCTAAGAACGGACGTGGTTTTCCTGAGAAAGGCGATGCTAGGTGGACCCACCGTGATGTTCTTGAGAAATCTACTCCGTCCATCCGTTTTGCAGAATCATTTTAGGACATAAAGACAAAATTCAGGTGGATCCAAAATTCAAGGAGGTCATGCGAGAGGGGAAACTGGGGAAAGAGTTTCCTACTGTTGAAACCTTCCGGACTCCACCTTGATGTTTATATGCTATCCAAACCGTTTATAAGGTCATTGCCACTTGGATGAAGTGAAAACATCAAAAATTTAACCTAATTAAAAAACTCCGTGGCCATACAAATGTTTCAACGGTGGTCACTGAATCCCCACTGTTTTCTCTCGTACGGCCCACTTGAGTTCTGGATCCGTCTCATTTTTCGTTTCATGTCTTTAAATGAGCTCGAAAAAACGGATGGACGGAGTAGATTCCTCACAAACATCACGGTGGGCCCCACTTTCGCGGGAAATCCGCGTCCAAGCACAACGACCCTTTATAAGCATGGTGGTCTGCCTCAGACTCCACGACGCTCTGCGGATTCTTCTTCATCTGCGTATCGTATTCGCGTTGGGATACGAGCGAGCTGTGATGATTAATAAGCATGCACTCAGAATTGTAGGCGTAGAATACGTTTATCCCTATTTAAACGGTCGAAAATGAGGGACCCACTATGGATAGGATTTAGGTTTGTGATCGGATTTATTGGATGATCACAGCCTTTGATTAATGGACGTTGATCTGTTCAATCCAAACCGTTGACTGTTTTTCGTTATAACTCCAGAGCGTATCATAGCTGATTTGGACGCGGATTGCGTCCTACCCCGGTAATCCGTCCGGGCAGGCTCTGTGGGGCCCACCGTGATGTAAGTTTTTTTTTTAATCCACGCCGTTAAACACTTTTATCAGATCATTTTAAGATATTACGCTAAAGATGAGTAAGGTCCACATCTCCAGTGGACCACATCAAAGGAAGTTGCACTGATAATGACACCCGCCGTTGAAGCCTTTCTAAGGGCCAACGTGAACTCTTTTTTTTTTTTACCATCCAACCTATTAATAACGTTGTTTAGACGTGGATGAACTGAAAAAGCAAATATCAGCTTGATCCGAAACTTCTCCAGCTCCCAAGAAGTTTTTAATGGTGGACGTTAAATCCCCATTTTTTGGTCTACTTAAGCCTTGCACCTACCTAATTTTTTGTTTCCTACCTTAAAATGATCTGATAAAAGCGTTGAACGGCGTGGATAAAATACTTACATCACGGTGGGCCCCACATAGCCCTGCCCGGACGTCCAAGAATCAAAGGATGAGATCATTCCTCCTTTGATTTATGCTGGTTGATAAATAATAACATGACATTGGGATTAGTGCTGTCAACGGGCCAGACCTAGAGTTGTCTTGGGCCTAGATTTTGAATTTTTCCAGTGGGCCTGATGGGCAAAAGATTTTGTTTTTGCTAGGCCTGAGCCCGGCCCATTCACAGCCGTAATTCAGATTGGTGAACGTTTTAGCTAGATGGCTGAAAAATAAAGTACAACAACTGTTCTCATCTCAACAGCCGGACGACCCAGAATCAAAGGATGAGATCATTCATCCAGTCTGGTCCCTGTGGCCGCATATTCCTGTAAAAGCCAATTAGAATGGCCTGTGTGTAATCTAAATGAATTTATATATTGTATTTGGAGATTTTATTTTTTTTCTTTTGAAATATACAAAAGGATTCTATAATGATATAGTTGGAGCACATCAAGCAATATTACATCATCCACTAGTAAGCAGTTGAATGAATAGTGAATGTACGGAGGGAATTACAAGATAGATGGCAAGTTTAAAAGCAAATAGGGTTAAGTCGTGTTAAACAGTTGTAACAACAATCAAAATGTGAGATGTAAATAGATGATCAAGTTAAGGCTATAAACAACAAAGGATTTTAATAAAGTAAATTGTCTTATACAATTTAGTGTGCTATATTTTTTACCATTCTTAGAAGACCTAATTAAAAATGACACGTGTTGTGCTAAGAGAAATATATTGTAAGTTAAATATCTTCAAGAATTCTTAGAGTGTTTTTTATATAATTATAATTGATAGGATGACAAAATAAGAAGCAGTTGAGAGAAATTCAAAAACAGACTAAGCGGTCAATAGTCATCCATGAGCTCGACGGAGCAACCAAGTGGAATGTGGTCAAGTTAACAGGGAGGTTTAAAGCAACTAATAGGACATGTGGCAATGAAGTCTCTAAAAGGTCGTTGTGAACGCTGGGAAATTGGTGCTTAGGCTTGGCGTAAAATGTTATGTTCTTGTTGAGTGGGGGTGACTTGATTAATGTAGATTTGAAGTCGCCACTAACCACTTAACCTTAAAATCCCACAGTCGACTAGGACGTGTAGAATATGTAAAGCTAGAGAACTCGAAAACTCTCTTGCTTTAAGTTGACTCATGGTCTGCAATCCAGAATTCTGAGTAAGGGACCTCGGTTACAAAGAAGGAAGGTGTTAGGCACCTTCTCTGCCCGTACAAGTGTACGGTCTCTACTCTATTAATCTGATAAGTAATCTTAAGGGACAAATAATGTAGTCAGAATAGAACTAGGCACACTCAAATTTTTGATGTAGCAAGATCCGGAATTCTGACAAGTTATAGATCATACAGCCGAAGAATGTATAGAAAAGTCGATGTAATAATGCTAATGTAATAATTCTTTTTTTTTTTTAAAAGCAGACTAGATCACTAAAAGTTTCAGATATGACAGGATCTAACATATGACAAGTCATAGAGCATACTTTCGATAGTATTATAGAGTAATAAGGGGGTTGAGAAGAGAGAAGATGATATAAGAAATGCTTTAATGGAAAATGAGATGATCTTTGGCTTGCTCTTGAGATGGCTAAGACAAAAATGCACCATGACCAACTCGGGTTGGATTGTAAGATTGAGGTGGTTTGGAAGAGGCTAAGAGGTGGCTAAAAGATCGGATCTTGAAGGCTTGGAGCTCCCTTTCACTCTCACTCTTCCCTTTGAAAAATTTAGAAAATGGGATTGTTGAGTGAAATGAGGAGAGATAAAGGCTATTTATAGTCTTTTGTGATGACATTTTAGTAATTGTTGGGTTTGTGAAGGATAAAAGCTGACATGACAGCTTGTGATTGGTTGAAGAGAGAGAAATACATGTGATATGCTCTTATAAACTCTTAGTGTTTGGTAAAAAGGTAAATAAAGTGAACTTCAGGAGTAATTCTACATAAAAGTTGACTTTGGAAGGGAAGATAACTGTGTGCTCAGAGGGGACACCTGTCAAATAAGGAGCGACACTTATACTACCGTTGGCGGTAGTCAGACTACCGCCCATCCTGGGTTCCCTCCGGGCTTTGACCAGTGGGCTTGCTTCGGGATCTTAGCTCGGCCTAAAGTCTGTTTTTAGATGTTTGGCTCAAAATAGCCGGGTGTGTTTTCGAGAATTGTATTAATTTTCAAGTAGACATTGGCTTGGGTGGTGGTTAGGGTTTAGATTGGGGTTTAGCCTAAGGTTAGGGTTTATACTAGGGTTAGGATTTAGGGAATGGTTGGGGTAGGTTAGGGTTAAGGTTTAGGGCTTGATCGGGATTTTCAAGTTGTCTTTGCTTTCTTAAGATGCTAGCCTGAGTGGAGTGTCTACAGTCGTGTAGTGCTTAAACGGTCGCATTGATAATGTATATTTTACTCATTGGTATTTATATTCATTATCAATCTTGTTGCATTTTTATAAGAAAATTAATTTTTAAAATAAAATATTTATTTTTATAAATTAAATAAATATATTGGCATAAATAACCCACATAAGATAACAGGAGAAAAATTTATAGAATTTCAATATAACTTCGAAAGCTAGCCTCTTATTGACCGGAGAAGCGTTGTAACACTAAATGGACCAAATAGAAAAGATCCCTGCATCCTTTTGAAAATATCTGACAATTTAGTTCAAATTAAGGGGAATAATGAAAATAAAATTTCCATGGATCATCTTGGCCCACCAAAATCTAATAGGTGGATTTAATGTCTACTAAGATAGCATAAATACCTCAAAATGCAAGAAAAAAGTACTAGCGTGAATGAAATTCTCACCAATCCTCAAAAGTACTCTTATCAACCAAGGCAACAGTTATCACCCAACAAACTTTGAAAAATGCAAAAAAGTGTCACATCAACACCATTGGGAATAAAATTTTCATTGTCATAGTTTATAAAATAGCATCTCATTCTCTTCATTTTCATCGATTTGGCAATGATTTCAATTATTCCATATACGCTAATGGTGCTCAATAGCACTTAGGTCGGCCACTGAAAGAGGGAAAGTGCAGTTGTAGTCAGTCTTTATTATATTTGATGTCTTAAATCAAGTCAGATATAAGGCATGTCGATGCCATCGACAAATTGTTTGATGTCACATTCTATGGCATCGAACAATGCTCGATCCCATTGAGATTTTTCAGATTTTCTGCAGTTGGTCACTGAACTATTAGGGCATTTTTTCAATGTCATCAAAAGTTTTTGCACAAATTTACATAAAGTTGCATATTTGCGGGATTTATTTTCCAATTTTGATTGAGATTCTCCTAGAGGCTATACAAATGGGTGTAAACGGAACTGAGAGATATGACTATGGTTTTTAATTCGTCTAAGGGGTTTCAAGGGTGTAGCAATAGTGAGATTCAAGGTTGTTTGAATCGGGTAAGCTCTTTCTCTTTGTAATTTATGCTTTCATAGTGATCTTCTGTCATTTTGTGCGATGATTTTTTTTTTTCAAAAGGTGTTTTTCCATGTTAAATTCATTGTCCTCTTAGTAATTGGTTTGGGCGATTAGATTACCCTCATAGATTCATCTACATGTGCTTCCGCGGTCCCCCAATAGTCTTTTGGTTGAGAAAGTTACCCACCTCGAAGGTTCTATAAAAATGAATTTTCCACGTTAGAGGGCTATCAATTTTCAATGAAGTTCAATGATTTTCGGTGTAAAGTTAAAATCATTGATGTTCAACCATCTCTTTCCATATAAGAGTACTTGGTTTCCCTATTTATTCCTCACATCTCCCAAAGTTCCATTGACACTCACATATATTATTCACACTTTCTTCTCTTACGTACTCTTTATACTTTGCTATTTTTATTTCGACATTTGTTACTTAATCCTCATATGTAATTGTCTGTGGAACTTTTTAGATTTATGAAAAATTCAAAATCCCTAATCACTATTATATAGTCAATGTAATTCCTCGAATCCTATGACTCCAATGTGGTTTCTAGTCGATCAGATCCTAGGCTTAATTAGCTAAAGACAACTCAAAATTCCCTAATCACTATTATATTGTCAATGCCACCCCTATTAGTCATTGCAAGTAAAGGAGAAAGCAAAACCAACCGTGGTGGCACGGCCTGCTCTACATGTGACTAGGGTTCCACAATTACATGTGGAAACTGTTTTTAAAAATACTCATTGAATTAGTGATAAGAGGAGAGGGTTTTGCCACCATAACTTGGGTTCAAATCTTTACAAGGGCACTTTTTGGTGTTGTATTATACGGAGGTATGCATTCTCACAAGGAGTTTAAAAAGCTTAATCTTTTTGGCATATGGTTCGGACCATCTAATCTAAGGTACACTTAGGGAGTGAAATGGGGTCTAAACTATGGTTAAACTCACTAGAGTCTAGCGTTCTAACCACGCTATTGGTTAAGTGTCTCTGACACATGGTACGTGTGGCATTAGGGCATGTTTGGCCGAGCGGATTGGAAGGGGTTGAATGGTATTAGGGTGGATTGCATCACTTTCAAGGTAATGATGGTTGTGTCAGCGGATTGCTGCAAGATCCATGGGATTGCTATATCCCAGGATTAGTTCACCGAGTCTGTTTGGCCCACCAGTCCAATCCTGGGATTGCACCTTCCAATTGTTGGATGTAGGCCAGTGGGGCCCACTGGTGAGCAATCACTAGTGGGTGGGTCCCACAAGTTTAGGCTTCTTCCGGCCTTTTTCATTTTCTGTTATATTTCAAATTCAACTTTGAATTTGATTTATGATAGGAGATAGGGATAAGACCAGATGATATGGTCTCATCCAATCTTATGCACTCTCATTCCTTTCCTATATTAAGGATGAGACTCTCTCTCCTGTGTGACATCATAAGTAATACCGAGAGTATATGGAGAGAGATATAGTGTGCACAGTAGTCTGTCCATTTTGGCTTGTCCTTGGGACGATCTAATCCATAAATCGCAATCCGAGACCACTTATACCGTAGGATCAGAGGTGTGAATAGATCCATCTGCTCCAGTAGTAGATAGACGGACCATTAGAGCATCAATCTTCTACTTTGTGAGGGTTCCAAAACTCGTGTAGATCGTCGGATCTTGAGGGCTCACCTTCCACGCTTCACTATAGTGGTATCAGAGCATGTTTAATGGCGGATCTCCGATTATATTCATCTAAAAAGGTAAGTAACCCATCCTTTCTTTTTGGATTGGAATCCATGTGTATGATGGATTATATTTTGCAAACATGTAAATCCAATTATGATGGACTAAGGTGATCATGTAGACCTTTATGATTCCATTTCGTAAAATATTCATTAATAGTTGTTGTATTGAACTACACCACTTAAACAAAGGCATGCTCACCTACGCACGTGCGCACCTTTGCACACGTGTCATGGATGTTGAATCCGAACGATCCATAAGATGCGGAATCCCATGAAACCTCAGGAGGGTGAATTTTCACCCTGATCTAAGATTATAGTGGGCCATAGCAAAAAGAAATTCAAATCAAGGGAAGAAACTATTTGAATCTATTGGCCCACCAAAGTTTTGGATCGAAGTAAAAAATTGGTACCATGGGATTTCATGAGATTTTACTTCTTGTGGACCGTTCAGATTTTATAGACTCTTCAGAAGTGATGAGTTCTCAAAAAGGTTCGTATGTAGTATGTACGACCTGGTTCGCAGGCAAGCATTCCGTCACTTAAATATAGCTGCAAGTACGCCTCTCTCTATAATTGTATAGAAATGTCACACACTCTATAGCTGCTATGCAGATGTACACGTCTGTACACATGTTGACTGCTGTGCAGATATACACATTCTACACACATGTTGGCTAATGTGCACATGTGCATGTCAATACACCTGATGGATGATGCGCACATGTACACGTGTTGGCTGTATACGTGTTGGTTATTCTGAAAGAAAGCTTCTGAGTTCTGATATATATAGCTGCTATATATTTATAACATGTACACGTTGGCTGATGTCCACATTCTGTACACGTGACAAAATAATGTACATAAGATGTTATATTGTAATTCATGCATGTACATCTCACCACACACCAGCTATATATAACTTCTTAATTGACATCAACAACGCATGGGTCTAATCATTAGGCAGATAACTTGTGTATTACAAATGTGGAATACCTTATGAATGGATGGTCTAGATTTGGGCAATGGCCCATCCATGGTGAGACCCACCATATAGATGGCCTGGATCTGTTACATACACGCCACAGTGGCATGTGTGTGTGATAGGATTCCACACCCATTTTAATGATGTTTCCTTTAAAATATCTTATTTATTATTGATCTAGAGTTCATTAGTGATCGAAATGATCATCAACCATGATGATCAATATTGATGAAAGGATCCATCATCAACAATGATCATTAACGGTAATGATCAGATCTATCACTAATGGTCATGATCACAGGTGAAGATTGTACTCTTTTCATATCTTAGCACTTATTTTTTCCTTTCTGATCATGATGTTAATATGTATGAGAATATTCAGCTTAATGTGTTTAGATCTTAGCCCCCTTCCTTTTTCATTAGAAATTACAAAACAAGTGAAGATTGTACTCTCCTGATATCTTGCACTTATTTTCTGATGATGATATTAATATGTATGAGAATATTCGGCTTGATATGTTTAGATCTTAGCCCCTTACATTTTTCATTAGAAATTACAAAACTTAGTGCTTAGATGCTGCCTAAAATAAAAGTTGTGCACAACCTGAATGAGAGTTTATTCTCCTTCACCAAATGATGCATGCAACCAATAATGGAAGGTTGCACGTTATACACATTTATTCTTATAAAAGCATTAAAATTATCTTAAATAGAGAACTTGATTGTTTTACACCGCCCATTCGGGTATGTGGACTTTCAGATTTCTTTAAGATGTGTTGACTACTTTTATACTTTGAAAATTTGAATAACACGTAGAAATGTTGATGATTAGTATCAATACCTTAGATCATAGCTAAGTAATGATACTCATGCAATGTACAGATAACTACTAAAGCGTTAATCGCTGAACAGCTGAAAGGACAACATTTCGACGGCAACAACTACGAAGACTAGTCCCGCGCGGTACGATGCCTTCTAGACGAGGACGACATATTTTACACACTCGATGTAGTTCAATAGGAACCTATCTTGGCTGAAAATGGAAATTTATAAGAACATAGGGTTGCGATAACTCGCTATAATAAGTAGTGAAAACAGAATCGTTTAGCTCGTAATGTCCTTCTTAACACTATGCATAAAGAACTCATACCTACATATGAAGTGCATGAAATCGCTAAGAAATAATGGGAAGCACTGACAAATGCCTATGCGCAAAAGTCAGATGCGAGAGCTTGGTCAATGAAATTAGAATTCCAGGAGTGTAAGATACCTGTCGGCTACCCCATTAAAGATCAAAATCGTTAGATGAAGCAAATGATAGATGCCCTTAGGAACGTTGGGTGTAAATTAACTGAAAATCAGAAGATTATAGCCATGCACCATTCCTTGCTTGAATCTTGGGCCCAAATCAAAAAAATTCTGAACCATACTGATTTTATCACTACGTTCAGAGACTTTTGTGGCCACTTGGTAAGTGAGGTTGAAATGAATATAATTCAGTCAGGTTCAGCCAAGGCCTTTATAACAGAGACCCATAAGCGAAAAGCTAACAATAAACGGTCTAAAGCTCACAAGAAGACGAAGAAGAATAATCAAGAACAGAAGACTACAACACCTCCTCCAAATCTCAAGAAGGGAAATGGAAAGAAGAAGTAGAAAAAGCTAAATATAGTCTGCTTTGTCTGTGAAAATTTCAGCCATTATGCTCAGCAGTGTGCCCATAAAAGACGGTAATTTCTCAGTCACTGGATACTTTATATGTAAGCGTTTGTTCTGAAATCCTTTTCGTTGATACTATATCTAACGAGTGGATTTTAGATTCAGGCGCAACAAAGCACGTGACGAAGAGTCGTCGAAGACTCGATGAATTTTGACCTGTAGTGTAACATCCTGAAAATTGGGGGGTCGAGCAAAAACTCAACTTCCGAGTTTCAAAATATTATTTATGCAACATAAATGCGTATGGTTGAATGTTGTCTGTGTTAATGTATCAAACATGAGTGGGATTACGCCAGAACAGCATATCATACTCCAGAAATAGTTAAATTAACAAGCGGAAGACTGTGATAGTATGTATAACATATTTAAACTATTGTATGTCTCCAGAGTATGAACATGTTACCAGGTTATATAAATACATGTATACTTCAAAATAGAAAGAAAACATATATATGAGTGCTCTGAAGATATAAAATGACAAGTGTCAAGGCATCTAATCAACCTCCCTATAATCCCGTCAATCAGAACACGCGTAAAGGAGTGATCCTCCTCATCATCAACATCATCAAGTCCGGCTCTGCTTCGCAGGCCGCGCCATCATCTGCAATCACAAAAAGGTCTGGTGGGTGTCCAGGAACACCGTCCCGTAACGTGGGAGTGAGTGATCAACTCAGTAGGATAAGAGAGTAAAGATTAGCATGTTCACAAATCAATCATACGATAATAGTAAAGCAGTAAATCAGACAATCCTAATACTGTTGTTAATGCAACATGACATGACGTGATGTATGTCCTCACCGACGATCTCCCTCATACGGCACCATCTTACGACCGCGGCATACAATCGACCCTCAAGTGCTCCACATCTTCCAGGCACATGCAATGGTATGGTGATATAATTTTCGAGTTGTTATTAGTCCATTCAAACAGAAGGATTGAAAAACTAAGGTACTTCCCTTATATCAATCCCAACACAGATCCTGTATAGGGTCGTCACTCCTAGTAATCTCATACGAGGTATATTTTGTAGGTCGCTGCAAGGGCTGTCAGGGCTATTACACGTACTCGTTGCTCCGCTCCCCCATCACCTTATCAATACAGGCCTACTGTACTCTACTGCTACTGAAGGGTCGTCGCCTCCCGTAGACTCAGAATATGCTCGCGGTCACTACAAAGGACTCGTCGCCTGATCAGTGTAGGCCGACAGCAAGAATATAGTGTCTCATACCACCATAATCTGCTCACGAGACTAGGTGCTCACTGGTCACTACGGGGAGGTTTGTGGCCCCAACGTAGGCCGACAGCTCGACCACGGTGTCCCATACCATCATGCCCGGCTCATGAGTCTTCGTGGATCAAGGTACCATGGTTAACAGGGTTTACAATGGTAAGTTCAGTACCCTAGGTTCAAGCAGTTATGACTCATGCAGGGTGAACATACAACGGCCAGTCGGGTTACTTGACGGGCTCGACTAGCACGATCGCATCTCAAGTCGAACGACATGAAGTACGTAAAACACTTCGTGTGGCCTAACCACTGCCGCCAACTCCAGAATACGACTCGCGTTCATCGACACGTTGTTCGTGGCCAAGATCAGCCAACCACGAATTCACTCGGTTACCGACTGCCTGGACTAAGTATAGTCCCAAACAATTATGGAATCACATCAGCAAATCATATGAGAGTATTGGAATTGAAATACAACCATGTGAGCATGTTAACACATGTCATAACATACAACTTAAGTAAATCATCAAGCACATACATTTCATGCATATAATGAAATCATGCATATAGTCAACATGTAGGAAATCATTTACGTCAGCATATTAATTGAGAAATCAGTCACAAACTAATTCATAACACCATTTAATTCAATACATACTAATACAAACATTTATACAAACACTTACACTACACACTTAAGTCTACATTTAGTATGTCGACCCGAAGTGCGCATTTAAACGAATCTCTTCGCCAAACTAATTATGCACGTATTCCTAACTTTCTAATGCGACAATAAACCATGTCAATCACATCAGCAAAATATGAATGAAATCAGTACTTTCTACAAATGACTAAAATGCCCTAAATCTCATATTCTTCGTTGGTTTACGAAACAGGAAATGGATAGCATGTTGTACATGTCAAACGGCGATGCCGTCGATAATCTACTATTAAACGACATTGAAAGCATTGGAAACCGTCAATCAAAGCGTCTAAAATCCTCACCTTGTCTCTTATGGATGCGTGAATTTGAACGGAGCGTATACGCTTCGTCTACGGCGATAAAAGAACCTAATTTACGAGTTACGTCAGCTAACATGCTATGAATCCTAGTAAACCTCAAATCAGCAACTTATAGGGTTATTTCTTACCTGAAAACACGGAGGAATCGCCGGCTAAGTGATGGAATCGTGTTGCTTAGGCCCTTGCAACAGGTGGTGCAAAGGCGGAAAAATTCTCCTCCGATCTCTCTCACAAACTCTCACCTTTTCTCTCTCCCAATCTAGGGTTTCTCTCAAATTCGGATGAGAGAGAGGAGTGAGGGTTTCAACCCCTTTTATAAGCCCAAACTTGCCCGAAATAGGCTCGGGAACAAGGTTCACTTGGGGCATATCCAAATCAGGGCTGTTTCGGTCCAAAAGATGATTTCTGGTGGTCCCCTGGCCGAATGCGATCGGACTTAAGCTCATACATACAAGATCTAGCATACATCAAGTTTTCAGTCCGGCAGGGTTCGTAGATCGCACGTGGCGGTCCAGTTTCAATTCAGCGGTCACCGCACGTAGATCAGGTCTGCAAATCTCATGATATGAAATAGAAATTTTTCCTGATCCGAGGGTATAATTTGGCTGAATTCTAACGGTCAGAACGCTTAATACTGACGCGTCAAGTCGTGTGCCAGATTTGAATTTCAAATTCTAAATCTGTCCTTATTCGCACTCTCTTCAGTCCGGGCTCAATGAAATAGCCTATGATTATCGGTTGGACTTGATTTTTGAAATGATTATCAAGTCCAGTTAGGCGGTTCTAACGGTCTAAGTAGCAGGTATCGGACTTTCGACGCGCGGTCTAGATCCAATACAAAGTTTCAAAGTGGTCCAGAGAACAAACCTGCTTAGAGTTTGATTCGAGGTTATAGAGTATTATAGAGTCATTGGTTATACTCGATTTGGGTCTTGTAGAACGTATTTAAAGTGATCGGGACTATTTCCTAGCTACTCCAGCGTTGCGCTAGGTAACTTACTCTTATTTTCTAAAGGGATTAATCCTAAGTGGTTTCTTTGGCTATGGAATTGGGTTCTAAGCGATTTTCTAGGTGTTTCAATTGACCCACTGCCTAAGGACGTCAAATCCCAGATTGGCCAAAATCCGGAGTGTTACATGTAGCCAAGGGAAGTTACAAGCTATACATGGACAAAATGCTGTTGAAGACGTACCAGGGATTGACGTTCTCCATCTCCGTACGTGCATAAGGAAAAAAAATCCTCCGTGATACTCTTTATGCACCGGGGATGCGTCGGAATTTAATTTCTGTTTCTAGGTTATTATTTGATGGTTTTGATATTCGATTTTTCGGGATAAGAGTTTCTTTAAAACTGAATAACCTCATCTTTGCATAGAAAAATTTAATTTCAGAATTATTTATTTTGGACATAGATTGTGATAATGCACCTCTTGCTTTATCTGTTATGTCGAATGAAACTGTAGGATCTGAATTTCTAAAATGGCACGGAAGTTAGGTCACATCGAAAAGGATCGTATGACAAGACTAGGACGTTCTAGTCTGTTAGACTCCTTATCTAAAGTTGATTTGTTATTTTGTGAACATTGTGTGTTCGGGAAGACTTCGAAGAAACCTTTTTCCAAAGCGGCTAGGTCCAAGGACATACTAGAGATAATCCATTCAGATATATGTGGACCCTTCAATATACATGCCAGAAATGGATGTCAATACTTTGTCACTTTCATTGACGATTACTCGCGCTATGGATATGTGTATCTCATCTCACACAAATCTGAGGCTTTTGATTGTTTTCTTAAATTTAAAGCTGAAGTGAAAAATCAGCTTGAGAAAAAAATTAAAATCCTTCGATCTGATAGAGGTGATGAGTATACATCTTGTGAAAACGTTAGAATTGTTCGGCAGTACACAATGGCTTACACACCACAACAAAATGGTGTTGCAGAGAGAAGGAATATGACACTATTGGACATGGTTAGATTGATGATGGCACAAGTCAATCTCTCTACCACATTCTGCAGAGACGCACTGTTAACAGCCGTTTATGTCCTTAATAGAGTCTCATCCAGATCCATTCCTAAGATCCCATATGAGATGTGGTCTGAGAGGATTCCTTCTCTAGCCAACCTACGCCCTTAGGGATCTCTGAGATATGTTTTGCTGCCTACTCCGCATAGATGAAAACTTGATAGTAAAACTATTGAATGCGTGTTTATAAGATACCCTATGCATTCAAAGGGATACGTTCTAGTTTATGAGGACCATGGATGATGGATTGAGATAGAATCCCGGAACGTGACCTTCGTTGAAGCTAAATACCTAAGCCGAATGAAGCAAAAAGTTTTATTATAATTTTTTGAAATACCTGATGTATCTCAGGAGAGTGCGAGTTCTACTTCTCCAGATGATGATACTCCTATAGTTCATCAGGACAGTGGGAGGACATCTCAGTAGGCTCTTGAGTTACGTCGAAGTAAAAGAGGATTGATTCCCTAAAGATACTTCGATATTGAGGGACAAATATTCTCTTGTGTTGCAGTTGATGATGATGAACTTGATTTATATCAGGATGCATTATTATTTTCTAACTCCGCTGATTGGGTAAATGCTATGGACGAAGAGATCGCTTCTATAGAGAAGAATAAAGTCTGGAAACTTGTTGATCTACCTTCCAATCGCAAAGCAATTGGTAACAAACGGGTACTAAAGATCAAAAGAAAGGCAGATGGTACACTAGACAAGTATAAAGCACGATTAGTTGTTAAAGGTTTTACACAACAAGAAGGCATAGATTACAAGAAGACCTTTTCACCTGTTGCAAAGTTTTTCTCAATCCGCATGATCTTGTCCATTGTCGCAAGTTTAAACTTAAAGTTATATCAGATAGATGTAAAGACCGCATTCTTAAATGGTGACTTGGATGAAGAAATATACATGCAACAACTCATGGGTTATGTGGATAAAAAGCATCCAAAGAGAGTCTGCAAATTGTTGAAATCTATATATGGGCTGAAGCATTCTTCAAGACAGTGGTACATAAGGTTCCACTTGGCCATCACTACTTTTGAATTCACGATGAGTGAAGAAGATCATTATGTATACATGAAACGGTTTGGAAGATCTTTTCTGATACTATCTCTATATGTAGACGATATCCTGTTAACTGGTAATGACAAACAATTGTTGATATTGGCTAAAGATTGGTTATTCTCGAACTTTGAGATGAAAGACTTTGGTGAAGCCAACTTTATTCTTGAGGTAAAAATTATAAGGGATCGCCCTAAGAAATTTTTAGGCTTGTCTCAAGCAACCTATATACAAAAGATGTTAGAGCGGTTCAAGATGGAAAATTCAAAAGCTGTTGAAACGCCTATGGATAAAGCCACCAACCTAGACAGGAAATCGTGTCCCCAAACTCAAGCCGATAAATTGGCTATGTCCTCAGTACCTTATGCTAGCGCAGTAGGGAACTTAATGTATGTTATGTTTTGCACCAGATCGGATATTAGCTATGTAGTTGACATAGTTAGTCGTTATCAGAGTAACCCGGGACAGTCTCATTGACAAGCCGTCAAACACATATTTCGCTATCTCAGAGGAGCAAAAGACCTAATGTTGTGTTATAAAGGTACAAGCCTCGAGCTCAAAGGATATTCTGATGCTGCTTGGGGTAATGACGCCGACGAGGGAAAGTCTACTTCAGGATATGTTTTCTTACGCAGAGGAGGAGCTACTTTATGGTCAAGTAAGAAACAGACATCCACAGCTCTTTCATCTATAGAAGCCGAGTATACTGCATGTCGTACTGCAGTTCAGGAGTGTGTATGGGTTTGCAGATTTCTATTGAGTTTAGGTATTGTACTGAGTGTTCGTCAGACTATATCGCTAAAGATAGACAATACTTCTACCATTGACTTGACAAAGGACCCTAAACACCACTAGAAATCTAAGCACATTAAGATCAAGTGTCATTATGTTCATGATCAAGTGAGAGATAAGAAGGTCGCCTTGAACTACATTCCTACTAAGGATACGATGGCTGATCCCATGACAAAACCTATAGCTAGAGATCTATTTTAGGTTCACGTCAGGCAGATGGGATTGAGAAAACTTTGATTGATGTACTTGTTTTATAATACATTTGATCTTTCATTAATGAATAATATATTCCATTTATTTAGTATTAAACACTTATATAAACTAGAAAAGTAGATCATCAGCATTTACTTAAAAATCATGTAGAATTTCTATTTTTGTCGGTAGGCCGGTCACTCACTCGCATGGGTTGACCAACCTTGAATGTATAAGAGAGGTACATTTGGGGATATGTTTATACATTAAGATATGAACTTCTTTTTATTTCGAATAATAAATGATGAGGATATGAGTGAGTCGTATCCGCCTACAATCTTATAAAGATTAAAGATGAGACTGATAAAGTCGAATAATATAATCGCACCATTTCGTTACATACAATCAATGTTATGGCCTGAACTTAAAGCCAGGTCATGAGGTTATGAGATGAGTCGTACCTCATGTAGAATGACCTGCGTATTGTAAACCCGACATTCTCCTAGCAATGTCTACTTCACGACGTGGATTGTAGTTACGTGTTGAGACCTTTTACCTACAAATTACTTTGATTCGATCTAATCATTTCGACATGCCAGTAGTCAGTCTCGTAGGCGACTCTTTATATCCTTAGCTACCCTCCTCTTGTGTATATGAGGATGAGATTGAGTGTCGCTACTTTATTATACTATGACGAAAGGTCCTTGATTGGCCAGACTCAGTTATGCTAGGAAAGCGGCTTGATTGATTCTAAATTACACATCTGTGTGGAGAAGATCCCGTGACAGCTACACCAAGTTTCTATAACTATAAATACACACTTGAAGACTTATCCGCTGGCAGTATCGAGTTGTTCTTAATAAACTTTTTCAAATAATATTTTTCTTAAAAGCACACACACACACACACACACACACACACACATATATATATATATATATTGCTTTGAATTGGTTTTAGTCGAAGTTTTCAGAATAACTCGATAAGTTGGATAAGTGCGTATGTTGGCTGAGTACTTCAGATCAGGAGTTAACTTCATCCGGTGTGATCATGCGGACTAGGACAGACATTGCAAAGCTTGGGTTATTGAGTACTAGTTAGGTAGTCACTTAGTACTTAAATACTTGTGAGAAGATTATGGTGATCCAGCTAGTCCCATGCCTCTGATTCTTTTAATCGCGATGTTTAGTCTTTGATTGTTATTAGACTAGTTAGACGAACAAATTTTGTGTCTATCCCACAATGTGATTGAGTAGAAGATGTTGGACGTAGGCCAGTGGGGCCCACTGGTGAGCAATCACTAGTGGGTGGGTCTCACAAGTTTAGGCTTCTTCCGGCCCTTTTCCTTTTCTGTTATATTTCAAAATCAACTTTGAAATTGATTTATGATAGGAGATAGAGATAAGATCGGATGATATGGTCTCATCCAATCTCATGCGATCTCTCATTCCTTTCCTATATAAAGGATGAGACTCTCTCTCCCGTGTGACATCATAAGTAATACCGCGAGTATACGGAGAGAGATATAGTGTGCACAGTAGTCTGTCCATTTTGGCTTGTCCTTGGGATGATCTAATTCATAAATCGCAATTAGGGACCACTTATACCATAGGATCAGAGGTGTGAATAGATCCATCTGCTCCAATAGTAGATAGACAAACCATTGGAGCGTCAATCTTCTGCTTTGTGAGGGTTCCAAAACTTGTGTAGACCGTCAAATCTTGAGGGCTCACCTTCCGCGCTTCCCTACACCAATCCCTTCTAATCCGTCGAACCAAACACGTCCAAGGAAAAATTGAATGAGATTATGGTGGATTGGATGGATTTTAAGGTAATGATGGTGATGTCAGTGGGTTGCTGGCAATCCCTTGGGATTGTTATATCCTAGATCAGAATCTCGTGTTTGTTTGGCATGCATGGCTAATCCCGGGATTTACCTTCCAATCCCTTCCAATCTCATCCAATCCGCCGGGCCAAACAGGTCTATCACTCGTCTTTGGGTTGTTCATCTATTTGGCTAGTTGAGTGTGAGCTAGTTCATAAATCTTTGGGCTTCCATTTCTATGGAATAGAGACTCTATAAATAAAGCCCGATGATTGGTCCTCCATTACTATTATTTCATATGTACACATGGTTATAATTATCTATGTTCCCAACCAACGTGCCTATGATGTATCACCATGTAGGTTGGAAATTACAATTAAGGATTACTCTATCAATCCCTCTCTACTTTAAAGATATCTTTTGAAATATTTTTAAATTACAGGAGTTTAACATTTTCCCATGAATTAGTGATTTGGGTAGGATGTGCTTACAGAGAATAACAATAGGCAAGATCTTCATAAATTTCATTGTAAATATGAAATATTCATATTAAAATGGAGGATGGATCATAAATGTTTCATTGTTTAACTGTCTCAATTTAAAAAAGAAATAACTCTCATAAGATAACAAATATGGTTGTTTCGTGTGAAGGGATGTGTGAATGTCCCGAAGAGGCATGAGAGTGTCTCTCCATAAAGAACATCATGTCCTTTCAAATTCTATATATCCTGGATATATTATAGTCCAAAAATGATACGCATTCTTAAAGTAAGTCATCCATTGCATGTAGTCTCGTTCATGCTCTCTTGCAATTATTCTTTTGAGTTGTGTGGCACGTGTATGTCTTCTTTTAAAGATTTGTTCAATGCTAAGAAGTGTAGATTTTTGTGTTGAAATTTTAGATATACGAATTCATTGTATCTCGAAGGCAATATACCATCTTCATTCTTTTACATATGTTGGAATATAAAAAAGGAGATCAATTCTGTATTAAAACATTGATTATTCAATTCAAGATTGGAACCTGCAAAATCCGATAATTTTGTCTTCAATTCTCTTTCTCCATCACGTTCTACAACCATTTTCCAATATGTTGGTCTTATTTAATTTTCCTTGGCTTTTGGCTATTATTTTTCGTGCCTCTAGGGTTTTGCAATTGATTGTGATATGCAATTTCTTAGCCTTATTGTTGGTGTCAATGATGGCTAAGTGGGTATATAACTCAATTGTTGAATACAAAAGTCTATTCAAATTGCAGTTATCTGCAAACTGTTACACTTTAGGACTTATTTACATTGAGAAATGTCACAATACTATTTTTATTTTTTATTTTTTAAAAAAAGTGAAGTGATTATAGATTTCTCTACCTATCTCCTAAAAGCATATGCATTTGACCATAATTGTTGTGTTTAATTTATCAACATAAAATTAAAAACTACAATGATGTCACTTACCCATTACATTAATGTTAAATAATCAAATTCTTGTACTATTGTGCTTATTAGGATTTGGGATTTCCACAAGAATCAATTGACAAGTGTAATGTTTATAATTTTCTTTTTCTATCTCCTAAAACACTTATGTTTAATTGACAATTGATTGCAAGAAATTTAAAAGGGAAGATGTTGTTTTTCCACTCAAAGGTGACTTTGTTACTGGCAACGACTACCTATGTGGAATTTGGAAAAGGGAGGTGGAAATGTAGTTGCATTGAAGGAGCACCTACTTGCTTAGACACAACTTCTTCTTCTTCTTCTCTCTCTCTCTCTCTCATCTCCAGCATAGGTAAGCCTTGACCCTTCTGTTATTATTATTATTTTTTTAATACTTATTTTCTTGTTCTTCTTTTTTGTTTTCCTTGGTTTTCCTCTTCATCATTTTTTTCTTTGGCATCCAACGTGGAAGAGACGGTTTCGGTGGATCCTTGACACCGAAGTGGGTGGGATCCTTGACTGTGAGGCCCACTATGATGTACTTGCCTTGCATCCACGTCGTCCATCCATATTGAAAGCTCATTTTAGGGCATGATCCAAAAGAGTGAAGCAAATCCAAATCTCAGGTGGGCCACAACATAGGAAATAATCTTGGCGGAATTCCCACCATTAAAAACTCCATGGGGTCCACTGGAATGTTTATCTGCCATCCATTAATAAGGTGATCACAAAGACCTGAATGAAGAGACCACACAATATCATCTTCATCCAAAAACTGTAGCCCGAGAGAAGTTTTTAACTAGCAAATACTATTGTTTCCTATAATATGGTCCACCTAAGGCTTAAATCTTTTTCATTTTTTGGATTATGCTCTAAAATGAACTTTCAATATGGATAGAGTACTGCATGGATCTAAGGAAAATACATCACGGTGGGCTCCACAACTAGGGATCCCACTCATCATAGTGGTATGGGGATCCATTGGAGCTGCACCCATTTGGCTAGTGATGTTGGCCAATAGCCACGTGGCTACTGGTTAGTGCTATATGGGCCCCACCATGTTGTATGTGTTTTATCCATTGCGTTCATCCAATTCTTTCAAATTATTTTAGGTTTATTCCAAAAATAAGGTATATCACAATCTCAAGTGGACCACACCATAGGAAAACAATAGTGATTGAATGTCCACCACTAAAAACCTCGTAGGGTCCACTGTAATGTTTATTTGTCATCCAACCTATTAATTGTCTTAAAGACCCGGATGAAGGGAAAATTCACATATAAGTCTAATCTAAAGCTTTTGTGACTCTAAGAAGTTTTTAGTAGAACGAAGTTTTAAATATGGATTGAAACACGTTGATTTTTATTTGAACAATTGAATTAATGGTCCTAGTGTCAATTGGGAAATGCCCTAAAATTGTTCTTGATTTGATGGTCCTGACCCTTTAATAAAGGGTCACTGAACCATAGGCTCCAAAATTATTTCAATTTGCTTATTTGAGTTTTTTTTTTTTTTTTTACATTATATATGTATTTCTAATATGTGAGCTTACTTTTATAACCACTAGATGATTAGTTTAGCTTAAGAATTAGTTAAATTATTCATATATGTAAGCTTAATAAAATGACATTTTTATTTAAGTTTTTTATGGATCAATCTATTTTTTAAATGATTCTGTGCTCTAAACTTTAGTTGGTGTAATATGATTATGTAACTTATTATCTGTTACTAGTTTAAAAGCCACCCAAACACAAAAATTAAATTATATGTTAATTATAACTTATATCCAAACAAAATTATATTTATTTTTCTTTAGTTGTCCCTAACTTACTAAGAATCTTCCAAACACTTCCTAAGTCTACCATCTTGACTCTTTTTTATAATTCCAAACATTTGAAGCTCATTGATGATTTGAATAATTTTTAAGGTCAAAATCGCTTACAGGAGCACTCTGTTATACTTCCATGTTGTATAAGTTTCTTTTCAAAGCTTAGACCCAAACAGTAATTTGGAAATAAAAAATATCAGGTAAATGTAGATTTTGTTTTCCCCTTCGAAGACTTGGAGGTGATGAGGAAACTCAGGTAGCCGGCTTTCCTAAGAAATGCATCACGGGCTATGATTTTCGTCATGATTATTGTTTTTATCGGAAGGGAGGGGGACTTGAAATAAAAAAACCTCAGGAGATATTGAAAATCACGTAATGTTCTCATGATTATATCATTTAGTGATTTTCCGTGAAAATATCGCGATATTTCTAAATCTTGCTGATATTTATCACAACGTGAGAAGAGAAATCCGGTTAGGCGGTTAAAGCACCTATTCCCGGGGACGCGGATTAGATACTGACAGGTTGAGTAGCGAGACTCGCTATTGAAGTGACGTCATCAAGTTTTGTGGACCCATTATAATATATGTGTTGTATTCACAACGTCTATCGTCCATTCGTTTGGAGACATTATTTGAATGCATTACTCAGAGAATGAGTCAAATCCAAAGCTTTAGTGGACCCACCATAGAAAATAGTGAGAAGATTGATGCCCACCGCTGAAACCTTCTTAAGGCCCACCATGATGCTTTTTTCAAATCCAACTTGTTCAAATGTTAAAAAAGACATTAAATAAGGAAAATACAAATATCAACTTGGTCTAAAACTTTTGTCGCCTATAAAAGTTTTTAACTGTGGTGTCACTCTCCCCACTCTTTTCTGTGATGGGGTTTACTTGAGCTTTGAATGTGATTCATTCTTTAGATTTCACTCTAAAATAATATCTCCAGATGGATGGACGGCGTGGATACAAAACTTGCATCATGATGGGGCTATAGAACTTGGTGACGTTACTTCAGTAGCCGTCTCAATGCTCAACCTGTTATTAGCCAATCCGCGCACATGCCTTTCTCTGCAAAAATAATGGCGGGAAGAAGATTTCCCGCCAACCCCTTTTCCACTGTTTCAACAGGGAATAGTATAGATTGAGAAGAAACATCGGTACTCTGGCGGAGTATGATCATCTATACACACTCAAATCGGTACTGTGACCTTCATGAAGGTACATGAATCCAAACTGACTTGTGGTGGGCCCAAATTCAGATCATAAGAACAGATTGTTTAGAGAATTCTAATATCCAGTTAACAGACATCCCTCGGTGACTTTGGACCACAGATCTGATTTCTCCAGCCGTCCATTTAATTGGCACCCAAAAGGAATAATACGATCATCAACTGTCGTAAATATTTGGGTATAATCGATCCAAATGGGACCCACAATTCAGAAGGTTCAGATTAAGATTTTCCTAGAACAAGTCACAGTGACTAGATGCATGTGTTCCAGTCCCATGCTCTGAAAATTTCCAATAGTCCCTAGCTCCGAAAATTTCCTATCTTTCCCGGGAAGGATCGCATACCAGTCGCGATTCGCGTCTTGGTGCATGAGACCATGTTTTCAATTCTGACAAGTGGGGTCCAGGGACCGAAAATCCGGACCATTGGACTGATGCATCCCACCGTCGATGGATCATACTCCAGAAATCTAGAGATGAAGACCCCAAGCTACCAATCTAGACGAAACTACTGAAGTGAGACCGTACAACATCAAAAAAAGCCCACCGTGTTGTGTGTGTGACATCCACTCCGTCCATCATTTTCGCCATCTCATTTTAGTGTGTGAAACCAAAAACAAAAACTAAGTGGGCCACACCGTAAGAAAAAGTGGGGATTAGGATGCCTACCGTTGAAAACTTATTGGGACCTAACGAGGTCTTCGTGCAGGCTGATATTTGGACATTTTCCTTCATCCGTGTGTGAATCACCTTGTGAATGGACTGGATGGCATAAGTACATCACGTTGTTCTCTGGGAAGGCTTCAACGGTGGTGTCTTCGTGTCTACTGTTCCCTATGGTGTGGCCCAATTAAATTTTATCCCAGCTTCATCTTCGGCCTCATGTTTTGACATGGTACGGATCAAATGATCTACGGATTCGATGCCCCACACACACATCGTGTATGGCCCTTCAAGGTCTGTTGTAGAAAATTCACGTCCATCTAAGTAACCAGCGAGCTGTTGCATTTCTCTTCATAGCCGTCTATTTATGTCACAGAAACAGAAATATTGAAATATTTAATTAGATCATATTTCATATCATAATCAATCCATGGTGGAACGCAACCGATCAATGGTCTGGATTACTGAATCATGGACTCCAGTACTCAGAATTTTAAACCCTCGTATACCGTGCAATGGCACCGGCCGCGTATTTTATAATTCCTCCTCCTTCAAAACGCTCAAACCTTCTTCGCAAAACCTCTCCTTCTAACCCTTCCTCTTTCATTCTCATTCCCATTTTGCCCCTCCCATAAATCTCTCTCTCTCTCTCTCTCTCTCTCTCTCTCACAGAAACTCTAACCCTAACCCTAGAAGATGCTGGAGCTGAGGCTAGTTCAAGGGAGCCTGTTGAAGAAGGTTCTAGAATCGATCAAGGACCTGGTGACCGATGCGAACTTCGACTGCTCGGCCACGGGATTCTCCCTTCAGGCCATGGATTCGAGCCACGTGGCGCTTGTGGCCCTCCTCCTCAGATCGGAGGGCTTCGAGCACTACCGCTGCGATCGGAACCTCTCCATGGGCATGAACCTCAACAACATGTCTAAGATGCTAAAATGCGCCGGGAATGACGATATCATCACCATCAAGGCGGATGATGGCAGCGACACTGTCACCTTCATGTTCGAGAGCCCCAGTAAGCCTTTTCTATTATTATTATTTTTTTTTTTGTTAGGGTTAGAAATGGAAGAAATTTAAGCTCTGATGCATCTGTTTCGTACAAATGGGGCCCATGTTTGGCTGATCCAGACCGTTGGTTTGATATGCACCGCACTGGATGGAGTATGATCCTTTCAGTCCTAGCTACGACCAAACTGCAAGCCTAGTTCTCAGGCAATTTCTCGGGATATATTGGGAAAATCTCGCTGGAAATATGAAAACTAAAATAATGATTAAAATTGACAAAATCATTTTAAAAATTTAAATATACGTGCTTGTAATTATTATCTAAACTTTTTGAAAATCTCGTGATATTAGCGTGCTAATGTCATTTGATTAATATTTTTGCGAAAATATCATGAGATTCTCAATGCTTTGGCGGCATTTGTTGCAGTGGCTATGACTATTGTTTTCAGACCTTTGTTTTCTCTCTAGCCATTTATTCCCATGCCATGATCCTATGGTCGGAATCATTTAATCAGGGAATCTTTTTAGGCATCACCCATTGGTTATGGTTTCCTTCAGATTAATGGATAAGATGCAAATTGGAAGATCAGGGCACTAATCATGGTCTGGTGCATCGAGGTCCTGAACATTTCTTGTGTACAGATAAGCAAGGTTCAAGATTTCGCCATGTGAATCCACTGCAACCGTTCCTGATATGATACAATGCATTTTGTAATCATCAATCTTTATTTAACATTGAATTTCATTATAATTATTCTTTGATGCTATGCATTTGTACAGGATTGCATTCACAACACACTCTGATGCGATGCGTTTTTACAGAATGTATTTATGGTGCATCCTGATATTATGTGATTGTATTGGAATATATCAACAATACAAACCAATACAAAGGATGGGTTTCAATACATTGCCATATTGTGATAGAAACATTTTTTTTTATTGAATCAATGAATGAATTTGTCACAATACAATCATGATATGTTATGATGCATGATAGTAATATAATTCCTTGGAACAGTCCCAAGGAGATAAGGCTCTACTGTAAATTGGAGTATGCTACACAGATTTTCATGCATGAAGGAAAGGCCTCTCTAGCCTACCTGGCCCTGTATGTCTCTTCTTTAATAGATGGGGTGGCACAACAAAAAAATAAAGATAAGGCACAAGTGTTAATGGAAGTCTGTTACACGAACAGACTTCACATGTGAATTTTCACTGCCTTGTGTTTTATTATCACGTGCATGCATCTAGTTAACTAGTCTTCTGGTCGGCTTGCCTCTCAGGCCAGACAAACATGTGTTCAAGTAAAGATCATAATATTGATATTTATCAAAAACAATACTTGAAGAGATGATTTGTAAGCATCAGAATATCTAGGTGATTTCCAACATGGACTAAACTTTCTCTACTCGTGTTTTGCAAACGACATCAAAGAAGTATTCTTTTGAATGCATCAACAAATGCATTCTAATATTTTGAACCTTACTGCAAATATTATCTACTTTTTCTTTTTTTGTCTTTTTGGGTACGAAGGAGAGAACCAAATGAGAATTCTGTTTATCCTTCTCCTTTATCTTTTACTGATATTGATCTCATATATTTCTTTATTGTCTTCTTTTTTCAAAGGTCAAGATAAGATTGCTGATTTTGAGATGAAGCTGATGGACATTGATAGTGAGCATCTAGGGATTCCGGAAGCTGAGTATCATGCCATTGTACGGATGCCATCAGCTGAATTTGCTAGGATTTGCAAGGATCTCAGTAGCATTGGCGATACTGGTATCACCACCATCATACTTTCAATAAAATCATCAGCATCATATTATATTTGTTATTATTTTAATTGATTAATTACATTTTTTTTGTGGGTGGTGGCAGTTGTCATATCAGTGACTAAGGAAGGAGTGAAGTTTTCGACTAGGGGTGATATAGGAAGTGCAAATATAGTTTGCAGGCAGAATACCTCTGTAGATAAGGTGAGTTTCTTGTCCTGCTTCGAAGTTTTTGCTAATATTCACCTGAAGATAACAGCTATTTTTCTCATGATGCAATTCGCTTGACAAGCATTAGCATTTGGACGCAAAATTGAATTATGGATCTATTTGGGAGAAATGACCAATTTGTACCTGGTATTTGCAATGAGGAGCCTATCCTCAAATTGCATTTACATTCACTTCCAATCCAACTTAAAACAAATGCAACCACAATATGATCAGTTTCCACTTTATTGCACTAAGGCATGCTTGGATATGTGGAATTCAATGGAAAAGAAAGGAATTTTTTTTTTATAATTACATAATGATGATATCCATGAGAAGTATTAAAACATAGAATTCAATTTTGAGTTTTTATTTGGCTAGCAAGTGGAAATCTCATATTTCCTCTCACAATACTCACCTAGTTTCTTGTGCCAAGAATTGAAAATAATGACGAGAGTTATGATAGCTTGGTGGAATCCACCTTTTTTCCTTGCCATCGAAACAACACAAATTGTCATGTTAAAGGAAAGTCCCTTTACCATTGTTTGGCATAGAATCCATGGTTTCATTCAATAGTGCATCCAAACATGGCAGGAAATTGCATCTTGGGGATCATCATTATCATAGCGTTGTCCTAGAAGTTTGGTGTCAACTCTACAAATACATTTTCACCAATTCGAAGACCAGCATCTTTGTATGTGTAAAATGTTGTCTAAGTGCATTCAAGTGCATCTCTGAGTGTGGTCTAAGTGCATCTGAATCAATCTAAGTATATTGCATTTAGATGAATGTAAACAGACTTACAATGCACTTACACACACTTAGGCTGCACTCAGATTCACTTGAATATGCTTAGACACACTGCACATTGTACAAATACAAAGCTTCGCATTGGATCCAGCCACTCACTTTGGATGGAAAAGTTCAATGACCAACTTCCTACCAGACATTGTTATAAGATTGTCAATACTGGTGTGCGCTCAGCAGCTCTCAGTTCTGTTTGAGGATTTACATGACTGCCCACCATTCTAGTTTTTGAACACTGTTCACCTAATCTATCATATTTTCTGCCTAAAACAGCCGGAGGAAGCTACTGTCATAGAGATGAACGAGCCTGTAACATTGACCTTTGCTCTCCGGTACATGAACTCATTCACCAAGGCAACATCATTGTCGAATACAGTGACCATTAGCCTGTCTTCGGAGCTGCCCGTTGTTGTTGAATACAAGATTGCAGATATGGGTTATATCCGGTTTTACCTGGCTCCCAAGATTGAAGACGAGGAGGAAGAAACACAGCCTCAAGCAGCAAAAAGGCCCAAGGTAGAAGTAGGGGGTGAGGACTAGAGATCAGTGTGGACTTGTTCTCTTCTATTTATTGTAACGGTTTTTTTTCTTCTTTTCTTCTTTTCTTTAATCTTATCTGTCCTTGTCTCTGAATCTTGTTTTAGTCTGTTCTCAATCTCCTATCAGTGGTGAAGGGGATTTCTAAGCTCTGGCGAGTGTAAAATGCCCCTTGGTTGTGGGAAGTGTTGGATGTTATTTTTCTAATAGTTGAACGGAGGTTTTGTTTCTAGCAACTGGCATTTGTTTACAACTGATCACCTACGGTACCACAAGCTGGGGTACCAGATCATCCTTTCCAGCAACATGCACTCGTGTAGGACATCAGTGCCATGGAAATGGTAGGTCCTACCATGAAGATCAACTGGTACACAAATCAGTCCCCTGCCAAGTTGCAGTACTGGTGCCAGTAACTGTTAAGTGATCAGCTCCCTTTCTTTATAGGGCTTTGGCTGTTCAGCATCCATATCATTTTTGCAATTTTTGATTTATTTTTTTTTTTTTCCCTCGGGCTGAAAATTAGAGGTTTGTAAGAACTATTTAAGGGCCTGTTGGGAAGCATTTGCGGGGGTTTCTGAAAGGAGGATTCTAGCCTCTCTTTTTTCTTTTTTCGTTTTTGTTTACACGCATTCACACCATTGGGATTTCACCACAATGGGTACTTGAACCCATGACATGAGTAAGGAGTCGTCTTTTCAGCTTGACTCGATGAAAGCCAATTGAGATTGGTTTTTCTCACAGCATTTTAGCACCTATTTTGTCCAGTGGGATGGTAAAACTGGGGTTTGCAAAGTGTATCCAAACCCTCATCAGAAACCCTGGTCTTGCTAAAAGCGGGGTTTATGCCTCAAAGGCCATTTTGGAGGGTTCATACAAATGCGGCTTGAAGAGTTTGCACCCATCTGCATTTCAACATTGAGTTCTTGGGTTTGAGTCTATCTTACCTATTAAAAATTTAAGAGGTTTGGGGATTAAAGCTTTCTACTACTATTATCTTACCAGTGGGTATGGCTTGTGGAGCAGCAGCTTTTGGTTGCAAGATGTGGAAGATTTCTGGAGGAGAGACTGTAAATGGGGGTTATTCGATACTCCAGTAGTGTATGACACCTCATGCTATGCAAGCATTTAGAACTTGTACATAGGCATATATAATTTCAGCTGTCCAAATTGAAAAGCCAGCTGTGAATGGGTAACAATTCAAAAATCCTCTGAGAAATCCTAACCTCCAATTAGCACACACGTTTATGAAATTCAGTCCTTGATTGCCAACCTAATTCAGCTGTGGGTAATCAAATGAGCACAACGTGTTGGTTTCTTAGCTACTTTTATGCCAAGTGTACTAGTTCTCTATGCATGTGAAAAACGTTCATGATATGCTGTAGTGTTAAAAAGCTTCATCTTTCTCCCTCCTGGGTCCTGTTGTGGTTCCTATGCCACCCCCGGTCCTTTTCTTTTAGTGCTTCAACCCGAAGCGATAGCTTAACGCTAGTGTAGATAAGATGGCTGTGCCCAAGTTCACTCAAGAATGGGAAAATTGATGTTCGGTAGAAAACACAAATTCACCTCAAATTACCTAACCATCCTTAAATAATTGGTGGTTTTAGCAATCTGTAAAGTTTTAAGTGCACAAAAAAAACCCAGTTGATTTACCCAGTAAGTTTAAGGGTCAAACAGCAAAAGCTCTCTCATAACTACTGAACTCTACATTTAATACATTCCTTCTTGGAAGTGACTTTGCTCTTTTTTCAAAAGAAAAAGTTAGGAAAATGAAATTGATTCTCTCAAATAAACAGTCTTGCGGGGACATACCAGCCATACTTTATGAGGGTGAGTGCTAGGTGGTTAAAAGTAACCAGGAATTGGAGAATGAATGTTGCATAGACGGGGATGTTGAGAAAAATGTGTGGGAAAACCAACAAGGATAGAATCATGAATAAGGTCATTCGAAGCAACCTAGCAATCCCAACAAGAGTGATGAAGAGCATATTGATATGATTTGGTGGTGTGGGGAACAAAAGATCAGAGATGCCTTCGATGTTGAGTGAACAATGAGTAGGGTTGTAGGGCTTGAAAAGAGGACGAAAGGAAGAACTAAAAAGACTTGGGTTGAAGTGGTGAAAAGGGATATGAAGGCTTGTTCACTTACCAAGGATATGGCCCTAGATAAGATTAATTGACCAATTGGGATCTGTAAAGTTGACCCTAAATAGGTTTTTTTTTTTTTTTCTTTTCTTTTTTTAAGGGTAACTCAAAATTTTATTGAAACCAAGAGGAAAGAACATACAAAAAGGATAATAAGAGATCATCCAACTAATAGAACCGAGACTGAAACCCCAAGCTACACTCAAGAAGCTCCAACAGGCCCCCTTAAACAGATTGGTAACTGTAGTCTATTCTACAGCTAGCCAGCCTTTATCAACACATGCTCCAGAGACGCTGCCATCTTCTTCAAAAAACCTGTTGTTCTGCTCTAACCAAGCCACCCATGGAACAGCTAATACAGCAGGGTGTCAGATCAACATTTTCTTCTGACCAGAGTGTGCAAAGTGCCACATCGACAAAAGATCCCCCACCTTTTGGGGCATCACCCAGCTCGTTTCAAACAAGAGGAATTTATCCCAAATCACCCTGGGAGAAGTTTCTCCCAAAGCCGACCCCAAATAGTTGGAGCAAAGGTACGATGATGATGATGAAACAATGCAATTATGTCAAAATAACATGAAAAAGAAGGAAAAACAAGGAAATAAGAGAGCTTATAAATCCTCAACAACATTCAGAATCCTTTGGAAAGAAAATGCATAAAAGTGTGCGAGGATGAAAAGGCAGCTAAATTCATCAACACAGTTCATCAAGTAAACACCCAATCATGAGTGTATTAGCTCAAGTAATTCAACTAAACTCTCAAGAAAAAAGATCAATTGAATGAAGGTTGGCTTACCCTATCACAATTGCTGGCTAATTTCCGCCTTCCCTGCCGCTCTACATTGCTCAAGGTTACAGTCCACTATAAACTTCAACATTCCTACCATCTTTGTATAAAGATGTTGATTAAGATATCGACCCCTTGAAGGGGGGTACAATGCTACAGAGACGTGTGTGAGAGCCGAATGACTGACATGTTAATGCAGAAATATCGCAAGGGTAGTTCTTTACCAGATCATGAATATTGTCGGGCCATGGAAGATTGGTCCAAAACACATGTTGGGATATCTGTGGGCTTGAAAATGTTCTTCATCACTCAAAAATTCTTTCCCCAGTTGAGAATACTAAAAACACAAGCGAACTGAATATGCAGAGGAACCCTGGAATGCAGAACACAGGTTTCCAGCTTTCCGGACTTGAAAGATCCATATGGGCAGTTTTAGCAGATTCGAGAATCCAGCCCGTGAGCCCAACCCCGACAATGCCGGCCACCGTCCCTGCAGTATTGGAAATCCCCATCACTATTCCCGCGTATCTTGGAGCAACATCCATGTGATTCACAGCAAACCCAGCTCTCCCTAGTGCCAAGAAACCAAGAGAAACTGACGAACATAACACAGCACCACCGGAATTTCTGAAAACAGGGAGTGCCATCAATGCAATAGCAGCGACGACGAACCCGATTGTGTTCAAGAACTTCCGTGTCATGGTCACGGACAAGATCCTTCTTGTGATCAGATGATCGGCAACCACTCCACCTATGTTGGAGAATAGGAACATGTTTAGATAAGGCAACATCTTCGACGAGCCCATCTCCTGAAGACTAAGTTGAAGGCCTTGTTCGAAGTACGTCGGGAGCCAATTCATGAGCACGTATAATGCATAATGAAAAGTGAAGTTATTCACTATGATCGCCCAAATGGGCCAGCTGAGAATTAGTCTCTTCCATGGGATTTTGGCAACGTGGGCCCTGCTTTCCCCATTTTCCACTTTTGTCTTCTGCAAGGCCCCTTTGTTTTCTTTTAAATCTGTGACTGGCAACGAAGACTTCCCAAAGCCAACAGCAGTTGCTTTCTGTTGATCTAAATGTGATGGGTCACTAGCGAATTTGAACCAAAGAAGCGACCAAATAGCACCCAATGCTGCTTCGGCTAAAAAAACTGATCGTGGGCCCTTAAACTTCACCAAGCTTGGCAGGATGAGCATGCCAGTTGCAGCACCGAGGTACATGCCTGACATTGTGACGGAAACAGACCGTGAGCGTTCGTAGGGTGGGACCCACTGTGCTAGAACAGTGTGGATGGATGGAAAGATACAGCCCTGCGCCACCCCAACAAGCAACCGAGCAATTACCAAGATCCGGACTCGGCTAGGGTCGAGTGGAACTAGAGCAGAAGTGGTTGACCACAACACGAATGAGAGAAGCAAAACGTGCCTCCCCCCTATGAGCTGTGCAGCCCATCCTCCAGGCAGCTGTGAGATAGCATATCCATAGTAGTAAGTCGACAGTATCAGGCCCTTGCTTGATTGGTCCACCCCAACAGCATCTGCAGCTACTGTGTAAGCAATCGGGAAGCCCACGCGTTCGATGTAGCAAATGCACGTGCAGATGGACATTAGAAAAACGATCAAGTACCGCTTTGGGAATTTCATGGTTGTCATATTTCACTTCTCATAAGCATACAATCACATGTAGCTGTTCGAGTTTGTGTGTAATTCTACCATGTCTGTATTACCTCAAACAAGAATATCCTAAGGGCATATTCTCACAAATCCCAATTAAAAAGGAACAGAATAAACCTGAAAAAAGAAAAGAAAAGAAAAAGCAAAGAACAAAAGAGAAGGATAAGAAAAACATTGTTTGGGGAAGAAGCGGAAGACTATCAGATATTTCAAATTCTTTTGTTTAGGTACTAGTTATGATGCCAAGATATGGTTACTAACAGGGACTCGGAGACAATAATGCAATAGGACTCTTCTCTAAAAATGACAGTGACATTTCCTTTGTAAATGTAATGAAAAATGCCCTCAAATTGCAGTTGCAAGTCCAACTCTAAAGTAATGTATTGGCAAGTTGGACCCCAATCCCTTGATAGAAATGGTAAGGAGGTAACCACATTTCAGCAATTTCCAATTTCATTAGATCATACTTGCAATTTAATTCGATGGTGCATCGAGACCCAACCCAAGTTCAGGTCAGGTTCGTCCGTGTTGTCAAGGCTGTTGCTAACAGGGACTCAGAGACAATAATGCAATAGGACTCCTCTCTCGAAATGAGAGTGACGTTTCCTTTGTAATTGTAATGAGAAATGCCCTCAAATTGCAGTTGCAAGTCCATCTCTAAAGTAATGTATTAGCAAGTCGGACCCCAATCCCTCGATAGAAATGGTAAGGATGGTAACCACACTTCAGCAATTTCCAATTTCATTATATCATACTTGTAATTTAATTCAATGGAGCATTGAGACCCAACGCAAGTTTGGATCAGGTTGGGCCGTATTGTCAAGGTCCTCCAGTTGGGTTTGGGTTGAAAAATGCCAGCCTGAATTGAATTCGGTCTGGGTATAGGTTAAGAAAAATCAGGTTGGGCTAGGTTGGGTTTGGAATAATCACATGCATTTGGGTCAGGTCGGGTCAAGTATAGAGGACTTCAGGTTGGACACCTCAGGTTGGAATTTGGGTCGGGTTATGTTGCAGGTTGGATCCTCTTGAGGTTGGGATGGGCTCGGGTTGACCTTCAACCCAATCCAACTTGCCTGAGTTGCACGCCTAGTACGCGAAACACAGAATCTAAGAGAAAATGTTAGTAAAAAACAAAAATCTAATACCCCAAGGCTTGTTTCAAATGTATCTACTAGCATTTTAGGAGTAAACAGTACCAGTATCAACAAAATGTCATGATTGACAGAGCCAGTGAGCACATGCAGAAAATGGTACCTTTGTACTAAACACCATGAAATATCACATCATGCCGAGGAAAAGAGATTGAAATCAATGCTTTGAATAGTAGAAAAAACTAACACAGTATGGAAAATGGGCTAGGCATAATAGAAGATTGTTGTAGCTGAAGATCATAGTGGTCATCCATAAATCTTACCAATGTTGTTTGGAATCATGTAAAAATGTTACTAGCCCCAGAACTTTTGTCTACTAACCCAAATTTCACACAGAAATAAATCAAGTCCTCCATTACTAGATGGAAGCCCTTATGGTTTTTCAGACGGTAATTATAGAATCTAACAATGGGACCCCCAACAATGCATTATAGATTGGTCTTATGAATGGCGAAACAAGGTTCGTAAAGCTGATACCAAATAGCTGGGACAAGGCTGTGATGGTGATGGTGATGGTGATAATCTTGATGTTGAAGAAGCTCCGAGTCACAATACCAATCATCTCATATGCAATGGTATCAGTGAGCATTGCAATCATCCTAAGCAAGCCGTTCTCAAGAGGCTGATATGGGGCTGAGAAGGAACAAAGAACCAATCAATCATGAGAGTTCTTACTGGCAAAACGGGATTCCTAAAGCTGACCCCAAAATAGCTAGGACAAGGCTACAATGACAACAATGATGCTGATGTTGAAGAAGCTCTAAGTCACAATATCTTCTTCTTCTTCTTCTTCTTTTAAGCGACTAAGTCACAATATCAGTACTCTTATATGCAATGGTATTGGTCAGCCTTGCTATAATCCTAAGCAAGGAAAAATCCAATGTAATTTGCCTTTGATTGATGCTATTCTCAAGATTGCTTAATGCAATTAACAGAGATGTTATTTGAGGCTGAGAAGGGCCAAGCAGCTTCATAAGCCAGACCAAGGAAAAAGAGAATCCAAAATTGGGATTGTGGGGGAGAGTAATTGCAGCATAAGATTCAATTATTTCCAATAAGAAATTATTCAAATTTTAAGATTCAAATAGAACTGCATACGATTTTGAAACACTGAGCAATGAAGAATAATTGCCCAAATGGTTGCCCACGGCAAATCCAATCTTAGTTTTTAGGCTACTGCCCATCTGTATGATGGCCTGCAAAATCAATGGTCCCAAATGCTAGGCAAATGTTCCAAGTGTTGTAGGGGAGACGTTGTAATTGGCACTTTATGGAAATCAATCAAACACTACAAACAAAAACACATCTACAGTGTCAAGGCCGAGTGCTTCCCCACGTGTAGACCGTGCGGTACTTGATTCACAACCCCTTTGTGGATGAGTCAACCAATCACCAAAGTGTTAGCTAAGCTAACCTGAGAGAGTATACAAGAGAGACTTGGCTATCTTGCAGAGAACCTCCTTATATAGACCTAAGACCCTAAACCCTAAACCCTAAACCTTCTAACTACTTCACATGGATGGATAGGATGAGGCTGTGTGGCAATTAGCCTGCATCCAGAAACTTTCTAAAAAACTTTTAGACCATTCTACTCTAGTCTCTACCAAGATCCAATTACACAACTATATAACATTTTTGAGATCTCTACCTTACTATACATTCTTCTACCATTCTCCAGAATTCTCTACACAACTCTAACCACCATATACATGGTCTCTAGTGTACCACAACTCCACAAGTGACAAATATGCCTAGGTTCCATGAAATGTCCAGTCCATGGCAATGATCAGCTGCCTGAGAGAAATATCTGCTGTCAAAGGCACTAGATTGTCAATTAACTGGGCCAGCCTGAAGGCCCACTAAACTTACCCTAACCATGCTTTGACATTTTGTCCGATACACACCAGCATTGTCTATGGACAATGTGGGTGTGTCGCCCTGATATGGGCCCAAACTGGGAGGGATACAGCCCAGTCATCGGTGAACGATGCTATATGGAAAAAACCCATTTAAAAATCATTGGGCCGGAAGACCGTCCTATCATTGGGCCGTGCTCAGCTCCAAATTCAAGGCTCAATGGAGAAGTTGGCCTCGCAGGGTGCTATGTCTTGACATCTTTTTCATCAAGAACCAGACCATATACATACCTAGGCCCAAGCCCATTACATGTATTTAAAGGAGTTTGGGCATCATATCAGGCCCAATAACTAAATGGGCCTCATGCGTTTGACTTCCTAAACAGAACCCTAGCAACTAAATCCGAACCGTCTATTTGACCCCCAAATTGACATTTATACCCAATCTGATTGATTTGCACACACCCATTTTCCATTTTCCATTTTCTGGAATTGAGATAGCACGTAAGCTTTTGTACTATCTCAATTCAAAAACAAGAAAATGGGTGCATGGAAATCAACAGGGGTGGGTTTGGGTAGCATTTTCTTAGGTATTAAACGAACGATTGAATTCCGAATTTCCAATAAAAATGAAATTAAAGCAGAGCGTATCAAACTCACCAGAAAGCGCTCGTTTGGTCCGTCGCAGCCGAGTTTCTGACTCGGACTACTCGGCCTCCGAGAGAGCAGAGACGTAGATCTGACAGAGAGAGAGAGAGAGAGAGAGAGAGGATTTTCTTTTCTTCCGTTTCAAAAATGACAAAAGAGCCCAAAAGTTGACAATCAGCCCCCACCTAAACCGGATGCGGATTGCGTACTGACAGCGTCAGTAGCGAGGTGGCTACTGACGGTGCTCTTTGGGCCCCATCATGATGTATGTATCCTATCCACACCTTCCATCCATTTTTCCAAGACTATTTGATGGTATATCCCAAAAATGAGTTAGGTATAAATCTCATATGGACCACACCACGGGAAAGAGTGGTGATTGAGCACTCACCATTAAAAACTTATTAGGGGCCACAAAAGTATTGTATTAAGATTATATTTGTTTTTTTTTTTTTAATCTCCATCCAGGTGTTCGTGACCTGATCAATAGTTTGGATGACACAAACATTACAGTGGGTCTTGGTAAATTTTTTATGGTGACCGTTCAATCGCTGTTGTTTTCTTATGATGTGGTCCACTCGATATTTGGATCTACCTCAATTTTGGATTCATGCTCTATAATGATCTGAAAAAATAGATGGACGGCTTTGATAAAACACACATATATCATGCGTAGCCAAGAGAGCACTGTCGATAGCTACTTAGCTACTTACCTTTTGAGGTGGGCATCGAGTTGAGTCAGACTAAGTTAGGTCCAACTCGACTCAATCCGATATTGTGAAAACCCGACCTGAATTCGATTCAACTCAGGAATGAGTCTAGCGGGCCTAACTCGATTTGAACTGAATCTTGGTTGGGCTGAACCAAGTCAAACTCGATTAGAGATATCGAGTCGGATCAAGTTGGCTATGGTTCGAATCGAATCCAAAGCTCAAGTAGATCGGTTCGACGGGTTGACCCAGTAAGCCCGACCTCACCACACCGGCACACCCAAGCCAGGCCATGGCGATCCATACCTCACCACACCAACGCACCCAAGCTAGGCCAAAGCGGGCCCGACCTCATCGCACCAGCGCACCCAGACTAGGCCAAGCACACCACACCCGGCACAAGCAGGGCCGGCTACACCACAGAGTGAACCCAAGCCAATCCTGAGTAGGCCTGAATGAACCACGACGAGTCATTCAATTAAAAAAAATACTTGTATCTATATGTCACTGTGTGGACGAGTGGCCAGACTAGGACTGTTGCCTATGGTCGGACTAGGGTAGTTGCCTGTGTGGACAAGTGGCTGGAACAAGGTTGTTGCCTCCGTGGACAGGTGGCTGGAATGGGGTTGTTGCCTGTGTGGATGGGTGGAGGAGAGAGGGAGGAGAAGGAGGAAGAGGACGGACGGGTGCCCAAGAATGGAACTTTAAGATCGGGTTGGGTGTGGCGGTCGAGTGCTAGGGTCAGGGACGGGTAGGTTTAGGTTTTTTTTGTTTCTTTTGAATATATAGTACCCGATTATTGGTCCGAGTCATGTTTCAGATCCGATCGAGTCGGTTCAAGTTGAGCTGGGTTATTGTGTAATCAGAACTCAGCTTGGTCAAGATTCGGATTTGCATGGGTCTACTCGATCCAATCCGAAATCGGCATTCGGTTCGGGTCAAATCAGATCCCCCAAATCAAGTCGGGTCCTGCCCAGCTCTACTTATACTATTTGCATGCAATCTGCATCCACCACGACCTAGCTTGAGACGGATGCGAATCGCATTCTACCCCCATCTGTCTCTAGCCACAAACGGGCAGTTATGTAGGTAGGCCCACTGTGATGCATCTGTATATCCATGCCGTCCATCCCTTCTTTCGAAACATTTTAAGGTATGTGCACAAAAATGAGGCATATCCAACGCTCAAGTGGACCACTCCAAATAATAAGTTTAGGCTGCATTAAATGCAAAAGTCATCTTTGGTGTGGTCCACTTGAGTGTTTGATTTGCCTTATTTTTGTGTAAATAACTTAAAATAATCTTTTAAAAGTGATGGACGAAATGGATATACAGATACATCACGGTGGGCCCACCCACAAAACTGTCCCTTCGTGGCTAGAGAGGGGCGAGGGAGTACGCAGTCTATGCGGTCCATCCATTTTGAAAAATAATTTTAGGTAATGATATAAAAAATCAGGTGGATTGAATACTAAAATGAATCACACCATAAGAAACAGTGGGGATTAAATGCCTACCATTGAAAAACTCTTGAGGCCACGTAAGTTTTGGATCATGCTTATGTTTTCTCATCATTCATGTCTATGTCTATACGACCTTATGAAGAGGTTTGGATTGAAGATAAAAAAATCTTGGTAGGCCGATCCAATACTTGGGTGGGTGACAACGCAGAAACAGTTGAGATGAGAAATCAACTGTTGGTAAATTTATACAGATTAATGTAGTTTCTGTATAATATGGAAACCGAAAATAATATGGACAGGCTGAAGCACGTCTGAAAACGCTGTCCTTAAAGCGTTATTTGCCCCAACTCAAGTAAATTGAGTATGCTGATAGGTTACAGGCAAATTGCTTCTAGGATACGACGAGCCTGGTGTGGGTCTGCGTTCAGCAAACACGAAGGCCCACCAAATGGAACTCAATTTCACTATTTCTGGCAGTATTACAATATAAAGGAAAATCCCAAAAATAAGAAAAGAAGAAAATAGAAAAGTGGTTTGCTCGATTAAGTTCTAATCTTCAGCCTGCTGGTTCGGTTGAACCGTCCTAGACCACACCGCTGGTCTGTTCTTCAAGCTAAGGTTGACACCTTGCTGTATTGTTGGATAACACTTAGAATATATGAGTGGAGAGGCTGTTTTCTAGAATTCGTATGGAGTTGCTGGAGTGAGTTGAGATTGTTTTGGAACCTATCCAGGCCCTTCTTTTATAGGCTATGGTGGCTGGGGGTTATGGTCCAGGGAAATAAATCCCATGACCGTTTTCTGGCTGTTGAGAAAACTAGCCGTTTCATGGCCGTTTTCTGACCGTTGTGCATGGGCCATTAAGCTGCTGCATGCTGACCGTTGTGAGACAGCAGCTAGCCGTTTTATAGCTGTTGGGGCTAGCCATGCAGCAGTTTCAGCTGGACCCTGCACTTATTGCACAGCTGTTACAGAATTTCTGCAACAGCTCTTTTTCAGCCCTCTATATATTCTAAGGGACTCTCATTCAGTCCTTTAGATTTTTGTCCAACCAACCATCTGCCTTAGCCACTAGTCGCACCGCGACTCGCACACGTCTCGCTCCGGTTCGCGAAGGGAGCGACACGATGCGCACGTGCGAAGTGCGCCACTAGCGCCTCTACAGCCACACTGCCTCACACGCACACGCCCACGCCCACGCCCACGCTGTCACGCCCCAAACTCAGAAACCGGGCTCACAGAATTCCCGATCGCCGATTCCGGCGCCGACAGCCTCCGTAGTACCCCATTCTCGGCTCCTAGCATTCATATGCTAGATTCCGATCCTGGGATCCTACAAGGAGGATTTTTTTTTGTACATATAACTAATAATAAGCATAACCACAAGATTACCCAATTCACAAGACAACATCATCATCACATATCCACTAATATAATCGTTTGAGTACAATACTGAAAGGGGAATACATAAATAAAAATCAAGCCCCAGAAGACCACTGCACGCTCCAAGCTCAGCACTGCTGCAAACCACCATCACCTGCACGCATCTATCGTGCATAAGCTTATAGAAAGCTTAGAGGGTGGTGTAAGTGTGTGCACAAGGTAAGTGCCAAGTATTCAATACAATGCTATAATCATACAATACCGGAAAAATTGGTAATCTATAAACCATACAATGTCTAAATAAGCAGAAACACTAACAAGAGCAGGAATTATCAGAGTAAGCGAAAATACTGACAAGATGTAAATCATACGATAACAGAGTAAGTGGAAGTATGGACAAGTCTATAAGTTAATCAATATCAGAATATGCAATATAGAACAACTATGCGATAAGGAGTCATAAAGAGCTAAATAGCAGATGTCGAGAATGCAATGTAATATACAAATCCTGTTAAATCTATCCAGGCCATATAAGTGCAGAAATAACAACCCAAGATGCCATATGCCTGCGGACGTAATGTAATATGCGATGCGAATGAAATAACCATGCTGGAGTGTGAAGTCGGGATGATAGTACGTAGTATCGCAGGCTATGGGGTCCACCACAAGGGACTTCTATCCAAACCAGTCCCATACCTAAATTTGGATAGTCAGACTCATTGTGATAAACTCCTGATCTCAGGCTAGTCGCGCGCCCAACCGAAATCCTTGCCATAACGAAGGTACACAACAATTAGTTGCGCACCACCAGCCCGAGTGGATAGTGAATGAATGAATGAGCATGCATCTCCTACTCAATAAGTCCACATATCAGTACGGTTCCTCTCTGGGAAATCACCGGGGTCTATTACACTCCATACCAGATTGCCGCCCCATCGCGCGCAACAAGGTGAGTGGAAGAGACCTCACTATCCGCCTGCCAATATCGGGCCTGGCTCGTCAATAGCGGACCCATTTCTCGAGCTGGTCAGACTCAGCCTAGCATTGCCCCCTCCTCTCGGGCAGGTAAGGCCGCACCCCCTTCCAACCGACCACGACACAGTGGAGAGCGCAGCCATCTGGTAACCGGCACTCGGCGCTCATCTACCCACTCGGTCTAGACGTTGGAGCAACCTCTGGAACCAAGAGGGTTTAGGGACTTTCACCCAGGGATATCTATAGCACCCCATGTAAAACAGATTTTCCGGTGTCCCATCTGGCCATCCACGAAATACCTGTGGAGGCTACGACCCTGATGTCGCTAGGGTGTATAGTAATCACAACACACAATGCAAGATGCATGAGTCATACAATCCAATCATACATCAATCCTGCGCATGTCGTGCGCTCATGTAAGACAATCTCCACCTATCAGGGAGTCTCATAACAACCAGCACTATGACATATGCAATGGTCAATCATATCTCATAACAGACATGCAGATGATGCGTATGGGCATGATCATGATGCTATGCAGTCACATACTCATAATCGGTATCAATAGCAAGCATTGACAATCGACATTTGGCCACGACAATCGACCACGACAAATCAAATTCGGTAATCGGCCTCGATCAACAATCGGCAATCGGCCACGGCAAATCAGAATCGGTAATCGGCCTTGATCGATAATCAGCCTCGATCGATAAACGGCAAATCGGCCATCTGAATCGGGAATCGGTCTCGATCGATAAACGGCAATCGGTCATCAAAATCGGTAATCGGCCTCGATCGATAATCTGCAATCGGCCACGGCAAATCAGAATCGGTAATCGGCCTTGATCGATAATCAGCCTCGATCGATAAACGACAAATCGGCCATCTGAATCGGGAATCGGTCTCGATCGATAAACGGCAATCGGCCATCAAAATCGAAACGGTAATCAGTAGACAAACAAAACAGGGTCCATAAATGATCAACCGATCAACTATAGTACAAAGATCAGCACTCACCCGTGGTTATATCAATTCTGATAACACGGAGTCATCCGTTTACGGCGAATGAGACCCACTTATTTGGGTTAACCCAGTAAGGGAATGATGAGAATGGCCTAACAAGGCCTAAGGAAAGGTCACAATGTAGACATCTAACCATCATTGCCCATCAATGTGGACATCTAACCAACATTGCTCCCAAGGAGTGGCCTACATATAGAGCCAAAACATATGATGAGCTCGTGGCCTCACATAAGGGCCTAATATACACATCAAGTGGGCTACATCAATGGATCGTACTAATGGGTTACATGTACACAACAGGTGGGCCCTGCTCATGGGCCTAACATACATCACATTGGCTCCTTTGCCTGACCCTCAAATGATCACAATGGGCCTCATCACATAAGCCTCATATACATATATATCAAAGTGGGCCTCAACAACGGGCCACAAATACATCAAAGTGGGCCGCATGACATGGGCAGCCCGGATTAAGCATGCACATCACGATGGGGCCACAAGAATGGATGATGTGGATATATAACACATATACTACGGCGGGTCCAACATCCGGATGGATGGGGTAAGCTTGGGTTACATCAAAAATCATCTCAATAGTGCCAAGTGCAAGATACGTATCACTGTATACTATCATAGGAGTACATGGCTCACTAATGTGAACAACACTGCCCACCCATTGACCATGTACATCAGCACTGTCCAAACCTCGCCCAGCACCATCCAACACAATCTGGACGGTGTGAATGGAACAAATACATCACTGTGAGGCATCCACTGACCAGACGATGGACGGTGTGGAATATCACATAAATCATGGTGGTTTGCACCGTCCATATGAGGACGGTGTGGATATTAAAATACATACATCACAGTGGGCCTTGCCCTTAGGCCTCAGATTCAAGCAGGTGGGCCCCATCATATGGACCTCAAAATACATGGCAAGTGGGCCCTGTCATATGGGCTAATATTATAAACAGGCGGGCCCCGTACATGGGCCAAAAATACATCATAACGGGTCTCACTCAAGGGCTACGTATACATCACATTGGGCCACCTGACGTGGGCCACAAGTACATCCAGGTGGGCCCCATGGATGAGCCACACTCATGGGCCTCAAGTGGCTTGGATTGCACCAAAATTCATTTTAGTAGTTGTATGTGTAACCTGTGTATCACTATACAATATCAATGCATGGGACACATGGCCCATTAATGATGACTAGCACTACCCAAACATTGACCATATAAATCAGCACCATCCAAACTTCTGTGTACTCAAAAAGGGTTTCAATGGTGGACGTTCATCCCACTGTTTTCTACAGTGTGGTCCACCTAATCACCGGATCAGCATCATTTTTAGTTTCAAACCTTAAAATGAGATTGCCACAAGAATGGACGGCTTGGATGGAACAAATCCATTGGAGGTGGGGTCCACATACATGGCCCACCAGCCCTCTTGAGTCTGCCCCCACCCCTTTTGTTTTGTTTTTTTTTTTTTTTTTTTTTTTTTTTGTAGAAAAGTAGCCAGCATCCAGATATGTGGACCACCGGATCAAACACATGCACTGTATAGATGTTGCCCACCATCCAACCAATGGATGGTGAGGATCCACACGTACATCATGGTGAGGTCCACCGTGAAGTGGACGGTGTGGATGTGGTCCATACATCATGGTCAGCCCCACCTGGCCTGTTGACGCAAGTGGGCAGTAGCAGCTACCAACTGCATGGGACCCACCTTGATATGAACGGTGTGGATTCAAATATACACATGGCCCGCCACAAATTTGTATTTGCCGTAGTAGAGAGGGCGTGGATGCACCACACGTGCCCGATAGGTGGGGACCATGATCTGGATGGCATAAATAAGGCACATACCTCACGTGGGATCCACACATGTGGACCCACATGCTTTGGAAAAAGCTGATATTTATGTTTACCAATGTCCAGCAGCAACAGCTGCTGAACGGTGTGCATTCAACACATACAGATGGTGGGGTCCACATCAATGGACGGTTGCTGCTGAACGGTGTGCATTCAACACATACAGATGGTGGGGTCCACATCAATGGACGGTCGGGATACCACACCTCGCATGATGGGGCCCACCACATTGATGACGTCAACACAGCAGTTAGCACCGCTGGCTATCTAGCAAATGGGCAGCCCACAGCCACGCAAATATAAAGGAGGGCCCCACCATTCAAGGGTGTGGTTGGTGTGAATAAAACACATGCACCATTGTGGGTCCCATGTGGGGCCCACCATAGTGTTCATCTGCCATCCAATCTGTTGATAGGGTCACGCAGACCCAAATGAGGGGGGGAAAAAAAATTTCACAATGATCCAAAACTCCTATGACACCCAAAAGGATTTCAACGGCAGATGTTCAATCCAACTCTTTCCTGTGATGTGGGCAGCCTGAGTTGTAAATATGGTTGATTTTTGGAGGAACCCAGTTCTAAAAAGGGAACCCATCAAATGCACGGTGTAGATTGTGTAACATACTTCATGGTGGGGCCCACCATTCCACCTTGAAACCAGCAGCGTGGACGCTGCTTACTGCAGCATCCAGAGGCGCTGACAGCAGCAGGGACGTCCCATGTGATGTGTTTGCTCATTTATTTATTTATTTTTTTTTTTTTTCAAGGGATTCTTATATGTGGGGCCCGCATTAGAAAAATCCACACCGACTACTTGTTTCCCTGGCTCGTAATAGAACAAATGAGTCCAATATGTAATATTTTTTGCGTATAAAAACATCACAAAAAAAAACCTTAACTGTTTAAATGACATAAAACCACTGTTTCCTGCATTATGGCCCGCCAGAGGTTTAGATCGGTTTCACGTTTCGGCTCAACGACTAAAATAAGATAGGAAAAGGAGTGGATGGTGTGGATTAAATCCATACATTAAGGTGGGGCCAGTATGAGCAGCCCATCCCAAGGCCTTGAATCAAATGGATATATTTTTTTTTGTCAGGTCACGTCCAGTGTCCAGGGACGCTGGACGGTTTGGGCATAATCCAACGTTTAAAATGAACCCTACTCAAGTGGGCCACCAAATAGGTTGGATGGTATGGATAAGACATACATGAAGGTGGGGTCCATCTGAGTGGGCCATACATCACACAAAATGAAATGAGAAGGAGAGGGAGAGAAGCACCCACCTTTCTTGCTTCTTCTTGGATCAATGGCAAGCTAAGCTCCTCGGCTACTACTTTGATGGAGGATGATAGTAATTGGACGGTGGAGATTGAAGATAGGGAGGTGGGCCTCACCAAGCTCTCCTCTCTTGGAGATGGCTTGGACGTTAGTTGCTCTCATGGAGCTTGGGAGAGAATGAGAGAGAGAGAGATGAGAGAGAGGTGATGTGAAGAATGGAGTGATGGGGAGAGAGATGGGTGAGGTGATGGGAAGGTTGACTTTTGGGGATGGGTAGTTGTACTTAGGGATGGGTGTACTTTTAACAAATGATGTGATTGATGTGATGGATTTTCTTGGGATTAGCAACGCGCGGTGTTTTCCTTGAACTGAATGCGGGCCTACATCTCCTGGCCTGGTTACCGGGTCGGCGCGTGAGACGCGGCATCGGAACCGCGGCGACGGCGCGGTCGCTAGGGTACAAGTCTCGGGTTGAGTCGACTCGAGTTGACGACGTATGAATCAGGGTCGCGTGCAATGCCGGTTAAGGGTCGAAGGTTGCCGGAATTCGACAGAAAAGAACGCGGGACCCTACGGAATGGTACGGTCTAAGATACGGGTCTTACAGCTCTCCCCTCCTAATAAAAATTTCGTCCTCGAAATTTACCCAATCATCGCAACTAGTTATAACTCATTAGAAGAGGGAAATCATCTCAGTATGTAAAATCAGAAACACAACACTCGAATGCAGTCAATAACAAGAAGACGGGAATAACACTTGCAGATCTCAGCTCCTCACTCCCAAGACGCCTCATCAGCACTACGATGACCCCACTGACCCCGGACCCCAGTTAGAAACGATCGAGACTGGAATACTTTGCAGCCTCGCAATATCAACGGTAGGGAGCTATATTAGAAAATCTCTAAGTTATCTGAACTTAGGGATCTTATCATTCTAAGTTCTCAACAATCAGAGAGTGCAGGGTGGCTATCAGCAGACATGTGATGTTATCTTCAGGTATTCCCAAGTTATGCTCTGATACCAACTTCTGTCACGCCCCAAACTCAGAAACCGGGCTCACAGAATTCCCGATCGCCGATTCCGGCGCCGACAGCCTCCGTAGTACCCCATTCTCGGCTCCTAGCATTCATATGCTAGATTCCGATCCTGGGATCCTACAAGGAGGATTTTTTTTTGTACATATAACTAATAATAAGCATAACCACAAGATTACCCAATTCACAAGACAACATCATCATCACATATCCACTAATATAATCGTTTGAGTACAATACTGAAAGGGGAATACATAAATAAAAATCAAGCCCCAGAAGACCACTGCACGCTCCAAGCTCAGCACTGCTGCAAACCACCATCACCTGCACGCATCTATCGTGCATAAGCTTATAGAAAGCTTAGAGGGTGGTGTAAGTGTGTGCACAAGGTAAGTGCCAAGTATTCAATACAATGCTATAATCATACAATACCGGAAAAATTGGTAATCTATAAACCATACAATGTCTAAATAAGCAGAAACACTAACAAGAGCAGGAATTATCAGAGTAAGCGAAAATACTGACAAGATGTAAATCATACGATAACAGAGTAAGTGGAAGTATGGACAAGTCTATAAGTTAATCAATATCAGAATATGCAATATAGAACAACTATGCGATAAGGAGTCATAAAGAGCTAAATAGCAGATGTCGAGAATGCAATGTAATATACAAATCCTGTTAAATCTATCCAGGCCATATAAGTGCAGAAATAGCAACCCAAGATGCCATATGCCTGCGGACGTAATGTAATATGCGATGCGAATGAAATAACCATGCTGGAGTGTGAAGTCGGGATGATAGTACGTAGTATCGCAGGCTATGGGGTCCACCACAAGGGACTTCTATCCAAACCAGTCCCATACCTAAATTTGGATAGTCAGACTCATTGTGATAAACTCCTGATCTCAGGCTAGTCGCGCGCCCAACCGAAATCCTTGCCATAACGAAGGTACACAACAATTAGTTGCGCACCACCAGCCCGAGTGGATAGTGAATGAATGAATGAGCATGCATCTCCTACTCAATAAGTCCACATATCAGTACGGTTCCTCTCTGGGAAATCACCGGGGTCTATTACACTCCATACCAGATTGCCGCCCCATCGCGCGCAACAAGGTGAGTGGAAGAGACCTCACTATCCGCCTGCCAATATCGGGCCTGGCTCGTCAATAGCGGACCCATTTCTCGAGCTGGTCAGACTCAGCCTAGCATTGCCCCCTCCTCTCGGGCAGGTAAGGCCGCACCCCCTTCCAACCGACCACGACACAGTGGAGAGCGCAGCCATCTGGTAACCGGCACTCGGCGCTCATCTACCCACTCGGTCTAGACGTTGGAGCAACCTCTGGAACCAAGAGGGTTTAGGGACTTTCACCCAGGGATATCTATAGCACCCCATGTAAAACAGATTTTCCGGTGTCCCATCTGGCCATCCACGAAATACCTGTGGAGGCTACGACCCTGATGTCGCTAGGGTGTATAGTAATCACAACACACAATGCAAGATGCATGAGTCATACAATCCAATCATACATCAATCCTGCGCATGTCGTGCGCTCATGTAAGACAATCTCCACCTATCAGGGAGTCTCATAACAACCAGCACTATGACATATGCAATGGTCAATCATATCTCATAACAGACATGCAGATGATGCGTATGGGCATGATCATGATGCTATGCAGTCACATACTCATAATCGGTATCAATAGCAAGCATTGACAATCGACATTTGGCCACGACAATCGACCACGACAAATCAAATTCGGTAATCGGCCTCGATCAACAATCGGCAATCGGCCACGGCAAATCAGAATCGGTAATCGGCCTTGATCGATAATCAGCCTCGATCGATAAACGGCAAATCGGCCATCTGAATCGGGAATCGGTCTCGATCGATAAACGGCAATCGGTCATCAAAATCGGTAATCGGCCTCGATCGATAATCTGCAATCGGCCACGGCAAATCAGAATCGGTAATCGGCCTTGATCGATAATCAGCCTCGATCGATAAACGACAAATCGGCCATCTGAATCGGGAATCGGTCTCGATCGATAAACGGCAATCGGCCATCAAAATCGAAACGGTAATCAGTAGACAAACAAAACAGGGTCCATAAATGATCAACCGATCAACTATAGTACAAAGATCAGCACTCACCCGTGGTTATATCAATTCTGATAACACGGAGTCATCCGTTTACGGCGAATGAGACCCACTTATTTGGGTTAACCCAGTAAGGGAATGATGAGAATGGCCTAACAAGGCCTAAGGAAAGGTCACAATGTAGACATCTAACCATCATTGCCCATCAATGTGGACATCTAACCAACATTGCTCCCAAGGAGTGGCCTACATATAGAGCCAAAACATATGATGAGCTCGTGGCCTCACATAAGGGCCTAATATACACATCAAGTGGGCTACATCAATGGATCGTACTAATGGGTTACATGTACACAACAGGTGGGCCCTGCTCATGGGCCTAACATACATCACATTGGCTCCTTTGCCTGACCCTCAAATGATCACAATGGGCCTCATCACATAAGCCTCATATACATATATATCAAAGTGGGCCTCAACAACGGGCCACAAATACATCAAAGTGGGCCGCATGACATGGGCAGCCCGGATTAAGCATGCACATCACGATGGGGCCACAAGAATGGATGATGTGGATATATAACACATATACTACGGCGGGTCCAACATCCGGATGGATGGGGTAAGCTTGGGTTACATCAAAAATCATCTCAATAGTGCCAAGTGCAAGATACGTATCACTGTATACTATCATAGGAGTACATGGCTCACTAATGTGAACAACACTGCCCACCCATTGACCATGTACATCAGCACTGTCCAAACCTCGCCCAGCACCATCCAACACAATCTGGACGGTGTGAATGGAACAAATACATCACTGTGAGGCATCCACTGACCAGACGATGGACGGTGTGGAATATCACATAAATCATGGTGGTTTGCACCGTCCATATGAGGACGGTGTGGATATTAAAATACATACATCACAGTGGGCCTTGCCCTTAGGCCTCAGATTCAAGCAGGTGGGCCCCATCATATGGACCTCAAAATACATGGCAAGTGGGCCCTGTCATATGGGCTAATATTATAAACAGGCGGGCCCCGTACATGGGCCAAAAATACATCATAACGGGTCTCACTCAAGGGCTACGTATACATCACATTGGGCCACCTGACGTGGGCCACAAGTACATCCAGGTGGGCCCCATGGATGAGCCACACTCATGGGCCTCAAGTGGCTTGGATTGCACCAAAATTCATTTTAGTAGTTGTATGTGTAACCTGTGTATCACTATACAATATCAATGCATGGGACACATGGCCCATTAATGATGACTAGCACTACCCAAACATTGACCATATAAATCAGCACCATCCAAACTTCTGTGTACTCAAAAAGGGTTTCAATGGTGGACGTTCATCCCACTGTTTTCTACAGTGTGGTCCACCTAATCACCGGATCAGCATCATTTTTAGTTTCAAACCTTAAAATGAGATTGCCACAAGAATGGACGGCTTGGATGGAACAAATCCATTGGAGGTGGGGTCCACATACATGGCCCACCAGCCCTCTTGAGTCTGCCCCCACCCCTTTTGTTTTGTTTTTTTTTTTTTTTTTTTTTTTTTTGTAGAAAAGTAGCCAGCATCCAGATATGTGGACCACCGGATCAAACACATGCACTGTATAGATGTTGCCCACCATCCAACCAATGGATGGTGAGGATCCACACGTACATCATGGTGAGGTCCACCGTGAAGTGGACGGTGTGGATGTGGTCCATACATCATGGTCAGCCCCACCTGGCCTGTTGACGCAAGTGGGCAGTAGCAGCTACCAACTGCATGGGACCCACCTTGATATGAACGGTGTGGATTCAAATATACACATGGCCCGCCACAAATTTGTATTTGCCGTAGTAGAGAGGGCGTGGATGCACCACACGTGCCCGATAGGTGGGGACCATGATCTGGATGGCATAAATAAGGCACATACCTCACGTGGGATCCACACATGTGGACCCACATGCTTTGGAAAAAGCTGATATTTATGTTTACCAATGTCCAGCAGCAACAGCTGCTGAACGGTGTGCATTCAACACATACAGATGGTGGGGTCCACATCAATGGACGGTTGCTGCTGAACGGTGTGCATTCAACACATACAGATGGTGGGGTCCACATCAATGGACGGTCGGGATACCACACCTCGCATGATGGGGCCCACCACATTGATGACGTCAACACAGCAGTTAGCACCGCTGGCTATCTAGCAAATGGGCAGCCCACAGCCACGCAAATATAAAGGAGGGCCCCACCATTCAAGGGTGTGGTTGGTGTGAATAAAACACATGCACCATTGTGGGTCCCATGTGGGGCCCACCATAGTGTTCATCTGCCATCCAATCTGTTGATAGGGTCACGCAGACCCAAATGAGGGGGGGAAAAAAAATTTCACAATGATCCAAAACTCCTATGACACCCAAAAGGATTTCAACGGCAGATGTTCAATCCAACTCTTTCCTGTGATGTGGGCAGCCTGAGTTGTAAATATGGTTGATTTTTGGAGGAACCCAGTTCTAAAAAGGGAACCCATCAAATGCACGGTGTAGATTGTGTAACATACTTCATGGTGGGGCCCACCATTCCACCTTGAAACCAGCAGCGTGGACGCTGCTTACTGCAGCATCCAGAGGCGCTGACAGCAGCAGGGACGTCCCATGTGATGTGTTTGCTCATTTATTTATTTATTTTTTTTTTTTTTCAAGGGATTCTTATATGTGGGGCCCGCATTAGAAAAATCCACACCGACTACTTGTTTCCCTGGCTCGTAATAGAACAAATGAGTCCAATATGTAATATTTTTTGCGTATAAAAACATCACAAAAAAAAACCTTAACTGTTTAAATGACATAAAACCACTGTTTCCTGCATTATGGCCCGCCAGAGGTTTAGATCGGTTTCACGTTTCGGCTCAACGACTAAAATAAGATAGGAAAAGGAGTGGATGGTGTGGATTAAATCCATACATTAAGGTGGGGCCAGTATGAGCAGCCCATCCCAAGGCCTTGAATCAAATGGATATATTTTTTTTTGTCAGGTCACGTCCAGTGTCCAGGGACGCTGGACGGTTTGGGCATAATCCAACGTTTAAAATGAACCCTACTCAAGTGGGCCACCAAATAGGTTGGATGGTATGGATAAGACATACATGAAGGTGGGGTCCATCTGAGTGGGCCATACATCACACAAAATGAAATGAGAAGGAGAGGGAGAGAAGCACCCACCTTTCTTGCTTCTTCTTGGATCAATGGCAAGCTAAGCTCCTCGGCTACTACTTTGATGGAGGATGATAGTAATTGGACGGTGGAGATTGAAGATAGGGAGGTGGGCCTCACCAAGCTCTCCTCTCTTGGAGATGGCTTGGACGTTAGTTGCTCTCATGGAGCTTGGGAGAGAATGAGAGAGAGAGAGATGAGAGAGAGGTGATGTGAAGAATGGAGTGATGGGGAGAGAGATGGGTGAGGTGATGGGAAGGTTGACTTTTGGGGATGGGTAGTTGTACTTAGGGATGGGTGTACTTTTAACAAATGATGTGATTGATGTGATGGATTTTCTTGGGATTAGCAACGCGCGGTGTTTTCCTTGAACTGAATGCGGGCCTACATCTCCTGGCCTGGTTACCGGGTCGGCGCGTGAGACGCGGCATCGGAACCGCGGCGACGGCGCGGTCGCTAGGGTACAAGTCTCGGGTTGAGTCGACTCGAGTTGACGACGTATGAATCAGGGTCGCGTGCAATGCCGGTTAAGGGTCGAAGGTTGCCGGAATTCGACAGAAAAGAACGCGGGACCCTACGGAATGGTACGGTCTAAGATACGGGTCTTACACACGCCCACGCCCTCGCACCGAGACCGTGACCGTGACCGTGACCGTGACCGTGACCGAGCCCGAGCCCGAGCCCGAGCGCGAGCGCGTGCGCGTGCGCGGTGTTTCAGTGCTTCGCACTGGAACACGCAAGTCCCATGGTCCACGGACTAGGTAGGCAAATATTATGGTACTCCACTATTATCATTTAAACCACTTTTCTTTCTCTTCTCTTTCCCATGTGGGACTATTCCCAAAGCCCCAAAAGTTTTTCAAAAAATGACTTTTTATTATTAAAATATTTTTTTTATTAAAATCAATATTTTACAACAATCCCCCACTTGATTTTTTATAAAAAATATTTTCTCGGTTAAACATACTGCCAGAATAATTAGCTTATATGCATAAAGAAAGATATCTTTCGATTTTAATCTTCCCTTAATGTAAGTATCTCAAAACTCTATCGAAATGACTGGTAGCCGCAGCTTTGAACCAGTTATTTCTAGATAACAGAGTTGGAGAAACCACACACATATTCGCTATGTGTTGTTAGAGTTCCCACAATCTTGCTCAGCACAATTAATGGTCATGTGCTTATCCTAATTCGTGAACGATCCCGAGAGAAAACTCTTAACTCTCATGAGAGACGGCACCATCTCTACGTTCATATAGGTGAAATCCTTCCAGTGTCTCCGTTACTATAAGACACTTGTCCTAAAGACTGGAATTCATTAAGAGTTCTAAGACTCAACCCTCTTTCGTAACGCTCAGCACTTATCTATTATGGATGAGGTTATATAATTTAGTGCTGAAAACTTTCCACTTATCAGTGACTTGTTCTTACCCATTAAACCCAAGATTAGAGATTTTCTGATTTTAAGTTGGGTTACCATCACTGGTGGAACTTTGGTTGAAGAGTTTCAACCCCATCCCTCTAGATGTAGCCTTTACTACCTCTCTCGGTAGAGGTTTAGTGAAAGGATCTGCCAGGTTATTGCTTGATTTCACATATGAAATAGCAATGATTCCATCTTGAATCAATTGTCTGACATAATCATGTCGAAGACTAATATGTCTAGACTCACCATTATAAGTACCGCTATAGGCTCTAGCTAATGTGGCTTCACTATCACAATGTAGTGATACAGCCGATATAGGCTTTACACAAAAAGGAATTTCTAATAGAAGATCCCTTAGCCACTCAGCCTCTTTGCCTGTTGCAGCTAGGGCTATAAATTCAGACTCCATAGTCGAGTGTGTTATGCAAGTCTGTTTCTTGGATCCCCAAGATACAGCAGCACCTCCTAGGGTGAATACCCACCCTGTAGTAGACTTATTGTCCCCTGCACTCGATATCCAGCTCGCATCGGTATATCCTTCCAATACGGCAGGAAACTCTGAATAAAATAGTCCTAAGTCTTTGGTTGCTTTTAAGTAACCAAGGACTCTACTGATTGCATTCCAGTGTTCATTACTGGGGTTACTAGTAAACCTACTAAGTTTACTCACAGCATATGCGATATCAGGTCTAGTGCATTGCATAGCATACATAAGACTTCCTATAGCACTCGCATATTCTAATTGTGCAACTGTTCTTCCAGTATTTTCTTTTAGTTTGATACTTGGATCAAATGGGGTTTTTGCTTCCTTTATATTTAGATGGTTAAACTTGTTTAGTATCTTCTCAATATAATGAGATTGACACAAAGCATAACCCCCACAATGTTTTTTAACTTTGACACCTAAGATGGTATCAACTTGTCCAAGATCCTTCATTTTAAATACAGAAGAAAGAAACTTCTTTGTTTCAGTCACACCTTCCATTTTATTACTTATTATTAACGTATCATCAACATATAGACAGATAATAATGATATAACTACCATCTTTTTTAGAATATATGCATTTATCAGCTACATTATGCATGAAACCATGAGATAGTATTTTGGAATCAAACTTCTCATGCCATTGTTTAGGTGCTTGTTTTAATCCATACAACGATTTGACTAATCTACATACTTTGTTTTCATTTCCTGGTAGAACGAAACCTTCAGGTTGTTCCATGTATACCTCCTCATTGAGGTCACCGTTCAGGAAAGCAGTCTTTACATCCATTTGGTGGATGTGAAGATGATGTATGGAAGCTAGCGCAAATAATATCCTAATGGATGTTATCCTAGCAACAGGTGAGTATGTGTCAAAGTAGTCTATCCCTTCTTTTTGTCTAAAACCCTTAGCTACTAGTCGAGCTTTAAAGGTTTGGATAGTCCCATCAGTGTGATATTTCTTCCTAAATACCCATTTGCAACCTATGGGTCTAGAACCTGGAGGTAAGTTTACTAGTTCCCATGTTTGATTTGATAGTATAGATTCCATTTCATCATTTATAGCTTCTTTCCAAAAAGCTGAGTCTCTAGAGGATACAGCTTCCTTATATGTTTTAGGATCATCTTCTATAGTCATTACTATAGGTATTCGTCTTATAACATTTTCTCTATCTGCTTCTACCAGATGGAAAATGATGCGTTGTGAGTCTATGTAGTCATCTCCAAAACTCTTCTCTATTCTAGTTCTTTGACTCCTACGAGGTTCAGTGGGAGCTTCCATTATATGTGGAGCTGTGCTATTTGGTTCTCTATTAGGAGTTTGAATTTCATTATCCTTTGACTCCAAGGATAGTGAGTTCTCAAAGAATTCAACGTCTCTTGATTCTATAATTGTATTAGACTCCATGTCTAGAAGTCTATAAGCTTTACTATTTTGTGCATACCCTACGAAGGTGCACTTAATAGCTCTTGGTCCTAACTTGGTTCTTTTTGGGTCAGGAGTTCTGCAGTATGCAAGACACCCCCACACTTTAAGATATCCTAGGTTAGGTTTTCTACCTCTCCATGTTTCATATGGAGATACTTTATATTTTTTAGACGGAAGTCTGTTTATTATATGGCATGCTGCAAACAGTGCCTCACCCCACAGATTTAGTGGCAACTTTGCTTTTATTAGCATTGAGTTGACCATTTCTACTAATGTTCTATTCTTCCTTTCAGCTATTCCGTTTTGTTGAGGTGTGTATGGAGCTGTACATTGATGTACCAGTCCATGTTCTTCACAGAAGTAATCGAATTCATTCGAGAAGTATTCTCCTCCTCGATCGCTACGGAGAATTTTTATCTTCTTACTTAGTTGATTCTCTACTTCTGCTTTATATATCTTAAACATGTTCAATGCTTCATCTTTGCTCTTTAATAGATAAACATACACATATCTAGAGCAATCATCTATAAAGGTTATGAAGTACCGTTTACCTCCACGAGTAAGAATGCCGTTTAACTCACAGATATCACTGTGCACAAGATCCAAAATTTGAGACGATCTTTCAACACTTGGAAAAGGTTTTTTCGTCATTTTGGATCGTATGCACACTTCACATTTATTAGTTTCATTATCTGTGTATGAGATTAAACCATTCTTAGCCATGAACTTCAAAGTACTATACCCTATATGGGCTAGTCTATCATGCCACAGTCCAGCAGATTCAACCATATACGCAGAAGTGCTACTTTCATTCAGAGAAAACTTAACCATCCCGTTACAAGCATATCCCTTTCCAACAAAATTCTCATTCTTGGATAGAATCAGTTTTCCTGACTCGTATACCACCCTTATACCTGGTTTTCCCAGAAGATCCCCAGAAACTAAGTTTCGCCTCATGTCTGGGACGTGCAGTACATTAGTCAGAATCACTTTCTTTTCAGAAGTGAATATCAGTTCGACAGTTCCTTTGCCGACGACCTTCGATCGGACTTCATTACCCATTTGGACTTCTTGACCATCGGTCAATTCCTCATAGGTTTTGAAGGCTGATTTGTCGTAGCACACATGTACTGTAGCGGCAGTATCATACCACCAGCCTGGAACTTTGCCTTGGATGGTATTCACTTCAGTGATCATAGCCACGATATCGCCTTCTTCTACTGCACTTGCCTCTTTTTTAGATTTGCGATATCGGCATACTCGAGCATAGTGCCCGATTTTTCCACAGACATGGCATGGGCCTTTGAACTTTCCGTTCTTCTTTTGGGCGTTTTTCTTGAATTTCCCTTTATTGGGTTTTAGGGAATCATCTTTCTCGGGATTCTTGTTATTGGTGTTTTCTACTGCATGTACCTTGGACGAGGCATTCCCGTTATCATTCTTTTTATCGCGGTTACGGGATTCTTCCTCAATCCTTAGGTGTTTCTGGATTTGTTCCAATGTGTAGTCCTCGGTTTTATGCAGCAACTTCTTTCTATAGTCTTTCCACATTGGTGGAAATTTAGCGATTATAGCCCCAACTTGGAATGATTCAGGAAGATCGATTTTGATCGCTTTGATTTTGTTTACTATTAGCTGCAATTCTTGGATTTGGGGCAGCGGCGGTTTATTATCTATCATGCTGAAGTCAAAATACCTGGCGATGAGAAATTTGTTGGTCCCTTCTTCTTCAGCCTTGTACTTAAATTCCAGTGCGGCCCAGATCTCCTTTGCTGATGATGTCTGTTGGTACAGATCGTACAGGCGGTCGGAGAGTGCGTTCAGAATGTGTCTACGACACAATAGTTCGTCTTCGGCTCTTTTAGCACGGGCAGCCACTTGCTCAGGTGTGTCTTTGTCGGTTGCTTCAGGCAATGCTTGCAGATTTGGATCTAGTATGTAGTAGATCTTCAGCGCCGTCAGGAGAAATTTCAGCTTGTCTCGCCATCTTGTAAAATTGGTTCCATCGAACCGATCAAGACGTATCAAGTCCTGATTCATCAACTTAATAGATGAAACGCTATCGGCTTCCATTTTAGAAATAACGCTTTAAGATTGTTGGTAAATTTATACAGATTAATGTAGTTTCTGTATAATATGGAAACCGAAAATAATATGGACAGGCTGAAGCACGTCTGAAAACGCTGTCCTTAAAGCGTTATTTGCCCCAACTCAAGTAAATTGAGTATGCTGATAGGTTACAGGCAAATTGCTTCTAGGATACGACGAGCCTGGTGTGGGTCTGCGTTCAGCAAACACGAAGGCCCACCAAATGGAACTCAATTTCACTATTTCTGGCAGTATTACAATATAAAGGAAAATCCCAAAAATAAGAAAAGAAGAAAATAGAAAAGTGGTTTGCTCGATTAAGTTCTAATCTTCAGCCTGCTGGTTCGGTTGAACCGTCCTAGACCACACCGCTGGTCTGTTCTTCAAGCTAAGGTTGACACCTTGCTGTATTGTTGGATAACACTTAGAATATATGAGTGGAGAGGCTGTTTTCTAGAATTCGTATGGAGTTGCTGGAGTGAGTTGAGATTGTTTTGGAACCTATCCAGGCCCTTCTTTTATAGGCTATGGTGGCTGGGGGTTATGGTCCAGGGAAATAAATCCCATGACCGTTTTCTGGCTGTTGAGAAAACTAGCCGTTTCATGGCCGTTTTCTGACCGTTGTGCATGGGCCATTAAGCTGCTGCATGCTGACCGTTGTGAGACAGCAGCTAGCCGTTTTATAGCTGTTGGGGCTAGCCATGCAGCAGTTTCAGCTGGACCCTGCACTTATTGCACAGCTGTTACAGAATTTCTGCAACAGCTCTTTTTCAGCCCTCTATATATTCTAAGGGACTCTCATTCAGTCCTTTAGATTTTCGTCCAACCAACCATCTGCCTTAGCCACTAGTCGCACCGCGACTCGCACACGTCTCGCTCCGGTTCGCGAAGGGAGCGACACGATGCGCACGTGCGAAGTGCGCCACTAGCGCCTCTACAGCCACACTGCCTCACACGCACACGCCCACGCCCACGCCCACACCCACGCCCTCGCACCGAGACCGTGACCGTGACCGTGACCGTGACCGTGACCGAGCCCGAGCCCGAGCCCGAGCGCGAGCGCGTGCGCGTGCGCGGTGTTTCAGTGCTTCGCACTGGAACACGCAAGTCCCATGGTCCACGGACTAGGTAGGCAAATATTATGGTACTCCACTATTATCATTTAAACCACTTTTCTTTCTCTTCTCTTTCCCATGTGGGACTATTCCCAAAGCCCCAAAAGTTTTTCAAAAAACGACTTTTTCTTATTAAAATATTTTTTTTATTAAAATCAATATTTTACAACATCAACACTATTAAAATCATCGAAATTATTTCCAATCCACTAATCTAATGTGCAATGGCAGGATGAATGGACCATCAGAAAATCAGCACACTCCAAAGAGTCTTTTGGGCCACAACACATGAATTTAGACATTTTAGGTGTGATTTTACATATTTCACTTCAGTGTGGCCCACCTAAATCTTGGATTGGATAGATTTTTTTATCCATGTTAAATATGCAAGGGCCCACTTGATGAACAAATAGGGTGGATTCAATGCATATTCTCCCACACCTGTTGGGGCTGCAGAGGAGCCTCTAGGAGGAGGGATGGGTAATGATGGCCAGATTCTAGCGAGAGCATCAAAGGTCTAGATGGAATGGAATAGCTCTGATACCATGTTAAATTAATTGAAGTAATTTGCTTGTGTGTTTTCATCACAGAGAAGTGATCTCCTTATATGAAAGATGATTAAAATAAGAATTTTTTTTTATCTGTAATTAATTATAATTAACTATACATGATTTAATAATAAACCCTAAGATCTAAATTACAAACTTGAAGTATAGTTTACATATGTATGCTAATAGCTTGGTTAGTTCTAACCAAACCCTCTTAGGTGTAGTGAAGTTTGTACAGTCATAGTGTCCTACTCACTACATTACTTCGGGTAACGGCGAGCCCGTCCATCAGGTACACTGCCTCCTGTTCAATTAGGAAGGCAAAAATCATGATGGTCCAATAGTAAGGTGGGCCATACAATGGGAAATTGTTGAGATGGGCTGCTCACCATTAGTTTTGTATAGGTTTGTAATGATGTTTATTTGCCATCTAATCCATTCTTCTACTGTGAAGTAAAAGAATTATCCAAAAATCACGGTATTTCTGACCCAATGAGGCTATGTTAGAGGTTTAAGGTATGATTTTATGAAGTGGCCTACACGAGCATTGAATCTGACTGATTTTTCATATCAAAGCCAAAGAAGGGGTGGTGTACCAGATGGGAAGGGTGGATTTCATCCATCTTAAGTGAGGTGTAGGTGAGATGGAGGGAGGGAAATTTCCTTATAACCCTGCCTACAGGGAGTCCAAGCAGGCAGAAGCTTTGTGGGGTCTACCTTGATATACACGAGACATCCACTTTGTCCATCAGTTTCATAACGTGAGGCCCAAAAATTAAGTAGATCGAAAACCTAAGTGGGCCAATAACAGGATTAAAGACCCATAATCCGGCTTTCTGCCAAATAATTTATGAAAGGGACTTTTATATTAAAGGGGCATTTGGATGGTAACTTAAGTTTACGTAGAATAGCTTAAATTGGTTTCTACTTGTTTATACCCTCCAAAAAGTAGAAAAGCATGTTTGGTTTTCCTCAAGTATGTTTGGTCTTCCTTGCATCCACTATCCATCATGTGGGGCCAACATTTGAGGTGAATCGTTCATTATGTAGGTCTCACTTTTAATGTGGGCCGTTCATCCTTAGGATCTGACTTTTAATATACATTGTTCATTATGTAGGGCTCATCTTTGATATTGGTCGTCCATCATGTGGGCCACCATCAATGTTATTGTCCATTATATGGGACCCATCTTCAATATTCATCGCCTATTATGTGGATCCCACCTTTGATGTCGGCCGTCCATAATGTGGGCCCCACCTCTGATGTAAGTTGTCCATCATGCTGGGCCCGCCTTGGATATGGGCCACTCATTATTAGGGCCAACCTTTGATGTAGATTGTCCATCGTGTGGGGCCCATCTTGATGTGGATCATCCATCATGGAGGGTTACCATTATTAATTGCCTATCTTGTGTGGCCCACCTTTGATGTGGACTATCCATAATGTGGGCCACACTTTCAATGTGGGTTGTCCATTATGTGGGGCTTGCCTTGGACGTGGGTGATTCATTATCAAGGGCCATTCTTTAATGTGGACCATCCATCATGTGGGGCCACCTCAATATGGGTCATCCATCATGTGGGCCCATCTTCAATGTCCAATGCACATCGTGTGGAGCCCACCTTTGATGTGGACCATCCATCATGTAGGCCCCACCTTTGAAGTGGGTTGTCCATCACACCAGCTCACTTGGGATGTGGGTTATTTATCATTATGGACCGACTTTTGATGTAAATCATCCATTATTATGGGCCGACTTTTGATGTAAATCATCCATTATGTGGGCCCACGTTAATATAGGGGCATCCATCATGTGAGTCCTACCTTTGATGTGGACACTCTATAATGTGGGGCCTCCTTTGATACGGAGTGAGAGAGAGCTTCCTTTAGCATGGACAAATCACCGAGGGGGGAGGGGGTTAGAAAAGTAGAGCTTCCTTTAACATGGACAAATAATGGGGGGAGGGGGGACGGGTTAGAAAAGTAATAAGTTAAAGCAGCGGATGTTGAAAAGTAATAAGTTGAAGAAACTTTAAAAAAAAACTTGTTGAGACAAGTAGCTTTTAGTGCGTAAGTTACTTTTATAATAATGATTAGCGAAATAACTTAAGCGAAAAAGTAACTTAAGTACTTAACATGAGTTAGAAAACTTTTTTTTATATACATTTACACTCTCATATTACTCTCAGTTTAGTCCATCAAGGTCACTTGTGTGACCAAGGGTCTAGATCTGGAGTACATGTGTGTATGATTGTGCAAGCATGCTAGAGTCTACTCGAATCAAGGATATTGACTGATTTGGCCGGTACCCTTACGCCGAGATTAACATATTAGAGATTAAATATGGACCCAGAGTCCTCTTGACCACCGACTGGTTGATTATATGTGCATTGTATTCAAATGATTTGAGGAAGGCAAATGGTTAGCCCTCACAAATCAATTCTTTTTTGCCTTATACCAGTAATTACTAAATCAATTGAGCTAAGGACTTTCTATTTCACTAGTGCTTTAACAAGGTATTCTTCATTTAGAATAGAAGATTGTTACATGACAAAATAGAGACTAGCATAAACACAACCGATGGCTATATTATAATTGTTGTGATTTATACTCTTATTAAAGTGAGAAGTAAGAAAAATTATATGACACGCCTATCGGAATAGACGATCAAGGTAAATGGTCAGTAAGATATAACTAAGGTATGAACAATTAAATCATAACTCAAATGGACATGGAGATATGGTATCTTAAGTTTGTAGATATTTAAACTACTCATAATATAAATGTATTGCAACGAGAGTCACCTGGCAATGGTGAACTATGTTCAGAAAAGTAAAATATGCATGAATGTAAAGTAGACAAGTAAATAGATATGTTTAGTGTGTGATATCGAGTTTTTTTTTTTTTTTTCCAGGTGTTCCTTTTATAGCTCTCTCAAGGCGGTGAAAGCCCCCACTAGGCTTTTGAATCCTTCGTGTGGGCTTTCTGAATACGTAATATATTCCTTAACAAACTGAGACTTGCATTGGAAAGAAAGGACTTCACACTTGTTAGATTTTTAAATAATTTTTTGTAGTTGATACTTCGTGGATATGTTCATGGCCCACTAAAGATTTGGCATAAGAACCTCCAGGGCTAGTTTGGACCAATCACGGCTAGTCAACGTCTCTACTGATAGCCCATATTGTCAACCTCGAGATGTTGGATGGTCTGGATCAAACAACCTCTTACTCTTAACTGTCCCTTAGGTGATGATTTGATGTGAGATGGGATTTGATACACTATACCGATCTGTTGTTGGACTAGGTTGGATTTAGTTATTCTATTATCTTAATCCTGATCATCATATAAAATGAGACCTGATATAGGTTCAGCCATTTCTTTATGATTCGGGCTTAGGACTATATCCAAGTTAGCTTAGATGCCGATTTGCTTCCATGGTCTTCAAAATCTTATAAATCACTCCTGGTTCTCTAAATGTTTTTGAGAAAATATCCCATTTTGGAAGGACTGCAAGAGATGGATTTGCGGACGAGATCATATCTAGTTTGTGAGATAAGATATGCTCGTTCGGTAGGTCTTTTTTAACTATATCAGGCACGTCTCTCATTTTATGAGCACGTTAATTGTGCCCATATGGCATGCGGTGATTCGTCCCCTTAAAGTGCATGATAAGATTCAATACCATCACAATAATGATTAAATGTGTAATGCTGAAAGAAAACCAAATGCAAATCTTCTATGGGTGTGAGTACAATTCTAACTATGCCAAACATGTGATATCTCCACATGACATCTTCATGTTGGTCCACGTCAAGGCGCCGAAAATGAGTATAAATTAGAGCTGAAAGTCTAGCGGGTTGGGTTGGGTTAGTGCTCAACCCTAACCTAACTCGAGGTTTCTATACCTTAAACTTAACCCAAGCCAACACAACATCGAATTGAGATTTCTCAACCCAAGCCTAACCCAAGCAAGCTTGGTCAAGTGGGTCGGGTGGATACATGCTAATGTTTTTGTTATTACATTAGTATATTATATTTCAATACACGTCTTATTTTTTGTATTTATGATTTTATTAATTACATATGTAATTATTTATCGTAAAGAATTTCATTTTTTTTAAACAAGCAAGATAAAATATAGGACAACTAGTCCTTTAAAACTCATGTTGTGAAGCACACAATCTATTTTGGGATAGAGAAATCCGAAGTATCTTGTTAGCTTGAGTCATGATGTGGACTAATGAGACCCAGCGACTCTAGAATTTCATGTGCCTTCTACACGGATGATGCACACTCAATTATAATTTATAAGTAACTTATATATCAATCGTGTTCAAGTTAGGTCGAGCAACCCAAGACTTCAACCCGAGTCCGACTCAAGTTTAATCATGTTGGTGTTTGTATAGCCCAAGCCTAAGACCAAACCCGATACATCCTGCCTGAGCCCAACCTAATGTCAGGTCAGTCACAGGTCAGTCGGTTGAACCCACTCGGCTTTCAACCTAATGTAAACACTTCATATACTCGCCCACTCACACCAAAATGGATGCTTGAACTCATGACCTCATGTTGAAACTCTTATGAGTTAGAAAGTAACTTATTTGATGGTATCCAAACACACCCTAAGAGTACAAGAAGGAAGACGATTTATAACATTGTCGTGGCAAAAGCTTCAACCCAAAATTGTTTTGGATCAAGAGCATAGTTAAGCACAATTGTATACTATTGCTATGTTTCCTTTTAACACGACCATTTTGTTCCGGTGTCTTAGGATGAAATGCCCATAATTGAAATGCCCTTTAAAAATATTTATTTAAAATAACTAACTATATTTTAAAAAATGAATATAAACCATATAAACTAAATTATCCTAACCTGTATAAATAAATCTTTCATTAAAATTATGTTAATTTCACAATAAAATCAAGAAATATTTAAAACATTTAAGAATTTGAAAATCTTGCAATTTTAGCGTGATAAAATTGTTTGATACACTTGGACAATAATTTTGTAATCAAAATTCCCCAATAATATCACAAGATTTATAAAGCCCTAGTGGTATTACCTGATATAAGGAATTTCTTTGTTCTATTGGTATTGATATCAGTCATCTCAAATTCTTGCATTGGTTACGCCACTTAGGAGCAGCAAGCAACATACTCCTATGCATCCGGGGCCATATTTCCTATAATCCTGACCTTTGATCGTTCACATACTATGGTGGATAGACCATGCCACGACGCCTATTAGCTAGCCATCAGTCTTTGGGCTTTCTCGATCGTATGTCATTCATGGTTGCTTTATTTATATTTTTTGGTTTTGTTGAATGCAAATCTGAAGGTTGGGATTGTGCTGTGGAGGATGCTTTTGAGGACATGGTCCACTGCCAATAGGAAGCAAATGGCCAATGATGTGGTATGAAAGCATGGTCATGTTCAGATCAACCCCAGGTTGGGTTTTTTTTTTTTTTTTAAATAAATTTCCGACACGAAATTTAGGCCTTATGCAGCCCCACTAGCTCAAGTGCCCGACCATGAATCGGAAATGCCACTAAATTCAAGTAGGCGTCCTTTTCAGGCACAAAAATTGGGTCCTAATAAGGAGTCTCTTTGCATGTAATTAGATTACATGGGCCATTTGGTTGGTAATATATGCTTGTAATTAGATTGCAGGTAGTAATCCAATTATAGTTTTTATTTGTAATCTGGGACATGAGGAAGAGTTATATTTTATATTACAGATAAAGGGGTTTCAAGCATCACCTATAAATTTTTATTTTTATTTTTTTAAATCAAATTAAAGAAAGTTGCGAATCATCTTTCAACGATTATTAGGATCTGAAACTATAGAAGAAAAATGAAGAAAAAGAAAAAGAAAAACCTCTCATTCTCATTCTTTGTTAGTGTAGTTAGGGTTGAAACTTTTTATATGTTAGGATGTTATCGAATTTTATTGTTGTATTTGAATTGGTGGGCCTACTTTCATGGCCCACCAAATGATTTGTTTATCTTAAAAATCAATCACATGCTTTATTAGTTTGGACTTATCCCAATGATCTATCTCACATAAAAATTTTATATGCTTTTTAATTATTTGTAAAGAATTTACTATTTCAAGTTTTGTTATAGGTGAATACTTAAATTATATATGCTGTAAATAAATTTTAAGTTATCCAAGCACAAAAAATTATTTCCTATAATCAAATTATAGCTTAAGCCAAATAGAACCTTATGTAAAACTTTACATCTACAATCAGATTGCTTATACTCAGATTACAACTCAATGACCTTATAGGTATCCAAATGACCCCCAATGCCAATCCTAAGAGTTCAATATTTACATATAAATTGAATATTCTACTATCCATATTTTAATCCACATGGCATACAACTATTTATAGATCAGGGCGCGTCTAGATACAATTACCATAGAGAGGCTTTTCCACGAAACCCTTTTTCCAACAACTTAGGCAACATTGATTCATTCATGTCACCAGCATTGCTTTACATGGCGTGGCCCATCTTAGTTATGCTTCTAGAAGAGCATGTATTTGATATGCATTGATAATTATTATAGAATCCATATGAATTAAAATCAAGAGTTGTATTTGAGGACGGTAATAATCCACCATAATTTATGTAAATATATTTATAGTGTATATTTGAAATGCATTGATAAAGAGAAAAGACCACAACCTGTGAATAGTAAAATTAATTATATGTCATGCTTTTCTTGATATATTTTATATATATTAAACAATAGATATATATTAATTAGTATAGTAGGGAAGTAAGATTGATGAAAACCCCCATCCAACCTGTTCCTATGACGGTCTTAATTTCAGTCCATTTGTAAATGTGCCTGCGTACAGCGTACCATCCGCTGCATTCTGTCCGAGTTTCAAAGTTGTCTTTTTGAAATAAAAAACACAAAAATTTTCTGAAGCGGATTAGCTGGTGTACCACGCACCTGTTATATGGCTGCTGTAAATTCTTGTCGTGCGAAGACGAGCACTGACTCTCCGCAAACTCGAGTTGTACAAACAGTTCAAAGGAAATCAAAATTACATGGGCTCACAGTGATATATTTATTATATTTACGTTGTTCATCTATTTTTAGAAATCATTTTAAAGTATTATACCAAAAATTAATCATATCCAAAGATCATATGGATCACACTACAAGTAGCAGCGGAGATAATGATTTTTAACGTTAAAAAACTTATAGGGCCCACCATAACATTTACTTTCCATTCAATCTGTTCATAAGATCACAAAGATCTGAATGAAGAGGAAAAATAAATTTCACATTGATCCAAAACCTCCATGACCTCAAAAAGGGTTTCAATGCTAGACATTCAATCCCCTACTTCTTTTTACAGTGTGGTCCACTTGATATTTAGATCCGGCTTACTTTTTGTCTCAAGCCTTAAGATGAGCTCGTCAAATGGATAAATGGTTTGGATATAAAACATACCTCATGATCAGACCCACAATGCTGGTGGATGTCTTCCTGCACTGGGAACTTAGGTGGGGCTGGCTGTGATGTTTGTGAGAAATCCTTCCCGTCCATTTTTTTTTGTAATTTAATTTTAAGACATGTTTCAAAAAATAAACTTAATCCAAAGCTAAAGTAAACCATACTAAAGGAAAATGTGGTTGAGGAAAACTTTATCCAAAGCTAAAGTAAACCATACTAAAGAAAAATGTGGTTGAGGAAATTCTTACCATTGAAACTTTCCTAATTTCAACAGTGATGTTTAGATGTCATCCATGTTGTTAATAATGCTATTCAGGTTGAAATGAATTTAAAATAAAAATATTAGCATGAATTAAAACTTACATGGTCTCATGAATATTTTAATTATGGACATCTAATTATCACGTTTTCCGCTCACTTGCACTTTGGATGTGGCTCAGTTTTTTCAACGTGTCTAAATAACTAACAAACCGGATGGGCAGGGTAGATTTTTCACAAATATCTGTGTGCCGCACACGAGTTTCCAGCGCAGTAACCGCCAAAGGCTTTAGCAAGATATCCGCGTCCGTACACCAGCCAATCCGCTTCCAGCCAAAAGCTTTCGCGTTACGGGGATTAGATACTTACAGGTTGAGAAGCGAGACACGCCAGCGAAGTGACGTCACCAAGTTACGTGGACCCTACTATAACTATAATGTATGTGTTGTATCAACAACGTCCATTCATTCAAGATATCATTTTAAGATATCAGCTAAAGAATGAAGTACATCCAAAGCTTTAATGGACCCCACCATAGAATACAGTGGGGAGATTGATACCCACCGTTGAAACTTTCCAGAGGTCCACCGTGATGTTTTTTCTAAAGTCAGCAAATACATTAAAGAAGGGAAAAGCAGATATCAGCTTGATCAAAAACTATTGTAGCCTTTAGAGGTTTTTAACGGTGGCGTCACTCTCCCCACAGTTTTCTGTGGTGGGTCCACTGGAGGTTTCGATGTGACTCATTTTTTGTATCTTATCCTAAAATGATCTCTCCAGATGGATGGACGGCATGGATACAAAACATACATCATGGTGGGGCTCACAGAACTTGGTGACGTCATTTCAGTAGCATTCTCGCTACTCAAACTGTCAGTAGCCGATCCGCGTCCACTTTCTCTTCCCTTCCCTTCCCTCCCCGCGACCTTCTTTTCGTCTGAACCCCGGGCCGGACGAACCGAGCGGCTCGGATGCTTTTCGATCTGTGAACGATTTTTTCTCAAATCGAACCGGAGAGGCACCGATTCCGGTCGAACCCGGTCCCAACTCCCCCTCTTCGTCTACCCCATTTTCATTACGAGCAGGAAATAATGCTGCACGAGCTTCTCATGGCGTTGCTGGGGTACACGGGCGATCTCGTCATCGACGTGACGGAGCACCGGAATTCCGTAGGCCTGCATTCACCGTACGATGGCCTGAACTCGGGAGAATGCGTCTTCAAGCTAGCCCCTGATATCTCCTTCATCCAGCCGTCCGAAAGGTAAGAGATCGAATCTCAATCCCTCTGCTTTGAATCGGCCTGATTTTTGGAATATGGAATGAACTTGAAGGGGCACACCTTATGGATGGAGTTGATGTGGGCCCTACATCACATTGGGTAGCCACATTCAACATTGTGCAATAAGCTTATTCTCCATAAGTTGTGGAGGAACCGTCCTATACAATCATATTACAAACAGCCCACTGTATGTTAACGTTGCACACAACCCCAACTCTCCTTCCAACTTGTTATATGTGTAGGAAATCTGACTGTGAAGAGGGTGGGTCCCACCATGAAGGTGACCTGGCGGTCTGGCACAAAATATTAGGCTGGTCCACTCATCAGGTGTGTCACACTGTCAGGTTCAATGAACAGCCGACCGTCAGAACCAATGTACGTTATCTCGCTGACCTAATGATTGGATCGATCTGATGTTCATGGTGCGGCCTACCCTTTGCATCACTCACACTTCCTATGCATGTGACACAAGGGCAGGATATATGGCCTGTATGTGAAGTTCACGTATGGTGGGCCATATCTAATATTAATGCAAACCCGAAGGGGAAAGCAAATAAATCAATAAGAAAATAAAGAGATTGTAGAAAAGATCCAATAATCCTTTAGCCGGATGCTAGAGATCACAATGCAAGACTGTGAGCAAGCTCAACAGTCCTCTAGTATAGAAACTAGAGATCACTTTCCCCCCCTTCAACAGCCACCATAGAGAAAAGAAAATTTCATAAAGAGAATATTGATCAAGTTGTCTTATTCCATAGGACATAAGTCCTATTTATAATCAACCTTACAATCTGTAATAAAAGATATGAAATCTATAAAATAGGAAAGCACCTAAGTAACAAAGCTTTCTAAAATAAGAAGATACTTAGATAAGAAAATATTTAAGATTATTCCCTGCCTAAAAATAAACATATGAAAGAAAGAGCAGATTTCCTAATCTAGAAATTTTTAAAAATGGAAAGTGATGATGGCTAAAAAAGGAAGGTGGTCCTTTTCTTGTACACACGTGCAGAGCGTGCACATGTAGGATGCGGGACGATTGCATCAAATATCATCTCTCTTATGAATCTTTGATGTAGTAGTCATCTTATCAATGGTTTCCTTGATAAAACATAGGATTTGATGCATGATGGGTTTAATGGTTATGAACTAATTATTATTTTTTTTTAAAAGATGAGATTATATTAAAGAGAAAAAAGAAAAAAACTACACAAGCAGACCCATGCCTGGCAAGATAAACCCACGAAAGACAACCAGATTATGGAACCCAATCTCTGAACAAAACTAGGACCCTAGAGAAAACCCCAGCTGTAGAAACACTGATATTCCTGAAGCACGGATTATTTCTTTTAGGCCAAATAGCCCAAAAAGCCACTAGGAGGATGATCCTCCATTTCGTTTTCCCAAGTGCTCCACCAGGATCACCATGCCAATTGAAGAAGAGGGCTTCTACCGATTCCGGCATTGACTATGAAACACCAGCATAATGGAGGATGCTCCACCAAATGTCAGCGGAAAAAGGTCAATGTATGAACAAGTAGTCAACCGATTCTTCCGCACTTAAACAGAGAATACATACGTTTGGGATAACGAAACCTCTCCATCTAAGATTATCAATCGTACAAATACAGCTCCTACCAGCCAACCATCCGAAAGCCGCAACCTTGGGGGCACACCATAGGACCGTAATGGTCCCGTGTGGGACGACGCTGAAATTTCCAGAGAAGAGAGGGAATTGTAGAACGTCTTCACTGATAAACTAATTATGAAATGTCCAAAAATAAGAATAAGAGAAAAACGATGCAAAACTATACATTTAATACTCTGACGTTTGTATTGGAACATGTCGGCAATAGAAAATGATGTTATCCCTTGTTCTGCATTGGTTAATGATTATTACTATCCTTGCACTATTTTATCTTTTATACTCTTTTATTCTTCCCTTTGTATCCTATTTTCGAATTTTTGCTTGCATGCATGGATATGCAGTTAGAAGGTTTGCTAGCCCTACATTCACCTTCTTCCTCACAGTCTACATGAAGCACATGTGTTGACCTGTCACGAAAATTAGGCTGGTTAACTCATTGTATGGGCAATTTAAAAAACCTTGTGAAAGGTCACTTGCAATGTATACATGTGTCTAAGGTTTACAGTATCACCCGAAACCAGTATATATTGCCCAATGCATATTGTATCAGCCCAAAACAGCCCAGTTCAGGGCTGTATTGGTGGTGAAAGATTAGAGACACAGTTCTCCGATTTAGAACCTTGATTTCTGCCTGATTGTGGACCTGAATCTTGTGTCAGGCCATCTTTGCTCTGGATGCGAGCTTGTACACTTCTCAATGTCCTACATACATGCCAGGTTGGCATGTGTGAAGTGTGTGTGGGGCCAGCAAACCTTCTATAGTTAGATGAGGGATAACCGCTTATTGAAATTATGAAAGAACATGTTGATGCAGGGACGCTATCGAAAGGCTTCTTTGTCTAGGATTTTACTATAGGGAGCTCGATCGATTTGCAACTAAGTCACGCAATTTAAGTTGGATACGCTCTACGGGTGATGCCCCTTTATTGCGAACTACCGAGTTGTTGAAGAGGAAAAAGAAAAAGCCAAGTGTCTACCGTAGGGCCATAGCTAATGGAATCGTTGAGATTTTATCAGTTTATAGATCCGCTGTTCTACAAGTTGAGCAGAATTTGCTTTCAGATCCGGTGCCCATTTTGGCAACTGTAACTCGTGGCCTCAATAAGGTTGGTTGATGTAAGTCGAATTAGAAACCAATATTCTTGGATTCCTATTTGCTTAACTCTTTTTTTTTTTTTCTTTTGTTTTTTTCCTTCTAAATTTTTATTAATATCAGTGATATTTGTCAGCCTTATTAAGTCCCCTGTATTGGGTTACCCTTTTCCCCTAACCTTGTATGTCTTGCATTTTCTTTCCCATGTTGCATGCATGTAAATCTTAGGGTGTTTTTGGGTACATGGAATCCATACGGAAATGATTTTCCACTGAAAAAGGTAGTTGGGCTGTTTGGATACGTGGGTTCTACAAAGTAATCATTACACTTGTTTACAGTTAAGATTTTTTGGCACAAGGAACTAGGTATGAATACGTCGATATGAGAATTCCACTAGCTTTCCAAACAGGACCCCCAAATATGGAATCCCCTTTTCAACAGTGTTCATGGAAATAATCATTAGGTAATTATTGTTTTTTCCATATTTCCCCCTTGGATTGCTTGTATCCAAACACCTCCTTAGTGTTGTCTAGGAAATGCTACTATTCGATGCACTTGCAAATAGGGATGCTTTCAGTTTCTGATTTTACATGTAAATTTGATGCTTCAATCTAGATTAACCATTCTGTTATTTGAGCAAACAGCGTATGTGATTGTGAATTTATTATAGCTGTTCTTTACAAAGCTAAATATTCTCTGAAGGTGTTGATGTTTTCTACGGGCCTCGGAGTAACATGGTGTTCACGATTCCAAAAAGTTCCATTTTCAAGCATATTTTGCATAGATTTGCTATGCCAACTGGAGTTAGCCCTAGTTTCAAGGTGACCTCTATCCAGGGTTGAAGGGCCTAAAATGAGGATGAGGGGAAAACCTAAAAGGACTGGATTGAGGTGTTGAAAAGGGATTAGAAGTCTTGTTCACTTACCAAAAAGAAAGGGCCTTAGATGGGAATGATGGGCTAAATAGGATTTGTAAAGCCAACCAGAAATAGCTCAGATATTGCTATGGTGATGATCACGATTTATGTAGTGAGTTGAAAATTGTCTACATGCTGAAACAAGTTCTAGCTCATCTGAAGTTTTAATCATTGGTTTTGTGTGCTCTTCTAGAGCTAGTGCTCGTGAATGCTTCTTCTTTGTAGCTGTCAATAATTGCAATCTTAATCACTGTCTGCATTTGTCTAATAATTCTCTTGGCAAACTCTCGTTCTTTATGTCATGGCAAATGATGCAATTGAGTTGGACGCTGATAAAAAACAAGCAATTTAGTCGGACAATTTCATGTTTTGTTTAATTTCGAAGTCGATTCGATCATGTAGAACTCATGTTGTAATTAAATTGTAGTCATTTAAATTCATTTTACAACCTTACTTCTTTTTATTAGTTTAAATAAGTGTAGATCAAATGCTTTTGATGGGTAAGTGTAGAATTCCAAATGCGTGTGTGCTTTGTCTTCAAGTGGAAGAAACTGTAGACCATCTTCTTCTGCATTGTCCATTCTCTTCGGATATCTGGTGGAGTGTCCTCTGTCTCGCTGGGGTTTCCTCGGTTATGCCATACTCTACAGATGATCTCCTTTGTGCCTGGCATGCGGATTCTGGAGGAGCTCTGGGCAAAAGGAAATGGCATATCATTCTTCTTGCTGTCTTTTGGGCTATATGGGCGGAGCGTAATAATTGCTGCTTTAGGAATTCCTCAGTCTCAACCGCAGGAGTGTTCTCTAGAGTGCTAGTTCTGTTTCGGGATTGGGCTCCGTAATATTGTTTTTGCCGGGTTTGGCTACCGTGGGGCAGTTTTTTGTAGTTTTTGTTTTTCCTTGTTTCCTATAGCTTGCTGTTTTTTCTCTCTTGCGCTGTAGGCTTTGTTTCTGTTTGTTTCTTTCAATAAAATTTTCATCTTTCAAAAAAAGGTGTAGAACAATTTCTTGCCATTACTTTTTTTTGTTGACATTACTATTGAAAACCTAATCTTTAAAAATTGGATTCTGGTTTGATCTAACTTGGAAAATTTCTCAGCATTTCATGGTTTGCTTTTTTGTTTCCTTCATTGCCAGGGCTGTCAATGGACAGGATGGCCTAATGGCTTCTATCCTATCTTGCTATGGGCTGGGCACAGCTCTCATTTTGAACCTGTGGAACAGAGCATGGCCAGGTTACCAGGCCCAAAAAATGGGCCAGTCTTGTGCCTGGAGTTTACAAAGTTTTTCTTTCTTTCAATTGACAATGTCCTGAGCTTGCATGCTTGCTTCCTTATATCTGTCATAGGCCAGCCCCAATACTGATTTTCAGGCTCATGGACCACACCCAGGCTTATATTCAGGTGTTACCGATAATTAGTGTTTGAGCAGATCCTGGCATGGACTGGGCCCATGCATTGATACCCTTACTGGGCTCTTCTTCTACCAAAAAGAAGGGCTCTTTTTCTCCTCTTCAGCTAGTATTGTTTCTCATTACTGTCAAGTGAAGTGGTATGCTTAGGACATTGTTATCTTCGTAAAAGTGCACCTAAATTTATTTTATTTAAATCTGTTTAGCAGCCATGCATGTGACATAATTTGTAAGACTTGTTTCTATACATACCGTGTGTTTTCTTTTGTTGTAGTCAGATTTCTCGATAGCTTGATGTTTATTTTCTTTCCTTGCTGCAAATCGGTCGGAGCTGTCCCAGTTTGATGTGTTGTTGCCTCCTCTTTACGAGCTCATCGTGGAGATTGAGCGTGATGATGTTCGGGGAGGGCAACTTCTCAACCTCTTGCACAAGCGATGTCATTGTGGAGTGCCTGAATTACAAGCATGCATTCAAAGGTACCAAATTTGGTTTCTGTTTTTTGTTTGGAAGATTCATTTTTGTCACAGAAGTATGTTACTTGTGCATTGCTCACTCTTGCAAAATTTCATTGCATTCATACTTTATAAATAATAATGATAATTATTATTTTTGTGTGTGTGTGTGTGTGGGGGGGGGGGGGGGGAATAAACTAGGACCTTTTGGTCTCTTCCTTGCTATCAGCCTAAAATAGTGCGGAAATCCAGTTGTTTGCAGAATGTAGTCTCGGGTAAACTTGCACTTGGTCTAACCTTAGCTTTCAACCACAGCCATGCTGTTTGAGTTAGCTCTAACTAGCCTGAGTTATGCTTGAGCCACAATATTGGAAAGGGACATGAAATGACATCAGGCTCTCAGCCTACATTTCTCCAACATTGATCAAGGAGGGAAATATGGTGTGAAGTTGCAATTTTAAGAGGGGTTCTTAAATATTTTCCTCTTTAATAAGTATCCTTGGATATTCACATGATGAGTGGAGGAAATAAGTAAAGGAGGGAGGCTCTTGCTATCTCATTCGTTCATTTTTTAGGGAAAGAATAGCTCATGGATTGGTGAGCCAGCTCCAATTGCTGTTGATTGGGGATCGCCTCCCTCTGTTGTAATTGTACTATCTTTCATAATAAAATGCTATGTTTAGCCCCTAAGTTTCTGCTTATACTTTCCGCCCAGTAGTTTGCTTATACAAATATCAGCTTTATTGCATGGCCAAAAATGCCAGGCACTTAAACTTTGATGCATTTTTCTTTTAGTAGGCCAAACAAAATCTTCAATGGTTGTTAGAGTATCAACTCTCGACTTGATCATTGGTGAGGTCCAGTTTAAGATGATTCTCACTTGGCTGAGTAAGTTAAGGATTCTGACTCTCTGAGTCACAAAATAGTTAGGTGTTTGATGAAATTAAGGAACAAGTACTAGAAAACTATGAGAGAAAAGTGTTAAAATATACATTACTATGTACAAATATGATACTCAATCATCACACATTGTTTGTTCTACAGCACATTCTACATAAATAAACATAATATATTCCATAATGAAAAAAAGCCAATTCCACTTTGCGTGTTCATTGGAATTTTAACTGCATTCCAATTGCTATGGTGTGAGATGATCCAGTCGATATTCCTACAATTTGAAATGCATATTCACCAAAAATTTGTGTATTTTCTTTTTGATTTGTTGCTTTGGTGTTACTAAAACTATTGATCACATTTTATATATTGTTTTGCATGTTTAATATGTTTGTATTTGGCCTTTTGATTAGTGTCTTATTTCTTGAATCTGAATTTCAGTATGCATGAAATAGCAATACCCATTACCCAATCTTGTGATTTGTGATAATTGGTAGGCTTAGATATACTTACTTATGGCAATATCTGAACAGAATTGACACCATCATTTAGGAACTTATGTAGAAATCTTGTGTTAATTATGCTCTAGGCTGATTTACCTGTAAAATGCAAGCACCGTGTTTCATGGATATATGCTATGCTATCTAACCATGTTTCCTTTGTTGGTTGTCATGTGCCCAAAGCATAGGCTTCTTTGGCATGGACATCAGGTCATGTATCACCAACTTGCATCTTGGATGGTTTATGGAATTCTTCAAGATCAGCATGGAGAGTTTTTCATCAGAAGGTATTCTTGAGTTTCAAATATGAATCATATCAACATTTGAATTTGATATTACATTTGTAAGCCTTATGTATGTCATGATTTGAAAATTTTATGCACTTTACAGGCAGTAGTTTCCTATGTTTATCCCCTTGGCATTGAAGAAAATGCATTTCCAGGGGCTATCAGAGGATTCCTTTTGCCTCTATGCTTATGGTTGGATTTACAATTCAATGAAACATTGCACGTCACGAGTCATGACAGCATTGGCATGTCATGTTTGATTTCTGTTGACAAGAAATTAAATATTAAACTCTATATAGATTATCTATCAGGAAAAATCTTGCAGTACTAATATTACTGTTGTGCAGTGGCACTCTAATTCTTTTACATATTTTTGTCAAAAAACTCATATCCTGTTTATGATTGCAGACAGGAAGACAGCGATGCAGAGAATGAACCATCCCGTCCGGATATGTTTGAAAAGTTGACCCAGAAGTCTCCTGATGATGTGTCACTGACGGATTGGCACTTGGGGTTCCATATCTTCTTGGTATATTTAGACTTCTAGAAAACAGTAATCGTCACATGGTTCCTCATATGGTGCAAAGCCACTTCTTAACTTTAAGATTTAGGGTCCGTTTCGACACACTTCCGCAAAAAAAGATTTTCATGCCCCCCCCCCCCTCCTTTTTTTTTTTGGGTTAGCTTGTTAGTACACACCCATGTCAGTACACACTCCACTGTTAGCCCCTTTTTCTTTCGGTTGACTTGACAAAAACCAATCTGATTGGTAATCATTGAGTCGGCTTTTTTTAACCTATTTTGCCAAGGTAGGGATAAGATAGGTGTTTGCAAAAGTGCATCCAAATGCTCAATGAGAACTGCAGTTCATATCAAAATGCCATTTAGGCGTCAAATGCCCTTTTGAGGGTGCATCCAAACTGGCCCTTATATTCATTGCCCATCTTTTCATTACCTACATTATCCTTCATCATTCTTGATGCTATATTGTCAATTGCTCAAGTGGTCACAGCTTTCAATTGATTGTCTAGTATTTTTTAATCTCCTTCTTAAGTTAACTCTACCATAGCCTCTATGTAATATGACGCATCTTCTGGTTTGTTTCAATTAACAAAACACCTAGAAAACAAATTCATACTTGTCATTTTGTTTTGAGTAATTCAGCATATTGCATGCTGAAGCCAAGGAAAGCTGTTTCATTGAGTTTGGTTCTCTCAAATTATAAGCTACTTTGTCCCGCAGAAAAGATCATAGTTTAAACATCCTACCTGTATATTTCAACTCTTTAGTTGTTTTAGTTTCAATCTTCCCTCTAAATATGCTGATAGTTCAGCTAAACTACTTCTCTCTCTAAGCTTTGCTTCTTTTTCTTTTCTTTTTTTGAAAGATACTGAATTTATTCTGGAGCAAACAGGTTGAAAAAGAAAATTAAAAAAAAAAAAAACAGAAGGAAAAGAAAATAAAAATACAAACAACCGGTTAAGGCGTCCAATCCTTGATACATTAATTAACCCTACTAATAACCCCAATCTAAGAACAAATTATATTCCGGAAACAACAATCATTCCTCTTGCCCCAAAGAGACCAAAGGATGGCGAGCATAGCAACTCTCTATCTGGATATGGTCTTGCTCCCCTGTCGTCATGCATGCTAGGCTCGAAATAGTCCCTTAATTGAGCCACGCATCACCTAGGATACGTTAAACGCCAGTAGAATGCTACTCCAGATGTTTCTTGTGAGGAGGCAATGGATGAATAGATGATCCACTGACTCTATGTCTTTGAAGCAGAGAAGACATGTTAGGCAACAACGTAGCCCTTCTGCAAAGGCTGTCGATGGTTAGGACCTTATTCCTGTCAGTGAGCCAAGCGAAAGTTGCCACATTTGGAGGAGCACCATAGGACCATATAGCGCTAGTATGACTGCAAAGCCTTTGATTCACAGATTGGGAGATAAGAGAATGAAAAGATCTCACCAAGAAGATACCATACGTATCAAACCTCCAAATCATCAAATCAATCACATCCGGAGAAGGCTGGAGCCCCTGTAATTGTGAAGGAAAGCAAACCATATAATTGATCTCCGCATTGAACAAATTCTGCCGGCAAGGGGGAACCCACACGCCCCCATCCCTGGGAGGCTGAGAAACAACGGGCGACAAAAAACATCGACTATAGGACAAATCCCAACTAGCCTAGGGAAATCTGATTTTAAGTGTGGACTCCCCACACCAAACATCATCCCAAAACCTAACCTCAACTCCATCCCTGACAACAAAATCCAACCCATCAAACACTTTGGTTGCAACCTGAGTAACAGCCTTTCAAACATGGGAAGCACGGTAAAGGGACAATCCCTTGGTCCACCAACCCATAGAAGAGGAGCTATATTTGCCAATGGTAGTGGTCCTCCACATGCTACCCACCTCTACCCCAAACTTCCATACCCACTTGCCCATCAAGGCAGAATTAATGTCATTGAGACGGTTAATCCCAACTCCTCCACTTACCCACATGCTTCCCTTCTACATTTGTGGGTCTTCCGTTGTGTATTGGTAAGCCCCCGAAGTCTTTATGGGACAGGGTTATCGATAGATTTGGCTCATATCTCACTAGATGGAAAAGCAAATATCTCTCATTGGGTGGTTGGCTTACTCTAATCAAGGCGGCATTGTCTAATCTACCCCACTATTTTATGTCTCTTTTCAAATGCCCGGCATCGATCTTGAAAATCATGGAAAGGCTTAGATGGGATTTTCTATGGCACGGCAAGGAAAATAAGAAAAAATTTCATCTGGTCAGTTGGAAGGAAATGTGTAAGAGTGTTCAAGAAGGAGGAGCGGGTGTAAAAGATCTAAAACAAATGAATCGAGCTCTTTTTGGCAAATGGATTTGGAGACTAGGGACAGAGGATGGGACCCTTTAGAATGATTTAATCAAAAATAAATATGGCTGCTCAGATTGGGGTTGGTGGACAAAGAACTCCTCCAATTACAAAGCTTCGGCTCTTTGGAAAAGAGTTCTTTCCACTAAGGCAGAGGTTATCAATTGTGCCGGCGTCGTTATTCGTAATGGCAAACGTACTCGGTTTTGGGTAGATATTTGGATGGGGGAGGTAGCCCTGTGCGTCGCTTTTCCACGCATCTTTCATATCGCAAAAAATCAGAACATCACAGTGGATGCTTGCTATTCGATTATAGGAGTCTTGGTGTGGAACATAGAGTGTAGAAGAATATGCTGCCCTCCTTTATTGGATTTATAGCGTCAGCCCAAATCAGCATGCGGTGGACAATTTAGGTTGGTGTCTGGACAAAAATGGTAAATTTACTGTGAAATCTCTTTATAGTCGTCTTGCGAGCAGCCCTTCTCCAACCATAGGGATCTCATTATATCATGGATGGAAGTATCAAGTTACCCCCAAAATTGCAGTTTTTGGATGGTTGGTTGGCAAGGATAACGTTCTCACAATTGATAATCTGAGAAAGAGGGGTATGATCATTACTAACATTTGTTTATGCTGCATGGCACAAGAAGAATCAGTGGGTCACGTCTTTATCAGATTTGGACAGCCATTCTAGCCCGCTTTAAGGTCCCTTGGACTTTTCCGAAGTCTGCTAATGACCTTTTTCAAGCCTGGCATGGAGTTAGATGTGGGAAGCAAAGATCGAAGCTATGGAGAATGTCCCTCCTGGCCTTTTGGTGGGCCGTGTGGGAAGAAAGGAATGGAAGATGCTTTAACAATATTTCTAAATCAGCCGAGGCTACGATCCTTAGGGTGACTCATCTTTTAGTCGAATGGGCTTCTTTTTCAGATAAAATTCAGGATTGTAACCTTCTCTTTTTAGGAGATTAGTTGATCGGCTATCTCAGCCGTTCAGCCTCCTATCTCTTTGTTTTCTTTTCTCTTTTTCAATATAAAAAAATTGTTATCTATCAAAAAAAAACTTTTCTAGGGAGAGAGCTTCCTTTCCATTCTCTCAATCACCTTATCCCATAAGTGCTTCGCAAGCTTCCTAACACAGAGAGGGAGACTAAGGTCAGATGAAGGGAGAGATCCAGCCCGACACCCAAAAATACCAGCCAACCAAGAAACCTCTTTCACGGATGGATCCCAATAATTACGCTTTTAACCAGATTAACTCTTAAGGCCTGAAACAACCCAGAGCATCTAATAATTTTTCTAAGGTTATCCACCATGGACCCATCAGCTTAAAAAAAAAAACGGTACCATCAACAAATTGGAGATGGCTAACTCATTGAAGAAAATTAGCAACTTCAGAACCCTGAAAAAGACCCACTGATTGACCCCCTGAGCTTTGCTTTTCTTTACTAATAAGGAAAATGAAATCCACGTGTCCAAACACGCCCCTCGTGTGCAAGCTATGAAATCTGTTGCATATTAGAGGAATTATGCATATTTGTATTGTTCAAGTCTCATTCATAGTCATGCTTCTTTCAACTGAATCTGTCTTTCAGAACATTACCTTTTGTTCTACTCTTCCACGCACAAGGATGCTAAAGAAACCTTTTCTGCCCTCATAGGCTTTTGCTTCCTATACCATTACTTAGCAACCAGGCTGTCAAAGTTTTTGTAGACAATCTATTATTATAATTCTTATTATTTAACATTCTTTATGCAGGACATGTTACCCGAGTATATTCACATGCGTGTTGCAGAATCAATTCTTTTTGCTGGTAAAGCAGTAAGAGTCCTCCGAAATCCAAGCCCTGATTTCAGGTGTCAGAATTCTGTTCTTCACACGCATATACCGAGAGGACTGCACAGAGTTCAAGGGTCCATTGGACGATTTTCTTTCCAGAAAGAGCCCTCTACAGATACGAAACTGATTGGAGAAGAACTACTTCCACAATCCGAGGCTGATAAAATTGATGCTATGCTCCTGGATCTGAAGGTTTTATTTATTTATTTCTTATTCTCATTAATCATTGCAGACAAGGTACTCCGGAACGGTAACAGTGGCCGTAATGGCCACCACTGTTACGTTTACGATATATATTATCAGCCCTGTAATGGATCATTACAGGGCCGTTACAGTCTTTATGGGGGTGTAACAGGTCCTTTTTTTCCGTAAAGGCCATTAAGATCCCGGAACGTGTAACGGTTGCCACCGTTACCTTTATGTTGAGGCCATTATGGTACATCATGATTGCAGATATCCGTCCGAATGGTAGTTGTTTCACATTGCCTTTCCTGCATTCATTAATGTCGTTTCCTATGCTGATAGTTTTCCGATTTTGTTAACTATTTTTTATCTCTTTCCTACATGTATGGCTGGTTTTTTATTTGCAGGAGTCGGCTGAGTTTCATAAGCGGTCATTTGAATGTGCAGTTGACTCCATACGTACTATTGCAGCCAGTCATCTTTGGCAGGTAATGAACATGAGGAATCTCTTCGTTAGTCTCTTTGTGCATCAATTTAATGTTTGGCTCTAATTTTTTACAGCTTGTGGTCATTCATGCCGACTTGAATGGCCATCTGAAGGCCCTTAAAGATTATTTTCTTTTAGCAAAAGGAGACTTCTTCCAGGTAATGGAGGCATTGTCCTTGTTCCCCGAATTCTTTATTTATATTGTCTTCATCTTTCTAAAATCACTGTAACTGAAATCTAATTTTACTTATTATGACTTCTGACTTTCTTTTGAGAATAGCAATTCTCCTCCTCTCTTTCTTCTCATTTTCTTTTGAATGGAGTCCTTGGAACATGATGCAAGTATTGCACTTCTTAAAGATGTGTAAACTACTTGATGGAGTGTTCCACATATCCATGCGCTGTATGTTTTTTTTTTTTTTTACTAATATATAACCCATTTGATATGCCAGTGTTTTCTCGAGGACAGCCGCCAATTAATGCGCCTGCCACCTCGCCAGTCAACTGCTGAAGCTGATCTCATGGTCCCATTTCAGTTGGTAAAGTTATCATAAATACCATTCTAACCAAAAATTAACGATCAATTGTTTTATATATGATTTCATGTATGTACTGCTGTCGATTCAGTTAGCTGATCATTGAGAAAGCAACATGTTATTGAACATATGTTGATACTGCAAGCTTAAAGTTTTTCTGAGTTTTGTTGTGCTTGTTTCTTGAAAAATTGGAGACCTATATATTGTCTGTGAATGGGAACTTTAAAAAAAAAAAAAAACACACACACCTTCACACCCACACTCACGCTACATGGGTACTCGAACCCATGACCTCAGTGTTGAAACCCAAAGGGTCTACCACTGAGCCATGGGCGGATAACTCAGATTTCTTGCCAATATGAATCCATCTCAGATGCTTTGCCCTCAAGTTTGTTTCCTCCTGTTTGAGGATCTTTTATTTTTATTTTTCATTTTTTGTTCAAACTTCCGCCGCAAGTTTTATCAAGAATCATGATAATCTGACATTTTATCTGAGGATATGGTCCTCTATAGAGTGGGATGATAGAACAGGATTTTTGTAGCTGACCCTGGTTGGTATTAGGCTTGATGATGTTGGTGGTGGTGATGATGATGACGGCGATGATGATGTTTAATTGCTTAGCCTGAAAATAAAGGATGTAAAGCTACCCCATAATGCAGACTCTTCTGGAAACTATGACTAGATATCGACATGCCTTGATTAGCTCGCTTAACAGCCACATAATTCGCATAGTCTATGCCTTGATTAGACAGACTCTCCTGGAACTTCCTTTGCGAACAATACAAAAGTCTTGTTAAATATGTTGACTAGCTACTTATGAAAGTAATCCCTCCTAAAGGATTGAATGACAGGCAGAGAATGTTGGAGAGTATCCATCAATCCAAAGTGGGCAGAGGGTGATGAAACTATTGAGGCCCCTATGAAGAGCCCCAACAACAACCCCAGCCTTTGTTGTTGGATAGTCTACAAATTATTAGAAGACTAGAAGTGCTTGACTTGTATTTCCATTAGTCTTGCAATATTTATTTTGTAACTGTTTGTTCTTGAGGGTATTTTGGTCATTTTACATACCATCTCTTGTGGATTAGTAAATCTCAATGGAGTCCCCTTTGAGGGGTCTACCTATTATTGTTACAATTTACAAATACCATGAAGTTGACATGTTTAGCAATAGCTGTCCATGTGGAGTAAAGAGTACCTTTGTAGCTCACATACCCTTGGTTCCCTTCTATGCTCCCATCAAGATTGCGCACTATCAACTGGCATGAGAACCTAATAGATCTGATCGATGCTTGGGATGAATGCTACCCATCCTTTGATGCTTGAGCATCTTGTCCAAACCAAATCTTCTAAATCCTTAAAAGGTAATCATCCAAGGGCGTAGTTGCATGATTCTTTTCAATAGGTGCCCCTCCCACTTTGAATCATGATTCAAACTCACACTCCTGCTCCCGCTTCGTAGCTTTTTATACTTGCTAACATTTTGAAACGGCCACTTGCCCACTCCCGCATCCAAATCCATTGCCGCTTCGCTTCACGAGAAGCAAGACCTTTCATTATCTGTGGGTCGCCTCCATCTATCAAAAGGTTCAAAAGAGATGAGCTGCAGTCTTTCCAAAATGGGAAAAAAAAGAAGAAAAAAAAAGCACTAAATAATGATCACTCTTGGTAATTTTTTTTTTAAGAAAAAAAAAGAGAGAAAAAGAAAGACTTCACTTGACAAAAGAATGAGATGCCGTTTAAGGAGGCAGTCCTCAAAGAACACAATGGTCAGAGGGAGCATTTCTTGCTTTGCCATTGGGTTATAGGTATTTGTCTTTTGTTAAAGACCATTTTTTTAACGATTGTACTTGCCAAATCTGCAATAACTTAATGTTAATCTACCTGTCCTAGCTGCAAAAGGAATTATATGATGTGAAACGAATAATTGGCAGCGATATAATGCAGGCTGCAATAAAGACTATAGGTGATGAAGACAAATACTTCTCAAGAGTATCACTAAGGTCAGTGCTGTTCCGTCAACTACAGATATTGTTCGACCAACTAGATTTTCTTCTTTCATCATCCTTTGCACCAGTTCTTTTACTCTCTTTTTTTTTTTTAGTTGATATTGGAAACAACACATGCATGTATTTTTTTTCTACTACTACCAGGATGCCTTCATTTGGGATTGCTGTCACATCCTCTCAACTGGATTTATCGAAAGTGAAAATTAGCACTGATGGAAACTCAGGTGTTGTTGCACAAGGAAGTGCTTCGGAGACGTCCCTTGATGGTTGGGATGGCATTGCTCTTGAATATTCTGTTGATTGGCCCTTACAGCTGTTCTTTACCCAAGAAGTGCTCTCTAAGTAAGGTTCCTTGATTATCAGTATTGTTTTTTTTTATTGTCAATGGTAAATGTGAAAGTCATGAGATGGAAGATTTTCTATATTGGAAGTTCTTTAAGAGTTTCATATCTGGAAAATCTTAAAAAAAAGGTTTCGTGTTTGGATAATAATAAGAAATGTGGAATTGCTCTCCTCATATCTCATTTATGGAAACAATGAATTTTGTTCAGGTACCGCAGGGTGTTCCAGTACTTGCTTCGGCTCAAACGAACACAAATGGAATTGGAGAAATCATGGGCTTCAGTGATGCATCAAGATCACTCAGATTTTGCTAAAAATCGCAAAGATCGCATGAACTGCTCCATTTCTCAGCAGCGTCGGCTACGCTCCAGACCAATGTGGCATGTTCGAGAGCATATGGCTTTTCTGATTAGAAACCTGCAATTTTATATCCAGGTTGGTTCGATGCCGGTCCATTATTCTATAGTCAGTTAAGTTTAATATAATACATGTAGAGAATCCCACTGATCTCCACCATATTACTCATTTTACTCAATTCAAAGAAGAAGAAAAAAGAACGATTTAATGATATGCATTTCAATATAGTAGGAATTTTTCTTTAGACGCTGATCTGCCATTATAGGCTTCTTTTGATAACTTCTAGTGGTGAGATGACAGATTCAAGATTCCTTCTAGGTTAATGGTCGTTAAAACAGAACCATTGTACCTCAAAATGATCAGGAGACATGCAATAGTATGTGATTGTTCATCTGGTTGTGTAGTTATGGTGGATATAGGTGTCCTGTCTTAAGCAAGGTTCACCTAACATTCATGATGGGGACATCAACTTTACCTGTATTTGGTGGACCTTCAGGCAGTTTTTTTGGCAATTGGTCACTGGACATACTTTGGTAGAAAGTCTTGCAGCTAGTTATCAGGATGGTGAATTCATAGGGCCTTTTTAGAGTTTCTCCTACTAGCATGAACTAAGTGGAAAACAAGTTTGCCATACGGCGGTTCAGCCACACATTGTTTCTGTCACCGTATGCTAAAGATTGATAGCCACTGATGCTGGTAATGAGCTTGCACATATGAATTTGGCTGTGTCCATTGAATGACCAGGTCACAATGCTGGGAGCTTTAAAAAATAATGCCGAAGTAGGCTTGCACATGTTTACTCTATTTTATCCTCATGACTGATTCTTGTTTATACCAAAGTTTATATTGTCCCCATTGCAATTTGTCGACATTATTGCATTCATGTTCTATTTCTCATTATGAAATTCCATGTTTCCAGGTTGATGTTATTGAATCCCAATGGAATGTTTTGCAAGCTCGCGTTCAAGATTCTCATGATTTTACAGAACTTGTGGGCTTTCACCAAGAGTAAGTAAGCTGGTTGGGTCTTTACTGTACAATTGACTTATTGTTTTTCAATTGTCTGATTTTATTTTATTTTTTGTGTCAGAGCAACCTTTTTCTGTTTCAAGGAAGTAATTGTTTCTTGATGATCAACATTTTTTTTGTGATAACCTTTTTTCTTGTGCAACCCTTTTTTTTGTGTGTCAGAGCAACCTGTCACGGTTTGGGCGAATGGCTTGGGTTGTGGGTTTGCTCCCCGCAGACACGAGTTCGATTCCCTTTCCCGTGGATTGCCTGATGCATGTGGTTGGCAGGTGATTGCGTGCATCCGTAGGGAATAGTCTTGCCTCAAAAGGGGCGGGGACACCTTGTCGTCATAAAAAGAAAAAAGAAAAAATTGTTTCTTGTTGATCTTGTATGAAGAATTGTGGCCTGGGATTGATTTTTTCAAGCAAGAGTTTAATTCAATCTAGCTTACTCAATGCCTCGGACTGGAATCAAAATTTTAACTCTTATGAAAATAAAACAAAGGCCGTATGTAAAACTGAAAAGGAAAGTGCAAAAGATATAAAAGAACATTTCCATTAGTATTTCCTATTTGGAAGAACAGGATTCGAAAAGCCGACCCCAAATTGCTGATACAACGCTATCAGCTATGTTGATGATTATAATCATGAAATTGTTATAACATTAGTTTTTGTCTAATTAAAATAAAATATTTTTATTATGAAAGAAATATGATATAGGACAAAGCTTTGGTGGAGGAAGAAAAGAAAATCCTAAGGAAGCATAAATATCCAGAATATATTTATTTGATTTTCAAATGATTATGCTGTATATGAGATGATAGTCATTGTTCTGGTTGTCCAAGGTAGAAGAATATAATGCAATTATGAAATATTATCAAGAAACGATGAAGGTCATGAAAGATTAAGGAGTGTTGATTCTATAAAGTAATGGAGATTATCCATCATTTGATCTTGGACATTCCTAAAAAGAGGGATCACAGATTACTTGAATAGGAAATAGTTGCTTTTTTCATAAATGGTTGTGGGTTCAAATCCCCAGCCATCATACATCTCCTTTTCCCTTTGTTTTCTCTATGTAAAAAGGGAGTGGGGAAATTATGGAAACAGCGAGCAGGCAGTGTAAGATAGACTGGAATCATATTCGACCTGGTTGTAGTATCTTCCTCTTCAGGGTTGCATCACAAACTGCATTCAAATTGCGAGATTATCCGATTTTCTTGCTCTCAAGTTTTCTTAGTGATCAAAGTTAGGGCGGGACATTATTCTTACTTGTTACTTTTTCTCTTCATATTATTAATGATATGGCACAGTTAGATGTTCGAAAATTGGCAATTTCTTACTTGTTTGTGAATGTGATCTGCAGATACCTGTCCGCCTTGATTTCACAGTCTTTCTTAGACATTGGGTCTGTCTCTAGGATACTGGACAGCATAATGAAACTGTGCCTGCAGTTCTGCTGGAACATTGAACATCAGGAGAGCAACCCAAATACACTCGAGCTGGAACATATCACTGAGGTACTTCTGGTCCATGTTTCTATCTTATGGCCATTATTGTCATGTGCGATTGCATATGCAATTTTAAAAAAAAGGATCGCAAATGCCATTAGGAGAGTATGCGACGACATAACTTTTTCTGCAATATGTATGCGATCACATATGTGAGTATGCAATGGCTAGAGCTGTAATGAACCGAGTCAGCTCGATTAACCGTTCGGCTTGGCTCAAAACTGGGTTCAGGCCGAGTCAAGCTAATTTGAGTCAAGTCCGAGCTAACTTGGTGCAGTTCGACTCGTTTGACTGGGTATAAATACCCGGTCGTCCAGGACCCCCCCGCCCTTTCTCGTCTCTATCCAGAACCCACCCCCCTTTCTCCTCTCTCTAGCTCCTGGCTGGACCCTAACCCACCACCCCACCCATTTCTCTCCCTCTGTCTGTCCAAAGATCTGGCCAATCCCTCCGATCCGGCGATCACGGAACCCAAGCCCTCCTCCGTTAGTCTCTCTCTCTCTCTCTCTCTCTCTCTCTCTCTCTCTCTCTCTCTCTCCCCCGAGCTGGCCCAAGCTGCTGACCAAACCATGCCGAGCCAAGTTCGTGCTGGGGTTGGCTGCTGGCCGAGCTGAGCTGAGCTGTGCCAAGCTCGACTCGTGTACAACTCTAGCAATGGCATAATACTCCATATGCAATGGCATACTTTCTAAGCTGTGCTGGTTTTTTGTAAATTGTAAATTAAGTTGTAGTTTGTAAGTTGTTCAAGTAATCATTTATCGTTAAAATCTCTATGTTTGAAATTTCTAATAATTAATTCTTTCTTAAGTCTTAATGTAACTTGTTGATTATGTTGTTAAATTTTATATAAATATAATATGAATATTTAAATAATTAAGTATATAACTTAATTTATACATGGTCTAATAGACAAGGATCTTTTACACATTTCAATGAAGCAACAGATTCGTCCATACCATTAGTATGGTTTGTAGGACCACGACTGATCCTGAAAGGGAATGAATGGAAAAACAGCATGTCATATCAATGGAGAACTCTGAGAATACTTCATCCTTACCAGGTTGTTAGAAAATCTTGTTTTGATTCTTGGAACCGTACCAAATCAATTTACACTTGGGTCGAGTGAATAAATGGATAGAACCCTAATGGCTCCAATTATAAGGAAACCAAAAGCAATGAGCTCAGTTCATAATTCGAATGATTACCCAATCTAATTAGGCGTTAAAAATAGATTAGTGCCTGATGCGGGAAAGTCTCAAACACTCAAACGACAACAAATAGGTAAAAGAATCCAATCCGATCGCTTGTAGTAATTAGTCATAGTTTTTCCTAATTAATTTTTTTTCTTCTGATTTTTCTCTCTTTTTTCTTCAAAAAGAAAAATAGAAAAAAGAGAGGCCAGAGCAATATGCAATCGCATGTGCAATTCAACAACATTGCTTGTGGGTAGTGTGCGCTTCTAGTGATGCTAATTTACATATTTTTGGGCATGTTTAGAGCACCCCCTGTCGGCAGCAGGGGCCATCAGATTAAGGATCTGGATCACCAACCACAGCCAAATTGTGATCCCAATACAAGAGATTTCTTGATACGAGGGATCCCAATCGATTTTTTTTTCTCCTTAGATACCGTTACATTGCCTTTTCAGACATTATAAGATGCATGACCACCAGTTCCAGCTCTCTTTCATGGTTCTGCATTCAGTGCATAATGCAGCTTTCTTTGTTCCAGAGCTTTAATGTCTTCTCATTACATTTTGAAGGAACTCAACAAGAAATCAAACTCCCTATACACAATACTGCGCAGTAGCAGGCTTGCGGGGAGCCAAAGGGCCCCGTTTCTGAGAAGATTCCTCCTGCGCCTCAATTTCAATTCCTTCTTTGAGGTAAAGTTTTATGCTTGGAATGCCTTGATGTTCTTCTAATGCCAGTTGTCGATTTCAACAGCTCATGAGCTGCTATTGTGTCTAATAATGGCAGGCAACTGCACGAGGGGTGCTGAATGTCGTCAGATCCCGTCCCACTCAGTCCTGAATCAATAAAGTTGTACTTTCCCGTCGCTGAGACCTAACGTGCTGAACCACTGGTGGTGGTGTATTCAAATGCAATATGGGTAGCCTTCCATATTGGCAAGCAAGAAGGCTTCCATAATGGTACCTACATTGTTTGAAATTCAAGCCACGGCGTATTTTGTATTTATAGTGTAGTGTATATATGACCCATATGATGAAAGCTGGTAAACATAATGCTGTTTTTTTTGCTGTTAGCTCCAAGGTTGCCAGGGCTTTCATGTCATGTCTAGAGAGAAGATAGTCTGCCTTTCTTTGCTTGCATTTTTCTCTTTGATAGCATGGATATATATAGGCAAGGGGGAGTAATCACGTGTGTTCTGTGGGGCCTACCATGATGGGTGTGTGCCATCCAATCCATCCATTAGATGCACTCCCATGTTAGGCATACAACCCAAAATCTAGCCTGACCCATAACTCGGGTGGGCCACACAACAGGGAATGGACATTGGGGTGACTGACATGCACTATAGGAACTTCTGAATGGAATGTAGGATTGACCATGTTGTGTATATGACATCCAACCCAGTCATCAGGTGAGTCCCATCAAGATGGGGGACATATGAAGCTTAGGCCGTTTGGAAAGTCAGTTGGGCCACACCATGTGAATATATAGATTTTAAGCCTGATTGTACTTTGCTGTGTGGTGTGTCCCAACTCCCACCTGAGTTTTGGATCATGATGATTCTTGGGATGCATGATGGACATGAAGCGCACCATGTGTACGGTTTAGATCAAAGAAATGATCACATTATCGATGGGCCCCACACATCTCAAACTTATGATAACTGCCATGCACTCTCAGTCGGGAAATATATTGATATGTTTGTTAAACTAACTTTTGTAATCAACAGCTCAGAATATAGGCTGATTATGCATATAAGAAACAAAATTTTGAGGATTTTCGGTATCTACTGTTTATATTTACTTATTATTGATATTTACTGGTGGTGAGCTTTGATAAGCCCACAGGCCTGTATGGGGCAGCCCATCTACACATTAGTGCACAGGCATGAGATCCAAAGGGCCAACAGGTGGGGCCCACCCTGTTGATGCCCAGGTCTAGAAAGCAGACTGCTCAGCTCATTAGGTGGGCCATGGTTTAGCGCACACGCCAAAAAAGAGGATGATTGAATGAACTATCCTAAGTTTTTACTATTAGCCCACCTGTTACTATTAATGAGTGACCAGTCTGATTCTTGGCCCAGGGCATCTACACAATGGGACCCACTTAATGGACGGCTCTGATATCATGGCTACGTGCCACGTTGGTACATGTGGTGGCGTGTGGATGGCCACTGCATTACTTGTGGGCCTAGCAAACATCGCTCCTCAACCCAAATGGGTGTTGGGGTATGAGGAGCGCTTGATTGACAGTTTGACATTGGTGGCAGAAAATAATGGGAGTTTGTCATGTATGTCTCCTTCAACCAGAACAGGATTTTATCGGAAATGTGTCAGATTTATGGCTGAATCTATAGCTGAAATGTTGAAATGGATGAGTGGCAAAATGAGAAAGGATAGAAGTAGATATGAACGGATTTGAGAGAAGTGGCACCGATAGGTAACATGATGAGAAGTGGTAGACTGAGATGGTTTGGCCGAATAACAACGGTCAGGAGTGAGTTGATTCAAGTTGATGGCTCTGAAAGGGCAAGTAAAAGGGCCCAAAAGGACATGGATTGAGATAATGAGAAACATGGTTAAATGACTCGGTGACTTGGATCGAGTTGAATCATGACTCACTTGACTCAGTGGTGAACTGTCCTAGGGGTGGTGTGTTAACTCACCCTTCTGAACTGCGTCAGGTCTGACTGGGCTGTGGATTTGAGAATGGAACGGTTCGATCTTCGCCATTTCAGAACTTAAGGTGTGTTTGGGTGCTGGGAATGTGTGCTGGGGAGTGGGTCTGATTTTCAGGTCCCACAACTAGATATGGTGCGCTAGAGCACTGCTTTGGCAACTTTTCTATTGAGCACAAGCCCAGGCGATGGGATAAGAGTCCTGTCCTGTCAACCACCTGCTGTAGGAAGAGCCCGAAACGCCCGAGCAATGTGGGCCCAATGTGATGTTTGTGCGACATCCACTCCATCCATTAGTTGTGGCACTTCATGTTAGGACATGAATCCATTAGATAAAAAATTGCAGGCGGTCAGATTACAGAGAACAGTGGGGATGGGGACACCCATGGGCATCATCCTGGCACCCATCACCCCAAAAATCAGCCCAGATTAGCCACACCACAAGCAACAATGGGGAAGAGATGCTGACCATTGGTTTTAGCATAGTTCCGTCATGGTGTTTATACTCCATCCAACCTGTTCATCAGGAGAACCTCAACAGGAGGAATGAACACTACAAAAATCTGCCTGATCCATTACTCAGGAGGGCCACAATGCATACACTTAGATGCTTAGGCATGATTTTACATCACCATGGTGTGGCCCACCCAAGTTTTTTATCAGGCTGAATTTGTCATGTAAAGTTACCATAAGAGGGAGCACCTGATGGATGGACTAAAACAGCATGGAAATGATCAAATCTACAACAGTTGAAACAGATATCTTAATAATTATATTTCATTAGACATACATGTGTGGCCCACTAGATCACAACAAATGCGCCAGATGCACCAGTGAAATGTTTAATCGTCCCCGATAAGCTCTTTGAAGCACCAAAATGCCTTATTCGATACACACCCAAAACAGCTGTTGAGGGGATTCTCCACTCTATAGTTGCATGACTCCGAGGACTGAGATTCGACGGCCTAGACCACTTGAAACGAAGGGACCAATCATCATCGTCATAAGCTGGGACCCACGTCTGGCTACCTTGTAGAGTTTCCACAAGGGAGAACGTTCCCTCAGTCAAGAGATCGTTTCTCGGACAAGCAGACCAGAAAACAACTGTCACCATATCACCCCTCTTGAATGTAGAGTTCTGGGGAACGTCGGTCCTAACGTCACCGAATTTGACACCGATGGGCGTTGAGTCGACAACAACTGGTGGGAGTAAGCTGATCTGCTTGGATAAGAGATCCGGGGGCAGTGGGCCTGGTGCGACAGTCTGGCCACTGCTCAAAGCAGTTGCGAGCTTCTTGAACTCCTGAATGTAGGCACTGAGCGTGTGGGGCCCATAGAGCGTTGAGGCCCCCTGAGAAAACCAACAGTAATATGTCAAAAAACAAATGTGATGACCTTAGGGACCTGAATTTTGTATACATACAAATACCAGAGGATTGTAGTGCTTGTTTCAGTGTAACCCAGCATGGCAATTGAATAGAACAAGGCGATTGATCGTCCGTGCACATTTTGTGGAGCGGACCCCTTTGGCACTTCCCATGGAATGTGCATGGCTGGATGCACTAAACACTCCTGATCTGGCCCAAAAATGAGAATGCAACAGTACCAGGTCGGATTCATCATCGTCGACGTCGTCGTCACATTCTCATTATAGGCAGTGGTATGATCATACATACATATATCACCAATGTAGATTTAAGCATATGTATGCATGTAACATGCACACAACCATGTGCATGTATGGATGTATATCACCCCGACTTGCAGCGTAATAGACTATCTTCATCATGATCCGGATCTGATTTGAATTTGGTATTAAATCAGATTCGGATTGATAATCGGATCTATTGGATTGAATTTGGGTCACGGAAACAGGATGCGTTTATAATTGGATTGGATTCAGATCTACCCAAGTCGATTCAATAAAGATCTGACCCGGAATCTCTACTATATATAATGTCAAGACAATTTTATCCTCACAAATTGCAAAGGGATTTAAAAAATAGTGACAGTATATTCAGACCGAATTCTGATTCAGGTTTTTGAGTCTTCAACCAATTTGAATTTGGGGTGTTTGGGATCTGTTGGATATCGGATCGGCTTCGGATCTCAGTTATTCTTAATTGAATAAGATTCGGATATGCACAGATCTGCTCTAACGGCTCCACACTGGAGTGTTGGGGTGTTCCATGAACTAATTAATGCAGGGGCATTTTCACACCGGGCTCGAGTGGGGTTGCCTGTGGGATGTAGGGGTACACTCGGGGTAGGTGGTCCGTGTGAGGCGGGTGGCAAGTGGTTAATTGACTTGCATCACTAATGAAATCTATTTTCCTTTTCTTTGCCTCACGACTATTGATATGTTATGGACTGTTATGTATGGACCACTCCAAATACTTTCCAGATCAGTGGCCCATAGATACTCATATAAATGGTTAAGAACAACAGTACGCATTCAACCGAAATTATATAGGCTGCTGAATTGTTCCAAGCTGAAAAGTTTTGGGAGGCATGCCCATCCAAGATGCGAAAATCAACAGACCAATGGTCTGGATTACCGAACCATGGGCTCTCCTTTTTCAGAATTGGAAGTAGGGGGCAACTTGGCTGAGCTGCCACCCGACTCGTCCGGAAAAACTAGACTCAAGACAGGACGAGTTGGCCCGAGTCACCCAGACATGCCTTCAAGTTACTTTAAAAAAAAAAAAAAAAAAAAAAAACAGCTTTTGCATGATTGATTGAAAATACAAAATACCTCATATCTTTGTATCTGGTACTCCTCGAATGTCGTCACATACTGTGAGTATGTGTTCGTCAATCCAGCGATAACAACATGAACATTGCTGCCGAACTGTCCATGACCCCCACTAGTTAGCACTGCTTTCATGGCATTCCGGAGACGCCTCCCAGCCATTGTGGTGAATTCTGTGGGGAGAAACAACGTCAGAAAATTCAGAATGCTCTTCGGATAGATGCATAGAACGAGGAGGTGGGATGGCTAGTGAGGCAGGAGCCAAGAGAGGAGAAGCCCTAGATGCAGAAATGTTTAACAGAGGTATCATATAACTCTGATTCACAGTCCAAAAACACCTTTTTCAGGTGCGGGCTGTGTGGCCTGCCTTTTAATAATCTAAACCATTTATCTGGTGAACCAAGCCCAAGATCTCTCGTATTGGATGACAAGTAGGTATACATCCAACCAAGGGAAAACCCCACGTGTACATTTGTTACGCTGAGTAAATGGTTGGTCAAAGATTGCATGTTTCCTCTTCTTAGTGTTACTATCCACATGGATATAAAATTGCCAAAAATAAAAAATAAAAATGATCTCATTCATGAGGATGCGTTACTCATACCTCCAGGTACACTGAGAATAACCAGTTGCCCTATCCGGAGTATTTGAATTGGCAGTATTGACGGCTGCAAAAATCATGATCAGACGTAATCATAAGTAAAACTGGTCGCAATCCTTCCAAAAGTAAAACTGAATGCTTGCAAAAGCGTGCGCACGCACACACATATGGGAAATGGTACTGTGAGCCCTACTGTGATGTGTGATGGACATCCATGCTATGCATTTGGCAAGTCCCCTCTAGGTTATGGGATGAGCCAAAAATCAGCCCTATCCAGAACTCAGGTAGGCCACACTGTCTGAAATCATGGGAAAGCACTCCTAAAACATCTAGGTGGGGCCTCATCCAGGTGGGGGACACACAATGGATGGGCTGGATGTCTAAACCATAAATTCCCATGAGGTTGACCTCATAGTACCATTTCCACACACCTCTCAGTACCAATCGACCTCATAGTACCATTTCCATATGCACAACCATGTGGGCGCCCTTGTTGAGCATCCAAAAGTTGAGCAATTGATCAAGCAGTTACATAATCCAAGAGGACACCTATCAATCAGATTGTGTAAATGATAACCATTCACCCTCTCAATGAACATTAAATTCCACTAAAAGTGTATGATGTGGCCTATATTCTCCTTAATCCAGACCATTCAAATTCAACTAACCATTGTTCGAAGTATCCCCGATATTATCGAAATATCCCTGATATTATCCATATCTCTAGCTTGGCAATACCAATAACACCGGCAGCGATACCAATAATACTCGTAGTATTAGAAATTCTAGGTATCGACGATGTATAACTAAGTATCTCCAATGTATCGATATTGCCAATATTTTCGACAGTGTAAATTCCAGGTGTCACTTGTATTGCCAATGTCTTGATATCACCAATGTATCGCCAATATTTTTGACCGTGTAAATTTTAGGCGTCACTTGTACTGCCAGTCTATCGGCAATCTTTCGATAATATCACCAAAAATCTGTTTTATTAAAAAGAATTTCATTTCAAAAAAATTTTAATGGGTGCATGGTTGTATGTAGTGTTCAATTTTGTTGACAAAAATATCGTGATATTATCGTTTTCGCAACAAGGGCTATATCCAGACCACAATCTTCCATTTCCTTTCCAGTTGTTGACGATTTGCCAGTGAAATTTCATGTGTTGTCGATATTCTAAAATATCGATGGGTGTTTGGATGGATAGATGGGATAGTTCGATGGATATATAGGATGGTTGGACTGATTTCTTACGACAACACATGCTTTTAGGCCCCCATTTATTCAAATTCAACTACCTCCCTCTTGATGGGCTGACTCCAAAAATAGCATCATTACAGAGGCCTATGTAACATGCAAACATGGCATCTAACATAAACCCACATTAGACCACATCATGCAAGATAATTACACTGAGATAATGGAATATCTCCTTTATCCAGACATTCAATTCTACTACCTCTTGGGTGGACCAACTTCCAAAAATGGCAACATCACATGGACCTATGTCGCATCAAACATGCAAACATGGCATCTAACATAAACCCACATTGGACCACACAGCATGCAAGTTAATTGAACAGAGATAACGGAATGTTTCTCTGCATTGGATGCGAAAAGGAAAAGAAACCAAATGAAGTAACTCACCGCCCAGTCGTATGGAGTTTTCATTTCGCCAGTATCAAGTAAGATTGGCTTTGGACTTTGACAGTCAACTTGTTTCTTATCTGGTGTTTTTAGTACATTCCGCACCAATTTCCAGAAAGGATTACCCTGGAATAGCATCAAACTCAAAAAAAAAAAAAATCAGCAAAGTATTCATATGCATAGCAGAGTCCAAATCACATATTCAGGGTGTAAAGGGGCTGGTTTAAGGTTGGGCTTGGGTCGGCCAGAACCTGGACCTGAAGCCATTGCATAACAGTCATAATCATGGATTTATGTAGTGGTGTCAGAGTGTGACAGGACTGGAGAATGAAACAGATCCGGCTCAGTCCAGTATTGGTGTGGGACTAAAATTTGTTTTAGACTGAAACCAATACAACTCATATTGTCAGAGTCATATTGGCTGATTTTTCAAACCATGGTTGACTGGACCTGGCTTGGGCCATGCCCCAATAAAAGATGTTGTCAAACCTGGGCAGAGGACCACCTTATTTACATGTCAGGCCTGAAAACCAGGCACAGGACTGACCAGTGGGTCTAAAAATGAGGCTTGAGCTCAGAAGCCCTGCGGGCCAGCCAGGCTTAAAGTTTAAAGTATCGTTCAAAACTGGTACGTGTCACCGATACAAACCGGTGTCATCCATTGGCAATATGGATCTGTCTGCCGATACGGCCCGAAATGGGGAGGCATGGGGAGATAAGACCCAATTTCGGTGACAAACAATATAGTACGCTGAAACTGTTTTTCAACTGTTGCCTTGGTTCATTGACAGTAGGAGGTGTATTATTCCATCTAACTTCATAACAATTACCGTGTTATCTCCTTGCTTGAAATCGAAAGCTCCCGGACCATCAGTCGTTCCTGCAGCAAAAGCAAATCCCATGGCAGCAGGGCAGGTTTTGACTACCACATTGCCTCCACCATTCGAAGGAATCATAACCTCAAGATTCGTGAAGTCCAGATAACTATGACGGTAATCCACCTTCCCTTTTAACTGCTCAGTTGCTTTGTTGAATAGGTCCACTGCTTTCTTAAATTGCTTATCTCCGATGATGCGAGTACTCTCAAATTCATCTGGGTATCTAGCAGATCGAAAGAAAAAAAAAAAAAAAAAAGTGTACATTTTACACGTGAGATTTTTTTTTTGATACTCTGATAGAGTATGATGGATGATATGCAAGCACTTAAAAATTACTTCGACATGCAGGCACTTACATTCCATACATGGCATAGAAGTCAAATTAAACTGTCAAAATTATGGGTCCAAGTTTAAATTTATCATGAACAAAAAAATTACGCTTTTATTTTATTATCTAGCCATCGAATTGGTAGACATTTACTGGATGGTTAAAAATTAAAAATATCTAATGGTTCTATTTCAATAAGTGTCCATGAATAAGAGGTTAGGATCATGATTTAAGACTCAGATTTGGTACTACCCTATCTGGTTTGATACCAACAGTCTGATACTACTCATCCGAGTCGATTTGGATTTGGTACTACCCGATCCGGTTTGATACGACCAGTCACCCACAACTCGGGTGAGTTGGGATGATACGGGTACACACCTCGACTCAAGACACGGACAAGTTGATCCGAGTCTAAAAACCATGGTTAGGATTGTTCAACCAATCTGCTTTTGGGACTCGGATTTAGTGATGGTGGATTCCACAATTTAGTTGGTTTAATTTGAGCATGTACAACTTCTAAGTGCCTGTGTATCAAGCATTATAAGCTTCCTGAGTATCATATAACTCCCCTTTCAATCTAATGAATGTGAGAGCACATATTTTGAGAAAATAGGGCAAGCACAATAATTACCCTGGGCCACGGCCATAGCACTGTTCATTTTTTCCGTTGCAGGTACTGTGATTGAAATCACAAGGTAGGCCGGTGTCTATGCAGAAGGCTCCGAGCACATTCGGGCTAACATCTCCACAATTTGATTGGCAAAACGCAGACACGAATCTTGGCCTGCTACGCTGCTGGAGGACACGCCGGACACGCCTTCTGACACTTACAGACCTCATTACTGGCATCCCGCCGGAAGCCGGAAAGGAGGCTGCAAGCTCCATCAACTCATTGTCTGCATGTTAAAAGAAATAAATAAGATATTCAATGCCAAAAGTTTTCGTTTCACGTGAAAGATAGTACATATGGAGTGCATCATCTAGTGATACCAATCATTCATATGATGGGCCCCATGGTGGATGCATCTCCTCCATCAGATAAATTCTAACAGCCTGATTCAGCCCCATTTAAATGTGGACTCTCTGTCACAGTTGTCTACAGATGGCTAGTATCAGTTGATAGGTGACATAGTGAAATGCACATTCCATGATGGGGCAACTAACCAACATACTAGTTTACCAACAGGTGGGTCACACCCAAGGTTTAAAGCATTGGCTCAAACTGCTAAGTATAGCTCGATATGAATTGGTTTTGGCCATAGTCAATATGGGCCCAAAACGGATCAATATGACTCAGTTTTGATGGTGAATGATACGGTACATCAAAACTGAGTTTCAATCCTTTTTGGCCCACCAGTGCCATTTCTGGCCCCACAATTGCCAAAAAAAAAATTCGTTGTGTAAGAATACTGGAAAAGAAGTGGAAAGATAACAAAAACAATTAGGAACCTACGGTTTTCGTGTGGACGAGGAATGATCGTTGAGACTCTTCGGGGAAGTCTATTTGGTTCGCTAAGACCAGTTCCAAATGCATCTGGGAACATGCTTTTGACACCTTCCGTAAAACCATTCTGTTTAGACCAGTCCTCCATAAAGCGTGCAGCTGCTCCTTTGTTATCACCACTTATCAATGAATTCGTACGACTCATGGAAGTCCCATGAGTTGCGAACCAGCTGAAACTCCCTACCGGGCCCCACTCCTTATCAACAAACTTCAAGAGAGTCATTTCTTTATCGACATCATACTTATACTGGTTCCGTTCTTCCAAAGGATTATTGAGATAAGCACTTGGACTCCGGTTTACACCAGCATCTAATATCTCACCTGTAATCAGAAGCTCAAATTCCTAAGAAGTGGGAATAATGAAAATGACGGTATGGAATAGATATGACAATCTGACACAGATGGCATACATACAATAAAGACAATGAAAATATGGATATCCTCTTACCGTTATTCACCAAGATCGATCCAGGGCGGAGATTTTCATGAGCTTGTACAATAGTTTTCTCAATGCCATCGACAATAACATCGAATGACTGACGAACAAATCCAAGGGATGTTACAATATATACTACATATTGAAGGTAACCGCCAGGTCCTGCATGAGTGTGAATGCCGCTAATAGCCACATTTTGTTCAGTATATAGATCTCCATACCTACCAAAACGGAAAGAATAGCATGAGATCCTCTATAATTCTCGAGAAATGATGTTAGTGACCGTAAAATCAATTTAAAGGCCAGATTCGATGGTTTAGATATGCGAGGATTAATATCTCAAAATCACAGTTTTAAAACTCGGTTTCAGAATGCTACTCACCCAGGAGCTGAAACATTACAATTCACTTCATTTCAACAGAAACTGACGATTTCCGGTGACAGATCTGTGAAATTACATGATCTGGGAGCAACTCAATTTGTTCTTGAGAAAAATTGAGTCGACTCAGTCCGGTGGGTTTTGAACCTTGGTTAAAATTGATTAAAATGATATCTATAATCTTTACTAAAGTGATACAGGGGTTTCTATGGAACTTGCACAGGCAACGAAAAAATCCAAGGTTACCAGGATCGTGCATCCCTCTGGCACATGGTATGGGTACGCTAGGGGTAGGCAGGCTTATGTAGGTTGAACTAGCATATTGACGCAGGGATGAACGTGATGAGGTCGATCACCGTCTTCCCCAAGGAAAACTACTCCAAATCCACGGAGCTTCTCTGGACTCCTCACAAAGACTTCTCGAATCCACGATGAAAAAAAGAAGCAAAATAGAAATAAATTCTATAAAATTCTTAATTTGATTGATAAATGAAATAAACGAGTTCACAACCCTTCAAATAGGGATACTAAGCAATGGAAGAAATTTTAGAATCAAACTGCAACTAAAACTCCGAGAATTCACAACTTACTATAAATAGTAAACTTACTATTTATAGACGGTCGTGATGTCTACTAGTGCGTAATGTTTCGGCCAAAAATAGTAAGTGTCCAATTTGGCTTCACCACGTTGTTCTCTTAATTATTCTAAGCACTTTTTACGTTGGGCGCAACTCCTAAAGCCCAACAGATGAAGAGTTATAATCAAACTAAAACTTACTATTTATAGTGAAAACAGAATTAAAACGGGATTTCGACCATCGATCTGGTGGTATTTCGCAAATTCAGCGTGGGCAACCCGGCATTGGGTGGCTAAAGTAGCTCGTCCTACCCCAAAATCATATATGGTATGTCAAATAACTCATTCCGGATTGTGAGATATGCCCAATTTAAGGTCTAATGGTCCGGATTACTTCTGTCGTTGACCGGGCCTTTTCTGATCCATCTTGGCCATGAAACTGTCCGCGACCCGCTCTACATCACATATAAACTATATATGGTTTAATATGTGGATTGATATTGTAATTTGTGCGCGAAATGATGGATGTTATCATTATATGTCCTGCACGCACGGCATTTTATGGGGCACGCTCCAGTGGTACCAGGGAAGATGTGGGGCCCATGCAATGTTTGAACATAATCTAACATGTCCATCAGATGTGTCACCTCAAAAAACCCTCAAGGCCCAAAAAACTGCTCGATCCAAAATGCGAGTGGGTCACAGAACAAGGTACAAGGTGAGATGGGACGCTCGGACCCCTCTAGTTTATATGGAGTCCAGGCCATTCAGAACCCTCATCCAGTTTGGACGAAGGGGTAAGCCAAAAATCAGGAGGCTTTGCGTCTTACTTGAACCCCTATGAAAATCAAAGGTGGCATTCCATCTCAACTTGTTCCCTATATAATGGCCCCCCTGAGTTTTTGATCCAGCTGCTTTTGGGGTCCTGGGGATTTCTGAGGTGATGCATCTGATTGACTGGGTGGAAGGTGCATATAAATCAAGTGGGCCCCACTTCTGCTTGGTGCCACTGGAGATTCAGGTAACAATAACTTCAAAATAATCATCCTTGTAAATCACAGTGTGTTCTTCTCTCACCACAACATCATGTGCCTAGTACCTGATTTTCCACACAATTGAGTGAACAGAATCCTTCAATTCACAAAGAAAAAGGCAGTATATCAGAACCTTTAAACACAATGTAATCAGCTTTCGAGATGCCACTGGTGATTAGACTAACACATAGTGTGGCAACTTAAAAAATATTAATGCGAAAGAAAGAGAGAGAGAGAGAGTTAGAAAATAGAGAGATCGAAACCAACAAAGAGAGGGAGTTAGAACATAGAGAGATCGAAACCAACAAAGAGAGGGAGTTAGAACATAGAGAGATTGAAATCGACAAAGAGAGGGAGTTAGAACATAGAGAGATCAAAACCAACCTTGCCTTCAGTCTTTCTAGCACTTTAATTGTGACAAGCTGTGAGGCCATGCAAGCGTCGAGATTCACAAATGCTACACGGTGCCCTTGAGGCTCTGCAACAATAAATGCGCGGGCCCGGAGCCTAAAGTGAACTCCAGAAGCAGTCTGTCCGCTATTAGCATATCCCATCATATTGACATCCGCTGCTGGTCCTGTAATATCATAGCTCCCAAGCCCGATCAAATACGGGGAATCCGAGACCGTTCCTCTGCAATCCTTTAGAACTAGCAATAGCAAAAGGCAATACCACATAGTCGAACATGGCCTCTGGATGTGGTAGATGAGGGAAGATAACTCCATTGTGATCAACAAAGAGATCAGGTGGGCCTCATTCAATGCTGGCCGTATTCCTTCAACTGAGACAGAAAAATTCATGAATCTATCATTCAATAGCAAATGCCTACAACCCACTTTAGATTGAATAAAACGGCAGAAATGATACAAATACTTCAATACATGAGAGAAATACTGCTAGTATTTCGAATTCGTGAAGACAACCAACTCTATTAGATGTTTCGGAACTAAAGTATATATAGGGGTGAATCAAATGAAAATTTTCCAACTGTTACATAGGCCCAATGAGATATAAGAAATATGTCCCATCAAATTCCCCCTATTGAGATAAAATCCTTCTGTCGTCCACTTCATTCTTCAAGGTGCTTAGCTTCGAAACACCCATCTATCGAAAAACCCAGTAGACTTGAGGCCATGTTTCGATAGACAGAATCCAGGGTCTGGAAACGGAAAGGTTAATGATTATGCAAAAATAGATTCCATTTTCATGGGTCATGTTTGTTTTGCAAGTGGAAATCCCAATCTCCCCACAGCTACGTTCCTTTCGCGAGAAATGTGTATACGTAAACGGATGGAAATGTTACCTTGGATCCATGGTCTTCATCGACATCCAAACATGACCGCTTGTAAAATCAAAGGAAAACATTTTCCTTTTGCTCGGGATACTGTTTATCCAAACACGGCCTAAATTACAGATTTTATGTTCTAAAAAGCAATCAAGGCTGACCAGCTCAACCAAAATAAGGACATTTGAGCCAACCACCGAAAAATTTTCAAAACCAATTGAGCTGAAGTGATGTGAGCGGGCCCCAGGTACTCAATTCATTTCCATGTGAAACGGTTTGGTTGGACCAACCAAACCAATACTTCGATTGATTTTTATATGGGTAGCATCAGTTTAAATCTCTGTTTATGAGTGCAATCGATATGGGAACCACTTGCAACTTCAAGTCCATCATCCTAACAAAGTATAGTAAAAGAAACTTCAAACATCAAATCCTACACAAAAAGAATGGACGGTTTAAATGAAATTGCCAATGATTGATATGATGGGGCTTGCCCAATCAGCGGCCTGATTTTATATACGGTCGCCTTGACGGTGGGGACCATCTTATGCATTGCTCAAATGTCCGACACGCTTGCCAGGATGGCAACTGTCGTGTATGAGGATTATGGTGCAAAATTACATATATTGGACATGTGGACCGTCCAGTTGTTGATCTTGACTGTGAAGTCAGTCCGGCTCACTGCTGGAACAGTGTTAAAATCAGACGGTTCGGATGATAACGAATATTAAAGCATTGGCATTCTGAGTTAGCCATCCATAAACCATATGGTTAGGATCATCAATCGAAATGATCCGTGAGGGTCATAGAAAATACGAGGAGGGGCCCACAGGATTTATGGTACAGATCAATAAGGGTGCCTTTCTGCTTACAGCAGATCATAGATCAGCTGGTTAGGATCGCCGATTTTGGTTAGATTTTGGCCAATGCACCAGGAAGAATGCCCAAATCTTCGGTCCAAAACTATGATCTGTACATGTGGCCAACACATGTGAGTTGCGAATGACAACCGCCATATATGTCGTTGGTGAATCCAGGCCATCCATCCAGTGGGTCCTCCCATAGATAACCAAAAATCCTATCCATCCAATTAATATAATTTTTCCTTCTCGATCTGGAACATTAACCCGTTATAATTCTCACTGTCTTCAAAGGACACAAATTGGACAGCTAGGATTGCACTATTTAAGAGCTGTTTCTTCAACAAGCTGTCTGCAGCATGATCGACTGGTTGGACGGTCCAGATTCACCAAACATCAAAACCATGTGTACGGACAGTTGTCCAACAAAACTTCCTGGGGCCCACCGTGATGTTTATATGCCATCCAACCCGTTAATAAGGTGAGTCTCAGCAAGATCTAGGCAAAATACAAACATCAGCCTCATCCAAAACTTCGATGGGCCACAAGAAGGTTCCAACGGTGACCATCCCATCCCCATTGTTTCCTACGGCGTGGCCCACTCGAGTCCCGGATCTGCCTTATTTTACATTTTACCACCTAACATGAGCAGCCCAAACTGATGGACGGAGTGGATATCTCACACACATCACGGTGGGCCCCAAATAACTTTATACTGAACATGTAGGAAATTCGCGTTCGTTAACAGGAAAGAAGCGTAGCGAAGAGAAATTTCAAGAAGATTTTTCCGTTACCTCACTCCCGCGAAATGTCGTTTTCCGGGAAATCGCAATCCCTCCCGCTGTGATTTTCTGTGTGAACTGAAATCCCGATTCTTCTCGGACCCGAGTCGGGTTTTTCTAGTTCCGATTAGCAAATCGCTATCAGAGACAACGGCGACGGACAGATGGAAATCTACATCAGCTGTATTTATAAGTAAATTCTCTTCCATTTGTCGCTTTCACCGCTGCGAAAACTTTTCCGTTCCCACCATTCCGAATCGGTGGTGAGTGAAAGAGGTAGGAAAAGAACTTTGATACTCTGGTTGAGTGTGATAGATGATACGCAGGCACTTATATATTCGTATACGACAATAAAAAAATTTAATCTAAACTGTCCAAATTATATGCCCCAGTTTGGATGTTCATGTACCATGAACTGAAAATTATGTTTAGTAGAGTATTTTTCTATCGCATTTAATGGCATTTGTTCGACGGATAGAAAAGAAAAGCACCCAGTGGTCCAATTTCAGCAAACACGCTTCCATGAGTCAGAGATTATGATTGTTTAACCGATATTTCACATTTAATTTGGGTTCATGTAAACCACGTGTGAAGTTTATGAGTGACTGTGTATCAAGTACCATACGCTACCAGAGTACCGAATATGTCTGCGAGAGAGAGGAAAAAGCGTGAGAGCGGTGATTTGGATCTTTGAGACGTACGTGTCCCGTTTTTTGCACGAGGCCTGCATGTTTGTAGGTGTATATGGTTTTTAGTTCTGATGTGAGGCCCATGGTTTGGAAATCTTGACCGTTGGTAACTTAAAAATATCTTCGATCCAATGATTCTAAAGTTTGATTTGTGGCCTACAGATAGACGGTTAATCAAATATATACAGCACTGGAATTTGATTTGTGGGAGCCTATAATTATATAAATATTATTACAAAATTAATAAAATATTCCATCTATGATTACATACCAATGGTCTGGATTATCTAGATTAGGGTCCCAGTTAACAGAATAAAAGGCACATGTACACTGTACAAAGGTATGGACGATGTGTATCATATCTTTCATCTGATTTCCCTATACTCCACTCCTTGGTTAGAACTCCAATGTTGTCGCTGGTGGACCGGAAAATCAAATGGTGACTCGCGCGGGTATATGTTTAATAGAGGCATAGGTGCCAATTTTGAACACGTATACGAGATCTCATACGTTCACTAGATAGGCATTGTAGTGAGAACATCATGGAATGGAAATGGGCTGTCCATATGTTACGAGAAAAATAAATAGTGTGCTCATCTGATGAGTGGCCCAGCCATATGGAATGTCTAAACCTACCTTATGAACGGCCATCATTTCATATGGGTGTCTCACTTCTGCTGCGAATAACGACTTTGAGAATCCCCGCAGGAATCGCCTTAGCTTACTCTTGCAATTACGCACTGCCCCATGTCTCGTAGATAAGTGGGCATACCAATGGGCTTGACGCGACTTCATCCCCGGCCCACTTTCAGATGGGCCCTATCCGTACATACCTCAGACCCATTGAAAGCTAGCCAGTTTGCTCGTAACATAGCACGCCCATGTATTCCACGGAGGAGAATTTGATGATAGTGGGTCCCACATTATTATGTGTATTTCAAAGTTTTTGAACTAAAGTGTTGGTTTTGATTTTCTGTTCTTTCATACTTTTCTTTAATCCCATGTTGAACCGGATGGTAGAAGAAAAATGGCTTATATATCTTTGTTCCACATAGGCTCTTATTAGGTATTGAACTATGCCCAAGTCCATATGCACACACAAAGAGTGTAGCTGGTGAGAAATCTAGCTTGAAAATTTTTAACCGAGCATGTGAGCATATGCACGCTTGCATATACTCACATGCAAGGAAATGGTTTTGCTCAATTGATCATAGGTTTTACCTAATTTTGTGTGAAACAAGCTACCGTTATTCGGGCATGTAAAATGTCGCGGCTACATGGCTTCGAGTATTTAAAAGATGAATTAGGATTAGGGTTTTTGAGTTACACACGAAAGAAAAACTCACCTTTTTCACCAACATCTTCTTCTCCATTTTTCATCTTAAATAAAATTTAGTTTTATTTGTAGGTATAAGAAAAACGTGTAATGATGTACAATATTCTACTGGTGTTGATTTTCTACTAGCAAGTGCATGTTATATAAAAGGTTGCGTGGGAGTTGTATCTTGCGAAATAACAGCGTTAACCTAGCTCATCTGATCGTACTACCAACAGAGATTTGCATAACAAGTATGGGGTTCCAAAGTATATATTCCTTCCACTTAATATTAATACTTTACTTTTGCAGTATTCTTAACACTCATCGCGTTCATTCACCACCTTAGTGATCTCCAGCTATCCGTATGATCACAGGCAAAGGTCTAGGTGGGCCCAGAACAATAGTTGTGTGGCCAGATACGGTTTGAAACTGGCATCAGCTTGGAGAAGTGAGGCCCATTCCTTCAACTGTATGGATCATTGAATGGTGGACCCCACAAGTGATTGAATAAAAACTTATACCTTATTGTTCCTGGGCCTCGATTGTAGTTATTTAGTGGGTCCAGACCCGCAATGGGCCCCATTTACATCCAATGTCCGGCCCGCCCAGGCCCAATGTTGGTTGGACTTGGTGTGATGTGAATACAGAGCGAAGAAGCGGCTTCTAGAAGACAGCGTGTATTCTTTAAATGATAAGCTCTCATGCCGTGCTCGGGTGGGGAGTTCGTTCTGTTTTGAGTTTGTACTGGTGGGGCCCATATCTTGTTGATCCAAACCGTTGATTTTGTAGGCCACATCATGGATGGAAAATTTAATTAAAACGCCTCAGATTGGAAGATGTTAGCTGTAGATATTTCTTGCCTTTTAACAGATGGGATGAATGCGGCTCTCCACTTCTGTCCCATCTAAATGATGATCGAGACCGTTCAACTAGAATTTATGTAAACATGGGACGGAACTGATGATCTAGTTATGTACCTTTGGATTAGCGTAAATGCATGCCAGGGTACCATGGATCTTACTCAAGTGGACGTTGACTGTAGATGTGGCACTGAAACAATTGATCTGGACCGTTGAAATAGTGGGTTCCAGAGCGGATACGGCACAACCCCTAAACTATTATCATCACACAGTCCAAACCGCTCAAAGTTGACCGTTGACTTCGGCCCATTACAAATTTGTGAAGTGATTGGTACTCTGGTATAGGATGACACTTGAGACGCAAGCACTCAGAAATTGTACATGTGGCATGTTTTAACTTAAATTGAACCGGATAAATTGTAGTACAGACCGTCATTAATTAGAAATCAAGAAATCAGGTTGGTTGAATAATCCTAACCGCAGATTAGCAGACACTTATTTGTTGAAATAAGGCCATCGGATATCTCCATTTTCAACCGTCCAATAAATGTCCCCCGTCACGATAATAAAATGACCTTATTTTTCCCTTCTTTTAAATCCAAACTGAGATCCATAGTTTGGACAGTTTTACTTACACGCTTCATATGCAGTCTGTATCTTAGTGCCTGTGTATCAACCATGCCACTCTGCCGGAGTATCAAAAGTTTTTCTCTTAAAATTTGAGTTGTTACCGACATTCCATTGTTCTTTGCGGTATTGCAACTTGCAAGGCGGGCCAAGAATTCTGTCTTAGTTTACCACGAGCTTGAAAATGGTGGTGACTCATACGTGCACACGTGGCACTTACGTACGGCTATACAAACACTCCAGATTGTGGATCACATCTCGCAACTAAACGGATTAATCTCTTATCAATCCGATTAATGGTTTGGAAATGAATGGTTAAAAGTACAACCGACGGTTCAAGTTCCAATGAAAAAATTAGATGGAGGTGATTATCTGCTAGTGTAATTTCACGCTCATTCTCCATCCACAGTTGGATCAGTGTTTTTGACGGTCTGGATTATTACAAAACTATGCCATGCCTACGGTGGAAGAGTCACTGCCATTTTTAACTGGTGTTAAACTGTACGGGAGTTACCTGTAATGCTCTGTGTAGATAGTGTGGTTGGTGACCGTGACTTTGGACAGAGGAGATTCTGGCACGTTTGCTTGCTTTAGAAGATAAGGCTACTAAGATGATGATGTGGGGCCCATTTTCAACATTCTCTTTGGCATTATTTTCACTCATGCAATCATGCATGGCACAAAACTATGGTGAATGTATTCGTGATCAAATCCACCACACACGTGGCAGAAATGCACTTGATCCAAAAATGTGGGGCCCACTATTGTGGATGAGACGCGTTTCAAAAGTCACATCCATTGGGCCATCTGTCCCAAAAGAGGCGTTGCAAGGTTTTAAGACCCGGATGAGACCCGTGCGACTCGGCCGAGTTGACTCGGAGATGGTCAGACCCACCCTATCCTACTCAACCCAGAACGGAAAAAGTAGGGAGTGATTCGACCAAGTCATGGCTCGACTCCTCTGGACCAAACGAGTCCGTCCAAGTCCTCGGTAGTCAGGCAAAGGGGACTGGCCCACCGTGGATGTATGCATCATATCCACGCAGTCCATCCATTTTGATGGCTTATTTTAGTGCATGAACCCATAATTGAAGCATATCCAAAGCTCAAATGGACCACACCAAAGGAAAAAGTGGGGATAGTGACATCCACCGTTGAAACCTTCCTAAGGCCCACAGTGATGTTTATTTGTCATCCAATCTGATCAAAAGGTCACACATACATTGATGAAGGGAATACACAGATATCAGCTTGATCCAAAGCTTATGTGACCCTCAAGTAGTTGAAAGTTTTCAACGGTTGGTGTTCAATTCACACTTTTTCTTATGGTGTGGTCCACCTGAGCTTTGGATATGATTCTATTTTTGGTTATTTCCATAAAATGAGCTGTTAAAACGTATGGACGGCGTGGATAAGACACATACAGCACAGTGGGCCCCCACAGAGTTTACACAGCATGCTCATTGGATGGGTGGGCCGACTGGCTTTTGGGCCTGGCCTGCTACGCCTGAAGGAGTAGCCCGGGCTTAAAATTGAAACCCGTTAAATAACCAGGCCAGGCTCACCCGACTCCACACCAGACTGTTTGGGATTTCAAGGGCATTTTTGTTATGCAACATGGACAATGGGACCCACTTAATGAGCGGTCCAGATGTTGCACTTGGTGGTCGGGCTAAGGCCGGATTTGGCGGGACCAGGTTAGGCCTGTGGGGCTCGTGCCTAGGTTTTAATTTGCTGACTGTGCTTGGACTGACCTGGGCGTGGTCCACAAAAACAATGCTTGAGCCACAAAAGCAATCTTTATGAGAAAAGATTCCGATTGTGAAAAAGAAACAGCTCTGGAATAGAAGAAATCTATCTGATTTTGATATCATTTTCGACTCCTTCAAAACTACTCACTCCTAATAGTGGCTAATACTAGGATACTCAATTAAGACATGATTAGGCCTTGCCTCGAGGATAAATCTTGACCGTAGGAAGAGGAATAACCCAGATGCGGATTGCCTGCAGCACCCTCCACAAGGATTTCCACGTGGAACGAAGTGGCCCAATATCTGTAGGGACCAACGCGATGTATGTGTTTTATCCACACCTTCCGTCCATGTCGCCAACCCCAAAAAATGATGCAGGTCCAAAGTTCAAGTAGATCACATCACAAAACAGTAGGGCCCACTGCGATGTCTATTCATAAGGTCACACAGCCGGACGAAGAGAGCACAAATAAAAGCTTGATCCAAAACTTGTGTGTGGTCCACTAGAGCTTTGGATCTGCATAATTTTTGAGGACATGCCTGCTCTGAACTACATTTAGATAGCATTTTGTATTTGTGCGCTGCCCTCTGCATGCAAGCCCACCCCACTTCGGACTGGGGAGCGCATTGCGAATGCGCCTCCTCTTGTTGGGATGCAGCATCTGCTCTCCCTCGAGGAAACGAGGTAAAGAGTAGCTTTGTGGACTACTGTCATCGGCATATCATCTTTGCCATCAGATTGAAGATGTGAGAACTGACTTGTCTTCTAGATTATGGCTCTGGTCCTTAACTCCGTCATGTAATCATGTCATTTGTTCCATAGTAATAACAAACTTGAATGTAATAAGACAAGTATTCCACGCCCAACAACCTTCTCAGGGCTAGCCAAAGAGTAGCCACACAAGAACTTAGGATGGAAAGTGGGGTTCACCATGTTTGCCGGCATGCATGCCATTGCCACCCAAACCCAAGTCGTTCCAAAATATGGCAGGCCATAGATTACACATTGCTCCTTGTGGAGCATCTTCCCACAAGTGGTTAATTTGAACAAAGCATGCAATCAATGTCACTAATTACACAACAATGACACTCGAAATGTAATATACCATGTATAACCCACCCAACAATGTTATTACAGATATAACCATCTATCTGAGAAGAGTTTGCCATCATAGAACCTTCCAGATGGAAAGCAGGGCCCACCATGTTTGTTACATGTATGCCACCCGTCCAGATGGAAAGTGGACCCCAAAGATCCGTCATGTGTAATCATGTAACAAACCATGCATGACGCGGTCAGCAATGTTATTAGAGCTAAACATCCAGCCAAGAAAGGGGTATCCATCATAGAAACTTCCAGATGGAAAGTGGGGTCCGCCATCCAGATTGTTCCAAAATTCGGTGGGCCATAGGTGAATGGATAGACTGCACATTGCTCCTTGTACGAGCCCAATCCCATACAAGAAAGCATATGAAAACCAACTCACACTACGAAATATCAACACAAATTGTAAACACTAGTCTACTTGAATAACTTGTGACTGAAGTCGACAACGGGAAACACCCGCTTGCAACTTAGCAAAACAAGGGAAGAAAAGAATCCCAAACAGAAAACTGGCAACCATATCGCAAGGAATGTTGCATTTCCATTCAAGAGGAAAAGAAATTCTAACAAACTAGTAGTTTGGCGGCCAATTACAAAAAAAAAAAAAAAAAAACTTTCAAACCTCGAACTAGAAATAACCAGCAAAATCCCTCTTAACTCAACTTCACCATGGACAGGGCACCATTACCCTGCACCAAAAATCAAGTGATTCACATGAGAATCCTTTTTGACAAATACATAGCCAAGGGAACTTCAACAAGCAATACAAAAACATGGCGGCAATCAAGCAAACATCATCAAATGCAATGTTGGAAGTGAAGACAGACAATCTGAAATATCAACATCAAATCCATCTTATACTTATCATGGTTGGCCAAAACGCCATGGACGTTCGTTCAACTGCACGCCATTGCAATAAAAGAAATGGCGTAACCCTAGGGTTATCTCGAATAAAATAGTATTTTGGACATTTTTACATTCACTTATAGAAGAAAGACCTGGGCATGTCATATAAAAACCTTTAATTTCCTCACTTCTTTAGATCAAAGCTTTGAATTATGAAAAATACCTTTCCTCCCAAATTTCTTAAATCGTTTTTGTAAAATCATGAGATCGTCTACTTGATTTCTTTAATAAGTGTAGTAAAATCACCACCCCATTGAACTTCATGGGAGCAATTTGAGCTTCCATTGCTGGATTCATTAGAATGTTTAAGTGGTGTATAACTCTCATTTGAGAGTTTTTTGAAGTGATCACTTAATTATCAACCTCTCTAAGATATGAAATACCTATACAATTAGGGCGTGTTCAGATACGGTTAACAACCATAATGTAATTAAAAAGTGTCATCATTACAAATTACAATACCTGCAAGATCAAAATCAAGTAATTTGACTGATGATTCCTAAGTTTGGATAGGAATGGTAAACTTGTATTGATGACACTTCTAGAATACTATAAGGTCAAATCAACAAGAAAAAAATGTCTAATCACTATGGTAAATATTACACTGATCATTGTGTTTGGATAGGGGATTTCCACCCCGTATTTCAAATAGCGCCTGTAGCGTAATGGTAGCGTAGCGTAGCGTGGCCATAGCGTCCCAAATAGCGTAAATCTCCTGTAGCGCATGCTACAAGGGTTGTAGTGTACGCTACAACTACAATAGTGCCTGTAGCGTAAGCTACAATGTATTTTTTTACTATTTTAGTTTTTTATTATTTTTTCACGTTTTCTTTGTTTCTAATGTTGAGGAATGTGACACTTGTATTGTACTTGATACTTTTAACCTATGGGATGTTTATTTCTTTTCATAATTGTGACTTGTGGTTTCAATTAAACATTATTAATTAAAGTGATTTTCTTAGAAAGTTGTTGATGTGATAATTATTTGATTTAGCTTATATATGTGGATTGGCTTTTGATAAATGATAACTAATAACTTTTTTTTAACATGTTTATAATTGATAAAATGAATCATCTTTTAAGCATTTTTATATTTTTTCAATTTTTTTAACTATTTATTATATTTGTCCTATTTTTAAATTAAAAAATAGAAGTATCGTGTAGCTTACACTACACGCTATGTATTTACGCTACGCGCTATAGAGGGCTGAGCGCTACGCATCAGGCTACCGCTATTTAAAACACTGTTTCCACCACAATACAATGTAAAATTGTAGTTGTTACAAATTCCTTAACTTGTGTCATATATTCATATTACATCTGCATTGGACCGCCAAATTATGTGGATCAACAAACATCATAAAACTGTAATAAAGACACTTTTACATTACATTATAGTCGTAAATCATAATCCAAACATGCCCTTAGTCTGATTTCATTATGTTAAAATTAATTTTATTATAAATTAACATGCAGCGATATGTATAATACATAAAGGTAAAAAACAAATACTTAATTCTTGGCTACTCTGGGTGTATGCCTAGGCTTCACCAACCACCTGGAGCAATCCAGACCTCGAGGACACTTGCCTCACACCTTTAACAACACTATTCATAACTAAAAAGAATTATTCTTGGCTACTGCAGTTGTGTAGCTAGGCTTCGCCTAGTGCCTCAACCATTCCAAAAGGCACCTGCATATAGCACCTTTTAACCAACTGTACACAAGAACCTGACTCTGGAGGAATGCACAGAAATTGTACAATTTGACAGTGACATGAATTACACAGAAATACAATGAGTTGCAAGGTTAAATGTCACAGGGTGAGGGTGGATATACAGTGAGAGATGGAGGTCAGTCCCGAAAGCGTGCATGAAGAGGACAGTGAATGAGGGCCATGTAGATCAAGGTGTGGGGAAAATGTCAAATTAGCACTGGATACCCTACTGGAGAACCCATGTCATGCGTAGTTAGGTGCATGCTGACAGCATCCGAAGAGAGGAAGGAGATTGGTAGCATACCAATACTTTCCAAACACGTGAACTGTGGAGGACAAGGCATGAAGGTTATCATGGATTGCAGGGAGACTTGTAAGGCACAATCTGCAAGCTGAAGCTTAGGAGCCCCCATCTATAATTCAGGACGTCTTGTTCCAATATCAAGATATGGTTCCAAATAAGCTGTTGAACAATCTGCCACCCATGCATGATATCCAACACGCCGTAGATTTGGTGCCGGGAGCATCTTTGTTGAATCTACCAGCATATCAATGAATGAGATGGCGCATAGAAAAATTCTCTAATGGTTAGATGGCTTGCTAGCAAAAGTCTTTATTCATGAAAGACTTGGCCCATGAATCATTCCAGCGTTATCAACACCGAAGAAACATGGCAACTGGAAAAAGCATGTTGACAGTCATGTCATCAACAAATAAAAAGATCAAATACCGCTTTCCCATCTCATAACTGAACATGCTAGATATGGTGTCCAACACAAAGATCTCTTACTCGAAGATCGGCTCTAGCAGCTATCACCATATCATAATCCATCAGGGAAATGATGGACAACAATATTCAGAATCAAAGATGGCCTGCACAAGTGGTTAGTCATGCCTTTCTGGCTATGACCATTGCATCGAGCACCTTTATTCATGCTATGAGTTGAATCCCCCAGCCTTTACTAGGCAAACTTCTCATTGTATATTTTGACAACATCCTTCTCTAAAACCGTCCAAACAATGACTATATCAGGCATCTTCAAAATGTGATGAGTTCTAACTGAAGTGCACCTTAATGAGTCTTAGAGTGGGCTCCTACGTTTTGTGTCTATAGATGGAGTTGGGTCGATCCAGAAAGATTAAAGCAATAATTAATTGGCCTCTCCCGACAAATATTCAAGAAGTTCAAAGCTTCCGTGGCTTGGCCACAATTGACAAGAGGTTCATCAGGAACTTTTATCTCTATTTTGGCACCCATCGCCGAATGCTTGAAGGCAAGTCTGTTTGAGTGGAATGAAGCAACAACAAAGCAGAAGATGACAGAAGCCCCCGTCATAGGTTTTCTTGATTTTGAGAAGATATTTGAGGTGGCATGGATTTAAGAAGCAATGCGGGATAGCAACTTGCCCAGACACTGAAAATGTTATAATTCACCCAATTCGGTCTGTTTTGGTCCTATTATTGCACCATATTGGGGTGGAAACTCGTTTTACAACTCAGACACTACCAACTCATATCAGATGATTTCCAAACAATGATTGTTTGTGGAATTAGTCTTAAATAATGAAATCATTTCTGCTGCTATCTCCTGGTACTTGATCTCTTACTCGACCACCTAGTTTCAATTAAGTTCAGGAGCATTAGCACCCCTAACCATTTCTAGTTCTAGCCAACCATTTGCATACCACAGAAAAGACAACAGGGTAATTCCCAGGCCACCACAGCGAGATCCAGCAGACAAACAGTTTGCAATCACCACAACCAATTCATTCATGTTTCCCGCAAGCTACCAAAACAATCGTATTCAACTAAACCCAAAACCCAACTACCAGAAATCACTAAAACTAGAGTAAAGCAAGTCACAGCTTTGATACGCACAGTGTGAGTCAGTGCGCACACATCCCACCATTTCAAGACAGCCAGCATGAATCTACCAGACATTTCGGAAACCCACTTCCGAGATGCGAACTGAGATTCCTGCCCACCATCAATGGATGTCTGGATAATGTGCGTACCGAATCTCGGCACAGACTGAGCACACAAACTGTCCTAAAAAATAAATAAAAATAAATAAAAGGAAATAGCGAATATAACCTTATATGTTGCTTGGATACATAAATACCCTAACCTTACTTCCCTGCAAACAAACCCACCAAAAAAAATCAATCAATCAATCTATTAAAAAAGAAAAAGAAAAAACGAAAAATCTTCATCGGCAGAAAGTAGTAAATACCATGGATTTGGGGGGCAAGTTGGATTTGAACTGAGCCCGCACAATCCCAGAATTCCCGTGCGGGCGGGTGACCTTCCCCCAAATGCACCTATAATGAGAACCGTTCTTCTTGACCTTGGCCTTGTAGATGTACGCCATCCTCTTGCCGCAATACCAGGTCACCTCCTCCTTCGTATTCACGCCCTCGATCTGAACCAGAGATGTCGATGGGTACTGGTTCGACTTCGATCTGCACCGTCCAAAATCAGAAACAAAGTTCCAAAAATTCAAGATCGCGAATAGATAATGAAACAAGTGTTGGAAATTTTCTGGATGGATGGGATCTTGCCTCTTGTATCCGAGAATCGTTCCTCGCACGTACAGCCTGCAAGAAAGACGGATAGAGAAGGGAGATAAGAGAGAATTCTAGGGTGTGGAGAGAGAGAGAGGGAAAGAGAGAGAGGGACCTGACACGCTCGCCCTGGCGCCCTTTCACCATTTTCGCTGCTGAGGGTTTTGCCAAAAGAGAACCAGGTGCAAAAAAACCCTAGAAGGCGCAGAGAAACCCTAGGGTCGGAGAAGGCGGCTCTTTTATAGGAAGGGAGAGCGGAGAAATGCCCCTCTTTCTGTTGGAAAATTACGGGAATTACCGCGGCCCACCGCGAATTCATTCCTGTGGGGCCCACTGCTATGTCTATATTATATCCAATCTGTCCATCAGTTTTTACAGATCTTGTTAGGACGACAGAAAAAAATTTGGGAAGATCCAAAACTCGAGTGGGCCACAATACAAGAATTAGTAGGGATTGAACATTCACCGTTCAAATCTTCCAAGTTTTGGATCGGATTGATATTTTTATTTTATTGTTGTGGGCCCTTAGGAAGGTTTCAACGGTGTGCGTTGAATACCCACCATTTCTTAAGTTTGGATCCGGCCGATTTGGAAGCTCCCGTCCTAACATGAATGGTTGAAACTGATGGTGCAATGGGTGTTACATGGATATCACTGGGGCCCACAAAGATCAGAACCCTATGATCTCTGCCGATCATTACTGGACTATCAACGGGCGGGGCAGACCCCGGGCCCGTAAAGTGAAACCTAGCCGCCCATCACGGACCAAATGAAACAGATCGAATCTCAGCCACAAAACATATACAATGCCCAACCCAAGCCTGGCCACCCACTTTTATGGATGATCCTGGCTGTTCATTAAGTGTGCCCCGCCACGCATGATAAATGATAAAAACGCTCTTGACACCTTGAATGTGGATTGAGTCTGGGCTGGGCCGGGCTGGCACACAAACCCAATGGCCCAGATAAAACAGTTCAAAATTCGGGCCGAGACCTACCCAGGCCCGACCATGTTTTATTTCACCCATCAAGCAAGCTTCAAAATGAAGCAGATGATCCAACCCACTTAGAAGTTATTGGGGTGGACCCCACATGATCCAATTCATTTAATTGTAACCAGGCCTGGGTTTAAGAAAGTGAACTTGTGTGCTAATTAACAATGTCATGTACATCAAACCACCTTCAAATACCTGTAAAAATTCCATGTATGCTTGCAAGCTCTGCACATATATAGCTTTGGGATGTGCCATCGTTGGGCATACGTGTGGAAGCAACCTAGCCATTGGGGGTGCATATACATGAAAATGTCTCTAACTTATAGTTGAAGGACTTAGATACAAGGAAAGTACAATTATGAGGTGGAGTTCTGTGAGCCTCACCTTGATGTATAATGGATATCCATGTTATGCATTTGGTAGGTCAATGTTAAGTTCTAGAATGCGCCAAAAATCAACCTTACTGAAGCCCAAGAGGGTGTGCGTCTTGAAATCATAAAAAGTAAGGACGTAGTCCGCATCCTACCCACTCGTATCTAGCCACGAACAGGCACTTCTGTGGGCCGATGCAATGTCATGTATTTGTTTAGTCATGCCGCCCATCCCTTTTCTCAAATTATTCCAATGTATGAGCACAAAATGAGGCAGCTCCAATGGACAAATGAACCACACCAAAGATTATTCTTGCATTTAATGCTTTGCGCATTTGAGGCAAGTTAAGCTTATTATTTTGGTGTGGTCCATTTGACTGTTGTATTTGCCTCAATTTTTTTTTGGACATATTTTAAAATTATATGAGAGAAGGGATGGACAACGTAGACAAACAGATATATCATGGCAGGCCCACCTATAGAACTAGGGTTGTACATGAACCAAGTTAGCTCGGTTAACTCGCCCGACTCTACTCGAAAAAGCTCGATTTAACTTGGTTCAAAACTAAGTTCGAGTCGAGTCAAGTCAAGCTAATTTTTTTTATTTGAAAAAATTTTGAATTAAGTTTGAGCTTGGGCGAGCTTGATTTGACTTGGATCAAACCCCACTCAAATCAAACTTAGATCAAACTAGCTTGGTAACTTAATTACTCACCAAGTGTTTGATGAAATGACTTGACAAAGTGTCAGCTAGTACAAGGAAGGAATGTATACGAAGGAAATTTCTTTTTTTTTTGAAGGTGTTTGATGAAATACCTATAAAGCTGCTGCTATTGTTTGGCATACAGTGAGAATTTAAACGTGTAGTTCATGTGTCTGTTAAAATGCTTGATCTTGACTCAAACTCGGTTCAAACTGGCCGAAGTTATTGACCGAACCAAGCTGAGCAGAGTTCAAACTAGGGTCAGCTAGTAGGTAAGCCGAGTTGAGCTTGGCACAAGCTTGACTTGACTCTAATCATGTACACCTCTACATAGAATTAGTCATTCATGGCTAGAGATGGTCAGGGTTGGACTCGATTCCCGTCCAAAAAAATCATGCCTAAATTTGGTGTGACCCTTTATCCAAGTGAGACACAAAATGGATGGGCTAGATATCTAAACCATATATTTAGTGGGCCCTATGTACAATCAGGGAGGTTTTAATGAGCTGGCATTCACTCTCTATGGGTGCATGTGCTGTGGTGCACCTAAGTCATGGATAGACCAGATAGATGGAAGAGTACATCTGATTAATGGGATTATCTCCTTCACATGTCACAGTGGGGTCCACAAGTACTAAAACATTTAAGGCTCGTGTGGATGTCAGTAGAATACTCTAGTTATAAAGGATTTATAAGTAGTGTTTGGATTAAAAAATCACCATGATGGGCGCAAGACATCCAATCCATCCATCATATAAGCCCCTAAACTCTCTTAGGGCCTTATAGTTTGTGGTGCTGGCCTAAAATTCAAGGTCATACATTTACTGTACCAAGCTTAAATATTTAGACTCGTTTCTTTGGACTCATGATGGCGGACAGGTGTAGCCCAAGATGGTGCGACCCTTAGGGGGTCCCACCTCAATGTATGTATTCTATATGCACTCCTCCATCCCAAAAATGAAGTAACAGTGGGTAAATTTTGGGTTAAAATGCATCCAAGTGAGTAACATTAGTCGGACGGTTCAAGATTAAGCTATATTCCCCGTGTACGGTAGAGATCCACAGTTATGTCCTGGCTACAACGCACGTGATAACGTTCTATAGAAACCCCATACGAAGAAAGTGGACGGTTCAGATCATCACAGAGGATGCAATTGGAAGTGAAAACCACGGTGGAACGGCAGTTATGGTACCGTACAGAAAAGTTAGGTGAAATGCTCGTTATCAGTTGATTGTGTGGCCAGCATGGTTTATATATCCCATCCATCCTGTTCATCTGACTTGAGTCACGGGGATGAAGAGACCTTCCAAAAATCAATTTGTTCTGAAACTCAGGTGGGCCACACTAGCTTTTAGGCATGATTTTCACACTATTTCCTATGGTGAGGCCCACCTGAAAATAGGGGTCAAAGCCAAAATATTATGCACCTGACGGATAGCATGGATCTCGTGAAGTTGCTTGAAGCATGCAACGTGCAAGGCAACTTTTTGGCAGGCGAGAAGTAAGCTCCTAATTAAAAAGGGTATTTTCGTCATTTTAATGCTTTTAGTCTATTAATTACATTGACTAATGGTATAAGAGACAATGTTATAACATTTTTAGGATATAAGTATAATTAGATGATAGATTGGTGGACGACTGTTTCAATAATATATTTATGGGCCTTTGGATGAAAATGAGTTGGTTTTTCTTCGCTATCACTTTACATGGTTTTATCTTTTTTCTTTTTTTTCACACACCAGTACTTAAACCTATGACCTTGGCTTGGAAACATTAAAACATAATACCAAGTCATGGGTTGGAACCCATCAAACATGCCTTACCCATTGGCGCTCTCGAGCTGAGTTTGTCTATTAAATAGAACCATTGGTGTCATAGATTCTATGCTATATGGGCACACTAAAAAGCTCACTATTAATCAAACGACTGATTTTCGAAATGTGATAGAAAATAAAAGCCTTCGTAAATTGAGATTTTAGATTTACAAATATATAGATATATATCCATTTGATATTATCAATCTTATGACCATATGATTATCTTGATTGGTGCCACCAAAAACTTGTTTACTTGCCAATGTCAATCATTCAATCTCTAGGGTATATTTTTAATCTACTCTAAATGAAGGAGAAGGTGAGAGCAATCCAAGCACATAATTAAATAATATATAAAACCGGTGTAAGGTGGATGCCAGAAGTGTGAACTTATGATGGAGAAGGGAGGAAGAGGTTTATCTGTTTCTCTCTTTCCCCCCCTCTCTCTCTCTCTCTCCAAGTGACGTCCAAGGGGTGGGACAATCAATGCTCTCTCCATTACCTTCGCCAATGGAGTTAGATATATGCATAAGAAGGGGTTTAGATTTCAAGAAGACATCAATTATGATACTTTATTATCTTACGGTCTTTCATCTGTTATAATTCATTGGAAGTTTATAATCATTCTTTAACCATATATCTTATATTCAATCAAAGACTTCTATTATCATGGTCATCAACCATTTATCTAATAGTTGTGCAACTCAAGTGGTGGATCTCCATAACCAAACTATTATATATTATGATCAAGCACAATCGAAACTTTTTCAATACTTAAAATATAAGTTTAATGGTTGAAAATGTTTGTAAAACCATTTAAAATCTTTGGAGTGTTGAGCTCAATGGGGATAAAAAAGACTACTTGATGAATGTTTAGTCCTAACATCCAAGCTATAGGATAGTTTTCAAAAATAAACAAAAAATCTCTTGCTGGATCATGTGATATTAATCGAAATATAATATGCACACCCCACTACTATTTTTATTGATTACAAAATAGTCTTATAAAGTAAGCCAGAGTACAAATAATTAAGACCTTAAACTCCTAACATATCCTTAGGTCTCAAAATTATCCATCAATCAATTATAGTCCAAGCATGATGGGCTTCACGGTCTAGAGATTTAAACTCCATCAATGAATCTAGGTATTCAATAAGTCTAACACCAAGAGCCTATTTCCATGGTACACCCATACTCTTATGAAAAGTAAGGCAAGTGAACTGCTAATCTAAGAGCCTAATTGTAGAGACCTTCTATGCTAATCTTTCAAAAGCACCCTTATAATATGGGATGGCCACGTAACAATATAATAGCAACAACAGGTTTATCCCATAACTTGCTAGGTGGCCATGGAGCAAACGGTACTAAGATCCATGGCCCATAACACTCACTTGGCGAGTAACATGAGTAAAATTGTGTCCAATCTCAAAATTTAAAGGACAACTATAGTAATCCCTCTCATTTAATCTATGCATCTATATGTTTAAAATACTTTAATATATTAAGTAGGGTATTTTTCATATGATTGCTTGCCTTTAGAACCATCGATGGAAAATACTTGCTTTTAAAGTATTTAAAGTAACAAAAGTGCTTATTTAATGTTGGCTAACGATTAGTGATAGAAAAATGCCGTTAGCGTGTCAAAAAGTCAAATTTTCCCCTATACCATTTCATTTTAATAATTATACTCAATTTATAAGGGGTGGACATGCAGAAAATTCGATAGGGAGCTTATTGCTAGCAGTTCAATTAAAATAAGGCCACATGTGCGATCGAGGGCTTGTATTTAGAATCCGTGTGTGATTATGATGTGTTGGCATGCCAGAGTCGTACTCGACTCAATGTTTGATGGAACGTTGGTGCCCCTCGCGTTGAGTTAGACTAATCTGAGACTAGATGCATGAACAAGTTATCCTTTCAACCACCAATTATAATCAGTAATAAGGCGATTTGTGAAATGGTCTTGATCAGTCCTTCCTAATAGATTATTTTTTCCTTACTACTTTTTAAAAAAATTCTCAGTAGTAATCATGATAAATTTCTTAAAAGAATGAAGATGAACAAATAAATAAATAAAGGTTAGACAATGCCACTTTTTATTAAATTGAATATGCGGCTCATTATAATTGATAGAATATCAAAATAACATAAAGAAATTGAAAAACAAGAGATAAATACATGATTTGTCTATAAGAACAAATGATCGATGTGAAGGGTGAGTAGGATGTGAACAGAGAAGTATGATTGCCTGTAATGCCCTGAAAATCGGGGGTCGAGCATAAACTCTACTCCCGAGTTCCAGAACATCACTTATGCAACATTTTCAACGATGGATGAATGTCGGCTGTAATAGTACATAAAACATGAAGTGGATTAAGCCAAAACAGCATATCATACTCCAGAGATAGTTAAATTAGCAAGCGAAAGAATGTGATAGATATATAAAATATATAAATGATTGTAAGTCTCCAGAGTATGAACATGTTACCAGGTTAACTAATGACATGTATACTCTAAAATAGAAAGAAAAGAATATATATGGGTGTGTAAATAAAAGGTAAAATACCAAGTGTATTGGCATCTAATCAGTAACCCTGTAAACCCGTCGATCAGAACCTGCATATAGGAGGGATCCTCCTCATTACCATCAAGTCCGGTTCTGCTTCACAAGCATCGCCATCATCTGAAACTAAAATAAGGACTGATTGGTGTGCACAACACCGTCCCATAACGTGGGAGTGAGTAGCTAACTCAGTGGAATCATAGAGTAAAGATTAGCATTTTATCAAATCAATCACGCGATAATGGTAAAGCAAGCAATCAAACATTCCTAAACACTGTGATTAATGCAAGAATGAAATGACATGATGGATGCCATCGTCAACATACTCCCTCATGCGACATCATCTTACGTTCGCGGCATGCTTTCTTCCCTCAGTGCTCCACATCTTCCAGGCACATGCAGTGCGATATGAATATGATTACCGAGTTGTTATTAGTCCTTTTCATACAGCAGGATTGGGAAGCTAGGGTACCTCCCTTATATCAATACCCAAACAATGATCCTATCTAGGTTCATCACTCCTAGTAGTCTCATACAATGATATATTTCTAGGTCGCTGCAAGGGCTGTCAGGGCTGTTGCATGCACTCATTGCTCCGCTCCCCCATCACATTATCAATACAGGCCTAGTTTATACTATGTTTACTGCGGGAAGGCTCGTCGCCTCTCCGCAGATTCAGAATATGCTCGAGGTCACTACAAAGGGCTGTCAGAGCTGTTGCTCGCACTCGTTGCACCGCTCCCCCATCACCTTATCAGTGTAGGTCGACAACAAGAATATAGTGTCTCATACCACCATAATCTGCTCACGAGTCTGAGTTGCTCAATGGTCACTACGGGGAGGTTTGTGGCCCCAGCGTAGGCCGACATCTCGACCACGGTGTCCCATACCCGGTTCATGAGTCTTAGTGGATCAAGGTACTACGGTTATCAGGGTTATCACTGATAAGTTCAGTATCCTAGGTTCAAGCAGTTGTGACGAATACAAAGTGAATATAAAATGGTCAGTCGGGTTACTTGATGAGACCGACTAGCACGAGCGCACGTTGAATCGACCGACATGAAGTGCACAAGCACTTCGTGTGGCCTAACCACTGCCGACGACTCTAGTACGACTCAGGTTCGTCATACACATCCTTCGTGGCGAATAGAATCCAACCACGAATCATAAACTGTTACCGACTGCCTGGACTAGAATATAGCCCCAAGCACATGTAATGTGAATCAGTAATCATATGAGATAAACAAAATTGAAATAACAAATAACTCAAGCGTGTTAGCAACATGTTATAAGATACAACATAGGCAATTTAATCATACACAAGCATTTCATTTATATAAGATAATCAATTCAAATTTAACAAACATGGAGAAAATCATATTCATCATCAAAATAGTTGAGAATCCTATCTCAACACTAATCTACGATCTCATTTCCGTAATACTTACTTATACAAACATTTATACAAACACTTAGTCTACACACTTTAGTGTACATAGGATACGTCGGCCAAAATGTGCATTAGGGTGAATCTCTTCGCCAAACAGATCATACACGCATAACTAGTATAGGTACACAGCAAATAATCATGGCAATTATATCAGCAAAATACGTACGTATACAATATTTCTTACAAATACCTAAAATATCCTAAATCTCATATTCTTCGTACGTATTCGAAATGAGAAACAGACAACATGTTTTATATGTCAAACAACATTCTTGTCAACAATCTACCATTAAACGGCATTGAAAGCTTTGAAAAATGGTAACCTAAGCGTCTAAAATCCGTACCATACGCCGTAGGAACGTAATGAATTGAATAAGCACTCTACGCTTCCGTCAACGTCGATATGACGACCTATAACACAAGGTGAGTCAGCTACTTAGCTACTTGTACCCATGGGAACCTTAAAACAGGTTAAGGTTAGGGTTTTCTTACCTAAAACGAAACCAGAATTGCCGGAATAACGATGCAGGTGGATGGCTTTGGCACGTGGAGCAGAAGGGAAGAATCCCAGGAGAAAGCCCCAACTTCTCCCTCACTTTCTCTCTCTTTTCTCTCTTCTCTCTCCTAGGATTTTCTTCAAATTCGTATGGGTTAGAAAGCTAAGGGTTTAAGGCCCTTTTATATGCCCAAACATAACCAAAACAGACTTTAAGTCAAGGTATACTTAGGTTATGTCCAAATACGGACTGTTCCGTCTCAACGAAGCACTTCTGGAGGTTCTGTTACTAAATGCGGTCAAACTTAAGCTCATGGATGTTGGATCCTGATCAAGTTAAGTTTTCAGTTCGATGAGGTTTCCAGATCGCACGTGGCGGACCAGTTTCAATTCAGTGGTCACTGAGACTCGTTCAGAGATTCCAAGTATACTGACCTAAGTGGGAAATGTTCTCTGATCCGAGGGTGTATTTGGGTCAGATTCCAACGGTCGGAACGTTTAAAAATAACGCGCAAGTGAACCGTGCCAGATTTATTAAAAATTGAATTAATTTTCTAAATATTTTCCTTTTCTCACTCTCTTCACTCCGGACTCAGTAAAATGGTCTCAGGATATCGGTTGGGCTTGATTTTTGAAACGATTGTCAAGTCCAACTAGGCGGTCATAACGGTCTAAGATTATAGATATCAGACTTTCGACGTGCGGTTTAGATCCAATACAAAGTTTCAAAGGGTTCCTGAGAATAAACAGGTTTAGAGTTTGATCCTGGATTTCAGGGTAAGGTAGGGTCAATGATTCTATAAGTTTTGAGTCTTACAGATCATATTTAAAGTGATTGGTGCTAATTTTGTAGGTAATCTACTGTATCGCTAGTTAATTCACGTTAAATTTCTAAAGAATTAGGTTCTAAATGATTTCTCTGGCTTTAGAATTGAGTTCTGAGAAATTACCAAGGTGTTATGGTTGACCCATTGCCTAAGGACGCCTAACTCCAGGTTGGCAAAAATTCAGGATGTTACATTGCCTAAGTAAGAACTTAGTTGATCGAGATCTAACGACTTAAGGTTGTGGACATTTAATCTAATCTCATGGTACCATAGCGGTGGATGTTGTACAATAGTGATCTATGCTAAGACTAAGTTATTGTAACACCCTGAAAATTGGGGGTCGTGCATACGCTTGACTCCCGAGTTCCCGAGTGTCACTTATCATCGATTTTATGGTTTTATGATTAATCAAGTTTAAACATACAGCCTGAAATTAATTGGAGTATGAAATACAACCACAACTAGTATAATGAAGTGAAAGAGATATATATATATATATATATATATATATATATATATATATGTTCAAAGAATATAAAGTGGTCGCCCAAGGCGTTGCCCAACAAAAATCACAAGAGAATCTTATGTCCAAAAGAACGGCGCACTGAGCTCATGACTCAACACCCCAGAATCCAGTCTCCTATGCAGATGGAGAGCCGCCCATCAACTGAAAGTAGGAGAACTCGTCCTCCTCGCTTAAGCTCACGCTGCAAGGCTCGTCGAACTAAGCACAACCTGCAGCTACTGAAGAGTCTCGGTGGTGTTTTAAAATACCATCCCAAAGTGGGAGTGAGTGATCAACTCAGTGGATGCTATTAGTTTTAAGTTTTTAACAGGCATCAATTATATTATGAACTTAATGAAAAGCAGACCTAGCAACTCTTATTTAAAATGCATGCATGCAGAATGATATGATGCATGCCCTCGCCACAACACTCCCTCGAGCGACTTCATCTAACGATCGTATATGACAGCACTCTCTTAGAGTGACCTCGACTTTCGAGTCGCCACCCTAACTAATGCGATGCAATGTGATCGTGTTAACTGAGTTATTAGTTAAGTCCATTCATCTAGCAGGTTGGAGAATCTGATACACCCCACGTATCAATGCCCTAAACGGATTACGAGGCCAAGGCCCCCCAATACGTGAGGCCGAGACCTCGCGGTTCGTGATCCCGTCGGGTTCCTCATCCCCGACTTCAAGCACATGGGGAGTGCCAAGAGAAAAGGATCGCTCGCAGTCACTACGGGGAGACGCGGCACCTCAGCGTAGGCCGACAACTCGGACACAGTGTCCCATTCCACCATGCACGGCTCACGAGACTGTGGACCAGTTTCAAGTGGGCTATTGATGGGCTACAACGGTTGTAGGGTGGTTCAGGTTCCAAACATATGTGAGCAATCAGGGTTAACAATCAAGATTGGTCAGACAGTAAACTAAACCACAAGAGTCAGGCGAGCGTGAGACGAGTGACATCGGTCACAAGAAACCCATATAGTCGAACAACAGCCACCCGAACACACCCGTCCAAATCCATAGATTTAGTCTCGAGGCGGTCCTACCAACAGGACCACCTTCACTCTCCTCATGATTCTGGCCAACCCAAATGCACGACTACCAATGCATCACTAGAATAAATAACATCATGTTCTCACACTTTACAACACACAATTCAGATTCTAATAGCACACAAGACTAACTAACCATATCAAGAAACAAGTGCATGTGAGTGTGTGGGTGTGTGTGGGTGTGAGGAAGTTAAGCACTTCCTCCATCATAAGAAATCATATGCATAAGAGTATTGAAATCATACATATTATGAAGCAAGAATAGATGAAAAAGAATTAACAAGGCATGAGTATAGAATCATCCATACATAACATCATACAAGAACTAAGAACAACCTCAGGAGATCCAAACACACAATTCCATACAATTTTAACAAACATGCAATTCTCAAGGATTCTCTAGGTTCTCCAAATATGGCATCCAAATAATCAAAATCATTAATTTCATACTAAAATTAGTGCTAGGCCACCTAAGAGCAATAGTTCGCACCTTTGGATTCGATGGAGGCTTGGAAATGACCTAGGGGATGTGGATTTCAGGGGTTGATCGGCCGAAATTCCTAAAGCAACATTTGGAGGTTAGGTTTCCATGTAAATCTCTCTCATCATAAGGGTTCCAAGAAAAATAGGTGATGGATCTTACCTAGATGCTCAACGGGGCAAAAGAACGGACTTGGATGAGGGTTTCTTCTTGGAGGAGAGGTAGAAAGTTGTGGGGGTTGCTCTCCTTGGGCCCCACCTTGATCCAAGGTCCACCTTCACTCTCCTTCACTCTCTCTTTCACTCTTTCTTTCTCTCTTTCTCTGTCTTTTTTTTTCTTTCTTTCTTTCCTTAGAGAAAAAATCGTATGGGGAGAGGGGTACCCAAGAGAAGGCCTTTTTATAAAGTCAAAATTGGTGTAAATGGCCCTAAGAGCTAAGTTTTTACTATACTAGACCTATGGGAGGGTCTTTCTAAGATTTATGGCCCATTATGGGGTGTACATATCGATATACACAATAAGATAGGTGCTCTATGGCCCGATGAAGGGTCATGCAAAACTTGAGATCAAACGGATAAGCGGGTGTGGGGTTTGACCATATGGTCCCGATCCTTAAGTGGCCCTGTGGGGTCTATTCCAGTGATTGAAGAGGTTCTGGTGGTTCCCTGACCATGAAATTCATAGGACAGGTGGTCCATGGCTCGATGAAGAATCATACAAATTTTGGGAGCGATCGGATATGGGGTTTGGTCGCACGGGTCCGATTTGCGATCAACGATCATCGTGACACGATCGGGACCCAGATTTTGTGGACGGGTGAGGGACACCACATTAGACCTTCATCAAAAATTTGAAAGAAATCTAACGGCTAATACGCTCGGAATCCCTACTCCCTTGACAAGCGCCAGATTTCTAATATGGCCTTGTGTGGGTTGACCAGTGCTGTAGAAATGGCTTGGATAATCAGTTTTTGGGTGTCCAATGAGTCTGTGGTCCGCGATGGACTACAAGCCCAGTGAGATCTAGTGTTCCCTAAAGTTTTAAAAATTTTTGACTTTCCTACGTTGCGGTATGGCCCGCACAGGCTAATGTTAAGTATAAACGGTCATCTGCCTTATCGGCTCGTATTTGGTCCTAACATGACCCGTCTAGTCTACTTTGTTGGACTAATCATATATTAATTTAGATGTGGTACCTCACCACAAGTAGTCTAAATGAACGGTCCTACAACAAATCCTACGTGGACGCCCTAGGACACTGTGCTGATTGGACGGGACGGGACGTTACAAGGGTTGATTTGGTCTATTTGTTAAGATCCAGGTCTTATTTGACTCGGCTTTGGTTAAATTTTTAATTTAGTTATACTCGTCTTGATTAGTTAGCGACGGGTCGGTTAGATGTGGGTAGAGGTGGGCAACGGTCCGGTCCGGATCGAATTCGGTATAACCCGAACCGATCCGAAACGCAATTGGTTAGACCCGTACTCGATCCTATCCGAAGCCGGATTCAGGTCAGCTTATCCGAATCGATCCGATGACTAGATGGCCTTACTCGAACCGAGTCCGACTCGGTCTAGAAAACTGAGTCGGATTGGATTGAGTATGATTCGAACCGTCTAAATTTAATTAAATCTTTTTATATGGTGTAGTCTAAGTTAATCTTTAGTATATCTCTTTTATGTACTCGATGCTTAAAATAATATTTTAAAATGAATAAATGGCTTAGATGAAATATATACATCAAGGTGTGCCCCACATGGCTCTGAAAGAATATTCATTCTATGTGTATACTGTTTTATTTAACTTTTAAAGTTAACTTTCAATTCACGGAACTTATTACTTGATTTTCATGCAATCACGTGCTGTAAGCGGGTGAATTCATTTTGGCTATCCACGTTAGCCACTTATGCAGATCTAATCATGGGGTAGGTGTTATATCCAAACCGTTCATCCATTTGGCAAGCTCGCCTTAAGGCTTGGACCACAAGAATGGTTTAACAGTGACAATCATTTTTTGCTGCTATTTGTGGTGTGGTCCAGATGATCTTTGGGTATTATTCATTTTTGGAATAATGCTCTATAATGATCTATAAAAATATATAAACGGTGTAGATATAATAAATACATCACTGTGGGGCCATATAACTTTGATCTTCTTTGAACCGTACATACAACTCGGAGCTCGAGGAGCGCCTAGTGCGCTAGCTGTAGTGCCCTCACTTGAAACGGACGGGCTACTCTCTAGCCACCATTTGTCGGTGCTCCGTGGACCCTACTATGATGTATGTGTTTCATCCATGCCCTCCATCTATTTTTATAGATCATTTTATGTTATTAGAAAAAAAAATGAGTTATATCGAAATCTCAAGTGAACCACATTATGGGAAATAGTGTTGAATGAACGTTGACCATTAAAAACGTTTTGGAGGCTATAAAAGTTTTTGATCAAGCTGATATTTATTGTTTCCCTTCATCTGGGTCCTTATGACCTAATCAACAGATTAGATGTCAAATAAACAGTACAGTGGGCCTTAAGAGGATTATAATGGTGGATATCCAATCATTATTGTTTTTCTGTGGTGTGGTCCACCTGAGATTTATACCCCTATCAGTTTTCTATATAAAGCCCTAAAATGATCTATAAAATGGATGAACGGAATGAAATACATACATCATGGTGGGGTTGACAAAGCATGGACCATCAGCCACGAGCTGGGGTTAGAGGGAGTAGCCAATCCTTCAACAGTACCTATCTCTTTTTATTTTTTAGGTTAGCTTGTGAGTACAAACCAATGGCAGTGCACACACTCCATGTTAGCCACCACCCTCACTAGCGATCGACACCAAGACCTCAGGTGTTGAAGCGAGGTCTCTCTACTCAGTCTGCCATTTGAGATATGGATCTGGGTGTTGCCGGTACCTATCTATCCCTCCTCCAAGTTCTCTTCTTAGAGATGAAAAGATAGGATTTTGAAGCAATGTGGTGTTTACAGCAGCTTGGGAGAGAGGATCTTGAGAGACCTTTTACAGGAATTCATGCCTTTGATGAGAAATCGAAGTTGGGTTTTGTACCTAACGTGGGTCTTGAGATGTCGACGCCATTGCTGATGAATCTCTATGTGTGTGTGTGTGTGAGAGAGAGAGAGAGAGATGGGTTGGGTAGGGTTTTTTTTTTTACCAGTTACTACCCGGTGCGGTCTGGATTGAATCGGATCGGATCCAAACGGATCGGATTTCGGTTAGGTTCGGTCGGATTTGCTACGTACTCGAATCTGATCCGATTGTCGTTCGGATCTGACCAATCCTACCCAAACCTGACCGATCCACGTCATCGGTTCTGTTCGAATCGGGGCGGATCGGGTCGGATTCGCCAGATCGGGTCCATTTTTCCCACCTCTGGATGTGGGTCCTATGTGAGTAAATAATGTGGCTACACTTGATGTTCAAGTGATCGGGCAGATTCAGTGGTTTTCTACGGTTGATTAATCAGACTTGTGTGGTTCTTTACTGGTACCACCCCTGTATAAACTAACATTGAGTGTTAATGGTTATTTAAGTGATATTATAAGTTAATTTAAAATAAATAAATTCAATGATTTTTGGGAATCCAAAACAGTGAAAATCCAGGTTGTTACAGTTATACTATGCTATTATAGGATAAGTGAAAAGATAAATGATATAAAAAAGAATTGTGTTTAGCATGGGGCCTTGAGCTCTTATTCACATGCTCCTTTTAATGGTTGTCGAGGCGACTAAATACTCACTGGATTTCCTTACTAATCTTGGATCTTCCACACTTTCAACATGTATTATGAATAGAAAGGTCTTTGGATAACTTTAAAACTGTTGGCTCTTTGGATCTTTTTCTCGTTGTTAATTCTTTTTAGGAAACAACTGCGTATAGATTTGGGATCATTTATGTGCAATTGCATATAGATTTGGGATCATTTATATGCACGTCTTGGACTATTGGCTCGTAGATATTCGTGTAGACAAATTTCTAGATGATGTTGCATCTAAAAATAGACCCACCAAGGAAACCTTTACCCCTGATCCCTGCCCTTAAATTGACTATGGTAACCCATCTAGATAGACTAATCAAAAACCTCATGTATTTATTTTGAACTTTCACTCTCTTGTGGTCATGGTCTTGGAGGGGTTTATGAACTAGATCCACTAGATCCCGATCCCATATTTGTGGGTCTTTTATCGGACTCTCCCATTCTCTTAATTCTAATTACTATATGAATTGAGACCGGATGTCCGCTTCTCTTGATTTAGGTTCGAACCACACCCGGACTAGTATGGATATTGGTATGATATTCAAATATTTGGAATCTTTGTAATATTCACAAACTCTTCGAACATCTCTAAAAAAAATCTATCCTTTTATAATGACCATGAGAGATGGCCTTATCGATTGTATCATAATTGGATTCGTGATAAGATTCTTCCTCTCAGCTCAGTGGGTCTTTTCAAATGTGTCAAGCACAGTGCCTCATTAATTGGCTAGCTATTTATAACCGTGTGGCATGCAACGATTCACTTCCTTAAAAGCATATATAAGGATTTGTGCCACCACATTAATAATGGAATGTGTATTGTCGAAGGAAGATCCACTTAATATATCTTGGGGGTGCGAACATGATTTCCATGGGCACCAAACTCGTAGTGTCAATGACACGTGGTGGCTTTCCATTGGTCTACCTCAGGGCGTCGAAGATGGATTTGCTTTACTTTTTCACTCATGCCCTAATAGCAGCTGACAAAAGATGGACAGATGTAGATCAGGCACATACATCCAGGAAGTTTTCAACAATGGTCCCTGTTTTGTTCTGTGCAATCCACTCGCGCATGGGATTTTCCTGATTTTTTGGCCGATAGCTTAATACGAGCTGACAAAACTGATGAAAAATGTCGATCACATACATACATCAAAGGTGAACCCTAGGAAGTTTTCAACGGTGAGTGTGGATATAAAATATGTAGGCCCCACGACGCCTAACACCACCTAGCTGTTCACTCCCCAAGTGCAGGGTTGTGATATAGTAATAACTCGGTAAGACCGATGTCGAATCCCAAGGGACTGAAACTTGTACATTATCTGAAACTAACCAGAACTAAAACTAGGCTAAGATGAAATCTAAACTGAATGTAATTTGAGGAATAATGGTGAAAATATTAATCTAAAATTTATAGAAATCAGAGGAAAGGAAACTAGGGATTCAGAGGATCCACTTGTAGAGATCAGGGAGATCTTATGCCTGTTTCATGAATTATGAAATTTACTGAATTGTCATTGATCTAGTTTTTAAGAGATGAAAGGTATATGAATTAGAATGGATTCCATCACCAAACCATGCCCAAGACACTATGACAAACAACAGAATTAAACTAATTACCAACCAATCACATATATGAAGGTTAGGAAGGGTACTGACATCCGACCATGCCCAGGAGACTATGGTGAACAACAGTGCTTCCTGACGTCATAAACATAGAGGAGGAAGGACATGATCAAAGCCATTGCAGACCCATTGTAATTTCAGTCACAACAAACCATTAAAGACTAAAACATGTCATTAATTAAACTAGCATCAACATTAATTCAATTCATAAATTAAACAAAAATCATAAATTAAACTCTCTCATCTCACTACAAGCTTCACCTCTTAGCCCTAGCTAAGAGGTTCAGTCCAACATGAATGGACTGAATCACTTAAACACAAAGAAATAAAAAGAAAAGAAAAAGAAAGGAAAAAAAATAAAAAACTACTCTCTTGTGCACGTTCCAAAGCTGAAGATAGAATGAATATCTTTTTTTTCTCTACCTCTCTTTCTCTTTATAGGCAGTAGAGGACCGTGGAGTGCGACCTTGCTGAATTCGGTGGAGAACCGACTCCACACTTGCGCAGCAACTTCTCGTAGGACTTTGCTTCTGCGCAGGAAAACACCGAATTTGATTGTGTTTGGAACAAATCCACGACGAAAACGAATCCAGTCTAGTCACCCCAACCAGGTAAGCATGGTTTAGACCCCCAGTTCTACCTCTTGAATGGTATGGATCATCAAATAGATCAAAGGAGATGGGCCACTGCACTTCTCAGAATTAATTTTTACGGCTCTGTCTTGATAGTGAAACCACCTTGCATTCAACGATCTCTTTAATATCTTTGCTCCAATCTTCCCGGTCCACCTTTTAGATGATGACCTGTACCCATTTTCGAAATTCATAATCGGTTTGGATCATCCATCCAATCTTGATTATGGTCACAAAACGACCCGGATCAGCCGTTTATCTCCGGATACTGGAAACTGCGCAAGGTATGCGGAAACCGCACGCTTGCGTTAATAGTGGGGCCCACATTCTACAATGTTTGAAAAATCCACCCCGTCCATTCATTTCGTTGAGAAATTTCAGTGAAGGAGGGAGTGTTTTGATTCTCTATGATCGTGGCCCATAGAGTTTCAAAACTATCGTCCGTTTTGCTATTGAACGATTGAAATTTGGTACATGCAGCTTCCTGAGAAATAACCACCTAGGTGAGTATGATAGGGACCTAAGGACTCCTTTTAATGGTTCGGATTAGCCGTCTAAGCAATGATGGTGGCCCACAAAATGACGCCCGCAACCTCTGTTTCGCCACGAGAAACGGAAATTTCCATTTCTGGATATAGTCGGTCAAATCGACTTGACTGCTCTTCACTGGTCCGATGCACCGCGAGAGTGCACCGGCTGTGCACTCGTACGACACCTGGTGGGGTCCAATGTGATGTTTATAAGAAATCTCCGCCATCCATCTTTCCTTCCGGATAATTTAAAGGGTCAATCCCAAGTTTGAAATATATCCAGATATCAGGCAGGCCCCGATTTACATATCTATGGGCTGATCTGTATGTTGGGTCATTTCTACAGGGATCTGATGGCTCAAATTTGATGTGTACGGTTCATTTATGATCCTCAGGCCATGTATGAAGTTTCGAGCTGATCGGATGGTGAGAACCTTGTGATCTTGCATTCTGAGCCAATTTCGTGCCACTTGAGCCTCAGTTTCTCGGTTTTCTTGGATTCATGTGGTCCATCCCTTGCCTTTGGTGTCATCAGAGTGTTAAATCCATGCTTTAAGCTTCCTTTTTCAGTCTATGCTCGTAAAGTTACCTTGCAACACCAACACGATTAAAACGGGCCATTAAACAATATCATGCTCGTAAATCCAGGTAATAAATGGGGTCTGATATGCAATATTTGACCCTCAACACTAGCTAGATGGTTTTGGAGTCACCACCCAATTTGCTTCAATGTCCAAGACCCATGCCATTCTTCATGGGTGTACAAGGTTCTCATCTGTGTGCCTATTCATTTGCCAATGTGGCAACATGTATGAGATCCAAACTGTTCATCGAGTAAATGCCCTTAGCCAAAATGGGCGAGGATCTACTTATTGGGTTAGCTACATTTTTTAAAATAAATACATAGATAGAAAAAATTAAGAAAAGTATTTCCTAAATCCTAACCCATCCTTTGATTCCTGATGTTGTGGCTCATTTGATGATCGCGTAGCAACCAATTCTCTGATGAAGGTCATCTTGGGACCCATTTTATGGATGGGGTAGATCTCACACACATGTGCCATCTACGGTCCCCCTCTTACAAGCATGTGGGATAAGCAAACCTCATTGTCCAAGTAGTTGTTTGATTAATAACTCCACGACCATACATAGCGGGTGAGAAATCTACCTAGCTCGTTCATATGTTTTTACATCTCATTTAGGTGCATGATCCTAAACTGACGCTGCTCCAAAGCTCAACTACGCCACACAAGAGAAAATACTGGGATTGTATGGCACTGTTGAAACATATTGGGCCCATCATGGGGCCCACTTTAAGCATTGGTTCTACCTCATTTTTGGGTGCATGTCCTAAAACGAGATGGAAAAATAGATGAACGGAGTGAATTTCTCACAAACATTAAGGTAGGCTCACATATGGTTAAGGATAGTTCCCATGTCAAATCATTAGTCTTAGGTTACTTCAAATATTTTAAATCCATGCATATTTGACCAATTGTCCTAAAAGCAGACTGTTATCAGAAATAAACAAAAAACTTTCTTTTACAGCATTGCAACATTTTTATCTAGGACGGGAGATGATCATTGCGTATGGATGAGATAATGAATATCACATCCATATTACTAATTGACCAGGACTACATTGTCTTTGCTAGAGCTGGGCACGAGATGAGTTGACTCGCTAAACTCTACTCATCCGGCTCATTTAGGCCCAACTTGACTCAAACCGAGTGGGTGAGTCGAGCTGAATCGAATGGACTTTGTCCAATTCGAACTCAAATTGAGTCAAGTTAAATTGAGTTGAGTCTAAATCACCTAGTAACTTGACTCTACTCGAAATCCAATTCAATTGACTCAAGTTTGAGTAGTGTTTGTGTATGTATAAACACCCAAAGCTAATCGTACCTACCAGCAGCACTCGACCCTACTTCACTCCATCCCTCCTCTTCCTCCTCTCTCACTCACTCTCCTCCACTCCCTCCCTCATCTCCCACACTCGACAATCTTGACCTGATGACCACCAACTCAAAAGCTCATTTTAACTAAGCTGCTCATCTGCATCCACTCACTCGCCGTCGACTCTCGATAGTCATCCCACTCTCCAAATTAATTAATCAAGATAATTTTGTATTAAAGAAGACTTTTGTTTCATGATTTTCATATATTTTTGTGAAATACTTTATGTTAGATTATTCTAATTTGAAATGGGTTGGGTGCTTGTATTTGGTCTGAACTGGCTCAAATGCGTTCATGTTGGATGTGATGTGATCAGGCCGGCTCAAGTGCGGCTGGGCTAAATCAAGTTGAACCATTTCTAAACACTACACTTACATCCTAAACCCTAAAAAAATGTCAACTTAACTTGATTAGGTCCGAGTTAGTCCAGGACGGGCCTCAACTCAAATAGGGTCTGATATGCTGGACTTGGTACCAAGTCGGGTTAAGTTCTAGTCAAGCCTATTTCAAGACCGATCAAGTAGGGTCAGCACTAACTTGGTCCAACCCAGCTTGATGCTCAGCTCTAATCTATTCATGGCACAACTGCACCATGGTAAGTCTTGATGAAATTATAACATGAAAATAATTTATTCATGCATATCTTACCAATTTGTTTCATTGTCCTCTTACAGATATATCCTACATCAATACATATTTTGTCAAAACAAAAACTATTTCCTACTTTCGACAAATTAATTTCTATTTAAAACTCACCTAGCCGTGCAAGAAGGCATTCATATGGAAAAGGACACTCGCAAGTGTCTTTCATGATCTGGACATCCAAACGGCAGCGACCAATGACAAAAAATTTCAATACCAGGATAATCCATAGCAATGTCCTCACGGAACATTCACTTAACTGATGGATGGCATGGCACACGTGCGTGCAACGTTGGCACACGTGCATTGATTGTGTTTGGCGTGCTGTAATCACAGAGAACTGATCACATACATGCAAGGCACCACTGCTTCTCACACCGCCTTTGAAATGGTAGGCCCCATCATGAAGATCACGTGGGAAAAAATCAGCCCGTTTTGCTCATAGGTGGCACGTGGGTCACATTACTAGAATCAATGGACGAATTTCGGTGTGACTCATCATACATGTGTGGCCCATTTGGAGAGCAGATCTTCCTAAATTTTGAGAACGGTCATCTTCCTGATGGGGCTGATCGTTTTCATGGTACTGATTTCTCACGCGAGTGGTAAGTCGCCAGGAAAACCGGCAGGGTACACGAGTTGCCGTGTCTTGAACGTAATAAGCTCTCAGGATTATTATAATACAATACGTCACACGTGCCCCACGTTCTCTTTTCCTATATCTAGATGGGAATGCGTAGTGAATGTTGCTGTGTGCACCGTGACGTTTGCTGACGCACAAGATACCGTACATTATAGAAATGTTTCAGCGATCCAAACCGTTCAAAAGATGTGCCTCGCTATGGATGGGGGACTATCAAAATATAAGATTGAAATATTTCAAATCTTCGATCGTTAGGCCATCATTTTCCTTCAAATATGGACCGTCTTCTTCATCGTCTATTTTGGACCATCGATCGAAAGGAAAGTACATTCACATCTCGATTATTTTAAAAGCAGCCATCATCAACCGTGCGTCTCATCAGATCAACAGTTTGGATCAGCAAATCATGGCCCTAGAATTACGAATCATAGACATCAGGAAACTGCGCCTCTATTCGTACCAAAAAATCCACCTGCACTGATGAATTCCACTTCCCGGCTATCCAATCAGTGTAAGTTGTGCCACGTGGCTCATTCATGGCAGAGACTTCCAGGTAGACGGTCCAAAAACGGAAACGGATTGGCTACTCCCCCTGACATCAGCCCCGGGGCTGGTGGTCCGTGCTCTGTGGGCCCCACCATGATGTATGTGTTTCATCCATTACGTTCATCCATTTTTACAGATAATTTTAGGATTAGTCCCAAAAATGAGAGGGATATAATTATCAGGTGGACCACACCACATGAAAACAATAGTGATTGGATATCCACCATTAAAATTCACCTAAGGCCCACTGTACAGTTAATTTGAAATCCAATCTGTTGATTAGGTCATACAGGCCCAGATGAAGGGAAAAAAAAAAAATCAACTTGATCCAAAACTTTGATGGCCCCAAAATGTTTTTAATGTTCGACGCTCATTCAACACTGTTTCCATAATGTGGTCCACTTGAGATTGGAATATATCTCATATTTGTCTTCATATCTTAAAATGATCTGTAATAATATATGGACGGCGTGGATTAAACAAATACATCATTGTGGGGCCCACAGAGAACCGACCATCAGCCACTTGCCGGTGTCGGGGGGAGTAGCCAATCCGTTTCCTCCAAAAAAAACCGGTTTCGTGCCCACGTTGCCAAATGGAAGTAGAGAAGATACGTGCGCTTATGAAAAAATCGAATTCGGTAGTGACTCTTCATTACCGAGGTCAGTACTGGTCGGTGCTGTGGGCCCTACCACGATGATGTATGTGTTTTATCCATGCCGTCCATCCATTTTCCAGCTCATTTTAAGGCATTTTATAAAAAAATGAGGCAGATCCAAATCTGAGGTGGACCACACTCCACGAAAGAGTGGTGATAGAATGCCCACCATTAAAAATTTCTTGGGGCCGCAAAAGTTTTTTATCAAGTTGATATTTGTGTTTTCCTTTCATCCAGGTCCGTGTGACGTAATAAACATGTTGAAAGGCAGATAAACATTACAATGGGCCCTTGGAAGTTTTTTTTACAGTGGGATTTTAATTACCACCGTTTCCTTTGGTGTGGTCCACTTGAGATTTGGTTCCATCTCATTTTTTGGGTCATAGTCTAAAATGATCTGGTAAATTTTATGGACGGGATGGATAAAATACATACATTATTATGGGGCCCACAGAATCGACCAATATTGAGACCTTGGTGCCGAAGGGATCACTACCAAATCCAAGTCCTATAAAGCAAACACCGTTCTGACTCCGTTTTGCCTCTGTAAGAACTGAGCCTGCGTCGCTGCCCACTAGGGCCCACATGCTGAGTGATCGTGTGATCGGGTGCTCGGAACTGTCTATGTTTTGTTACGATAAATGGCCCACTACAATACTGAACGAATGATTGTGACCATCGCTATATAAAGATGAATTCAGAAAAAATAAAGTTTTCAATATATCAAGGCCATCGTTGATGTACGAGTATGGATAATAACTTCTCTTTACCCTTAAAGATAATATGGACGGTTGAAATCACCGGATCGTCCAAACATACGGGCCCCAAAGGATGGCGATACACAGTGGACGCTTAGTCGCGACGGAATCAAAGTCTTTCTTCAGTCAACGAAAATCTCCGTTCCGCGGGGATACATTCCACGCACGCGATGACAAACGAGGTTGTCCCGAGCATCTGCCCTTGAGACGAACGAACGCATCGGCTGTTCTAGAGCTTAACATACAGCGTCCTTTTTCTTCCCAATATTTCATATATACTTGATATCGGATCCATGAAAAATGTGGGTCACACCATGCATATTACATTGTAATAATAAAAAAAAGGGTCCATTTATCGAGTGTTTCAAAATCCATGGACAGCTAATGGAATGACTCAGTGTACTTGTGTGGCCCACCGAATAACTGGAAGATACAGGGTGTTCTTCATGCTATGACCCACCTTCTTACATTATTTTTATTCTACAAACATGAGACATTTGGGGGGGGGGGGGGGGGGGTGTGTAAAAGATGAATAGATGTGAAAGTTCAGGTACAGCTGCTGCATGAGATCGTTTGTCTATTTTACACGCGTGAGAGGACGAGTCAAAGAGAAGAAGACACGAGAGCGAGCTTCTTTCTTCTTCGCCGGATTCCACAAGTATGTATCCACTCATCCAACGTACACATCTGACATAGACATCACGATCGTAACCGTTGAAAAGTGTGCCCTTCTAATGAATTTGTACGCTTCAGATTGGCGTATGAATGCCACGTGTACGGTGGATAGATGGTTAGCTCAATCTTTAGAGAGAGAGAGAGCTAGTTTGACTTGTCTCTTAATGCCTTTTAAGTTGCGACGGTCCACTTCTCAACTAACTCCATTCAATCACGCGTGCCAGTGCGAAAAAGAAAGTCCGCATCTTGACCATTCAATATACGATGAATATCCCTACGTCCTAACTAATAATAACCGTACAACATAATAATACGGTAATCCTCGGCCCGGATCATCTACAACGTTTGTATAATAAGCTTAGTTTACTGCGGTATATGGGGCCGACGGTTGTGTGTTGATATCATCCAATCCGTCCATCAAGTGCCCCTTCATGTTCTCCTTAATTATGACTGGAGCAGATGATATATACAAAATACGGTGGGCCTCACACAATGTACAAAATTTTAATGGTGGGTGCTCCCAACCGGTTGTTCCTTTTGGTGTGGCCCACCTGTGTTCTGGATCAGGATGATTTTTAAGGTATTTTGAAAACATGGAGAGAAATGCCTTCTGGACGGATTGGATATTGGGCCTGAATCATGGTGGGACCAGGCACTACAAATATGCTTATTCTTGGGCAGCCGTAGAGGGTGTGGGGACAAACGAGAAATCTCATGATTTACATGTTTTATCCACTCCGTCCATCCGTTTTAACAGGTAATTTGAGTTCTCTAGCCCAAAAACGAACTATATCCAAATTTCAAGTGGACCTCACCAAGGGAATAGTGTGAATTGAAATTTTACTAGCCAAAATTTCTCGGGCCGAGGAAGTTTTGGATCAATATTTTATTTATGTTTTCTCTTCATCCATGTCTGCGTGATCTTATGAACAGGTTAGATGCCAAATAAACATCACTTTGGGCCTACAAAGCTTTCAACGGTGGAAGTCATTATTCCCACTTTTGCCTGTGGTGTGGTCCACTTGAGATTTGGGCATACTTCATTTTTCGCCTCAACCAATAAAATGAGCTGAAAAAACGGATGGACGGTGTGGATAACCCACACACATTTACGGTAGGCCCAAATTAGTTTACTCACTACGATGAAAGCTTCCTGAGTTACTCATTACGCAATCCGATTTCCTCCTATCTCAACGGAGGCAAATGTAGGAAGATTACGTAGGCAACGTGGGATTGAGTGTCGAGTACAGACCCACCTTCCAATGGAGAGAAAATTCTCTCTTTTAAAGCATCCTAAAGGACAGTTCACCACCATTTGAAAGCAATGGTCATGCACCGACACACGTGGTAGATAGGACTGACCAGTGATCGCCATATCCACGAACCCCAACTGCAAAATCACACGGTTGGATGAGGTTAGCTAATCAATGGTCCAAATTGAACTTGCAAAATCAGATGGCTAAGATCAAATTGGCGAATCTTTTGGTTACCATTCTCATTTAATGGCCCCGCGACGGATGAAATAGGGCTTGTTTGGGCGGTAGGATTAGAAGGGAATCGGTGGGATGGGATTTTAAAAAATATAATTATTACCCATGGCAGCGATTCTCCCTGTTGCCATGAAAAGAGATTAATGCCATATGATAAAACGGTGGTACATTGAATGGATATATCCATAATCATTTGAAATTACTCAGAATAACACACATGTGTTATATCTAAGCCGTTCATTTGTTTTGTAATCTCATTTTATGTATGGCCTGAAAATGAGTTATATCCAAAACTTATCTAGCCTCAAAGAAGTTTTCAACGGTAAGTATTTAATCCTTGTTGCTTTCTATGGTGGGGTCTACTTGAGCCTTATATTTACCTAATTTTTTATCCATTCTTTATAATAATCTCAAAAAATGGGTGGACGGTGTGGATATAACCCACGCATCATGGTGGGACCTACACAACTTGCTAACATTATGTAAAATTAGCACGATCCAATTCCATCTACTCTTGTTCCAAACTTTTCCATTCTTTCCAAACACTGTTTGGAGTGGAATTGGCACAGGATTGGATGAATCTCATCCGACCTAATCCCCTCTAATCCCACTGCCCAAACACGCCCGGACTGCAGGACGTGTTTGCCACGTCGTAAGTTAAGATTTAAAAAGTGGTGGTGAACCATCACCGTATCTAACGTTTGCTAATGCCCACACGCTCGAAAATCAATGCTCATCTTCACGCCAGCGAACGTACCAAAATGGTCTGTGGTCACAGATCCAAGCCTTCAGTGATATTGGTCACTCTATATAGATAATCTGACCCAGAAAATTATGGTGTTTGATCCACACCATGGACCCCGAGATACAAAATAAATAAACGGCTATAAAAAAAATTTCCATGTTGTTTCTCTACTGTGGACAACATGAGTAGTTAAAGTGGATTATTTTGGTACGAGAAGATTTCAGGTAAGTGGACTATCTTATGGAAAGATCGGATCTCATACATGTGCCATAATGGCACGTGCGTTGGCGTGTAGATAATCTGAGCTGCACACGCGTGTGGGCATAGCAAACCTCCAACTGTATCCAAAATATTCATATATGAAAATGTATTATAAAGTAGAGAAATTCTGTAGGCCCATGCGCGCATGGAGTCCTGTATCTAAATGAAGCGTTTGAGATATCTGAGCTTTCCATCAGGTGGGCCGAAATTATTAGATCTTCAAACCTAAAAAATAAGGGAATTTTATTCATAACGCAGACAATATCATACAAAATGATTATACGGTTACAATCAAATTACTATAGCCGTCTGTTTCTATTGCATGCCGTGTCAAATAAAACGATCTCAGTTTTATATCACAAGATCCACTTAATGTGGCCCACATGATGAAAATCTCGGATATCAATATTTAGAATTGAATTTTTGTGGACAGGATTCCACACGCGTGTGGGCTTTCGAATCCGCAGAGAGCGACACGCATCTAACGTGGAAGCTTCATTTTCTGGATTCCCCGCGTACAACTGTGCCGCGGTTCCACCGGCAAGGATACTTCGTCGCTACAGAAGCCACGTGTCATAGTCGGAGAGATCCATGCCGCTCATCTGGGTCGGGTGTCCAAATATGCAGGATAACATATGGGACGGTTTGCCTGTATACGGGGCCAAACACATGGAGGCTGGTTGTGTATTTTCAACCGTGGATTCTTGTATACGCGAAGGGACAGAGTGGATTTTGATTTGGAAAGGCACTTGGTAGAGCCCACTGTACACGCGGCTTAGATTTGACACGTTGGCAATGATGGGATCTACATAAGCTGATGCCGTCCGAATTCCTGGACCCACCTTATCATGAATTTACACGTGCTAAGCGTGTGGAACTTGATCGTGGTTGGCCATTAGACAGGATAGACGGTCTGGATTGCCCGTGGCTCAGCATTGTCTTGATCAGAAGATCATAACCATTCAAATGATGCTAAGAATGCACCATGAATATGATGCTAAAGCTGTGGGGCCCACTTTGATATATGTGTTATTACACCCACGTAGTGAGCCCAAAAACTAGGCGGATCGAAAACTCAAGTGGGCCACACCACATGAAACCGTGGGATGGGACGCCTACCATTGAAACCTTTTTAGGCTTTACCTATGAAATTTATACGCCATCCGAACCGTTCATAAGTTAAGTCCCACCAGGATGAGGGATAAGACAAATATTAGCATGATTCAACACTTTTCTGGCCCCAAGAAGGTTTTAATGGTTGGATCCTCCTATTCACTGTTCTGTGGTGTGGCCCACTTGAGTTTAGGATATTACTAATTTTTTGTCTCACTTAATAACATTATCTTTCGCAGGTGATGAACGGAGTAGATGTTAGCACACATGACGGTGGGATTAAATAGTTTTTTGTGTTGCACATGCTCAAACTAGTCACGTCCCCACGAATTTTGTTACTGAAGACGTGGGGAGCGTAACTGATGGACCTGTCTTATAACTGACGGATCTATATTAATGTTTCAATAATCCAACCGTCTACGTGATCATAAAAGCCTTCTACATTGGTCCCACCGTATTTTTTCTATTCAATCTAAAACGCCCCAAAAATCCAATCCGGATTAGCTACTAACAGGTTGAGTAGCGAGAGTAGCTAATGAAGTGACGTCACCTAAGTTCCGTATCCCCCGTCATGATATATGTTTTGTAGAGATAGTTTCAGGGTGGTATTCTAAGAATGAATTAAATCCAAAACTCCAGTTAACCCCACCATAGAAAAATAATAGGGAGAATGACACCCACCGTTAAAAACTTCAAAAGGCCACAAAAGCTTCGGATCAAGCCAATATTTACATTTGTCTTTATTTCATGTCTTTTTTTTTAATTTTTGAATAATTTAAATTCCACATAAACATTATAGTGGGTTGAGGATAGTTTCAACAGTGGAAATCACTCTCTCCCCTGTTTTCTGTGCTAGGTTCACTACAGATTTTTACCTTCCTCGTTCTTTCCCTAACTTCCTAAAATGAAATCTCAAAATGAACGAATGGTATGGATTCAACACATATATCTTAGTGGGGCCTACATAACTTGGTGGCTTCACTTCAGTAGCCGACTCTGCTACTCAATCTGTCACTATCTAATCCGCGTGCCAAAAAATCTGGCCATCCCTAAACTCGGGTGGGACCCATATCTCGATTTTAGTGGTTCTAGGCATGATTTTACATGTTGTGGTGCATCTGAGTCTTTCATCAACCTAAGCTTTGGGATCCAAGGAGAAAAACTGAAGACTTACATGATGGACGGATTATGTCTCATTGAGGCATCAGGGTGGGCCCCACACTCCGGTTCGTATCCAATTTTAACAAAAAAAAACATGGATACTCCGTAAGACTATGATGGATGATACACAGGCACTTAGAATTGCACACGTGACATACAACTAATAAAATAAAACCGCCCAAATTATGATATCCATCCTATTTATATCACGGACCAAAAAATTAACTTTATCTTAACATCCTAGCATCTGATTATTGGGCACTTATTGGACGGTTAGAAATAAAAAACACCCAACGGTTCTATTTCCACAAGCGTCCACGAATTGGAGGTTAGGATTGTTCGACCAATCGAAAATTGGGATCGTGAATTGGATACAGTTGACTGTACAATTTATGAGTGGCTGCGTATCAGGTATCATACGCAGCCCGAGTATCATACAAATCTTAGAATCTGTTAATTACAATAGATTTATAAAAAGAAGGCTTCAAGAATCCCAGAAAACATACATAAATTCGAAACAATCAGAATTTCTATATTTAAGAAACTCTCCCATTTTCCACTGAAAAAACTAACTACCAAACGACGGTTGTCTCTCCCGCGCTTAGCGCTCTCATCTCTCTCCCCTCTCTCTCTCTTCTCTCTCCCCTCTCTCTCTTCCCTCTCCTTCTCTCTCTCTCTTACTTCCAATTTCTCAAGCCAACGCCAATGGCAACGATCTCTACGAATTCAGGCAGCAGCCCGACGATCACCGGCAACATAGCTAGGCGCCGGGTCTCCGACATGGTCGATGTCGATACGATGAACTTTTGCAACAAAGAAGACCATGACGACCACTCAATGCGCCGGCGTCTTCTCTGCTTGCCTGAATCAATGGGTGTTTTTGTTACGAGGCTGCAGTCGCTGCTGCGGTTGGGGCGGAATGTCGAGAAGAGGATTCTGGGGTTTTTTGTATTGGTTATAGTGTTTTCGCTCTTTTGTGTGAAGGTTGTGTTGGTTTCGGATTATGTTGAGAGGAATATGAAAGGGAAGGAGAAGGGTGTTTTGGTATTGCATCAGATGTTCGAGGAGGGGACGATGGCGCAGAAGGTGGTGGAGGAGCGGGAGGTGGACGTGAAGGTCGTGAAACCGGTGATGGATGTTAAGGTAAGGAGTTTTGGTGGTTTTGTGATTTGGGGTTTTGAAATTTCGGTGTTTGGATGGATGTTGGCGTTGGAATGGTTGGTGGAGGCTGTGTGGTGGGGATTTTGGTGTTTTTTTTTTTTTTTTTTTTTTTGTATGTTTCTTTTGGTTTTTTTTATGAATGTTGATGTTGCAGAAAGATAATGTTTTTATTTTAATTTTAAATTTTTTAATCATGTTTTTTTTTTTTTTTTCTATTTTCGGTTTGATTTATCCTTTTTGGGTGTTTTTGGATCTCTGTTTTTATAGGAAGGTTCTTTGATTTTTGTATATTTTTGTTTGGTTTTTTCCTTTTAAGGTGTTTTTGATCTATGCTTTTTTTCCCTTTTAATAGGAAGTTGGTTTTTTTCGGTTTTTTTAATGAATGTCAAGGTGAATTGAAGTTTCCGGCAGGGCAGAAATGTTTTTCCTGACTTGCTTTGAATTTTGTTTTTCTATATTTTGTTTCTGGTTCTTCCATGAATTCAGGAAGGTGGTTTTTTCTTTTCTGGAATTGACCTCTCTCTCTCTCTCTCTCTGGCTTATTTGAATCATTCTCTTTTTCTCTTGATGGGTTTTGTTGATTTTGGGAATTTTGGTTCGGATGAATATCTTGTAATGTTTCCTTTGTGATATTGGTATTTTGTTACGGGTCAGTTTTTGAAAGATCATTGTTTTTTTTTTTCCTGTAACTTTCGAACCATGTTGCATTTTAAGGAAAGTTATTTCAGTTCAGGTCAGAGTAGCCCAAAAAAAAATTGGATTTTTTTTTTTTATTATTTTTACTTTTCGGATTGTGGGTCCTTCTGAATAAACCCAAAGATTGAATTCTATCATCTGAATCTGTATTTGGTTATTATCTTGATGATGGTTAATTTAAACTTCTGTTTTTTAATTCACTTTTATTATTTTATATATATATAAATTTATTATTATATATTGAAGCTTTAAAATCTAAGCTTTGCTGAGGATTATATGAACTCAACACCCATCCCCACATAACATATGTGGGTTTTCAATTCTGGCAAGTGGGGCTCATCATTGAGTAATATTGACCATTGGTTTGTTCTGTCCACTGGGGATTGATCATGACCCAAAATCACCCAGTTTGGAACATTTTAATGTGGACCATTTTTGTATTTCGCTTCTTAACTTAACCGTCTATCTATAAGGCCAACAATCAGAAGTTTAAGATTGTCCTGTTGGAGCAGAGCCATAAACGTACGGAGACATCAGGCCAATGATCTGAATTGCCGAAGCATGAGCTCCACTTGCCGGACATTGAAAACATATGCATACTGCACAAAGATAGAGGTCGCATGTGTTATAATCCCTCTTGATAAAATGCTCAGATTAGAAAATAAGATTGGTTCCAACTTTGATTTAGGCTGCTTAATCAGTGATTAGCTGAAATCTTGAGTAGTTTTTTTTTTTTTTTTAACTTCTCTTTATTCAATTAAAATCGTTGAAATGCTAAGGTCTATTTCTGTTTTGGGGTGATTGCCAAAACAAACAAGACTGCATTTATTTTCAGTTTTGATTCTGAATTGACTCTCCCCACTTTACTTCAAGGTTGTGGAAATCTTTTACACCAACTTGTGAATTTGAATTCACAAGTGAATTGAATTCTGAAAAATGAGTTTTATCAGATGGAAATGAGAAAAATTAATGATGTTTCATAGTAGTCCTAATGAGGAAGTGCCCTTCAAATTGCAGTCACATTTTCTTTCAAACTTCAAAGTATAATGTAATTGCAATTTGTTTGGAGCCCATGATCCTCATTACAAGAATTGATCATGGAAATTACAATTTATTTATTTCCAATATTTTATAATCATAATTGCAATTCAATTCAATAACGCATTCAAATGCACCCTAAAACATTCAGTAGGCATGCGATTGACTCTGATATTTTGAAATTTAGATAGGTTTGAATGTCATTGTAGTTGAACTGAGGAATCCAATCCCTTAGCCCATCATAGACATGGTGCATTTCCACATTGAGGTCTCAGGTTTGAGCCTATTTACTTATCAAAAAGCAAAAGGTTCAAATGGGTTTGAGAATGAACACATACTCTTAGAAGCAAGTGCATTATCATGATATTGTTATGTTAATATATTTGATATGATCCAAATACCTCCAGATTTAATTTCTTATATTTTCTTGGATTATAATATAGAGAATGTGCTAACTCTTGTCTATTTTACTGTCTACACAGATTCCCGAAATATGGAAGAAACCAAATAGCGATAATTACCATAAATGTATTGCTCGATCGAGGAATGATATAAGTAGGTTGAGCAAGTTTTATATATATATATATATATATATATATATATATATATATATATTTGATCTACCATGATTTTCACACCACATGAGTGTTGATTGAGCCTTTTCTTATTGTTTTGTAATTTCTTTTCTCAGAGACAAGTGTTTCAAATGGTTATATGCTTGTCCATGCCAATGGCGGATTGAATCAGATGAGAACAGGAGTATGTATCGACTTTTCATTAGTTCTTATATAACTACCTGGCTAGAAAGGTTCTAGTTTTAGAGGAATTTCATTATGCTCCATTGGGGTGTGTGTGTGTGTGTGTGTGTGTAATGTCATTGGGTCCTTGATTTTGTACAAGCAAGAACATGGTTTGATGATCCACGTTGTTGATCTAATCAGTCCCGTCATAGATAATGGACCATGTTAAAAATCTCCTGGGCTAGAAGATCGTATCCACTCGATGTCTGCCTTTGTTCCTGTTGAATGTCCGTCCTTGCTGCATTTTCGTCAACTGTGCATTTGGAAGCCACCCATGAAGGAGGTTTTCTGGGCACCACACATCTACATAGGAACACCGTCTGATCGACAGCCTGGATCATAGGACCATGTTTCCCACCTGTACAAATTGAGGATCCATCCAGGATTAGTTTCAAATATTACTTCAACAATGTTATTTTGTTAACTTATCCTTTGTGCTAATTGGATTGCAGATATGCGATATGGTTGCAATAGCAAAGATCATAAATGCAACTTTAGTTCTCCCTTCTCTAGATCATAATTCCTTTTGGACAGATCCTAGGTATGGACTCTCATCCACAGCTATGGTGTCTTTCTATTTGTTTCGACAGATTAGAAAACATTTAAAATTTTACCTGATTTAGTTTCAACTGATCTTGCAGTGGTTTTAAAGACATTTTTGACTGGAGGCACTTCATCAATGTCTTAAAAGATGACATAGAGATAGTCGAGTCATTGCCACGTCGATACGCATCGCTTAAGCCATTTGCAAAGGCACCCATTTCATGGTCAAAGGTCTGAGTATGAAAATCTTTCAGGATGCATTCGTGATTACGTGAATTCGATAAAGAGCAAATGACCAAAGTGGGGGTGCTAGTCCATTCAAGTTCAACTTGAAACCATGGTGTGCTGAAACAGTCATTATGGGGCCGTAAAGGCCGTTACGTAAAGATAATGGTGGCAACTGTTACTTGTTACGGGATTGTAACTGCCATTACAGGAAAAAAATGACTTGTAATGATTGTTATAGCCCCCGTAACAGCCCTTTACGCCCCCCAACTATCATGGGACAGATGTTTTTTGAGTTTTTCATGGGACAGATACATGTTTTTTGAGTTTTTTTTTCAATAATAAAAAAGTGACTGTAATGGCTGTTACAGTCCATATCTTAAAGGTAATGGTGGTGGCCGTTACAACCACCCTTACCATTAAAGAATACCTTGCTTGAAACATGCATAATTGCATTGGGGGATTCCAAAACCGCAATTACCCCATTTTGGTCATTTCCTCTCTAATGAATTGCAATCCAATTCAATTCTCATCTGAATAGGCCCTTGCATAAAATTTCAATGGGAAGATTCTAAATTGCATAAGCCATTTACAGGCTAGTTACTATAGAGGGGAGATACGTGCCTTATTGAAGCGGCACAAGGTGTTGCAGTTCACACATACTGATTCTCGGCTAGCAAATAATGGACTCGCCTCTTCAATTCAAAGGCTTAGGTGTCGTGCAAATTACGAGGCACTACGATATTCATATAAAATTGAGGAGTTGGGGAAGATACTTGTTGATAGGTTGAGAAACAATGGCAACCCATTTATCGCTCTCCATTTGAGGTACTTACTAGCAACCCTTATATTGCTCTCCATTTAAGGTACTTACTAGCAAGATAGTATCCTTTTGACATTTAGGATGTGTTTGGATGCTCAAATGAACTTAATTGCAATAATTCAATTCGATATGCAAGAACTAACCATAGCAAGAGAGTGGTCCTTATGCTGTCATTTTGGTGTGTGTTTGGGCACTTGGATAAACTTTAAAGTTCAATTACTCAATCCAATATATAGAAAATTACCAGATTGGAGCGTCACATGGCAACAAAACCTCTAAAATCACAATTCCATGTGTTTCAGGTTTCTCCCAAAATGACTGTTTTGGGACTAGTCCCTTTGGCTCCAGTTTGGTCATTAAAACTATTAAATTTAGGGTAGAACTCTATTAAGTATCCAAACGCAACCTCAATCCATGATCGTTTTGATCTGATCAATGAAAGAAAACAACATTGTGTTGCAGATATGAGAAAGACATGCTTGCATTTACCGGCTGCAGCCACAACCTCACCGCAAAGGAGGCGGAGGAGCTCCAAAAAATGAGGTACAGGGTCAAGCACTGGAAGGAGAAAGAGATTGATAGCAAGGAGAGGAGACTCCAAGGGGGTTGTCCAATGGCTCCCCGAGAAGCGGCCCTTTTCTTGAAAGCCATGGGCTACCCTTCCACGACGAACATCTACATTGTCGCGGGGGAGATTTATGGGAGCGACAGCATGACAGTTCTTCAAGCTGAATACCCGAATGTCTATTCACACTCCACGCTTGCAACTGAAGAGGAGTTGGAGCCTTTCAATATGTATCAGAACCAACTAGCTGCATTGGACTACATTGTGGCACTTGAGAGTGATGTATTTGTTTATACATATGACGGTAACATGGCTAAAGCAGTGCAAGGACATAGAAGGTTCGAAGGATTTCGCAAAACTCTCAACCCTGACAGGTATTATCAAATCCTCTTGATTATATATATAAAAAAAATGTTCATACGGAGCCTATCTTTTTGTGATCCAATTCATTTATACAGTAAAGTTCACCTCAATTGGCTAATCCATCTGATTCACTATGGGGCCATCCTAAAGTTCTGATTTGTGTTGTTCCTATATCCTTTCAACTAGGCCCTCGTGAAATGCATGCCATTGATTATAGTTATCCATTTTGATCGGATGGCTAGGATAATTTGACAGGGGAGATAATGTGGCATCCCAATGATGGGACCCACCACACAAGCACTTTGGATTACCAAAAGAGGGCCCCACATTTACCATAGCTGGGTAGAACAAAATATTGTTTCTTTCATTTTCTTTTCAGGGTCATTGTATGAGTAACCATTTAAAAACTGACCTGCAACGGTTTGTTTCCAGACAACTTTTTGTGCAACTGATAGACAGTATGGATGAGGGTGCATTGTCGTGGGAGGAATTCTCTTCAGGGGTGAAGAAGGTACATGCTAACAGGCTCGGAGCTCCATACCCGAGAGAAGTTGGAGAGTCTCCAAGATTGGAGGAGAACTTCTATGCCAACCCATTGCCTGGTTGCATATGCGAAAAATCGAAAGGCAACTCAATCCCAGTTCTAAGACAGAACCGCAGAGTAGTCATGCGATGATTAGATTTTGGAACTTATGTGATTTTGTCGGATTTTCACAAACAAATGAGACCCGTTACATCAGAGATTGACGTGGATCATCTAAAGAATTCTTTTCCACAAGGTGCGGGAATTTCAACAGACTCTTCGGTTGGAAGAGCTTAAAAAATACTATTTTCTGTATAACATACCATGTCAAAGGCAATCATTGTTTAAGGAGCAGAGAATGAAGACTCGTGTAGTTTTCTCAAAAGATAGATATCCCATAGTTAGAGGAGATATCCCATACCCAAGTGGAAGATTACAGAAGATACACATCCTCCATTTTCTTTTCTTTTCCTTTTAATTTCTTTACTGTGATTATCATTTTTTCTTTTTTTATTTCATTTTGATTGGATGGTCAGAAACAATTGCCTGATTAGGCTTTTGATTGACTTGAACAGTGTAACATCTGATAAGATCACAGCCATTTCTTTAATTCTTTTTAATGATGCAACTGGAATTTGTGCAATGTCTTATCTAATATGATCATGATCCAAGTGCTTTTTATGTGGGGCCCAAGTGGGCATATGGCCCCCCAATATCATCTTGATTGGATTGGATTATTAAAACAATCTTCACTCCTTCGCATTCCTTCAATTTAATGGTTGTAATTATGCAATCATGGTTATTTTTGCATCACGTCCAATCTATGGTGTGGATTCCTCCCATCCAATGCTATTTCTCAGTTGGGTCCCACATCAGTTTCCAAAGTAGCATGTAATAAGGTAGTTTTTGAATGCTGGGATCTCATGTCTACAGGGTCTTACTATATGATCTCTGTTTTGACTCAGCAATGATATGGTTGAGGCCCACCTTTTGATAGGTTGTTGATAGGTCAGGCCCACTTTTGATAGCTTAGGTTGTCAGTCTGGTAAGCCCATCATGGCATAGATCTGCCTTATTAGCTGACCCAGGCCTTCCTATGAAACAGATAATTAGGACCGATGCTCTGCATGTAACGGGCCCAGTCGGACGGTTACGATCATCCGACGGGACCAACTTACAGGTTTAAAATACAAATATCTTCTCTGGATGGTTGAGATTGTTCGGTGATGTAGATTTTCTACCTTTCATCCACAATGTGGCCCAGTAGTTGGATGGTCTAGATGGTGAGCACGATGCATAGTGGAGACTCGCCAACATCTGATGATGAAAAGAAAGTCTCACACCATAATGTTTCATAGTTGAGATCCAGGCCTCTCATCAAATGGATTCCACCATACCCATGTGGATGGACAGTTAACATCATCTAATAGAAGTGATCTTCAGGTTATCCTACTTCCACTGTGGGTCCCACCATTTCTCATGTTATTAATGTCCTAATTTTGGACCATTAAAAAAATGTGATGGGTCTTCAAAGAAAAGTAAAGAAAGAAATCTGCTAATCGGATGGTTACAATCACTGGATGAGTGTTACTTAAATGGGCCAGTCTACCAATTGCAGATGGTTTACAATAACACCCTAACAAGTTAAATGTCTTGAATTTTATTTCAAGATGCAGCATTCACATGGGTTCTGAATGAAGAGTAGATGGAACTGATACCTCTGTTCAGGTGCATCGTGTATGCACATGGTCTTTTGAGTCAGGACTCTGCTCAGTCCTTAGTCAAGCTGTGATCCGCTCAAGTTAACAAACTCATGATACTAAACTAGATTGGACTATGTCGAGTCCAAGTCGACTTGGACACATGGTTTGATGGTTCATCCGACTCGGGTGAGTTGACTTGATTTCAGTACTGAACAAGTGTGTAGACACCCCACCTATGATCGATAAGCTTATGAAGATTGAACAAAAATCATGATCCATGCCCTTAACCCGAATCCAAACCTAAACCGTAAATCCAAATCTTATAAATCCTAAAACCCTAGGAACCAATCCTAAAACTTAGTTAACCCAGTCACAATAAAGCGACAAAACCCTAAACCTGGTTTCAAACCCAAACTTTAGGAAAAACCTAACCTAAAAGCTTTTCAAACTTGCATAAAATATTCCACCACATCACCCAATGGATGGTATTCTGAAATCTTTGTCGCCCTTTGGAGGAATGGGATCAAATACACCAACGGACAATAACTACTCCTCGAATGAGACATATTTGCAGGTTGAGCAAGTCAGGGGAAGTGCTCATCCATATGTGGGAGCTCTAGTGCGTAAGAAGAAAAAAGAAGCAGACTTCCCCAGGGGCGTGATGTAAAGATTGGACTGCTTATGCAGCACAATAAATGAATATAACCGAAGAGAGATGGATCTGCTGGTAAAGTTGTGGGAGGAGTTGAAAAATCTCACAACCATCGATAATGACATGGTTTGAATAGTTGCCCAACTATCTTCTAAGCAACCAAATTTAGCCTAGCTTTTTATTGGAGTTGACTTTGAGCTTAAATATAAGTCGTTGGAGAAACTATTCAATGATGAATTTATTGTAAACATGATTGTCTAGGGTTGTTTTGTGTTTGGACTAACAAAGACATTATTAATTGTATTTTCTTAATGTGTTTATGGCTACCCATTTATATTCCATTGTTTGACGTCATAAAAGGGCATGAATTGATGGGCCCATTTATATGGCTCACCTAATGTTTGGTTTAATGAGAGGATCAGCCCTACACTGTATTGAGATTGATCAACCTAATGATCCATCTTAAAATCTACTCTCATAAATCATTTAAATAATTTTCAAGGATTACTTATCTAAGCTATGTCAGGTGAAAAGGCCCAATTACAAAATATAAATAATTTATAAGTTATTTATACACGAATAATCATTTACGGTTTAAAATCAAATAGGAGAAGTTGTAAATGCCACTAAAATCATTTACCAGCATCCAAATGACCCCCACATTAAGTTAGCAGGCCAATGGTTAGATATGGACCTTTTTCAATGATAATGATGATAATGATAAACAATTAACTTGATATGATTCTCTTTGCCCCCCAAAATAAAAAAACATATCTACCCACTTACCATTCAAAGAATATGTTGCTTGCACATGTTCAAATCAAAAGAGTCAAATTACCAAAGGGTTGAAAGCATTTTCTTCATTACCTTTTCACCATACAATACAAAGTGAGACTTGTGATGTGAGCCAGTTCAAAGTCCCAACTCCAAAATGTATGGGAGAGAAGCTGGAAAAAAAGCTCAGATGGTTACACTCGAATATCTAGCCCTCCCAAGGCTCTGGTTTGGAAAGGACACGAGTCGAGTCAGAACTCACTCTACTCAGTGTTTAACTCACCGAGTCTGGCTTATTTCCACTACTAACTCGTGGAGTAGAATCTGTGTTTCATGTTCACTGCATCCGATCCGTGCAAAAGGTTGGCCTCAATCAATAATATCACCTGAAATTAAAATCAAGCAAATGGAAGCAGTATTTGGGCCACACCACTAAAACGAATGAACTTCCAAGGATCGGACCAAACACATAGGGTTAGCTACACTGTCAATGGATCTACTTCATTTTCACATCTGGTTTCATCCATCATGGGCCAATCCTTTGAACGGATCAGATGTCATAAACACGTGACACGTTGGCTACAAAGAAGTCGGGTATGGTAAGCTAACGGTACACTTGATTATCTGGTAGAGTGTGATGGATGATAGGCATGCACTTGGAGATTACTTAAAAACTTTCATAAGTAGCATACAATAAATCAATCTAAACTGTCCAAAATGTGGGTCCTACTATAGGTATATCACTAACAAAAACTTAAAATTATTTGATTATCTGACCGTCTGATCGGTGGACACTCAAGGGATGGTTGAAATGGTTCTGCTTCAACAAACAAGTGTCTCTGAAGAATCACAGGTTAGGAATTCTTCAACCAATATGATTTTTTGAAATTTGAGTCAAAAAAGTGAATCCCACAATTTATACGGTATAATTTGAGTTAAATCATGCCACGTATACAATTTCCGAGTGACTGTATATCAAGTGTCGTACGCTGCCAGAGTATCAATTACCTTCCCTTTCACTACCGCTACAGCAGCAGCTCTCTCTCTCTCTCTCTCTAACTTGCGGTGATTCCTCAGTCTCGTTGGAAGCTCTATCCGGTGGTTGGGGGGAAACGAGAGGCTGCTTCGATCTTTCTAGAGTAAAATTTCCATTTATTTCTCTATTTTTTGGTACTTATTTTTTCTGTTTAATATGATGATCATGACGTTGATAATGGTGGATTTGAAGGGAGATTATGGAAAATGGGAGATGGGTTTTGGATGGTGAGGATTGGGTTTGAGTGTGAGTTGAGGTTGGGGTGATTTGGGTTTTTCCTTGGGTGGATGGGAGATGGGTCTTGAGTGGTGTGTTGGGTGGATTGGGGGAATTGAGATTGATAGTGGATTGGGTTTTGGGATTTGAATTGAGGTGTGTTGATGGGTTTGGGGGGAGGGGGTGTAATTAGAGGGGAATTGGGAGATGGGTTTTGGACAGGTGACGATTGGGGATGACTCGCGGTCTGATGTTTCAGATTTGATGGATTTTGGAGGTTTTGAGTGTGAGCTGAGGTTGGGGTGATTTGGATTTTTCCTTAGGTCGATGGGGGTTGGGTATTGAGTGGTTTGCTGGGTGGATTGAGATTGGTGATGGATTGGGTTTTGGGATTTGAATTGACTTTTGTTGACGGGTTTGGAGGATAATTAGAGGGGAATGAGAGATGGGCTTTGTACAGGCAACAATTGGAATTGATGATTTGTGGTCTGATGTTTAAGATTTGATAGATTTTGGGGGGTTTAAGTGTGAGTTGAGGTTGGGGTGATTTGGATTTTTCCTTGGTTGGATGGGGGTTGGGTCTTGAGTGGTGTGCTTGGTGGATTGAGATTGGTGGTGGTGGATTGGGTTTTGAGATTTGAATTGAGGTTTATTGATTGGTTTTTGGGGCAATATATGGGATGTGAGATGGGTTTTGGACATTGGTGATTTGGTTGTTGGGGAGGGTTTGGGTATTTCATTTTGGTGGATGGGAGGTGGGTATTGAGTGGTGTGCTGAGTGGATTTGGGGATTTTGGAGGGAATTGAGTTTGGTGGTGGATTGGTTTTTAGGATTTGAACTGAGATTTGTTGTTGGGTTTGGGGGTCATTAAAGGGGAATGAGAGATGGTTTTGGATGGCAACGTCAGAGTTGATGATTTGGGGTTTGTTGTTTCAGATTTGATGAGTTTTGGGGGTTTTGAGTGTGAGTTGAGGTTGGGGTGATTTCGGTTTTCTCATCTGGTGAATGGGAGATGGGCTTTGAGTGGTATGTGGGTGGATTTTGGGTAATTGATATTGGTGGTGGATTTGGCTTTGGGATTTGTATTGCAGTTTGTTGATGTGTTTGGGGGGTTATTAGAGGGGAATGGGAGATGAGTTTTGGATTAATGATGATTAGGTTTACTGGATTTGGTACTTGATGTTTGAACTTGGAGGATTTCGGCCTTTGAGGGTTGAGATTAGTGGGGATTGGAGGCGATTCTGGGCCTTTTGAGTTTTAGTTAATGTTTGTCGATCGGTCCTTACAATACAATATCCAAACTTTCATGTTTGTGCTATGTGTTGTATATGCTATGTTGAAATTAAAATAGATTTATTTTTATTTTTTTGGGGTGAATTTGGGCTTTTATGTTTGATTTTTTCACTTATTTTTGTGTTTATGGTGGTTTTGGGTATGGAATTTCATGAGGATATTGCTTTTTCTTTGAGATATGGTGGTTTTGGTATATTGATTTTAACAACGAGATGAGGTGACAAGGTTCATAAATGCTTGACAATTCATTTTCCTTCCCAATAATGCAAGTTATGTATTGAATAATCCAACCTATAAAGAGTTTAAAAAATGACACTCCAATAATGCGCAAATCATTGTCTCGACCTCAATATGAAACACTCAAGAAAAACCAAATTAATTAATTGACAACTTCTATCAAGAGTAAGATGATTTCCCTTTTTGCAAGTTGCAACAATTCCAAGTAAAGAAATGTGCAAAATATGCATGAGATACATATACTTTGTTAAGACTGGCTAGTTTTGCATCGAAAGCAGGTAAATCACTCAGAATTTGCTTCAACATGCCAGCATAATAAATTCACATGTATAAACTGATGCTGGTTGATCAATTGATTATGGAGTCAACATATAAAATTCAGCACATTCATGATCTGGAAAGCATTGAATCCCTCTCGTTAGATGAGCTGGTGAGATTCTATAATGTGCGTGAGTGATCCATGGTTCAATCCCTAGTAGTGTTACCTTTCAAAAAAGAAAAGAAGAAGAAGAAGATCTGGAAAGCATCGAAAACAGAATACCCGCGAAAGGAGGAGAAGAATATAAAACAACCATTAAAAAATGAAAAAAAAAAAATACTTGAAAATTTTAATTCTTTTTTCCACTCCGTTATTAAAAAATGGAAAAAAAAAATACTTGTAAATTTTTTTAATTCTTTTTTTTTTTCCACCCCTTTCTTCTTGAAATTCTCTAACATTTGCAAGGGTAGAAATGAAAAAAGGGTGGAAAGGGTGAAGAAAAAAAAGCATAGATAATTGTAAGAATACCCCTGAGAAATAATTATGAATAAAAAACTTTTGAAAACAATATATCAGCAAAGCTTTTATATAAAATGTTTTTAAAAAAAAAGCGTTAATGTAGCATTTCTGATACTTTTGCCAGATAACTTTTAATAGGCTGATGTAGAGGTAACCATACCCATACTCGCTAATAGAGGTGTACACGAGTCGATCCGAGTCCAGCTTTGCCCAGCTCAGCTCGGTCATCGAGCCTAGATTGGTAGCTCGGCTGGGCTCAGTTAGCAACTCGGTCCACTTTGTGCCGAGTTTGAGCCATGTTCGAGTTCGAGTTTTCAGGTGGGGTCTGACCGTCTGATTGGGCCATAGCCACCAGGCTAGTGGTCGGGTGGGGTATGCTAATCGGACGGACGCTGGAGAATAGAGAGATGAGGAGAGGAGTAGGGGAGAGTACCTTTCAAATGTCGGTCGTCCAGGCAGACGCCGAAGAATAGAGAGAGAGTATAGGAGAGTAGTTGTCGGTCATCGTTCGGGCGCTAGAGAACGGCGAGAAAGAGAGGAGAGGAGACTGGTTGCCAGTCGCTGGAGAATGGCGAGAGAGAGATGAGAGGAGGGAGATTGGTAGGGTCTGAGTCGGGGGCTGCTGTTGAATGACTGGAGTGGGTTAGGGTTTTTAGGGTCGAGCGTTGGAGAACGGCGGAGATTCGAGTTGGTTTTTTTTTTTAAAAAAAATAATGTTTTGAAATATATATACCTGGTCAAAAAATTGAGTCGATCCGAACCGAGTTGAGTTGAGCCGAGCTCGATCCAGCTCGAACTTGACTCGAAAATTTCAAGCTCAATAAAACTGGCTCGACTCGGCTCGAACACAATTTCGATCCGAGTCTAGTCAAGCTTTTCCGAGTCGATTCGAGCCAGCTAACCGAGCTAGCTCGGTTCATGTACAACTCTACCCGCCAATGGTCAGTGAACCCATACCCATGGGCATACCAATGTTGGGCCTGTAATGGACACCCATGCCCGTAATGGACACCCATGCCCGTACTCATTAAATTGTTGGGTACTAGAGGGTACCTGTTAGGGTATCTGGTACCTATTTATGATTTGAAGTTTTAAAAAAACATACACCATTAACCCAAAAGATAAGATATTTTATATATATATATATATATATATATATATATATATATATATTGTTATTTTTATAAAACATAAAAAATAGCATGATGACCATTCATAAGTGGGATTTTCATAAAAAGAAATTCTTTGTCGTTGTTCCAATGCCCAACTAGTGTCATCCAAAGGAAAAGATGTGGTGGGATTTTCTTTGATAGGGAGTGGAAAAGAGAAATAAGTTTCATTTGGTTAGTTGGGATGGGGTCTGTAAAACTGAGGAGGATGGAAGATTCGGAATTGGGGGTCTAAAATCTACGCACACAACTCTCTTGGGGAAATGGTTATGGAGGATCAGGAAGAGCGACCTTTCAAAAAAAAAAAGATAAGGAAGACTAGGGTATCTTGGGGAATAGGTTTATTCTTAGTAAATAAGGGGCGGAGGAAGTTAAGGTGTTTGGGCTCTAAAAGGGCAAGGGTAAGCCCCGAAAGGATGTGGGTGGAGGTAGTAAGAAAAAATTTGATGACCTATGGTTTAATTGAGGATATGATCCTTGATAGAGTGGAATGGCGAAACAAGATTCATGTAGTTGACCCCAATTTGTTGAAATAAGGTTTAAACAATGAGGAGGAGGAAGGTGGGTGGTTCCCTTGGCTATAGGATCAATGTAATGCCTCGAGGTTGTGCAAAGTAGTAAAAAAGAGATGCGAACACTTTTAGGAGGGATATCTCTTTCAAGCCTAGGGACGGTTCCAAGATCTGGTTCTATTTGGATGGATGGTGTGAGGGTCATCCTCTACATATGGTCTTTCCTAGGTTTTTCAGGTTAAAGGTTGAGGAGGATGGCCTCATCTCTCATTATGCATCCATTCTGCGAGATGAGTGGCATGGCCGTGCTTCTTATGAAATCTTTTTGAAGAAGAGATTGAATATTTATCTTGCTTTATTGGTCCCATTCAGCAATCTGGGGCTGAGCTCGCTGATCTGGACGGTTGGCTTTGGAATCCAGGTCGTGCTGGAACTCTGTCAAATCCTTCTATTTGGTTGTCTTTGCCCCTCCACAAATGCTCGAGATCTCATTCATCTTATATGGAAATATGAAGGCAAACAAGGTGCTCGTGGTTGACAACTCGGTTGATCATTCTGAACAGGAGCATCTTGTGTCTAAGGAATGAGGAAATAATTGACCGCTTGTTCGCCCAATACCGTTTCATGCGATAAATTTGGTGAAATTTTGTTGGCTCCTCGAAGTGGAGCGGGTTATGCCACACTCTATTGGGGAGTCCTTGAGGGCTAGGCACGGTGGTGGTAAGGGATGCAAGAGAAGGAAGACTTTATGGAGACTACCTTTGCATGCGGTGCTCTGGCAGTTTGGTATGAGTGAAACAGTCAGATCTTCCAGGACGAATTCTGCACATCCGATGTAGTTTTCCTCAGAGTGAAAGACTTGACACTTGGTTGGGCTTGAGCATGAAAAGTTTTCATAATCATGGGGTTTTCCGAAGAGGATCATGGGGAGTGTTTCCCCTATGTATATTGGATGTTGTCTTGTCATTCTCTCGTACAATTTTTCTCTATAAAATATTGGAATCCTTAAAGAAAAGGCTTTTTCCTTTTCAAACACTACACGTGTTGCACTTGAGGTTTAGCCATGTGTATGTGTGTATGAATGAGTTTGGATATGGGCAAGGGTAAACCCACATTCAGCCCAATTATTAATTGGACTAAAAACTAATACGCACACCTGCACCCTCGCCCGTTTAGTTACATCGATACCTGGTCCATGTTGGGTTGAGCTTTGAGTACCCGTTGGGCCACCCAACCCATTGAAACCCCAATTCACCATCGATATGTGCATTTTGATATCAGACATATTGGTATTGATAGATTTCTTGACTGTATCAAACATGTCTGTGTCATATATAGTCACGAAACCTATTGATACACATCTTTCTTTTTCCTATTGGTACCAACTTGTTATGCCAAATGCTCATATTTGTACCATTACGAGACTTTAATCACAGCAAACGACAAGGCAAGGGAAAGACTGTAAAAAATTTCTGGTAGAAGCATTAGAAAAAGATATGGAAGGGCTCTGTTTATATATTTTCTCAAAGGGTGATTGTACTGGCTTTGGGCAAATTCTAAATGGCCTGTTAACACCTAGCATGCTATTATGCCTCTTAAAGGGTGCGCCCTTTGCTTTTATGGATGCTCTTGAAGGCCTAAGAAGATGTATGAAATGAATGCATTTGAATTTCCTATGCATGTTTATGTGGTGCATGAAAAGAGATGTGGAAGTATTGGGGATGAAAAACACTTTGAAACTTGTGTTCAACCTTGCTTAAATGTAATGATTCTGGGTACTCCAAGTGATATCCAATATATGCATGGCAGGAACACCAAACTGGGTTGTCTACATGGCGATCTATGGATCGGCCTACACTCATCAACATATGTTTTTTTTTTTTTCTTCTAAACTCACACAACAATTTAAAAAAGGGTACAACAGAAGAAATTTGGATTTCCTCAATTTATTTTGGTTTTACCTTGGGAATCAAAATTTCTTACTTGAAATCCTTGCGATTGCATGCAGTGTTTGCAGTATCAATGGTATCAGCCAATACTGTCAATATTGCATGTGGGCAATATGAAACCGAGCTTAAGTTCACTTTCTTCCTTATATCGTGTGATTGCGATATTTCCCAAAATACCGCAGTTATAAACTCTTTTCGTTGATACTCTTGATACGTTTCATCAATACCAACATCAGCTCCCTTTGCAAAAAAATTTAGAAAAATCCGCCAAAATCTGCAACTATCCTTTTTTTTCAAAAACCTTTTGCTTTGGTTACTTTCGTAAGGTGATTTCAACCACTACTTTTTGATTGTTTGGAGAGAATGAGGTTTGGGTGCAGAAATCAAGATCGGATAGCGTACAGTACAGGAAACAAAATCGGAGTTTTTTGTTTTTTGTTTTTTGTTTTTTTTTCCTTTTCGAATTTAAACGGTTTTTCTTATTTAAATCACTTGGAATCAGGTGGAATGAAATTCATAAACTATGATTTTGCATGTTTCACATGCTCAATCATGGATCTTGGCCTTCAATTTTCGAATTTGGTGAAAATGGGGGTAATTGGGGAAAATCTTGTTTTGGCCTCTGATTTTCGATTTTCATACATGTCTTTTATGATCTATAATTATATATGAACTGATTTTGATATAATTGCATTAGTTTTGTCAGACAACGCATATTTTAGGTCCCTATACAAAGGAAACTTATTGTGTGTACTTTTTTTTGGGTGATCTTTTGAGTTCCTGAGCAAATAATAATGTCTTTTTTAACATCCCTTGAAGCGTCATTGAAAAATTCAATCAATTTCCCAATGTTTCCCAAAATTAGAAATACATGCTATATTTCCCATGCGATACTCGATATATTTCCATATCTCAAGGGTGTGATACATGCGTCGATACCAATATTGAAAACACTGATTGTGTGAAGTCATGCATAGCCATGGGTTTTTCAACTCTTCTTTTTTTTCTTTTCTTTTCTTTTTTCTTTTTTTTTTTTTTTTGTGGGGGGGGGGGGGGTGGGGGGGGCATCTTTAAGTGGAGTTGTGAAGCATGCCTAGGAATAGAGTACCAAAAAAGAATTTTAGCAAGTAATTTATTTTTATTTACTCATTTCTGTTTTTTCCCTGAATTTCAGTAAATACAATGTTTCAGTCGATACTTGCGAGACGTCGCAAGTATTATGTAACTAAGCATGTGCTGATATATCACAATGAATTTGATATTGCGATATATCCACTGATATGAATGATACTATCATTGATGCCTTGTAAGTTTGGTATTCCCAGATGGTTTCATCACCTGGTGATACCAAGATATCAGCTGATGCCATCAGCACTTAGAACACAGAATGCTGATTCCTTGGCTAAGGGGTCTATAGGATCTCTTTGTACGCAGTGTTCAATTTTTTGACAATAAATATCGATAATATCACAACATTATCATTATTGAAACATAGGCGATATCGAGACTGCAATCTTTCATTTCCTTTCCAATTGCCGACGATTTCGCGGCAAAATATCATGTGTTGTGGATATTATGGAATATCGATGGACGTTTGGATAGAAGGTTGGATGGTTGGATAAATAGTTGGATGGATAGATGGGATGGATGTGATGGTTGGACTGATTTCTTACAACAACACATGCTTTTACACCCCTATTAAATGGGAACTTATTATGCATGCATTCTTTTTGCAATTTTTTGATTCCTAAATATGCAAATATGTGTTTTTTAGTATCTTCTGAAGTTTAATTGAAAAATTCTACCGTTTTCCCATGTTTCCTCACATTTCCGGTTATCAGCGATATTATTGGAGATATCAATATTGTTTCCATATCCCTGGCCAACGAAACTTGTAACGATATCAATACTTTGAACACTGCTTGTTAGTACTGCAACATCACCTTTATGGCCTATTGGATAATTAGCTGGAAAGAATCTACTAAAGAAGAAGGCCCAATCATGCTCGTGAATGTGCATTACCTTAGAGCTGTTTCTGCATTCCATTTAACATTCGGGCCCATGGTTTTAAGACCAGGACAAGGCTGATACGACTCATCTGAGTTGACTCGGAATCAGTACTACCCAATCCGGTTTGTGCACAAATCACCCCCTGAGTCACCCTCGACTCGGGCAAGTCGGGCCAATACACCCCCAACTCGGGCAAGTCGTGACTCAACTTGACCAAACGAGTCAATCCGAGTCACTAAGTCAAAAAACCATGTTTGAGCCTTTTTATGTACAATCCATCATGTTGGCGGCCACATTATAAGAGTATCACGAACATTTGAAGGAAGAGTTCATTGCATTTGTGTATGATGAACACATTCTAAGATTTCATTAGAAAATGAGCTTTCCATATTGCCCATTTGTCTTGGTGCTCTGTTGTGGTTTCTCAGAGGAACGTTTATGCTTTGGTTTCGTCCCTAGCCAATTTTTACATGTCTGTTCTGGAAATGCCAAAGTAGAATTTTGCTAGGGTGGCAAACTTGTATGAAGTATGAACAAATTGGGTGGTTGACAAAAGATGACAAATGGTCCACACACGTGTGGCCCACCCAATTAGTGGACCAGCATGACCTCTGGGTCAAGGAATATTCACTGTGATTCCCACCTCATGGACCACATGGATCTCACACACATGTTTTATGTTTCATGCCATGATGAAAATTCTCAATCCTCGCTGAATCAATCTCCATAGAATTTCAGTTATTTGTTGAATTCTTCCGATGCTTTTCTGTTGTTTTATGGAGGGATTTTGAATCCTTCACAAAGTCCAATTCTATTCTAACAAGCTTATGCAAAGGGATTACGATACATTTGGATGCACCATTCAATTAAATTGCAATCATTAATCTAATAAAGTGCAAATAAGTAAATGTTAATCTACTTAACATTCATATTGAGGGATTCACACCAAGTTGCAAATATGACACCTCCAACTTGGATATGAAAAAAAGGAGTCTACAATTTGAGGTGACTTCCACACCATGACTGGGGCTGTCAATGGGTACCCAGTGGACCTGACCCGATTTTAATGGGTCTGGGTCCCATCATTTGGACGCATTGAGAAATTGGGTCGGATTCGGGTCTCGCCTTTTGGACCCGGTTAATAATTGGGTGTTGTGGGGTTTGGGTTGGGTCCATGTGATGGACCTGGTTAAAGTCAGGTCGGGTTGGGTCCAGTCAGGTCCAGTTAGTTTTAATAGTATAACTGTATACGTATAACACACATGCATGCACACACATTGATCATTTTAACAACAAAGTGAGGTTTCCTAAGCCACACAGGTAAGAGGGCCTGTTTACACACTATACACATCAAAGCAGCACACGTGTGATCTAATCCATCTATCTGGTGGGCCAAACCATGTAAAAATGCTCTTATGTTTTCCCGAACCCAACTTGAAACCTAGATCCAAAGACCCATACCCGAATGGAGCTGGACCCAGTTCGCCTGGGTACAAATATTATAGGACCCCAACCGTTGACAGCCCTAATGATAATTATAGTAAAATAGCCCTTACGGTGATTATGAATTTTTCTTGAAGGTTGGCTTCTAAACTGAATCAGTAAACCTGTATCATGCAGGAATGGGCTTGTGGACATTGCTTGAAGGTTTCCTGCTTCTTGCAAATGCCTTGGCGATACTGAATGAGGACCGTTTCCTTGCTCCGAGAGGGTGGAGCTTTTCTGAAGTCTCAGGGGGCAGGACAAAGTCACTCAAGGGGCAGGTGATCGGGCTCATCTACGCAACCCAATACATGAGGCTTCCACTAATAGCTTTCAATACCATCACCATTGTCGTGAAGTTGGTGTCTGGATGAGGTTTGAACTTCTGCTCGGGTTTGATGAATGTTGATAGGCTTGTAATATACGGTTAACATCTTGGTTTTGGCAGATAACTCCTTGTTTTAACTCGGGTTAGGATAGCTGTGGATGCACTTCCATATGAGCATGTAGTATGGAAAGGAGGTGTTGTGTGGGCAGAATGTTTGCAAGGTGCGGTCCAAAGATATTTTGGACCCCACCCATGGATGGCACATGCACCAAAGGTCACCTAGGTGGAAAGATCCTAGCCTTTCAATAGGTGGCTATCAATGGTGAAGAAAGAAAATACAACAACAGTTCTTCAATAAAGAAATAGGCTGAATATTTTTATAGCTAGGATTTTACAATATGGGGGATTTTGGTGCATGGGTTATCCATGCCAATGGTTTGGATCACTGAACCATGGGCCCCTTTGTCACAATTCTATGAAATGATTTTACTTCACATCTGGATTAGTCATGAACATTCACTTACTTTAAAGGGGGGGAAAATCACCAAAGAATTATTGTATTCCCTTTGAAAAGAGAAAATCCATTGCTAGTTTTTTTGAAAATTTTCCCGACACACGAAACTTTGTAATGCTCATGCGCCCCACTCGTAGAAACTGAAAACCCAAATGCACCGATCAAACTTTGGGCCCAAGCATTGGCCATACCTCTTTGAAGAGAAATCTCTTTCCCCTTTCCATTTCGATGTCTGTTAATGGAGTTGCAGTTTCTGTAGTTAAGATTCTTTGCAAAACCTTGAGAAATGTTCACATACAACATTGCATGGGAACTTTCACATGCAATGCCTTCTTTAAGGCTAATGTATCACTTGTTTAGACCATCCAACCTGTACAAATGCCGAGACGCAGCATTGAAATGATTGTAGCAGCTAAAACCAAGACAGTCCATTCATCAATCATCAGTCAGGCTACACCATTGAAAACCATAGAAAGTTCTGACTCAATGTAGGTATATGTGGCCCACCTAATGAGTGGGGTGATTGGGGTATCGCCCAGTCTTCCATTGAAGTGGTACATTGGTAGAAAATAAAAAATATTGCATGTTAAAGTTCCCACACAACAGTGTATGTGCAGTTCTCCACTCTAGGAGGGAACTGGAGCATGTGTGGGGGCACAACATCTATTAATGTAGAAAATTGTGTAAGATTCAAGACCTTCAACATGTGGGTCTGCTCTTTATACGCACCACTCTGATTAAAAAAAAAAAAAATCAAGCAAGGCAGGATATCATGCAGGCATTGATCCCACGCGTTTATCTTGTTGATATTTACCTGTGTAAATAGAGTGGTATTCTTTGAGTAGCATACTCAAATCGTGGAATCTCCAAACAGGCATCAAATCGTGGAATTTCCAAACGGTCATTGGCGTGTCTTTAACAAAGGGAATATGCGTAGAAAAAACATGAAAGATTTTGGAAGAGGGCTGCCAGGACAGTGCGGTGTGGATTGCAAATGTGAGCTAGCATTACCCCACATTTTCAGCTCCAGATCACAGGTGGGTGTGATCTCAAGCATGATTTGGGTGGGTCCTTTTTTTTTTCTTTTTTCTTTTTACAACACACGCACCCATCACAAGGGAACTCAGACCCATGACCTCATTGTTTCAACACAGTCTGCCATGTATTGGAACCCCTCGGGTGGGTCTAATCTCAACAATGATTTCAGGCTTGTTAGGAATGTATGATTAAATGGTATTGAATTGCATTAGATGAAATTGACACCATTATTACTCAATTATTATCTATTTGGAAATATCATGGTATTTTGACCATTCAAGATCCTATGTCTGGGATCAATTGGAAAAAGTACTATTAAGTGAAACTTGTGTTTAATGGATCATGGAATTGTAATTGATAGACCAGATTTTATAACCGAAATACTTTGATTTGAAGAAACCATTAAAGTCTATAGTGTGATTGGAATTGGGAATATTCGACCATATCTTGTGTAGAAAATATGGGTCTATTCTCTTATTTTCTTTCTAACATCTCAATAAAGCTAAGGTTGCATTTTACTCCACATATTTCCAGTACATTTGCAACATTCGATTATATGCTTATTTTCTTATATTATGTAATTACTCTCTCATCAATTTCCTTTTTTTCCCTACATGCTTGCCGGAAGTCTGTAATTCAACAAAGCAAGGCTATAATCGTATTTCTTTCATTTTTTTACTACATTTTGTGTTTTTTCCCTACCTAGAGCCACTTGGCTCTATGAAGTAAAGTTGTGTGTGTGTGTGTATATGTTATTTATTATTTATTCTGCCTACCTAGCCCCTTTAGGTCACATGAGGCACAATTGAATGTAGGCATGCTGAAATTCTATCAAATTCCCTGAAAACCTTAGAAACCCACAAAGATGAGTCCACACATTTTGTTGGCATAAAATAATATTTCACCTCTTCATTTTCTATTATCAAGGCTCTTGCTTAGAATATGTGATCATAGACTAAACCACGAGTGTCATTTAAGTTGCCTTAAGTGCTGCTTAGAACATGTGATAAGGTGGTATGGAATTGCATTTGGTTCAATAGAAATTTTGTCTATCATTTGGAAACAAAGATGGTATCATATTATCAAATCCTGGCTGGGAGATACGACAGGATTGCTGATAGATTTTGAAATCTACTATGCATGTGGGGCTATGTCGATGCACGTCATCCATCCATATGTGCCCTCTACATATGACGATCGAGTTGCATATGCATACAAGTGATTAGCATTAGTTATGCAATCAGGTCCATTTATTATGATTTCGTGGTCCACCATACATAAGTTCCATATAATACCATGTTTTTTCCCAAATGAAGAAATTGATTTGAAACATGGGATTGGGAGCAAAATGCCGTGGTATTTCCAAACATGCAATCATTATATAATAATGATGTTAATTCCACAATATGTAATTTAATACCATCTAGTCATGTGTGTTTCAAATAGCTACAAGTGTTTTTACAATTTATAGCTAATCATAAGTTATAAGCTTTATTTAGTTAGTAGCGAGAATGCATGCATTTTCACCTTTGAGTCAATACCACACCCTAACCACTCCAATTAGAGAAATAAAGTCAAGCGAGGGTGATTGTGTGTGGGACGCTTCTACAAGTGAGATGCTCAAAGAGTCCAATTCTGATTAGAGGAGACTGAGAGTGTGTCCCATCCATCTAAACCATCCAATCCAACATATATAAGCTTTATGGTCATCCTAATAGTCCAAAATCGACGGAGTAGAATCGAGATTCAGGATTTATGATAATCTCTCCTTAGGAAGGTGTCCTAGCTCTCATTTTCCTTTCCCCTGTCTCCATGTGCATGGTCGGCCATCTGACCGTCAATTTTATTTTCTATAGGTGCATTTGCACATTCTCTCTCTCATGTATCCTCATGCTTACAATTTAAATAATTATTGATCACATGTTAACTCTCAGATCTTGATGATCTTGATGTATCACAAGTCAGTGTTACTCAATCATCCTTATTTATTATTTACTTACCAGCGTATTACATGCTGTTATTATCCTTTGCAAATACTATCTCCTTGAATCCAACCCAAGTGAGACAGCACGGTTTCATTAGTATTAGTTTTGGTTGAGCACTGGTTTGTTAGTCGGCTCGTGACGTTATCAGCAACCGGCTAGTATAAGACCATTGGAGTTTTGGGAATCCTCCAAAAATCTAAAATATAGTAGAGGTTAAACACAAGTTCAAATGGAAGAGGGTGCCTAATCATTTCCTTCTCAGTTATTAAAGTTATTACCCATAGTCCTAAGTTGCAATGTCCAAGAATCATCTTGATTGGGCAAATCTCGCCAGACGCACGGTCCACTGCGGCGCATGCTGCGTGAAAACTCAGTAATCAGCAGGCCTAGCCTGTACATGCCCTGGCCAAAAATGCGCAGGCCACGTGTCAAAGTGGGCCAATTAATGTACAGTTGGATACAGGCCAATGACACATTCACCATACGCCTTGGCCCACTCGACGAACAGACCTATTTACATTTTGTTGGTGTGGCCCACCTAAGTTATGGATCTACCTGGTTTTTAGATTTCTGTCTTACTGTGGTATTTCAAAACAGATGGACGGAGTGGATTGAATCTTATCCTATTATGAATCCCACGCAGCCTCCTTCCATACTTCACAAAACTGCAGGGACTGAACACCCGGACGATGACAGAAGTTTTGTATCAGGGTGATATTTTGTTTGCATATGGAATAATTCAATGAACGGTTTAAATGGCATGTGAACATCATGGTCAGCTTTAGAACGTGTCAACAGCAGATGTTGCTGTTCTCACTGTTTCATTGGTGTGGCCCACCTAAGTTTTGGATCCACTGAAATTTAGAATCCTGTCCTTTTCTGGTCTTTTGAACCAGATTGATGGAGTGGATTTCGCAGGGACATCTCTACGAGCATCTCAAATTTACTCCGTTCATCTGTCTTGAAAGACTGAAACAGGATTCTAGGCAGATCCAAAACTCACGTGGGCGATGCCACTCGAAACAGTGGAGATTTAATACTGGCGAGTGGCAAAAGTTTATTATAGTAGTAATAATCATATGAATGGTTTAAATGGCATGTAAACATCATGATCAGCTCCAGCAAGGTGTCAACGGTGGACATTGTTTTCTTACTGTTTGTCGGTGTGGCCCACTGATATTTGAATCTGCCTGATTTTATAAAATTGTTCCATTGTGGTATTTTGAAGCAGATGAACGGAGTGGATTTGTCACTGACATCCCTGTGGATCCCACACAGTCCCTGGCACAGAGATGCCGCTCTCAGATTACGTCCTACCCCGTCCGGATGGTAATCGGCAGGCATCTGTGGGATAACCATGATGTAAATGTCACGCCCCAAACTCGAAAATCGGATTCACAAGGATCTCGATCGCCGAATTTGGTGCCGACAGCCTCCGTAGTACTCCATTCTTGGCTCCTAGCATTTATATGCCAAATTCTGATTCTAAGATCCTACAAGGAGATTTTTTTTTTATTTTTTTTCTCAATATACATTTAACTCGTAACAAGCATAACCACAAGATTACCCAATTCACAAAGGCAACATCGTCATCACATATCCACTAATATAATCATTTGAATACAATATTGAAAGGGAAATACATAAATAGAAAATCAAGATCCAGAAGACCACTGCACGCTCCAAGTTCAACACTGCTGCAACCTAACATCACCTGCACGCATCTATCGTGCATAAGCTTATAGGAAACTTAGAGGGTGGTGTAAGTGTGTGCATAAGGTAAGTGTCAAGTATTCAATACAATGCTATAATCATACAATACTGGAAAACTGGTAATCCATGAATCATACAATGTCTAATTAAGAAAATATACTAATAAGATCATGATTTATCAAAGTAAACAGAAATACTAACAAAGTCATAAATCACACTATAACAGAGTAAGCAAAAATACTGACAAATGCATGAGTCATACAATATTAAAATACGCAATAAAAATCAACTGTGCAAATGAGGAGTCATGGAAAGCCAAATATCAGATGCAGAGGATGCAATACAATATGTATTCCTGATGAGTAACACAAACAATGTCAGTTATACCATATGCTGCGGATATAATGCAACATGCAGTGCAAATGAAATGACCATGCTGGAGTGTAAAGTCGGGATGATAGTACGTAATATCGCAGGTTATAGGGTCCATCACAAGGGACTTCTATCCAAACCAGTCTCATCCTAAATTTAGATAGTCAGACTCGATGTGGTAAACTCCTGATCTAAGGTTAGTCGCGCGCCTCAACCGAAATTCTTGTCATAACGAAGGTACACAACAATTAGTTGCGCACCACCAGCCCGAGTGGATAGTGAATGAATGAATGAATGAGTATGCACTCCTACTCAATAAGTCTATATATCAGTACGGTTCCTCTCTGGGAAATCACTGGGATCTATTACACTCCAAACCAGATTGTCTCACCATCGCGCGCAACAAGGTGAGTAGAAGAGACATCACTATCCGCCTATCGATATCGGGCTCGGCTCGTCGATAGCGGACTCATTCCTTGAGCTGATCAGACTTAGTCTAGCATTGGCCCCTCCTCTTGGGCAAGTAAGGTTGTACCCCATTTCAACAGACCACGACATAGTGGAAGACGAGGCCTAACGGTATGCGGCCCTCATGCGCTCATGCATCCACTCGGTCTAGACATTAGAGCAACCTCTGGAACCAAGAGGGTCTAGGGACTTTCACCCAGTGATATCTATAGCACCCCATATAGAAAAGAATTCTGGTGTCCTATCTGGCCATCCACGAAATACCTGTGGAGGCTACGACCCCGATGTCGCTAGAGCGTATGCTGGGCATGTCACATAAATGCAAGATGTATGAGTTACACAGTCCAATCATGCATCAATCTTGTGCATGACATGCTCTCATGTGGGGCAACTTTGCCTATTAGGGAGCCTTATGAACAACCTGCCCTATGACATATGCAATGGTCAATCACATCTCATAACAAGCATACAGATGATGCGTATGGGCATGTATTTTGATGTTATGCTGTCACATACTCATAATCGGCATCAACAATTGGCCTCGACAATGTGGACATCTAATCAACATTGCCCTAAGGAATGACCCTCATAGGGCTAAACATATAATGGGTCGACGGCCTCACACAAAGGCCTAATATATAACACAGTGGGCCTTGCCTAAGGACCATAAACATATCACAATGGGCTTCAATTATGGGTCGCATATACATCATATAGGTATCGGCAATCGGCCTTGGCAATCGAAATGTAACGCCCCGAAAAATTGGGGGTCGTGTATACGCTCGACTCTCGAGTTCCCGAGTGTCACTTATCATCACTTTTATGATTTTTAAGATTAATCAAGTTTAAACGCGCAGCCTGAAATTACTTGGAGCATGAAATACAACCACAACTAGTCTACTAAAGTGAAAGAGACATATATATGTACAAGTCCAAAAGAATATAAAAGGGTCGCCCAAAGTGTTGCCCAACAAAAATAACAAAAAGAATCATATATTCAAATGAATGATGTGCTGAGTCCACGACTCAACGATCTAGAATCCAGTCTCCTAAGCCGATGGAGAGCCGCTCATCAACTGGAAGTAGGAAAACTCGTCCTCCTCGCTCAAGCTCTCGCCACCAGGCTCGTCGAACTCAACACAACCTGCAGCTACTGAAGAGTCTGGGTGGTGTTTTAAAACATCGTCCTAGAGTGAGAGTGAGTGATCAACTTAGTGGGTGTTATTAATCTTAAGTTACAACAAGCATCAATTATAATGTAAATTTAATGAAACGCAGTCAATCATCAACACCTAGCAACTCTTATTAAAATGCATGCATGCGGAATGATATGATGCATGCCCTCACCACAACGCTCCCTCGAGCGACTCCATCTAACGATCACGTATGTCAGCACTCCCTCATTGCGACCTTAACTTCCGAGTCGCCATCCTAACTAATGCGATGCAATGCGATCGTGTTAGTCGAGTTTTTAATTAAGTCCGTTCATCCAGCCAATTTGGGAATCTGATACACCCCACTGATTATTGCCCTAAGCCGGGTGCGAGGCAAGGACCCCCCAACGCGTGAGGCCGAGACCCCGCTGTCCGTGATCCCGTCGGGTTCCTCATCCCCGACCTCTAGCACATGAGGAGTGTCAATAGAGAGGGATCGCTCGCGGTCACTACGGGAAGACGCGGTACCCCAGCGCAGGCCGAAAGCTCGAACATAGTGTCCCATTCCACCATGCCCGGCTCACGAGGCTGTGGATTGGTTACGGTTCAGTTATCAATGGACTTCAACGGTGGCGGGGTGTCCCAAGTTCCATACATAAGCGTGCAATCATGGTTAACAATCAGAGTTGGTCAAACAGTGGACTAATCCGCAAGAACCGGATGAGCGTGAGATGAATGACATCGGGCGCAAGAGACCCATATAGTCGAACTACAACCACCAGAACACGTCCGCCTCGGATCTATAAGTTTAATCCCGAGGCGGTCCTACCAACGAAACCACCTTCGTTCTACTGATGGTTCTAGCCGACCCAAGGGTCAATAAAGGTTTCTAGCATGCCGACTACCAACACATCACAAGTATAAACACTCACATGTTCTCAATAGTCATCAACATATCATTCATATATTCATAGCAAGCAAAATTAAACATATTAAGACACAAATGCATGTGAGTGGGTGTTTGTGTGCATGAGTGAGGAAGTCGAATACTTCCTCCTCCTGAAGCAATCACATGCATGATAGAAAGCAACCACCTACACTACGAAACGTTGATACATGAGAAAATCAAGAAGACATAAGCATGAGATCATTCATACACCAAATCATATGAAAATCAAGTACAAATAGCATATGAGAGCCAATACATAACATTTCATAACATTTCAACAATTATAAGATTCCTAGGGTTTCTCTAAGTTTCATTCCAAACAAGCATCCAACAAACAAAATCATTAATCTCATAACAAATTGGTGTTAGGCCACCTAAGAGTAATAGTCCGCACCTATGGGGTCGTTGGAGTCTCGAACCGACCTAGGAAAGCTCAGATTTGGGGGTCGGACGGCCGGAATCCCTAGATCATGCAATTGCATGTTAGAATCTTGTGTAAATCCCTCCTTAGATCATGAGATTCAAGAAAAAAGAGATGGAGGATCTTACCTAAGAGACCGGCGAACGTTTCCTAGAGTTTTGATGATGGGTTTCCCTTGGAAGAGGATAGGGTGTTGATGGGGTTGGTGCTCTTGGGCTCCACACCAATTTGTAGTCCACCTTGACTCTCTTCTTGCTCCTTTCTTCCCTCTTACTCTTCTCAATCGTTGGAGAATGGTAAATGCTAAGAGGAAGAGATGGGTTGTTGGAGATGGAAGTAATGAAGAAGGGGCTTTATTGTTAGAGGATTGTTGAGTAATGAGGGAGGGTTTTTTGTAGTAAAAAGGGAAGTTATGAGGGAGAGAGAGATAGATAGAGAAATGGGGAGTGTATGAGATAGTCAGGGTTCTATCTCTAGGTTTGGCCTCTTTGGCCCTAAGTTTCCCAAAATCTCTAAAATAACTACCTATGACCACTTGTTGTTTTAGGAGTAGTTCTATCACCCCCTTGCCACCAAATTTGGTGTGTGGATACCTCATAGCCCAATGAGGGGCCATATAAAATTTGAAAACAATCGGATAAACGGATATGGGATCTGAGTAAGCGATCCCGATCTTTAAATGGCCCTGTGGGGTCCATTCCGGTCGTTGGGGCAGTTCTGGTGGTCCCCTGGCCATGAAATTTATACGGTAGGTGGTCCATGGTCAAATGAAGGATCATACAAATTTTGGGGTCGATCAGATATTTGGTTTGATTGTACAGGTCCGATTTGCGATCAACGGTTAGCGTGCCATGATCGGATTCCAGATTTTGTGGACGGGCGTAGGAAAATTTGGAAGAAATCCGACGGCTGAAAAGCCCAGAGTCTCTGTTTCATTTGCAAGTGCCAGATTCCAATTATGACATTGGTGGGGTGCATTTGGCAAGTGTCATATCCCAATTCTGGGTGTCCACTGGGTCTGCAATCCACGATGGACCACAAGCCCAGTGAGATATATGATTTCCTAAATTTTTAGATTTTTCTGACCCTCCTCAGTTGTTAGGTGGCCTACACGGGCTGTTGTTAAGTGTAAATAGGTCATCTAGCTTAGCAGCTCGCACTAGGCCCTATCATGACCTGTCCGGTCTACTCTAATGAGTTAATTCTAGGTTAATCAACTTGTGGTACCCCACCATGAGTGACTTAAATAAATGGTCCTTCGGCAAATCCTACGTGGACGCCTCAGGACACTGTGCTGGTTGGACGGGACATTACAAGGGTTGATTTGGTCTACTGTTAAGATTCGGGCCTCATCTGACTCGGCTTTGATTAGATCTTTAATTTAGTTATACTTGTCTTGATTAGTTAACGATGGGTCAGTTAAATTTGGGTCCTATGTAAGTAAATTATGGGGCTACACCTGATGTTCAAGCGATCAGGCGGATTCGTTGACTTCCTATGGTCGATTAATCGGACTTGTGCGGTTCTTTACTGGTACCACCCCTGTATAAACTAATATTAGTGCTAATGATCATTAAGTGATGTTAAGTTAATTAATAATTACAAAAAATAAGGATTTTTGAAAATTCGAAACAGTAAAAAATTTGGGATGTTACACGAAATCAGCCTTAACAATTGAAGTCGGAGTCAGAGTAGGCCTTAGTAATCAGAATCAGTCACGATAAATCATAATTGTCAATCGGCCACGACAATCGGAATTGATCGATAATCGGTCACATACTCGGAATCTGCAATTGGTCACGATAATCGCACTCGATCGCTAATCGATCAATCGGCCATGATAATCAGAATCGACAATCAACCACGACAATCGGTCACGATAATCAGAATCAATCGGTAATAAGAATCAGCAAATCGGTCACGTCAATCGGAATCGACAATCGGTCACGATAATCGAAATCAACAATCGGTCTCATCAATCGAAATCGATCGGTAATCAAAGTTGGCAAATCGGTCACGTCAATCGAAATTAGCAATCGGTCACGACAATCGGAATTGATCGATAATCAGAATCGACAAATCGATCACGTCAATCGAAATCAGCAATCAGTTGTGACAATCAAAATCAATTGATAATCAGAATCGACAAATCGGTCACGTTAATCGAAATTGACAATCGGTCATGACAATTAGAATTGATTGATAATCAGAATCGATAAATCGGTCACGTCAATTGGAATCGACAAATCGGTCATGTCAATGGAATCGACAATCGGTCGTGACAATCAGAATCGATCGATAATTAGAATCGGCAATTCGGTCATGTCAATCCGAATCAACAATCGGTCAGGACAATCAAAATCGATTGATAATTAGAATCGACAAATTAGTCATGTCAATCAGAATCGACAATCGGTCGTGATAATTGGCCTCGATCGCTAATCGGCAATCGGTAAGAATGAGCCTAACAAGGCCTAAGGAAAGGCTACAATGAGGATATCTAACCATCATTACCCATCAATGTGGACATCTAACCAACATTGTTCCCAAGAAGTGGCCCTTATAAGGAACTCATACACAACGTAACGACACACATACATCACATCGGGCATCCCTTATAGTCCTCGAATACATCACAATGGGTCACAACCCATGGGCCTCGAATACACAATAGGTGGGCCCTACACATGGGTCTCGTATGCATCAAATGAGCCACGCGTCATGGGCCTAGTACACGTCACAATGGGCCGCATGATAAGGGTATAATACACATCATAATGGGCCTCGTGTATATCAAGTCGGGCCTCATCAAACGGACTGCAAATATATCAAGGTGGGCTTCACAGATGGGTCGCAAGTCTATCAAAGTGAGCCTCTTGAGCGAGCCACAAGATACATCAAAGTAAGCCTGATGGATGGGCTACAAAATACATCAAGATGGGTCATACATCCATCAAAATGGACAGATGGTGTGAATACAACACATTCATCGAGGCATGCTTCATACAATCAAGGTGCGTCCCATAGCACCGTCCATATGTACAGACGGTTGTGAATACAAAACACACCAACTCAAAGTGGGCCCCACTCGCTGCCATGGTGGGGTCCACGTCCAATGGATGGACAGTCTGAACATACACATGACTCATGATTAGCCCACAGAACGTGCTGATGGAATACAAATGGGTGGCGTGGATGGAAAGTATATCAAAGGTGGGTCCCACAGAAATTTGTTGTCGACTAAGGGGTAGCAGCTGTACAGCAGGTGTGAATGGTCAGGCCACCGTCTAGATGGACGGCCTGGATGGACAGCGCTGACAAAATACATAAATCATGGTGGGTCCACGCAGCACCTGGTAACATCCTCGCAATGGATGGTTGGATCAATAAAACGCCAAGGGTGACGGCGTGTATGAAATACATGCATCAAGATGGGGTCCACGCCCCCTGGACTGGACAGAGTGGGTAAAATACTTACATCAGAGGGCTCCACCATCCAGCACATCAGAGGGCTCCACCGTCCATTGCTGGACGGTGAACAGCGTGAATAAAACATATACATCATGTGTGTGGGCCCCATGTAAGATGGACTGTGTGGATATACACATCAGCAAGGTGGGCCCAACTTTGGGCTCAATCGTATGAATATGAAACCCATACATCATGGCAGTTCCCACGTGGGACCCATGGACGGACAATATAGTTGAAATGCATACATCATGGAGTCCCACGTGGGACCCATGGATGGACGACCCGGATGAAATCCATGTCCCAAATGGGTTCCACAGTCCAGATGTTGACGGTGTGGAGAAATAGATGGACGGCTGGGATTTAGGACAGATACATTAAGGTGGGGTCCCACCTGCCCACACGTATCTCATGTCTGGGGTGGCCCCCATGCGTCCAAACGGACAGACGACATTATAAAACACATACAAAATAGTGGGGTCCCACCGTCCTACCCAATGGATGGTGTGGATAGAATATATAAATCAAGGTGGGTCCCATGGAATTTAGTGACGTCAGCTGCTGATGGGACCCATGGAGCTTACCGTGTCAAAACAGCAGCTGCAGCTGCTGGCACATAGCCAAGTGGATGGATGGGGTGTAGCATATATAGGTCCCACACACTTGTGGCCTACACCATGGTGACAGAACACCTACGTCACGGTGCGTCCCTCAAATATGGACGGCGTGGATTCTGCACACGTGTATGATGGTGGGCCTTGTAGGTGGAGGGCGTGAATGAAATACAAACATCATGTGGACCATGTCCATGGAACTTGCTATCGTAGTACAACATCTCTGTTGCTGGGATCCATCGTCCCTGCAACGGACAACGTGGATCCAGGATGCGTACATCGATGTGGGCCCCACCTCCACACGTGCAGCACGTGTGGAGTGGGTCCCATGGCTGCTAAAAATGGACGGATAGTATAGATGTAACATATGCATCATGGTGGGGTCCATACACGTGGACAGGACCGCATTTGTTAACCATATATATCGTGGTGAGGCTCCACACACGTGGCCCACACCTTATATAAATATATGTATATATATGTTATTATAATATATATTTATATTTATTTTATTAATTTAATTTGCCTTTGCAAAAACATCATGCAGTGTCCGTCCATGTCTGGACGCTGGATGCACACATACCTCATGGCGGGGTCCACTATTATCAAACGGTTGGACGGTAGATATAAGGTGGGCCCCACGCATATGGAATGCATACGTCTGAGGTGGGTCCAGTCGTGTGGACCCACAAGCCTTAGAGGAAGCTGATGTTTGTGTTTTATCCATCCACACATCAGGTGGGTCCTGTCCAATGGACAGTCGGTGATGGATGATACACTCATCGAGGTGGGCCATTATTCATAGGGAAAGAGAGGGAGAAGGAAAGAGAGAGAGATAGATCGTGATGACGGAGGGGCCCCGCCACTATGGGCCCCTCTTTAATACAAAGCATACATTAAGGTAGGTCCTACTACATGTGGACCCTTAAATCACAAAACTAAAATATAATAAAATGACAAAGATGTATATCCAAGATCACCCACCTTTTAATCTTCTTGCCCCGATGAAATCCCTAGCTCCTCAGCTTCGCCTTTGACGGAGGATGATGAAGTTTGGAGGGTTAGGATGAAAGATGTGGGGGTAGGAAGATGGGCCACACCAAGCTCTTCTCATAGAGAGCTTGGACATTAGGTTCTCCTTTGGTTGCTTGGAAGAAAAAGGAGAAGTAAGAGAGAGAAGATGGGATGAAGTAATGGATAAGAGAGAGAGAGTGGAGATGGGATGAAAATGTTGACTTTTGGGGTTGTTGTGTTAGATAGGTATGGGTTGTGATGGGGTGAGTGATGTGTTGGGTGATAGGTTGATTGATGTGTTGTACTTGACATGTGAGATGATTAATTAGATTGATTTGACATGTTGTAGAGATTCTCTTGAAATTGTAAATGTGCGGCGTTTCCTCGAACCGAATGCGGGCCCACATCTCCTGGCCCGAGCATCACCTCGGCGCGTAATACGTGGCGTCGGAACTGCGGTGATGGTGCGGTCGCAAGGATACAAATCTTGAGTCGAGACGATTCTGTTATATGAGACATGACTTAAGATCGAGCGCAAACGCCAATAATAAATCGCAGGTTATCGGAATTCGATCTAGATAACCAAAGAGACATACGGAACGGTACGAGCTAGGATACGGGTCTCACAGTAAATGTCTTATCCACTCCATTCATCGTTTTCTTTGTTTCATTTTAATATATAATCCAAAAAATGAGATAAGTCTAAGGCTTAAGTGAACAATAAAGGGTGGTTTGAACGTCCACCGTTAAAAACTCCTTGGGAGTTGGAGAAGTGTCAGATCAAGCTGATATTTGTTCTTTCACTTCATCCATGTCTACGTGACATTCCTAATAGGTGATGGTAAAAAAAAAAAATCACGGTAGCCCTTATCACTGTAGTTTCCTTTGGTGTGGTCCCTGAGCCATGGACCTGCCTCATTTTAAGGATAAAACCTAAAAATGATCTGAGTAAATAAATGAGCGGAGTGGATAAAATACTTGCATCAACGTGGGCTCCACGGAGCCCCGCCCGGACAGACTACCGGGGTAGGACGCAATCCGCGTCCCCAGGCTAGTGTACATCTACGTTGGAGAAAAGTTATTCGCGGGAGGGGAGATTGAACAGGTGAATCTCGGCACATGTGACAATGTATACCACGTATAAGTAATCTGATCCATGTATCAGTTTGAGATAAACATTAAAACGGTTCATCTAGGATCTTATACTCATTTTCTGACCCAAATTAAATGTAGAATATTAGTGTTGTTTCGCAACGGCCCATATTTCGCATAATCTAGTGGCTAATTTTAAAGGAATAATGTCCATATTCCTTCTTACCTAATGATCGGTACCGTTCTCCATACGTGTGCCAAGTTAGCATGTTTTTCTGCGATTCGCTCATTCAAATATCCTCGCGCGTGTCGCTGTCGTAAGGTGCCGAGTACTAATATCTCAGAACTAACGCTACCGTCATCTGCCGTTAGGGTTAACACCCCTAGAGGAATTAGATGATATGCAGATGGCATCTTTGCACGATACAAATGAATTTTGAATTGTGACAAGTGGGATTCATGATGCGTAAATCTAGACCGTTTATTTGTATAATAACACTGTGGATTGACCTACGAATACTACGTCTTTGATAGGAAAACAACATATTTCGACATGAATTTTATTTCACCAAATGGACGGTTAATAGGACAAGTAAACCAACGGTCCACATTCAACTTATTAAGATAAAAAATTAGATGTCTGAAATGATTCAATCTTAAGTATGTTTCACTTATACTCTACTATATCAAAATACTGATGGTTAGGATCACGGAAGACTGGGCCCCACTTGTGGTAACCGAGAATCCGTCTATTTTATATATACTCACGCGACGTATCAAAGAATTCATCCGCCTCACATTCCGTCAACTCCTTGCTCGAGCCGTGATCGTTTATAAGGTTTCGCACCTCCCTCCTTCCGTCTTCACTTCCAGCGTCTCTCTCTCACACTCATTTTCCTAAACCTTCGTTGCATCTCCTCTCCAAAAACCCAAACCCTAGACCTTACCTTCTTTGAATCTACTCTCCAAAACCCCCAACCCTAGACCTCAGCTTCTCGTCTCTCCTCTAGGGTTTAAGGTCTTGAATCGCAGAAAGATCGGATGTTGTTGCAGGCATGGATCTCTCCCTCCCTCCCTCCCTCCCTCTCTTTGTGTCTGTCTATTGTCTGATTAATGGAAGCTGATCTTTTGTTATCAATATCAATCGAAAGCGCGATTTCATGGAATCTGGATTTTTTTCCCTTTTTCTTTCTATTTTTTTTCCTCTTTGGATTAGTCGCTTTCTGTTTTTTTTTTTTCAATAACTAGAATATAGAACCCTAGTTCATTTCGACCGAGAAATGGATGGCATAGGGGTCTCTGATCTGGACCATTCATAAGGTGGGTCTTGCAGTGGATTGGCTGCGGTTGAAATAACTAACGGAACGGATGATCCTTGCGCGCCCGATTGATGACCTATTGGGTAATGGTTCCACCAATGAATCACTAGGACTGTCCAATCAGTGTGGTATGCGTACATCAGCCCATTTGGTGGGACCCACCTGATGGGAACAGTCTGGGTCATTGGCCCTTGGGTCCGTTGGTGGGGACGTTCATGCATTTTTTTTCCTGTATGTGTCTGTGATGGATGGGCTGTACAGCACATTACTGGTAACACTACCGTGGGCCCACCCACCCGACGAACAGTCTGGATCATGGGTCCTTGGGTCATGATCAAGACCCGTTGATTGGAAGCTCATGTTTTGTCATCTTTCTTGTATGGTGTTGGATAGATTGTAGATCACATTACTTGCAATACTACTTTATCATTTGAGTTTCTGAGATGCTTGCAGGATCGTGTACCCAGTTATTCCATCATTGAAAGGCCTAGGAAGCAAGTAGTCCACAAGAAACTCAGTGGTATCGAATGGTTTCTTTCATCATGATTGCTGGAAAACTGAGAAAATCTCAAAGAGAAAATGCTCAGTGACTCTGTTTTAAAATTTTAGATCTACGCTAGAGGTCCACAAGATTCTAAACTAGTTCGGACTTGAACTAATCTCTAATACTATACTCCAGCCAATGTTGGAGTCAAAGGAAATGGAAGGTGGATAATGTTGGGAAATTCAATCTTCACGTGGGAATGTATGTGGGCCTGTATATAGCATCCGTTGCTGCATCACAACTGGTGTTTGATAGCATTCCTTTTCCATTTTTATCACTTAGCTCTGATTCTGGTGCTTTCCTGCTATTATGCATCTTTCAATCTTCTTCTGGAGAGTAAGCTGGAGAGAGCTCTAGTGTTTAATCCAGCAACTGATATCAATTTGCACAGAAAAACTGGCATAGTTTTGTGCCCATCGTGGCCTCCACTCAGGTTCATTGACAATTATCTGTAGAAATCTCCTATTGCCATCTTCTCCCGCATAATGCCACATTCTAGTTAATGTAGGGCCATTTATGGTGTCTGGAAGTCATTAAATTGTGACAACTCACAGCATTTATGTTATATGGTGGTGTATATGCATGCCAATCTGGACTGTGCCTTGTGTTCGTGGATGAGTTGACACAACTAAGCCTGTTTGCGTATTCGTTGTTCACCTCATTGACCACATTCTCACATTTGATTTTTTTATTTTTTATTTTTATGAACCTGTAAGCTTGATCGATCTTCTGCTTCATCACTTTATCTTTTGTTCGCATGTTCATTGATGCAGTAATTTTGCTGGTATTTGAGTTTAGCATATGCTATTTCTCTCAAGTAGCTAGTTTCAGCACTCTCAGTCTAGTCAAATGTGCATGAACAACCTTTTTCTGTTCACTTCCAAGATTTTTTTTTTTTCTATCTGTTTTTTGTTCTTGATTGTCACTGTTTCATGAACTGGCTAGATTTGTTTGACATCTAAATGTGTAATTTGTTTTTTTATTTTTAAATCTTGTTCTTCCTAATTGTCAAAATTGACAGGGAGTTTGATTTTTATTTGTGCAGAGTGAATATAATGCGTAGCATGAACTGAAGACAACTACCTTCAATCAGTATGGGTTTCGATATTGAGTGCATACAGAATATCCAGTCTCTTGCCGGAGAATACTTCTGTCCTGTTTGTCGCTTGCTTGTCTATCCGGATGAAGCATTGCAAACGCAATGCACTCATCTGTACTGCAAACCCTGCTTAGCTTATGTTGTGAGCAACACCCACACCTGCCCCTATGATGGCTACCCGGTGACAGAAGCAGAAACCAAGGTATGGTTCCCTTCATTAATCTACTGTGCATATAGCTCTAATCTCCAACTGGAATTGCATAATAATGTGGTGTTGTGTAACCTTTGCAGCCTCTCAAGGAATCAAATCAAGCGCTTGCTGAAACCATAGGGCAAATTGCAGTGACATGTCTCTACCATAGGAGTGGATGCACATGGCAGGGTCTGTTGTCAGAGAGTACTGCCCATTGTGCTGGGTGCAGCTTCGGCAATTCCCCTGTTATGTGTAACAGGTGTGGAGCACATATTGTGCATCGTCAAGTACTGGAACACTCACAGATCTGCCTTGTGAGTCTAACACACCATTCACACCTGAATTACAGGATTAGTTTAAACATTGTGTTTCTGATTTACTGTTTACACTGGTTTGATAGGGTGAACAGCCTCTAGCACAACAAGTGGCGAATGCGCCAGCTGCTGCAGAGCAGGGCCAAGCTGCTACTCCAGCAGGAGCAACTGCATCCCAAGACCAGAACTCACAGAATGTGACAGCTCCTGCAACCGGGCAAGTTCAAAGTCAAGCGGCTGTAAATGCACAGCCACAGGCAGTGGCTCAGGCCCCGACACCAGAGCAGTGGTACCAGCAACAGCAACAATACTATCAGCAATACTATCAACAGTATCCTGGTTATGACCCGTATCAGCAGCAGTATCAGCAGTATGCACAATATCAACAACAGCAGTTGCAGGCTCATCCCCAGCAGCAGGTAATACAAGGGCAGCCGCATCCTCAGCCGTACATGCAGCCCCAGCACCATCCCCAGCCACAGCCGCAGGCGCAGGCGCAGGCACCAGCTCAGCTCCAATCTCAGCCCCAGCCCCAGCCCCAGCCCCAACCCCAACCCCAAGCCCAGCCTCAGCCCCAGCCCCAGCCTCAACCCATCTCCCAACCCCAGCCCCAGCCCCAGCCCCAGCCCCAGCCTCCACCTCAGATGGCTGCGCAACCTCAAATACAGCCACAAATCAACCCACAACAGCAACTTCATGGACCAGTGCAGCCCCATCCTCAACTGCAACTGCAAACGCATCCACCAGCCCAGTTGCAAATGCAATCACAACAGTTGGGTCATCCACATCCTCAGCCACATCCCCAAGCTCATCCACAGTCGCATCCACAGCAACATTCCCAGATGCCACAACATCCTCAGCCTCATTCCCAAATGCCTCATCTCCAGCCACATCTCCAGCACCCACCGCAGCAGCAACCCCAACTTCATCCACACGTCCATCCTCAGCCCCACCTCCAACATCCTCCTCACATGCAGCCCCAGCCTCATCCGCATCCTCAGGCTCAGCTGCAACCCCAGCCCCAGCCTCAGCCTCATAACCAGCCACCTCCACATTTCCAGCCCCAGCCCCAGCCCCAGCCCCAGTCCCAGCCCCAGCATCCACCGGCACATGCTGTGACGGGGCACCAGTCTTACCCACAAGCTCGGCCTCACCAACAAATGTTGCCAGGTGCTGCACAACAACATCACATGCATGCACATCCCCAGCCCCAGGGTGCAGCCCACCAACCGCCTCAACATCCTGGTCAATTCCCGCCACAGCAGCCACCTCAGATGCGTCCACACAATCCTCCACCCCAGTCCCATGCCCCGATGCAACACCCACAACAACCAGCTATAATGCCTGCCCAAGGGCAGCTTCCAAATGTTCCTCCTGTTCAGCAACAGCCAGCATATCATCAGGCACATCATCTGGTTCAACAAATCCATCATCACCCTGGAATGCAGCTGCCTCAACATCAACCCGTGCCTCATCAGCAGGCTCATGGGCCTGTGCATCAGCCCCAGCCTTTTCCCGGGCCAGCACCTGCTTCAGTTCACAATCAGCCACATCAGCAGGGCCCTTTCGTGCCACAGCAACCTATGCAACAACATCAGCAATCTTTACGACCTCAGGCCCCACCCCCATTGCAGCAGCATACTCATGCCCATCCACCGTGGCAGCAAAATATTCCATCAGCACAGAGTGTGCTGACTCATCAATCTCAAAGTCATGCTGGGAGGCCTATGATGCCGAGTCATCCTGCAATGCACCAATCCTTTCCACATCCTTCTAGTGGTACGGCTGGACCAACCCATGTTCAGGATGCTCGTGTAATGGCTAAGCCAGGGCAACATGGTGCTGACCAATTGCAAGAGTCTTCAATGCCACGGTCTGGTAACCAAACCGCCTCCCTGGGTCTACACCCTGGGACAAATGCTCCCCAGGTATCTGCTGCCGATGCTTCCATGAAACCAACACACGAAGATTCTCTGTCTGAGAACATTTCGAAGGTGCCTGAGTTGGAGGCTGAAGCGGTTGATACTGAAGGAGCAGATGTTAATGATTCTGTAACTGCACGTAGTGATGGAGCAGATTCGGCTGAGTTAAAGATTCCAAAGTCAGAAAACAATTTGAAGTCCGGGCATGGTGAAGAGAATCCACTTATTGAGACTGAATACGGGGATGCCTCAGCTGTTCATGGAAAAGATGTGGAGTCATCTGCACAGAATGTCGATTCAGAGGAGCCATTAACTAAGCAGACAGTGAAGGAAGAAACCACTGAACAGTCAGAGCCTTCACCAAGTGCCATGTCATCAGATACTGTAAATGAGGACAAAGGAGTTGCTTCTAAGCAGGATGAGAGTTCCCTGCACGTGGTCAAGGAAGTCCCAGAAGGTTCACTGCATGAAAACCTTTCTTCGCAACCATCAGAGAATCTTGAAGGGCAGAATGTTAAGACGCAGCACAATGCAACTGATCCTCAAATGCCTCAATCATGGCCAGATGCTAGAAGTGCCATCCCTAGGGGACATGTTCCTGGGAACGAAAGAAGCAGCATGCATGCTTCTACTCAACATCTGCCCACTGTTGTCGGTTTTGACAGGAATCCTTTGCAACAGCCTCCCCACCAGAATGTTGGTCCAAGTCATGAGAGGCCGTTACCCCGTCCTGGTTATAATGATGGGAATATGCCCCAGTTCCATCGCCAAGGGTCAGGCCCAGATGAATACAGGGGCTTGCCACCAGCTGGTCAGATTCCATCCAGGAACTTCACACAGCCTGCTCATCCGGTACCATTTCCTGATCAAGAAAGATACCAGCAGATGCCTATGCCTTATGGGCAGCATCTCCATATGCCAGATCGTGGACCACAACGGCCTCCTGCTCCTGATCGGATGTTACCTACACCGTTGCCTCTTCCTGGGCCTAATCAAGAGCGAAGGCTGCAAGAGCCTCCACCTCATCAAACACAGGTGCAAGGGCAGCTGTTGGCCCCCATGAGGCCTCAGGGCCCCCAACAGGGCCGTCCTTCAATTGTCCAACATCCTGGTTCCTTGCGTCAAGAAGTTCCACCTGGCAGCATGCCTTATCCTGGCATGTCTGCCTCATTTGGGAAGGAGCCAGGTCATTTCGGTCTTCCACAGAGAGGTTTTGAGCCACGACCTGGCCTACCTCAAGGGCATAATCAAGGTCATATGGCCCTGCCACATGCAGGTGGGCCCAGATTTTCTCAAGGAGAACCTTTTGCTGGACCACCCCCTGGACCATTCGAATCTCCTGGAGGCATGATGGCGAGGGGGCCTCAAGGCCCTGAAGGTCAAATTGGTCGGCACCATCCCACTAATCCCATGGAGGCTGAAATGTTTGCAAATAAGAGGCCTGGTTTCTTTGATGGTCGGCAGCATGATCCTCACCTGCCCTTATCTGCAGAACGTGTTCCGTTTGGACAGTCCTCTGGTACAAGTATGATGAAAATTAATGGGGTTCCAGGCAAGGGTTTAGTTGGTGGCGTACCTGATGGATCGTTTCCACATGGTGCGCAAGAGGAAAGATTCAAGTCTTTTCCAGAAGAGAGGCATAAACCCATTTTGGAAGAAGGATTCAAGCTGCCACCAGAAGAGCAGTTTAATAAGCCTTTCTCGCTGGAGCATGGTCGCCGTGCTATTGATCGAAGAGAGTTTGAGGAAGATCTCAAACAATTTCCTAGGCCTTCTCATTTGGATGGTGATAATGTTCCTAAGTTCGAAAATCACTTCTCATCAAGGCATTTTGATAGGGGCCAACATGGATTCGGTATGGACAGGCCACACGGTTTTGGTCGTGATGCTGGACCCGATGCAGGTGCCAGTTTTCCAGTTGGTAGCGGTGGTCCTTCAGTACATCCAGTAGATATTGGAGAAAGATCGAGGCCCATTGCTCTTCATGATAACATGGGGAAAAAGATAGATCCTGCTGTGGCCCACACAGATATCCTTGGACCTGTTTCAGAATTTGGTCGGCATCGTATGGATCTGCCTCCTCCAAGGAGTCCTGGTAGAGATTACCCTGGCTTTCCCTCAAGAAGATTTGGGAGCAATTCGGCTGGTCTTGGGTTAGGTAGCCATTCACGCCTTGAAGATTTTGATGGCAGAGAACCACATGCTTTTGGTGAAAGTTCAGAAACTTTAGACCTCTCTTTATATTCAGTTAGTGGTCATTCCATGAAAATAAATTTCTCATGTTTCCTTCTACTGCAGGGTCAGGCCCATTGCCAAGCCATTTACGCAGAGGCGAACTTGATGGTCCTCGAAATTTGCGAATAGGTGAGCAGCTTGGATCTGGTAATCTGCCTGTCCATTTAAGGAGTGGTGAATTGGTTGGTCCAGATATTGTGCCTAGCCACTTACGGGGCAGTGAGCCTCTTGGCCCTGGTGGTCATATGCGCAGCGGTGAGCCATTGGGTCCCCGTCACTTGTCCAGCCACTTGCGCATTGGGGAACCATTAGGACCAGATCAGTTGCGTATGCTCGAGCCAACAGGTTTTGGTGGACTTCCCACCCATTTACGGATGGGTGAGCTGGCTGGGCCAGGGAATTTGCCGCCACACTTGCGTATTGGCGAGCCAGGATTTGGTAGCAGTCTGCCTATGTATGGTTTGCCAAATGAAAGTGGATTTTTTAATCAGGTATGTGCCCGTCCTTATTCTTATACCTTTTTAACTGCCACTGTTGTCTTATGCTTCTTCTGAATCGATTTTTTGTTATTCAGCCATGTACATATGCACATACATGGTTGTATACCAGTAAATCTGTCTTGTTTAAGTGAATGATTGTCTGCACTCCTTTTCTATACTGTGCATAGTTCATATATAATTATAATATACTGGGTATTTATGCAGGCATGTATGCATATGCTGTTATATAATATACATGCACAATAACAGGTGTTTGTGTACTTCTTTTTACTAAATATAATTGATCTTTTCCAGGATTCTATTCAAAGTGACATGGAGTCTTTTGATCACCCAAGAAAGAGGAAACCTGGGAGCATGGGATGGTGCCGCATTTGCAAAATTGACTGTGAAACAGTTGAAGGTCTGGATCTGCATTCACAGACAAGAGAGCACCAGAAGATGGCGATGGATATGGTTCTCAGCATCAAGCAGGATAATGCGAAGAAGCAGAAAGTGTAAGCATTGTTTCCTTCTCTTTTTTATTATACTAGGACTAAATTGTGTATAGTTTATTTTCAGAGTGTTTACTTTCAGATTTTGAGAAGTCCAAGTCTTGACAGTAAGGTCACTTCATTTGGTCTCATTTTGTAGATCTTCTGAAGACCGTGTTTCACTTGAAGATGGAAACAAATCTAGGAAGGCTGGCTTTGAGAGTCGTGGAAATAGGCATTAGATTTGTCAACTGCTGCAAAATGGAGGAAATGGTCTAATGCTAATGAAGTTGAATGGTTGCTGATGGGGATTCATGTTTTGGTTCTTCAACAATTTTCCTCACAAATGCGTAGGTGTTTTGGAATTATATCTCTGCTTTTTTAACTTCAAGGTTGGTTCATGTTAGTTGCTCCTTTTCAGGTTGCTGCCATAGTTTACGGATGATCGTTCTTTGGAATTGAAGTTCCTTGGCAAGTTTTGTTTTTGTTAATTGTGAGTTCTTTAGCTTGTGACCAGATGCTTTTATTTGACACTGTATTTCCTTGTTGAAGATGTTATCTAGTTGCATGGCTATACTAGAACTTTAAGACTTATATGCCACAATAGTCTATTGTGTGGTAATTTCTTGCTATGAGTACAAAGCAGTTCTATTGCTGTAGTTCTTTTCACTAGTTTGTTTTTCTCTTTAGCAATGACTCAAAGAATTTGAGTTAGATTGGTTCCCATTTGAGGCTTGTCAATGACTTGTATTGGTGTTAATCAACAATATGAATTTGGACATACATGCGTGGGTGTGAGACGTGGGCACATTGGTCCAGGATACACATACCTCCCATGTAATGTTGCGAGCCTCATCAATGAGTCCAGGATACAAGGTGTCAAGTATAATTTAAATTTTGTTAGAGGAGCCTCTGGGCATGGTTTGTTTATCTATATTGTCGGTATGAAGATCAAAATTGAGCAATATTTTAATGATAAACTCCTGGACATGAGTTAACACAAATTTTAAATAGAAACATTTAGTTAATTTGCAAAGTTGGACGGGTGAATAGGAAAGAAATTACTTAAGAAATATCAATATCATTGACATATAACTATTCACCATATTTGGGTATGTGGGATTTGTCTCTTTCCTTCCATCTAACAAGAGAATGGACCCAACCAAGAACCTTTTAGAAACTGAATTTCAATTGGTTTTTGGAGTGAAAATTTCAATGCAGAAATCGGGAAGCAATTAACATAACATTTTTAATAATTTTCTTTTTAATTTCGAACTCAGTATAACTATTTAGTTTGTTTGTCATTTTGTCCAACATTGTTACTTGTGATGACATGTCTAGCTTACTAGGTTTATTTGTGAACCGTATTTTTTCTAAACCTTAGCTTGAGGAGCTGTTTGGTTGTTAGGGAATGCTAACATGAAAATAGCATTTCACAGCTTTATTTGACAATGCATAAACCATAGCACTGTTACCTTAGCTTAAGGGGTTGTTTGGTTATTGGGGAATGCTAAATGTAGCATTTCACAGCGTAATCCAAAAGCTTTGTTTGCTCACATAATCACATTCCTTTCCCTTGTTTTCCATTCTACAGGAGAATCCATTTCCGAGTGAAACCTTGAAAATGACGCCCTCGCTTTTACCTTGGGAATGGATTCTTAATTGCTGCAAAACGGCCGTGTCCCTAACCATTCGGATGGTTATGGTTAGATGATCAATTGATTTTTGACAGGGATGGACATCTCGTTATTGTAAGCCTATGGCTGTTTATTGTACACACAGGTCATTCATTTTCCTCGCACTTGCGAGGTTGGTTAACATAATATGGTCAAATTAACCTTCGAAAGGGATGGACAGCCAAAGGTGGGCCCCACATGATGGGCAATGATCAGACCTATCTTGATACAATGTGGGTGCATTTTACCTATCCAATGTTTTGGATTATCTTGTTTGATGAGCTGGACCAGATCAATAGTCTAATGATAAATTTGATGAGATCAAGGGTTGGCTTGCATTCTGGGGCCTATGGATTGATCAAAGGGTCTGCATATATATTGGATTTTTTCAAATTAATGTCTAGTTTTAGATTGAATTTAGTAGGTATTGTCAACTTTTTTATAGGCTGTTTCTTGGGCATCAATGATGTCAGAGTTACACGAAATTGTTATTCGATAGAACTATTGACTTAGCTTTCATACCTGTTATTTTATAGATTATTGAGTTAGCTTTCATGCGAGGCAAGGTCATGCAATTCCCATGCCTTTTGAGTCTGTGGGTAATGCAATTTGTTTTGTTTTGTCTTTATTTATTTATTTAAATTTATTAGGTTTATTTCTTTTGTTCTAAGCCTATATAAGGGCGTGTAAAGCATTGTGATGATGATTTGAAATAGAAATTCTTTGTATTTCATGCTTCTTTGATTTGGTAGGAGATTTCAAAGGGGTTTTTGGTGATCAAACTGGTTCTTAGCCCCAATCTTTCTGTTCTTTTCTTTGATCCATTGGCATCCCCTTGGGTTGTGCATTAGATTTTCGTGGTTAATTAAAGATGGGACTGACATGATGGTGACACTATGACCAATCAGATTTTATACTTTAAGGAGAGCCACGATGTGGTGCAATAAATAAATAAATAAATAATAGATAAATAAATAAATGAAATAATAAATAAATAAATAAAAATCTGGGCTTCCCTGGGATTACCCTTGAAAAATCCAAGGGTCAACCAAACACGACTATACTTTCCCCTAATAACATTCAACAGATGACTCTCTCCAGGAAACACTCAACAGATTTTAAGTCTCCACAAGTTAACTAGAAGCTAGGGAAATAGTCTCCCAATAACTAACAAATCCTAAATGGATAACATCTATACACATAGTCTAAATGATGTTTTCACAAGCCATCAAAGGCTTCCTTATTTATGGATAGTGTCTTTCATGAGAGAAATCTTGCCTGCCACCCCTTCGATCTCCTGTTTCTTGAGAATGTTATATCTAGGCAACATGGTGCTTTGATATTGTAATAATTTGTTATGCCTTACCCATGTCTGATGCATCTCAGCTGCATCCAAGCCTCACAAGTATGCTGATGAAAGATCATGACAGTCATCCAAGGGTCCTGATTAAAGGCTTCGACCACCCATCTCATTGAAATTGAAGATTGGGCCATTTCAAAGGTCCAGATAGACCTGATGGAAGATAAATGTGTTCTTGATGCACATTATGGTCCAGATCAATGGTCATTTAGCTATTAGCGTTAGATATAGTTGAACTGGTTTTTCTTTGTATGTTTGACATTTATTTGGCATGTTGCGCTTTGGATATCAAACAATGTGTAGATGACATGAAATTTGTCTTGTTTGAAAGCCTATTGAGTTAGCTTTCAAATGAGCCTTTACAGTGACTTATGGTCCATTTACAAAACATACACCATACTAGGAACCTAATATGATTTTGCAACATGTTTTTCTACAATTCTAGTTGGAATTAATGTCCCGGCATTGATATTGCCCTTATGTGCACCTTTACATAGAGTCTTGCTGATGTGTGTTATGTAGGCTGTTCCTTGCCTTGGTTCAAACAAACTTTAGACTGGTGCTAATGCCTGTGATGTAGTATTCCTTGCTTTGGTTCAAATGAGCCTTATCATACTTGTCGATCATCACCATCATTGTCTTAGCCTTAACCCAAATAATTGGGGGTGGCTACATGAATCCTGTTCTTTCATTCTACTCTATAAAGATTCAAGGGTTAGACCTTCAATTAAACCGCAGGTCGTCAAGTCTTTTTCTTAATACCTCCATCCACGTCTTTTTGGGCCTTCCCCTGGCTGTTTTAGAGCCTTGAACTTGTACCTACTCACTCTACTCCTATGTTTCCTTGAATCAGTTCATTTCTAATTCTATCGTTCCTCATCTTGCCACTCATTCATCTCAACATCCTCATTTGCTCCTATAAACAAGTTGTTCCTCAACTGCCAACATTCTGTCCCATAAATCATGGTTGGTCTTATGGCTCCTATCATAATTCCCTTTCAGTTTTGAGCGGCGCACAACGATCGCATAAAATTCGAGAGGCACATGTCCATTTCTTCAAATGTGAACTCTATGGGCAACTTCCTTCTTAATCTCTCCACTCCCAAGATATTGAGAGTGGTCACTTTGGAAAACTTTCTGTTAGATCTTTCCCATTTTTTGCACATTTTCTTCATTCAAGGCATAAACGAAGGCTAGAAAATCTTTTCCAACTAGATCTCTGTTTTGGAGATTGAAACACAAGATGTAAGTGTGGTTCAATGAATTGAAGTGGAGGCAGAAGAGTCTGGGTCCCTTTTCTTTTTTATGAGAGAGAGAGAGAGAGAGAGAGAGAGAGAGAGAGAGAGAGAGTCCAGTACCTTTTCCTTTTAAAAAACCTAAAATGTCCCTCACTTATTACAAATTAATATAATCGCTCTAAGACTACAGAATATTCTAAGTGTCCACAATGCTAAAGGAAGGAGAAAAGATGGACTGTTCCAGATTACAATCACCCTGGTGGACCGTATGCTTGTACAGTCTGTGCACGTATTGACTTTAACAATAACTGTAACATTGCTAGGCTTCCTCTGTCCTGGTCAATCACTCTTGAAGTAATGTAAATGCCACCATAGCTTAGCATAATGAGATAACATCCATACCTATCTCATTGAGATCTCAGCTGTAGAAGAATATCCAGGGAAGAGGGTGGATATGGAATAACGTGCTAATGTATGAATCACACGTTTATTGACTTTAACAATAACTAGGACATTGCTAGGCTTCTTCTATCCTGTTCAGTACCTCTTGTTCCAAAGTTTGCAGTCTCCAATAGTGTAGCTTAATGAGGTAACATCCATACATATCTGCAAGCCGTCCCCCCCAATAAGGAAGCCACCAAAGTCTCTGGCTTTCATCAAGTTGAGATTAGCTATAGAAGAACATCCAGGGAAGAGGGAGTATAAAAAGCCCTACCATGGCTTTGTCGCCAATCAATCATGTTGCTTGTATTCTTGAATATGGAATGGAATCAGAACCAAACCTTTCTAGAAACAAAGTCAGTGTAAGACTGTCATATCGCAAGTATTTGCAGAAATTGTTCTAATGTAGGGTAGTACTGAACATTGAAGTGATCACTCAAAAAACAGTTGAAGATTGTACACTTTTTTAAAAAGCAAGAATTTATCAGTTAAGTCACCTGAACAACACTTCTCCAGAAAATTATATGCGCAACTGGTTCTTCTCTCAAGTTGATTTGTGTCATGCTTTTATTCATGATATTTGTTCATGAGTTCCTATTTGGTTATGTCTTCTGAACTGTCCCTTCGATCTTCTATTCTCCATTCGATTAGTTCCCGATATAAGATCTTAGCCATCTTGGGGATTCTGTATTTTGGGAAAATTAGCTGTGAAGTTTATTTTTTTCAGGCATATTGGGCATCTCCACTTTGCTACCTGCAGCCTAATCAGCATGTTAAAGGACATGGTCTTTAACCTTTTCGGGCATGCAGTTTTCCCTAGTTGTGCTGTCATTGTGAGTAGCTCCCAATTATAAGTTACAAAATCCTGGATTAATCGCACATTGTTCAAAATCAACTCTATATAGTATACAAATTTATTGTGCATTTAGTTTCTAAGTTTTTAACATTTTTGATGCATTGTTAGAAAGATATACACTTGATTGAGTTAGGTACATACAAGGATATTCAAAGGTTAATTGATTACAGTGTCACTGATGATAGGTTTTAGGGAAGCACGCTATAGAAACTTCATATGGAGGTATGTTGTGCGCCACAATCATGAGCTTGAATATGAAAAAAGTTGTACAATTCCCTGGACAGGGCACTGTAATTAGCAAAAAAATATTTAGTTGTTCTTTTCTAAGCATAAGTTGTCTGAACCAGATGGATCGAAATACTCTACACACTGGACAAAGGCGTACAAATAGAAAGTGGAGAATAGTCCCAACAAAGAAACAATTTAGCGGTACACTTTCTTTGATAAAACAGTTGTTCAATGATTTATTGATTCTTCAAAATCTATCTTCTTCTTTGAATTAATGTAGGCTTTGAAGCTTCAAGCTTTGTTCCTTTGTCTTTTATAGGGAAAGATAACTCATGAGTCATGATTATGATTGAGAACAATCTCTTTGTATAGTCATCAATATTTGGCCTTCACACATAAGATGGTGCTGGCTGTTTCAATGGTTTGTGCATATTAACGATACAAACCAAAAGTCCTCTAAAATATGCTTCACACAAGCATTTTTCTAGCAAGAACACCCAAAAGATAGCGTTAGATTTGGTAAAGAAAAATAAGAAGATGCTGCATAATCTACCCCCAAATTCGAACAAAAAATTGAAGAGGCGTCTTCAAAACTCAAAATCTAAGGGTTCACAAACCCCAATGAAACACCAAGACCTCTAAAATAAGCATACATTGTAAACTTAAACGCTCAACCCCACCACTAATCTCAACTGCTTAACTTGCAAATTCCAGTTCCAATAGTTAAAATAAATGTGTAAAATGCTCCTATTTGTCAAAATAAATGTGTAAAATATTCCTATTTGTTTATTATTGATGAACTATGAAGGGGGCAAATTCATTACTAATCACATTGCTGACTTTTATTTCTTATATTGAGGCCAGAATACTGGAAAATCTTGAAAAACAGAATGTCCCATTCTAGATCTTGATGAGACATTTGTAAGTGTTCTATAGGCTATTCAAAATTGATACTTAGACACAACACCTAAGGAATATCCGCCTGCGTTCCATGGGCTTTATGCTATTATGGTTTACCCTACTGAAGTCATAGCTGGCATATACACACGTACATAAATGTTGGAAAACTAGTTTTGATTTTTTATTAATCCATTGCCAGCAAGAACAGAACAAGTGCTTCAATACCAATTAGATGGTGTAATGCCTTCATCTCTTAGGAAACATTTTGAAATAGACTTTTGCAGCCATACACTGAATGATGTTGGTAAATTTTGTTTTGCGATCAATGGACCATATGAAGATCAGGGCTGGGCCAATGCATGTCAAACCTTTGCTGACCATGGTTGACCTATGGTTAATGCATGTTCAAGGGTTTTGAGACTTGGGAATTTTGAAGAGTTCAAGGATGACCAAAACTAGCCACAACCCAAAAGTAGAGCAGTGAAACAATTTTCTATTCGTCGTGCAAAATGAGGTTATTTCATTGTTGTGATGTTGTGTGCTCAGATAGGAGTTTCACCAATCAAAGTCTTTAGGTGGTGTCCCTCACCTCAAATTTCCTGTTGCAGGAAGTAAGGAGAGGCAAACTGTTGACTGCGCACTGTGTTTGTACATTCCCATCAACGGTTATCTTGTGGCAAAACATAATGAAAAACTATAACTGCATTACTTCCTATCCAAACTAGGTCAACATGTTATTTTAAATGATTTTGACCTGAATAACTTGCTAAATGAATTAAACTACTTGCTTATTTCAGAAAACACTCCAGCCATTCTTCATTATGTGGCTCCATTGATCAATTTTGTCATCCTTCGAGTTCCACAATTCTGATCAGCCAGATTGTGGGGTTTACCTTTATTCCTGTATTGAATATTTTTCCAATGGCAGGCTGTCATAAGGTATGCAAAAGAGAAATGTTAATGATGTAGAAACCTAGTTTTGAGTTCTTTTATAGTTAGCATCTTTTTTCTTGGTATTTTCAGTAGGTTTACTTTGCTCCTGTCTGTTGTTTTCTGGTTTCATATGTTCTGAACATCAGAGTTTCCAATACATTAACCTGTTTGCCTTCTAGTTGGATGTACCTATAACAATTAGCCCATGTGCTCGAAAATTTCAGATGCATCTTTGGTCCGAAAATATTAGTAGCTAGATGCATTGTTGCCAAAAAAAAAGGGGAAAAAAAACCTGCAGCTAAGCAACATGATGACGGTGGATTCCATTCTTGGTTTGTTGAAACTAGGTAAATTTGTCCAACTTGACTCGATGTCTACCAAGATTGAACTGCAACTCTACCCCCTGGAATTATGAATACATAGAGACTCATCCTATTTCAACTAAGTCCCTGTGTGACTCATCCATTTCAGCCTATTTAGGCCATTATGATGCGGATAGGCCCTGTTTCTGCACTGTTGAATATGTACTGCTTGAAGGGTGCTTGGATGGAGAGAGACCAAAACATGGACATGAAAAGCCAAAATGGAAGCATCTGGAAATGGAAATATGTGGATTCCAAAATTAATCATGTTTTTTGGTTTGCACAGCAGTTATAGATGGAAATGTTAAAAGTTGAAGGTCAAATTGTGAGAGCTGGCTTTTGTAACCTTGGAATTAGTGTTATCAAAATCCTACGATTTACGATATATATATGATTTTAGTCTCATCTTAAGCAAAAGGATTTGAATCCCACCTTTCCTTGAATCTCGTTCTATATGAATCCTACAATTTACGATTCAAATCGTGATTTATGATTCAAATTATACTTGGGGCTTTAAGAATCATTTAGCAAAAAACTTGTATATATATTAAAAAAAAGAATCATTTAGAAAAGGCAAGTAATCTTATTTTGTTCTTTATAAGAAGATAAAATGATATATATTCTCTTCAATGTTAAATCGTAGAGATTTATATTCTTATGATTTCTTGCTTCTTAGGTGGTCAAAACACCAATTGACATATGACCTGTTTGAAATGTCATTATGGATGGTTTCGAATTATGATCATGTTGATTTCTTTATTGTGGAAAGATGGTTAGAAATCAAAATATCCTTTTTTGTCGGTCGATATAATCAAATTCCACTTTTCCAATGTGATTCTACATTCAAGAAAGGTAACAAGAACATAAATTATTACCTTTCACAAAAACAAGAACATAATTATTATGGATCCTTATATGTTCTTTAAGGAAATTTTCTTGAAAGACAAAAAGTAAAAGGAAAGATAAGAATCCTTTAACACTATCATGACATGGTATTACTTGGTTGCATATTGATGCAAAAGGATGATTGCTAAGTTTTTAATTTTTCTGATTTATTTGTATTTTTCATATTTTGAAGAAAATGTTAAAAAATTGAACAATTTGTGATTCAATACGATTCGACCCCTATTACGATTTTGACAACATTGTTTGGAATAGCCATTTAATATGATATTTTTTTCCTTTGGAAGAAATAGATATCCATGTGTTATGAGTTGAACCTTGCAGATGGAAATGATTTCCATAGCTATTTTTATACAAGGGAAAACTAGCATTTTGTGGAAACGGCTTTCATTTCCAATGTATCCAATGCTCCTAACGACCACCTTACCATGTAGAAGGTTCAACAAATTACATGCCTTCACCTCGATCAGGACTTAATATGTACTTGGCACCACAATGGTTTATTAAGTTGGATTATATTCATAGATTTTGGTGGCTTTATTTTCCTTTTCATGTCATTTTTATTTTCTTTGTATTGCTCCATTTTGTCTGTTTTGATGTGATATTTGTAAGATTGGGTGTTTCGTAATTGTCATTGATCTATTATAATTGGGGTGGCAACTGTTGACCACAACCATCCAGGATTTTGTGTATTAGATGTGTTGAAAAAGCTAAGCCTTCTAATCATCTTGGTTTTCCCGGCGGAGCAACAAGTGTTCAGAGTCTATTTGGGATCCATACAAAATGGAGAAGTTAGCACATTGAAATATCCTAGATTTCCTGTTCGTATTGGATAACCATTGAGTCGACTTCAACAACTGTTTGGTTTAATTTTCATGTTTTGGGCAGTCAAGGAACATGTTGATAGGGGATGAGCTTGGCTGAAATGTGGAGGAGTATCAATAGATGGATAGAATTACCAATTGAATGCATTTGCAGGAATTTAGGAATAGCATCAACTGGTGATAAGATGAGTGAAAGTAGACTTAAATGGTTTGGCCATGCACAATGGATAGAGTGGGTGCAAGTTGAAGATTCTAAATGGGCAAGGGAAGGTCCAAAAGGATGTGGGCCGAGTTAGTAAGAAAAGAGTTGATGGCCTATGGTTTAACTGTGGATATGGTCCCTGATAAGAGAGTAGTGGAACAGGATGTGTAGCTGACCACAATTAGTTTTGATTAGGCTTATTAGATGAAGATGAGAATATGTTACGTCTATTATTGCAGAATGCACGAATATGGTCATTTTGTCAGAGCATCAAAGTTTTTCTCAGAGTTGCAATTTGCAATTTGCATTCTCATTTGAAGGGAGATGGAATTCTAATTTGTTTTTGGAGGTCTTTTGGAATGCGGAACCGTGCACATCTTTTTTCATGTTGTTCTACCTAGAGATACATTTGCACCTGATGTACTTGAGGTAGAACCTGATACAATTGAGTTTTATTGTTATTGTGAACTCTTGTCTGTACAGGACAAATACATATGGATGAACGCACGATTGAAAATAAACCGATTGGAATCTTATTGCAAACTCTTTGTTGTTGCCAACGAAGACTGTGCAAGGAATTTGCTTATAAACTAATCATTGGAACATCACTTGGGGCCCATTTGGATTCCAGCAAATAAGTTACTTTTTCTACTTACAGCAGTAGATAAGTAACTTATTTGAGATAAGTTTGGTTTATGATCAATTATAAGTAGCTTTTTTATTTAAAGGTACCCAATCACCTCAGTTTTATAAGTAGAAATCAAGATAAGCTACTTAAGGCATAAGTAGCTTATCTTAAGTTTTGATCCAAACGCTCTGCTAATTGTAAATCAGGAAATAATGCTGACTCTGAACAGTTTGTAGGACCAATACTCAATTCTCTTGAAATTTTGATGACATTGAGAAAACCCTTACATAAATTCATTCTTACATACTTTTCCTCTATTGTATTTTAGAAATTCCCATCCCTGAATTGCTGGGATAATGATGATTACAGTGACACAGTCCCTAGCTCATGTGTTGACCTCAGTGCCTCGTTTTGATTTATTCTGATGTTTTGTTTCCTGAGGTAATGATTTAGCGATTCTTCATGTTCAAGCATCAAGAAAAATATGGTGTACATTATAGTCCTATTGATACCATATGTTTCTAAATTTCCCCCCCCCCCCCCCCCCCCCCCTTTTTTTTTGCTGATTACTTCTGGTTTACAACCCAATTTATCATCCTTCCGCTCAATATTCAGTTCTTCAAATGGACATTATAGGTTTTTAACATTTTCAGTTTCATCCGTTCTTTATTTCTTTCTTTTCACAAAATTTGAATACGAGCTTGGATGAAGCATCTATGATGTACAACTTCCTATTGTTATCCTTGCACTTTGATTACCAGTGAAGAAACTCATGGGGAATATAGACTGAGATGCCTATTTATTTTGGTTCTCAATAGGCTTACTGTTTCTGGGTCAATGATGCTATAGTAAATCTGCGTTATCTATCTGTAAGTCCCAAAAGGATTGAAGATGACTTGACCTACTGAGGCCCTGAATGCAATTTCAGCATTTTTGTTTTCTGTAGTTTTTTCATCTTTTGCCGATTAAAGCTTCATTCCCATTATCCCCATAATGGGAAAGGGGATTTGTGATTAACAATATTTGTTTTTTTTTTTTTAAAAAAAAATTCTTCTTGTATACTACCCTGTTGACTCATTTGCAATTGGCATAATTATTGGCCAACAAAGGAAAACAGAATGTGTTTCCTATTGGCTGAGTCATTTTCCAACAAAGAAAATTAGATGACTGCCACTTCTGTAAGGCCTGATTTGTGACGTTGATGCATTCACATATCAACACAAGGATCTTCAAATCCAATGCTCACGTCTTTAAAGATTGGAGTGCAGCTACAAGATAAGCAAGAAAATCTCTACTATCTATAACTCCACTTGGTCTTGACATTTTTGCCCCAGCAATTAGTTTTCCTTGATGGACAACCTTGACTGCTTTGAGGACATGATGAGACATTGAAGTAGAGTTGCAGGGTGTCTCGCTCCAGTGCTGATTTTATCTTTCCCTAACTCTGTGTGTTGCACATGCCACACTTAGTAATAATAGAACAATAAAAGAAGAACAAACTAGTGTTTCTCTGCTCATCCCCATACATGCAATTCATATACTTCTAAACACACTTCTACCTATGTGCTTCACTCGTATTGGATATCTGAATAGCCACGTCTGATCTGACGAGCAACATGAGATTAATTCAACTACAGATTATGAATGCTGCATGACTTGGAACTCAAGGACTAATGAAAGTCCTATTTATGAACAAGTCTCTAACGGCATTAATAATGTTCATGACTAATCCCCTAGAATCAAAACTTTACTGCTGCTATATTATAGTTTTTTTCCCCCTTGGAATCTTGATACAACAAGATTTTGGGAAACATATGGTATAGTGCTTGTCTGACAATAAATCCATAGTGTTGAAATGAAAATGGGAAAATAGATGGAAAAAAAATGAACGACGCTCTGGGTGCGGGGTCAGACAAATGACTCCAGTACATTATCTTGATGGATTCTGTGTAGAATGTGGCATTTATGCAAACGAAAATTGAAGAAACAATGCTTTTTGCAAAAGCACTTATCATGACCCCTCTATTTCTCATGCCACCACTTTTTCAATCTCTTTCGTTTTGTTTTCCATTCTGAAACTGAGTATTTATTTAACAAGGACCCTCCCAATGTTGCTTGTGTGGAAGGCCATGGATGTTTGTGGTCTGCATTTGCTTCCACGTAGGAACCTTTTATTATATTTTGTGGGTAGGGTGGAAGAAGGGAGAGCCTATTTTTTAGGGTTTTGGTACTACTATATTGACGTATTTTGCCTTGGCTTTTATTGGCCTGTTTTCTGTTGGAAGAGGAGGTCGATGTCAGCTGCATGCTTATGAAGTTTAACCAGTCTATTTGCATCTGTGTCAGTCACACTTCAGTTTCCAGCTGCATGGCTGTACATGTAACAGGCTGGATTCCAAAAATGGGCCATGTTGCGATTTATCAGGTAGGTTGTACCCATGTATGATATGGCCGGTCAGTGTGTGCTCTTGCTTGGTCCTTGTGAACATGAGGCTGTGACTAGCATTCCTGAAGCGACATCGGTTGCATGTTTACTGCCCCCTATATTTCAACTTGTGACCATCAAACGAACGGTAAGAATGGAAGAGAAATGCAGGAGGCTGCCATCCGAAAATTGTCATAGGTCTTGGATTCTTGGGAATTTCAACACTAGATGCCAGTGTTGATATCCGTTCGCTCGTGTGATGGGGTCTTTCCGATCAACGGTACACCAAATCGTGGGCGTGGGGCAATTGGAAGGAATTGTTACACTGTTGCAGTTCGTTTAAGATTAGTTTTGAATGAAAGCCGCTGATGGGTATTTTTTTTATTTTTTATTTTTAAAGCTTTGTTGAAATGAAGTACTTTTCTGTACTAAAGAATGAAAATTGGTGCCCCCACCACAATCAATATTACATTTTGTAGCCCTGGTCATCTTTTACGACTGTCTCGTGGATTCCCAACTCGGTTCTTGTACCTCTGATACTCTCCAGGTCACCTCATTTGCCCGCCTGTTTCTGTCTTTAAAAAATTCCATTTCATAATCTGAAGTAGAGAACGGAATAACAGTTTCTAAACGTTAATACAAAGGGTCACTGCGTATCCGAATGGTGTCTGTTACCTTTGGTTACTCATTCCCCTTAAATACTACTCGGATTCATGATTTTTTATCTTGTCCATTTATGGTGTGGAGCCCACCTTTGACTGTACACTGCCCTTGGGTTCCCCTTCCCAATCCTATTAAGTGCCATGTAAAAAGAGGCTCCTAATTCAAAATCATTAAGTACAGTAATTAGGACGGCCACAACATGATAAACAATGAATTGCTGCTTGTATAGCAGAAGATACAATGTGTGGCCCACCTAATACAAGTCGAGGTTGATTTTTGCATGTTGTACGGTTCTTTTGTCCAATTTTCTGGACACAGGCTGCCAAACGAGCATGATGAGAAGTGATTGCTGGTTGAATGATAAAGTAGCTGGTGTAGTTGGTTGGATATAAGCATTTCATGTTACCGTTATGTATATGTTTAATCCACGTTGTCCATCCATTTTTACAGATCTTTTTTTGGCATCAGCCCAAAAAAGCATGCAGATTGGAAGGCTGGAGTAGACCACGCCACAGGAAGCAGTGGGGATTGAATATTTTAAAGTTTTGGATGAAGCTAATATTTATAATTTCCCTTCATCCAGGTCTATGTGGGCCCCAGGAAGTTTTCAATGTTAGGATTTCGATCCCAGCTGCTTCCTTCCGTGGGGTCCGCTTGAGCTTTCGATCTGCTTCCATTCGGGGCTCATGCCCATCAGTCAAAATAGATGGATAGTGTGCATAAAAATATGTACATCATTGTGGGCCCCACAGAGCCACTTTCAGGATTGTCGTGCTCGAGCCTGGTCCTGGTAGAGCTGGGCATTGGACCGAATCAAATCGGATTGGGTCCAACTCGACTCGGTTTGGATTCTACATGGCCTGACCTGAACTCGATTCGATTCGGAACAGAGTCTTGGGCATCTGACTCGATTAGATTTGATGCACTACTAGCTTGATCCGAACAGAGTCCGATTCGGTCAGGAAAACTGAATCAGATCGGGTTGGGTATCGTTTAAATCGGAAGAGAGAAGTGGGTGATACAAACAGGAAGCGGATTGGCTAGTGGTGGTGTATTAACATCAGCAAGTTCTTTGGTTCAAACTATGAGGTATGTGTTATATCCAAACCGTCCATCCATTTGGAGAGCTTGTCTTATGGCTTGAGTCGAAAATAAAACAGATCTAAAGATCAGTTGTACCACACTGTAAAAAATAGTGGGGAATGATCGTTTACCATTGAAACCCTTTTTCAGATTATAGAGGTTTTAATCAATATGAAATTTGTTTTTCCACTTCATTCATGTATTTTTAACATTATTAACAGATTAGATGGAAAATAAACGTTATAGTGGGGCCCATGTAACTTTGATCTCATTTGAACAGTTCGTACAACTCAGAGCTTGAGGCATGTCCACGCTCGTCTTCGCATGACAAGTATTTACAACAGCCTGTCACCTGTGTAGCTTTCGTGTGGGACATAGATTAGCTACTGACAGGTTGAGTAGTTATACTCCCTACTAAAGTGACGTGACCAAGTTTTGTGGGATCTGCCATGATATATGTGTTGTATCCGCAGCGTCCATTCATTTGGAGATATCAATTTAGGGCAGGAGCCAAAGCATGAGTCAGATCCAAAGCTTAAATGGACCCCACCACAGAAAACATTGGAGAGAGTGATGCCCACCATTAAAATTTTCTAAGGCCCACAAAAGTTTTTGATCAAATTGAATTTGTGTTTTCCCTTCTTTCATGTCAGTCTTAACTTATGAACACGTGAGATCTCAGGTAAACATCATAGTGGACCTCAGGAAGATTTCAACGTTAGGAGTTACTCTTCTCATTGTTTTCTATGGTGGGGTCCACTCCAAATCTAGATCTGACTCATTCTTTGTCTCATGCCCTAAAATGATCTCTACAAATTGATGGATGGTGTGGTTACAACACACATCATGGTGGGTCCCACAGAACCTGGTGACATCACTTCAGTAGGTAGTCTCACTGGCTACTCGACTTGTCACTTGTCATAGCTTGCATGTAATACAAGAAACTAATTTGAAGTTTATCGAGGCAACACAAGGCCGTATAGTTGGTGTGATATAGCATGAATGTATGTGGGCCCACCGTGAATGCATGTGGTTGATCCACAACGTCCATTTGTTTTTCCAGATCATTTTAGGGGTTGAACCCAAAATTTATACATATCTAAAGCTCAAGTGGACCATACCATCGGAAAAAGAAGAAGTACTATTCGGGTAAGATCTATTTTGAAATGTAGACCAATGCAACAACTACTCATACTAGCTTCTTGGCTATAACAACCAATATAGGCACCTGCACAAGTACCACGGAGATCAAAAGCAGTCCCATCCCTAATTCAAAGGTGGTGAGAATCACCATGGCATACACTTTCAATAGAAATTCCTGGTCTAGGTCTACATAAAACCCAACCCCAACAGAGATATCTCTAATTCCAACGGCTAAAACCACAATTAAAAGGATAGTCACTACCTTCAACATGTCCATCTGGGCTTGCTTCTTGTCTTTAATTTCTCCCGATGATGGAGGCGCCAGTACTGCCATCTCAGCCATTGTTTTGTTGGAGGGAGTAGATGAGTGGTAGAAAGAGAATGAGAGGGGAGACGTTTGCACATGAGAAAAATGAGGGGTAGAAGCCATACATTGGCCCTTTATTTCTCAATCTATTTTAACTTCATACTATATGACTGGATCGAATTGGATTACGGATCGGATCGGTCTAGATTGGCATTGAACCGAACTCGATCCAATGAACGGTCAAATTAGACTGACCCTACTTGAGCCGCACGCCCTCAGTTCGGTTCGAATCGGGTCGGATCTGGTCGAATCAGGTCGGATCCACCAGATCGGGTCAGACATGCCCAACTTTAGGTCTTGGTAAGGGTTGTACCCCATCCTCGTCCGTGTATATCGGTATATGTGTATATTAAGTTATTAACACGTGGTGTGGGATGCTTGTAAATTAATGGTGACAAGTGTGGTATGTTTGAAGATTAATGCTAGGACGTGTGCGTTCTTGAAAATAAACAAAGACAACTGAATTGTATGTGCAGAAATTTTATATTTTTAAAGGTCGGGAACAGGTCATTGCCAGCCAACATCCAATCTGTTTAGGGCCTGTTTGGCCAACTGCATTAACTGGGATTAGATGGGATTGCATTTGTAATCCCATCTAATCGGCCATGGAAGCCTATTTGGCTAGCTGCATTAACTGAGATTAGATGTGCACTTGAAGTCTACCCTCTGCAATAGACTCTCTGATTCCGAAGCTCATACGTGGCCACTCCATGGAGTTTTTAGGCAAGATTTTACCTGGTGCGCCCCACCTTAATTTTTGTTCAACCTGATTTTTTGGACGAGGGAGAAAATGAAAGGGCACACTTGGATCGATATGATGTCACTCAGCATTAGGGTAGGCCCCCACACATTTTGCAGCAGATAACGTTCTACAGTAACCGGTCTCCAAGTATGCCATCTATAGCCTACCCCTGAGAGACGTAGTTTTTAAGTAATATTTGGGTAGTTAATACTCTGGCGAAGATTATGCTTTATATACAAGCACTTTGAAATTGTATGCAGGCACTCTGGATCCTTACTCTTGCTGGTGGTACTCTCTCAGGAGTTTCAACACCCGGTCAAGGGATCGAGCATCGATAGGTGGCGAAATTCCACTAGCGTGAGTGTGTGAAGTGTGTAAAAAAAAAAGGCACTCTGAAATTGTAAATGCAGCACACATATTAACATAAATTAAACTGAGCGAATTGAGGAAAAATCTATCTCCTTCTTAAAACCTGTGACCTTTAGACATTTTCTTTTTTATCCAGAGGATAATTTTCATTTCGAAACGTCCAATAAATGTCCACCTTTCCCATGCTCATGTGATGAAGCGTAACCGGATCCATGGTTTGGTCGGTCTCGGATCGGAGTAAAATAAATTAACTTCCACCTTCCCCATGTGTAGAAACTCGGACCAGAATTCTCTACAACACCTTTTCTACGCAGCGCAAAGCACCCGACCTCTATGACCCCACCACCATGTTGTCTTTGTGAAATCCACTTGTGTAACCTGATACTCAGCCAAAAAACCTAAAAAGAAGCTACATAAACAACAGAGTTGCGCTACTACAAGAAGCTGTGGGAATTCCTTTGGATGCCTATGAAGTCCTTAGGTTGTAAAGGGATTAATTACAGGGGCTTTTTGGATACATGTATTCACCCATAATGGTAGTAAATAGATTACAACTTTTAGTTGTAATCTAAAACATGGGTTTTAAATTATAGGTAAAGTCTCTATAGCTAAAAAGGCATTATACATGTTAAAACATAATGGTTAATATATGCTCATGACATGTGAGGCCCATCGGAACGTATATAATAACCCCAATCTATCCATCATGTATTTCCCTTGATGCTCGTTGTGGCCCTAAAATTAAATGAACCACACAATGGAAAGATGGGACGTCCACCATTAAAAACTTCTATAGTGCATTTGGAGCCCACTCTGATGGGTGGAAGACATTCAATGCATTTAGTGTGTGCATGCTTTAATGTTCTCCTCGAACATTCAGAAAAAATCAAGTCTTTATTATATGATTTGCTAATTTTGGAAAGTCCATTGCCAAAGATCTCTGGTATAAAACCTACTTTATTCATTTAAGCACTTTATAGGTTAGCCAAAGACATAATTTATTTACCTGTAAACAAATTGTCACTTAAAAGCCAATCAAAATAGCATGTAGACCAATGTGTTTACAATTGAAAACATTACATGCATTCAAATAACCCCTTGGGGTTTTTTTTTTTTTAGTTTTACTAACATGTTGTGTATCTTTCATCAAACCTGTTCATCAGTGTGGCTTACAAGTATTAAGGGAAATACAAAATTAGCCTTATAGAAAACTCAGGTGGGCCACATTATGTGAAATTAGATGTTTCAAGCACAATTTACAGTCCCCATTCATTTGGCCATTATAAGATTGTGGATTTCTTTTTTTCATATGTATTGTGAAAATAGTTTTTATCGCTTGATGAACGGAGCAGATTTTATATATACAACATGGTGGGGTCCACATAACTTTGTATGTTGTAGGGGTGCACATGGGTCGGTTCGGTCTGGTTATAGGGTGAAACTAGAACTGAACTGTTCCTAACGGTTTCAGGAAAATCGGAACTGGAATTGGTTCGTATGTAGGGGATAAGGTTTGTGTAACGTCTTAGATATTTGACATTTTGAATTTTTAAAAACCCTTGAAAATTTTCATCATAATTAACCTACATTATCACTTACTGACCTTTGACACTCCTGATAAGCCCATACGTGGGTGGTACCTGTAAAGAACTGCACAAATCCGATTAATCAATTGTAGGAAGCCAATGAATCTGTCAAATCACTTAAGCATCAAGTTTAGCATCGTGATTTGTTCACATAAGGCTCAAATATATCCGACATACCACTGACTAATCAAGACGGCTACAAGTAAATTAAAGATCTACAGAAAGCCAAAATAATTAGAAGTCAAATCTTAATTAATGAACAAAATTGACTCACTTACTCGACTAGCATACAAACCAATGGTTTAGGGTGATTATGAATGAATCGTTGTTTCCGCTAATTGTAAATAAGTCACACTATGAACTTGGTTAATCCAAACCTTAATCATTGCACACAAGAAATCTTGATACATAATTCATTCAAGAAACACATTGATTATCTAAAAAAATTTTAGACCGCTAGTTAGTGGGTCACTAGTTCCGAAACTATAAAATAACGTTCGTCTGAGTGGGCTTGGTGTCCATCATGGGTAGCGAATCAATATAGTATCTAGAACTACACAACTTAGGTCAAAGGCCGAGTTTTTAAAATGCGCAAATACTCAAGGCTGAAAGCTGAAACTTAAGTGAAATGAACATCTCACTCTTTCACGAAGTTATGGCTTTCCGACCGTTAGATCGTATCCAAAGTCGGGGTATCGACTAAAAATATTTCTCCAAATATATCCGTATAGCCGCAACCCTAATCGACCATCGATAACCATTGAACAGACTTCTAATTATATCTGTCGATTGACGCATCCAAATGGTGAGCCGATCATATCCATTTGTAGATCATCATTATGGCTAACCATCATACGGTGTATATCAACTTCTACATCCTACAGTGGGCCCCAAATGTTAAAAAGAACCCCCTCAAGGGTAAATATAAGGAATAAAGAGCCATTAGAGCCATATGAACCAAATCTGATGGTATAAATAGGGCATTTGAGGGCCTCCTTTGCTCCCATACGAATTTTCATACCTTATGACAGAAAGAAAAAAAAGAGAGAGAAAGAGAAGAAGAGATAAAGAGGAAGAGAGTGAGTGTGAGAGGGAGGGGAGGATCTTGGTGCTTGGGGGTTAATATCGCATCGATCAAACCCTTTAACTTATCGAATCATTTGCCGAATCCACCGCCACTTGCAACCAAAAGTAAGACTTGCATTAACCCTTCAATTTTACAACTAATATGTACTTTACTTGTGATTAACGATGCATCCTTGCTTTACATTAAGAATTCGTGATTTTCTCCAAAAATTCAACCCCAGAAGCTCAGAGATTGAAAATCCCCTCTTAAGGTGCGGACCATTATGTATAGGTTTTCATTTATCAACCCTTGAGGGTCTCAGTTAATGATATGTTATGGTGAATGGTTTGTAAATAGCTAGCATGTCTATCTTTTGAGTTTGATTGCAATATGTGTCATTGGTTGTTTATGGATGCTTACATGCTTGATAAAATGCTCATGTGATTAAATGCGTTATTCTAATAATGCTCACATGTTTAGTTGAATGCTTGATTGGATGTATTTATTTGTTGATGCTTACATGTTTGATTAAATGCTTTAGTGAATGTATTATTTCATAGAGGCTCACATGTCTGATAAAATGCCTAGGTGATATATGAGCGTTCTATGTATGCTCTCATGTTTAATAAAATGTCTATGTGGTTATATCGTTGAATCTATATTAACAGCATGACGAATTACTAAATTTATAATGATGCTTAGGTTGCTTATAATGTTGGGTTAGTCCGTAAATTACCCAAACCAAGGGGTGACCCGAGTTAAGCTGGCCACCCTAAGCTCGTTTGATTAATTCGGGATGAACACGAATGACTGACAGTAGTTAGAGTACACAGGATGCTTGCACCTAATGACGGTTGTGATGAGGTTCTTCTATATCAATCAAATTAGTCCACCAGTCGACTGATCGTGTATGTTCACAATGTATAACAGGAACAAATTGAATATAGGATACCCCGTTCTGAATGGATGAGTCCATTCATAACCGTTAGTGCGATACGATACCACTAAGACTTATGAGCCAGGTATAGTGGTATGAGATACCGTGTGTAAGCTGTCGGCCTATGCTAGGGTGACGAAACTCCCCATAGTGAACCGTGACACTAATGGAGGTGATAGATCATTGTTCAAACGGCCCCAATCAAATTACTCGGCCGATGTTTCTGTGCCAGAGTATCATTTGAATGACTTGGGCGTGAATGGAATTAAGTGACGAGTCATTTCCTTTATGATGATTTGATTTTATATGACAAGTCTGCATCTCGGAACTGAGTGATCATACTCGGTGTTTTGATAACGACTCATGGCGGGTTGATCCTCATACATTTAGTTATCATAGCATACCTTGGTAATCGTTAATTTGTGAAATAAATGGATGACATCTAAATTTGGATCAACAGACACTAGTGAGAAGTCGCTACGTACAGTAACGAGTCACATGATTCAGATAAGGACTGATGATATGATGTCGGTGTCCTAACTTCGCTATTATGTTAGATGAATGAAACTTAATAATTACTCGTCTAACATATGCATCAATCGCATTGCATTAGATAGGATGTGATGATTTGACATTTGATTCGCGTGATGAAGGAGTGTTGGCATATGCGAAATATGCGTTAAAGTCACTTGGGAGGGAGTGTTGTTTGGAATATCTTCATATGCGCATTTAACAAGAGTATTAAGAAATGTTTGATGTCTTGTTTATCATTGCCTACGCTGCTTGAGTTGATAACATATTTAATTTAGAACTGATGGAACCACTAAGTTAGCTACTCACTCCCACCTGGGACGGAGTTTTAAAACACCAACCATAAATTGTTGTTGATGCAAATTCTATCAAGCTCTTTGACGGGTAGGCTTGGATCAGCTTGCACTTTCACCGTGATGCCTTAGGAGTGTCGAGCGAAACTGGAATACCATGTACTTATTTAATCTTGTGCTTGTATATATTGGAGTTCTGACTCGATGTGCTCCATATGCTGATTTTATTGTATGTTCATTGTAACTTATACAACTCCCATTTTGGACAATCATTACTATTGAAATTGTATTTTTTTATTGTTAGTCATATATTTCTGTTTTTGTTATCTTTACCTCATTTTGTATGCACTAAATTGAATTACACTATTTTGATTGCTTGTGTGTGAAATAAATATGAATCTAAACGAGGTCGCACATGCATTTTCACTAGGTTAACACCTGAGAACTTGGGTTTAGAGTTTATATACTCGGGTACTAATTTTCGAGGCGTTACAGTTTGGCTAGTGACACTATCAAGAGACAGGTGGCTATTGGTCCGTGGTATGTGAGTCCCACCAAGATGTATTGTTTTTATCTACGCCACCCATCCATCTTTTCATATTATTTTATTACTTGATAGCAAAAATGAGGCATATATATCTCAGGTGGACCACACCAAAGGGAACAAATGCATTCAATGTCCACCATTAAAAACATCCTAGAGCCCACTGCAATGTTTATTTGACATCTAACCTGTTGATTAGTTCATAAAGACATGAATCTAGGGAAAAAAACAAATATCAGCTTGAACCAAAACATTTTTTTGGCCCCCAAGAAGTTTTTAATGGTAACCGTTCAAACAACACTTTTCCTGCGATGTGGTCCAGTTGAGATTTCGATCTGCCTCATTTTTTAGATCAAATCATAAAATCATCTCTGAAAAAATGGATGGACAGCGTGGATGAGACACATACATCATGGTGGGGCCCACAGAGCAACGACCAGTTGCCACTAGCTACTGGCAGCGTTGGTAGTCAAACCGCGTTCGTAAACGCGCGGCCTTAGAAACTCCCGTTATATGATACTCAGGCTGCGTATGACGCTTGATACCTGATACTCACACACTCAGAAATTTACACGTGGCACATATGAACTCAAATAAAACCGACTAGATTGTTCATCCCTCTATATACAAGTCACCATCCCAAGTTCAGATTGGTGGAACCAAACTAACCTCTGATTCTTGAACACTTGTTTGTGGAAAGAGGACCGTTAGATTTTTTCATTTTAACCGTCTAATAAATGTCCACCAATCTGGTTGTTAGAGGATTAAACAAACTTCATTTTGGTTATTTTAACATCTATAGTAGTTACCATAATTTGTACGATTAATTTGACTAATTGTATGCTTTTCTAGGTGCATGCGTATATCATTCATAACACTCTACCAGAGTATCAAAGATTTTCTTCCGCACACCCAGCTGTCATGTCGAAATTTCAAATTTGAAAAGCTCCATCTCTATCTCACCGTCGCTTTCCTAAACGTTTCAAACCGCAGTTAATCATAGCCGTCCACGCGGCTCCCCCTAAAATTCAAACAAACGGTTTCCCGCTCCCAAATTTAAAATAGGAGGAGCCGTTTGGCTACCTTCCTCTCTCCTTATAAGTACCCATCTCTCTCTCTCTCTCTCTGATTTTCGTAGCAACCCTCATCAGATTTCGAAGAAAATGCGTGAAATTCTTCATATCCAAGGTGGCCAATGCGGCAATCAGATCGGAGCCAAGTTCTGGGAAGTCGTATGTGCTGAGCACGGCATCGATCCCACCGGAAGATATCATGGGGATTCCGATATTCAACTCGAGAGAATCAACGTCTATTACAACGAAGCAAGCTGTGGTAGGTATGTTCCTCGTGGTGTTCTCATGGATCTTGAGCCAGGAACCATGGACAGCATCCGATCAGGACCCTATGGTCAGATCTTCCGACCTGATAACTTCGTCTTCGGCCAATCGGGTGCTGGGAACAACTGGGCCAAAGGGCATTACACCGAGGGTGCGGAGCTGATCGATTCGGTCCTTGATGTCGTCCGGAAAGAGGCGGAAAACTGCGACTGCTTGCAGGGTTTGTTCTTCCTCCCTTTTTCTTTTGATGACTCTATTTTTCTTGCCTGAAAATCAGGTGGGCCACACATTTAAATGAATGTGAACAGATTGGTTATTCCCTTTTAACCGCCCAATTTTCATACATATATGTAGTGGCCCACCTGATGAGCGGTCCAGATCATGAGTCCTCGGTCTCACTGTTTCTTCTGTTTGATTTGCAGGTTTCCAGGTCTGTCATTCCTTAGGTGGAGGGACGGGCTCTGGCATGGGGACGCTTTTGATATCGAAGATCAGGGAAGAATATCCTGATCGGATGATGCTCACCTTCTCTGTTTTCCCCTCTCCAAAAGTCTCTGATACAGTCGTTGAGCCTTACAACGCAACGCTGTCCGTCCATCAGCTGGTTGAGAACGCCGATGAGTGCATGGTCCTTGATAATGAAGCTCTCTATGACATCTGCTTCAGGACTCTCAAGCTTACTACACCCAGCTGTAAATCCTCTTTTAACCTCTGAATCATTCTGACCCAAATCACAAACTGATTTGGGTGTTTGAGATATAACAGATGACCATCTGTGTTCATCCATGCGTTTGGATGAGGGTCATGAGATCCAAATCTCAAAACGTTTGGTTTTGTGAGGCAGAACAGATAACCATCTGTTCATCCGTACTAGGTTGTGTTTGAGTAAGCCCCAAATCGCAAACTGATTGGTTATTTTGCGACAGAACAGATGACCATCCGTGTAGTCCATGTGTTTGAGCTGTGGACGCATATGGATGATCTGTTCATCCATGTGATTGGGTTAGACCCAAACCGCCAATTTGGGTATTTAAGATAGCACAGATACCCATGATTGGGTTGGACCCAAATCGCCAATTGGATTTTTAAGATAACCATCTGTTCATCCATGTGTTTGGGTCATTTGGAGAACTGGAACTCACATTAGGTGGATTTGGTATTTCCATTTTATCCTCCCCAAGCCCCAAGTTGATGTTGGATACATTTCGGGTCTGACTTGTAATGACCTGAAATGCTTCTGATATGATTTTTAGGGTGGAAAATCATCCTGTGCCTCAGGTCATGTGTTGAATTTCATCTGTTTTTGCAGTTGGGGATCTGAACCATCTGATATCTGCCACAATGTCTGGAGTGACCTGCTGCCTCAGGTTCCCTGGCCAGCTCAACTCCGACCTCCGAAAGCTTGCTGTCAACCTCATCCCCTTTCCCCGCCTGCATTTCTTCATGGTGGGCTTTGCTCCTCTAACGTCCCATGGGTCCCAGCAGTACCGGCAACTGACGGTGCCTGAACTGACCCAACAGATGTGGGACTCCAAGAACATGATGTGTGCTGCTGATCCACGTCATGGACGGTACCTTACTGCATCAGCTGTGTTCCGTGGCAAAATGAGTACGAAGGAAGTCGATGAGCAGATGATTAATGTGCAGAACAAGAACTCCTCCTACTTTGTGGAATGGATCCCCAACAATGTCAAATCCACTGTCTGTGACATTCCCCCCACGGGCCTGAAAATGGCTTCGACATTCATTGGGAACTCAACATCGATCCAGGAGATGTTTGGACGGGTGAGTGAGCAATTCACAGCCATGTTCAGGAGGAAGGCGTTCTTGCATTGGTACACAGGTGAGGGGATGGATGAGATGGAGTTTACAGAGGCAGAGAGTAACATGAATGATTTGGTTTCAGAGTATCAGCAGTATCAGGATGCGACGGCAGATGAGGAGGGAGAATACGAGGATGAGGAAGTTGAAGAAGATATGTGATGGTTGTCATGCAATCATCTGATACTGCAACTTCCAGTTGCCCAGTCACCGGAGGTTGCCGAGTATCATCGTGCTCTTGGGAGATGTAGGTGTTTTTTCTTTTTAGTTTACATGTTGGGATAGTGGAATCCAAGGCAAAACGAAAAGAAGACACAAATTATCCAATTATTATTTTCAGTTTTGTGTTCTTTTGGGTAGTATTTGCGAATCTTATGTTTTTCATAAAACTAATTTCTTGTGCCAAGAATTCAAATTATGGAGACTGTATGATGAGAATCGTGTATTCATCACTGATTTTATGCAGTGTAAAACACCCAAGCTCTGTGGGGCCTACCATGTCACATGTAAAATCCTGCCATCAGGTGATAACCATTATTTGCATTATAAGCCCTATTAAAACTCATCATATGGGCCCACATGAAAGGCGACAATGTAAGAATGCTTGCAAAATCGAAACTGATAATAAAGTTCACATGGTATGACCCACCTGAGCTTTATATCAGGCTGAATTTTTGTATCTTCATTTCATCCTGGTGAATTGCACTCAATAGGTTTGATGAAAGATACACAACATGGTGGCCCCACACAAACCTATGATCCATTATTCCATGTGATGTGGCCCATCAAAGATTTAAATCTAATTGAGTCCTAATGTGTTATTTGGCACCCTCTATTTGAGTGTATTTGGAGGTAATTGGACCCACCTAAAGCTTGGAATTCCTCATTAGCCAAAGTATTTCAATCCAAAAGTGTAATGGGAAATCTACCATTTTCTTTGCTATCCAAGCAAAAGTTTTTTCTTTTTTTTTTTCTCAATCCATGCTTGCGAAATTTTCATTATCTTCGTAGTAGGTTTGAAGAGAGAAAATGGTATTTTGTGGGTGAGTCTGGCCGTTAGCCAAGATTTCAGCTGCATCCTTTTGAATCCTAAATAGGTATATGTTATCTATTACAATATTTGTTTAAGAAAAAGGGTACAACTTCGTGGGGTCCACCATTTCCACTGTCCATCGTATGAAAACCCCATGTTCAACGTAATATGGACACCAGTGGGCCCCAATCTAGTGTGGCCCACGTGGGTTGTCGACTTGCAAGTTATCTCGCCACAAGACTTGACATCGAGTGACATGGATGTTTCCTGCAGTAAGAAGCTAGGTGGGACACACCATGATGTTTGAGAAATTCATCTCGTCCATCCATCAATTTTGCCGGATCATGTTAGGATATGAGCTCAAAAATGAGGCAGATCCAAGACGAGAAAATGTGGGCAGGGAAATGAATAACATTGAAACCTCCCTAGGGTCCACAATAATGTTTCTACGACATCCATTTTGTTCATAAGATCATTCCTAACTTAAAAAAGTAAAACTATTGGCCTGATTCAAAACTTCTGTGGCCCCACAAATGTTTCAACGGTGCACGTTCAATCCTCACTGTTTCCTGTTGCGCCAACCACTTGAGTTTTAGATCTGCCTCATTTTTTAGCTCATGTCTTAAAGTGATCTAGCAAAATAGAGAGACTTGAATTTCTCACAAACATCACAGACTTCCTGTGATACTGCAATCCCTGTAGAACATTGACGAATGGAGGTGGGCCTACCTGACTCAGATGTTGTACCTGCTGCGTACATAACAGTGTAGACTATTTCTGTTCTTTCACATTTTTCCCCTATGGCAGGGGAGTTCATTTTTAATGAAAACATACTCTTGAAAAATGTTTTCCACAAAAGAGCAATCTCCTAATTAGGGACAAAAATGTCATTTTACTGTCAAGTATTTTCCACCCAAATACTTTCCAAGCTCCCAAACAGTCCCAAGAAGCAAGAAAATCTGAAATTCGCAGGGATTGTTTGGCTCCTTGGGATTCAGCTCTTGGGAAAATAGATTCCATTTGTGTTTGGATTTGGAGAAGGATGGAAAGTGAATTCCTATAGAAACCCAATTTCCAAAATCTGCCCTTATAATTCCTAATTTAAAGATTGCCTTACAAAATTTGTGAAATGAATTCATATTTTTGAAAAGGATAAAAAAGGCAACAAGCTTTCTCAGCATCCAAACACAAAAATTGAATTCCTGGGAACAGCTTTCTCAATAGCCAAAACACCAGGGACAAAATCTTTTTCACCGGCAATTTGTTTCCCTTCACACCACTGTGATGAGATCGAGCAGCACTCGAAATCTGCTGTTTTTTCACAGCTACTTCGCACCTCTTTTTGTATTATTTATCATGTTCCAATTAGGTTTCTAAGGCTTAAGGATAATTAACAAGATTTACCTATAAAGCCAAGATCATTTAGAGGTTCAAGGCTTGTTTTGGATCAAGGGTTAGGGTCACCAAGGCAACCTCATTTACCTGTTCTTCAGGTCACCTCTTTTAAGATTCTAGTGAGCCAAATGATCCCTTGAAGTCTTTCATGAGAAACCTTGTTCTCAAAACCCATTAGGGCCCATTTGCACGCCCTGCCGTGTCAAAAAGTGCATGTGCTGACATCCGTGCAATGGTTCTCCTTATTTATATTAAAGAAACAAATGCTAAATAACCCTATTTTGCTCCTTATCATGGCAAAAATCATGACCTGAGATGATATTGCAAATCGTTATTGCACAAGTGCCAAAATGGCAACCACTAGTGTGACCTAAACCATTTGTGTGGTGGACCCTACCATTATTATTCCATAACCAGAGAATCAGCACTAGTGCCAACATGGCAGCCACTGGTGTGACCTAAACCATTATGTGGTGGACCCTACCATTGTTATTCCATAACCAGAGAATCAGGCCAGCTCACACAACATAGTGAAAATCCAATCCAATGAAGACCTCATACAACAGAGTGAAATGGATTGAGGAAAAAAGAAGTATAGGCATGGAGTCCAATGGGGGTCTTAGAGGAGCATCGAAACCCAAAACTCCTTAAAAAACAAGGATGCAAATTTCTTACATGAGATTTGAGAGAACATCATTCTGTAAAATGAAAAGACCTTGCCAATGACCATAGTTCTATAAAAATGCATGAGCCTTCCCAGATTTGGAGATGAAAGACTCTTTCAAAGAAGAGGAAGAAAACCCAAAACTCTTCAGTCCCTGAGGAGAGATCTCCTTACCACAGCAAGGAGAAAACCTTTGTTTTTCCAGAGAAAAATATTACAAGCAAATAAATGGATGAGAACCTGTATAATTACTGCCTCTAAAATATGGAAAAAGAACTCGATGGAGAAAACCATCAGATCAGCAACGAAAACCCAAAGTCTTCTTGGATTAATTTATATTACAACCATTCAACAGCATTAATATAGAAACATAATTTTGGCCAGCGAAATACTTTGGATAACAAGTAACGACCCTTCGAAAAAATGTTACTGAGACTAAGAGTGTCATAACCATGTGATTCAGCTTGAAAATCTTAAAGCTAGGTAGCCAATCCCTTTGAAAAATGTTAACTGCGCTGAGAGTAAGAGAACTGCACATCAAGATCTGGCCGATGAAGTGGAAGGTAAAGGAGAGGTAGGCAGGAGATTTGGTGTGATGACCAAGACCATTTCAGAACATAGAGCTTCTTTAAGCTAAATTTACAGTATCTAGCATCTGCTCTTAACGAATAGAGACATTCATTGACAAGATAAATAACATGTGGAATTGATTTTATTCTTTTGTGGAACATGACATACTGCAAAATTGTTAGTTTCATGTCATGGAGGAAAAACTTGATTAAAAGGTGTAGAAAGAGAACAATATGTGTACCCGTGTAGGTGAATGTGCGTGATCAAGTGATAATGGTTGATGATTGAACCATTGTAGTTGATTAAAGATATCCTAAAGGTTTCAAAACCCTAAAGATGGCTTGTGATTGGATGGGTAGGGCTTGGGATGCATTCTTGTACGAATCAAAGCAGCACTGCCTAGCCATCAGTCAGATCCTTTGCAGGGTATTAGTGGAACAAAACTATTTTCAGAGACACCCTTGTGCAAGGGTGAATAACTGGTTGTGATTCAAAAGCCAAGGGAACCTCCCTAGCATCGACACCTTTGCATCCTTAATTCGCAGGGGAGAGATGTCCCTTGCTCTTAATGGAAGAAGATCTTCCCCTCAGTGCAGACATCATTGATGTAGTTGTTTATCATGAGGAACTCATCTTTCTTCTCTACAGCATATGATTTGGCATGGATCCATCGGAATGAATCTCATAGAGAGGGAGAGAGAAAGAGAGAGACCTACTTGCAGAGAGAGCTCAATGTATTTTATTGCATGCTGTGTGAAGGAACTGTGCTCCCTTTGAAGAAAACAGCGTAGTAGAGGCACCAGCCACTTGATTTCTCTTGAGCATTCGCCCGCTTATGTGTTCAGTTGGGGACCCCGCAACATCTGCCATGTAGCAGAAGCCGCAGCCTATTGTGCTCAGGCATTGGCTCAAGTTGGTTCAAAGTAGAAGGATGACTAGTTTTATGCAACATTGATCTACCTTCTGTCTAGCAGAAGTACAACGCAGTGGAAGGCGCAGGTGCAGACATGGCATACCATACCCTCCCAGATGGCCGGTCCTCTCATGTGATTTATCACACTCAAAAAATGCAAGAAGTCAATTTCTCCAAGTATTTTCAGAAGCGAATACATAGATGGCCTAAGAAATCTGACTTGCATCCATAGGTAGACCAGTTCCTCATCCTATCACGGAATGGATGCTAGCTGCATTTCATGAACAATCCCTTTTTCTCAGGCTTGATATGAAGAATAAATTCTTTCTTATTTCCTTTTGATAAACTGGGACTGGGGCCAACTATCCAAGTTTGCTACCCATTTCCATTTCCACAAATCAAATGGAAGCAGAAGGGCAACCACCCATTTGTGCCGCCTGCTCACAGCCTGCCTCACGCTTGTCACTACAATTACAGCTGATTTACTAATCTGGTATTGCTTTTATTGCTCATGCAATTATCAAACCTCAATATTTTTCTGTTACCCTTTTGCCTCAATGACTTTGATCACTTGCCCAAGCCACATTTCAAGTCCTTTTACCTCAGCACGCACACATTTTCTATTGAAATGTACTTGAATCAGCTCATTTTCAGCCTGTTGCAATTGAAGTAAGATCAACATGTCAGAACCATCCCATACACAGTGCTTCATGGCAGCACCCTAACATTATCATGACTCCTTTTGTTTCCATACCTCTCCATAGAACTCCCTAGCACGCTTCTTGGTACCTGTTTCTCCCACTAATATCTTAAATGCTACTCTTTCAAGTCTCTCCTTTGTTCAGTTCTCTGCTTTGTAGAGCATGTACCATGCGATGGAGGTTTTCTAGCATGTTTGACCTGAGAAAATAAGTGTGTTATGTAAACATAACACAACACACTGATAGAGAAAGTGCCCCTTATAGTACAAATGGGAATTATAAAATGGTATTGAGAGGCGCATCATTTTTTAATGGCTCTTGTAAGACAAATATCTTGTTTTTCTGCATTAGTTGCTGAAGACTAATGTTACACTGGTTTCAATTGATAGTGGCCAAATGTGACAAATATGTTGATTGATACTTGAACTGCGTTCAAGATCTACGAGCCTATTTAGTTTAGTTAATTGATTACTCCAAGGCATGGACAAACTAACAAAGTGGTCACTTGAGACCTAATAACACATCCTAGTCTAGGGCAATGGACAAAACCGGGGCATTGTATCTGTTGATGCAAGAATCTGGACCGCCCTCTTTAGACATCTAAGCACCTGCACTAGGAGAAGAACAAAGGAGACCCTGGCTAGAGCAGGACACCCTACGATGCCAAAGTTAGGCTAGAAATTTGGGTCTGGTCGTGTTCAAGAGTTTAAGGCGAGAGATTCTGCATACCTTTTCAATGTAGGGGAACCCTTTATTTATAGTGTTTGTGGGACAGGGTAGTCCGTAATCTTAGGCACGATCTTAGCCGTTAGGCGAGATGTGCGCGAGTTATAAATGTTGGCAGTTACCCTAAAATCACGCGGTGGATGGTTACGTGCAAGTGATGGGCATCGAGGGTTACCCTAGAGTCGTGCTTACACGAGGAAGATTATCCGCCCAGCTAAGGAGGTAGGTCGGCATGGTTCTAGTCGGGACATCATAGGTCGGCACAGACTGGGTCCCTTATTTCATCTGAGGTGAACCCATATATGAGTGATTCGAGGAGGCTATCAGGACTCACGAAGAAGTTAAAGACTACAAAAATTAGACATCACAAAGATTCGAGCTGAAACTTCGTTTACTCGTGTCAGAACCAAGTTGGGCCAACCGATTGACCGGATGAAGCCAACTTGAATTGATCCGAGCTGAACCAGTCAATCGATTGGGGACGGGCCTAGCTGCATTGAGCCGAGATGGACCAATCGGTTAACTGACCAGGAATTGTTATGGGGGGCTCGAAAGTTCTTCATTGGTCATCTGGGCTATTGGTTTTTCCGAGCTGAGGGTTCGACCTATCTTCTCTTCGGTCCCATCTATTCTCGATGAGCTCTTCTTCAACTTCACCGAGCTAATCAATCCCCTAGGCTGGTCCTAGCAGGGGACCTCAAGACAATTCTTGTGAGGTATGTAGGTGAGAGCTCGAGAATGTGCGCTACCGAAGATTGTGCTTGGGGGCACGAACTCTATCTTCTTTGGGTGAGGTAGCGTAGGAGTGTATGCTCGTCGGCCCAAGTTGACCTTGAGGCGGTCGGACCATACTTCCCCATAACAATATCCATTTAGATTTTAAAGATTCATAGCCCAACAAAGTGGTGAGACAATTTAAAGATTAATGACCTAGATGACCGAGTTACCCGTCTCTTTATCTAAAGATTGAGTATATCCATTAAGGGCAATGGATTTAGTCTTATTTTCTAAGGATTGAATGGTAGAATCAGTTGTGTTCCATAAAGATGGAAGTAGTTGAAGAAATCAATCTATCCTTTTATTCAGAGGAGCATGGCATCTTTTTCTTTAGAGAGAGAAAGAGAGAGAGAGAGAGAGGATGGCATCTCACAATGTCATTATGCATTAAGGATAACTAAGGTGGTGTTTATCTTCAAATGGGGAGTGTTCGATGCAAAAGAGACCATGGCCTGATGTGAGTTAAACAAGGTGGGGTGCATAGCATTAACCACATGAGATCAACAGGTCTATCTTTTTACAAACATGTTAATGTCTTTTGGATTTGTGTTGTTGACATTCAATCAGTCTCATGTTGCGAGAACCACTCACCAGTTGTAATCTTGGCCTAAAGGAAAGGATGGTGATGATTTACTAGGTTCCACACCAGGCTTGACATTTAGGCCTGCCATTCTAGACTATCTAACTGACCATCAATTAGATATAGATTAGCATGATTTTTACATGATAAATCTTCGTTCATATTTATGTTCATTGTTCGGAGTATCCCCAATATTTTCCCTATCTCCAACTTGGCGATACCGATAACACTAGTAGAGATATCGATAACACCATCATTATAAAAAATTTCAAGTATTGATGATGCATTGCTTAGTATCGATCATTGTATCAATATCACTGATGTATCATCGATATTTTCGGCCGTACAAATTATAGGTGTCACTTGTATCACTAATCTATCAGCAATATTTTGATAATATCGCCAATGTATTGATTTCGCCAAAAATCTGTTTATTAAAAAACTCTCCATTTCAATTTTTTTATATGGGAGCATGGTTATATGAAGTGTTCAAATTGTCGATGATAATATCGATCATATTGCAATATTATTGTTATAGCAACATAGGTGATATCGAAACCATAGTCTTTCATTCGCTTTCCAATTATCAATGATTTCTCGGAGAAATATCGTGTGTTGTTGATATTCTAAAATATCGATAGATATTTGGATGGATAGTTGGGATGGATAGAATGGTTGAACTGATTTCTCACGACAACACATGCTTTTAGGGGGCCCCATTAAATGGAAACTTATTATGTATGATTTATTTTTTTTGCAATTCTTTAATTCCTAAATATGCAAATATGTATATTTTATCACCTCCTGAAGTTTCGTTGAAAAAATCTACCACTGTCCCCTCATGTTTTCCCGCGTTTCTAGTTATCAACAATATTATCAGTGACATCCCCCAACCATTAAAAGGCCGTAAAGGCTGTTACGTAAATGTAACGGTGGTAACCCATAACTATTGTTAACGGCCCGATACGCCCCTTGTAAAGTCCGTAACAACCTCATAATGGTCTATTACAGGGCAGATACAAGTTTTTCGAAATAAAAATAAAAATCAATGTTATGGAGCAGATATAGGTTTTTCAATTTTTTCTTTTCAATAAAAAAAATAGACTGTAAAGGCCGTTACGACCCGTATTGTAAAGGTAACAATGGTGGCCGTCACGGAATACCTTGTCCCCGACCAGCAAAACTTGTAGCGATACCTATACTTCAAACACTCCTTAATACAATACAATTACTTCCAAATGTGAGCTTCAAACATTCAAGATTCAAGTGAATCAACAGAATGGTTTAAATTTAAGGCATAAGCAATGACTTAGTAAAGATAATCCAATTACTTGGAAATTAACATGTGGGACCAAACTAGATACATAATTTTCATTCCACACATCCACGCGAAGAGATCCATGTCATTGAAAGCGTTCAAATCTATTACCATGCTTGGTCTAATAAATGTAGTGATGATTATCATGGTCCCATATCAATAGTCTCGGTTGACCATATTATACAAGGCGCAACTCATGATTTTATTAGAAATATCTAGTAAAAGTTTGAGCTCATAAAGTACAAAATAGATATATCTAATTCACCATGGTGTCATGGTGTCACATGTCACTTAAGTGGGAGAATTGTAGCATTATCCCTAAGGTGGATAAAACGAATCTCCCATCGCAGTGGGTTTGGATGATTTGGATCTTGGTGGGGCTCGTAATATCATGGGCATACTTTTATATCATGGGCTCCAATATAACTAACTCGGACAAAAGACGCAAGTTGCATAAGGGTTATTCTCTCTTTCAGAAGTACAAGGACATAAGGATCATGGAATCCATTGATAGGCAGGATTCGATCAAGTTCTCTATATTAAAATGTTCAATCACCAACTCCACTCGTATGAGACGCATATGGCTTCTCATTAGACAGCGCAAACAGGCAAAGTACGAGGAAGGAAGATCTAGAATGCACTATTTCTTATCTTCCTCAACAAGTTATTTTCATGGCAAAAGACACAAGTACGCACATGAGCTTAATTGCTTAAGCCTTTCCTTTCACTGCACCAACTGTGCAATTAGCTTAGTCAAGGTCTACCTCATGTTAAAATTGACCTTCAACATGTTTAATCGAAATCGAAGTGTATTCAATACAAGATATACCACCATGCCCTCTAAGATGTCCACCTTAGGTCCCTCGATTTAGAGGCGAGATGGGACAGCTTTATAATGTGCTCCCCTGTGTTCCCATTGACGGTGTACATTGAGATAAGTTCGCTAAGGAGAGTTTTCATCTTCAACTTATCAGATTTTATGAATCTTTCTCTAAATTCGTTCAAAATCTCTTTCTCGAGTATAGCCCTACAAATAGGCTTAGATATGAAATGCCTTATGATCGTTAGAGTCATGTTGTTCAATCATTCCCACTTTTCATACTTGGTCTTCTCAAAGGTGAAACTTGAATAAGTGGACCTACGAGGCTTATCCTCTCACAACGCCAAGTCAAGATCCCTACACCCTCGAGTAATCTCTAGAGTCTCCTTGTACTCTTGGAGGTGGGAACCAATAAGAGGTGAAACGTCGTTGATTTAATTTTTTGTCTTTAATTTTTTTAGGTATTAACTGAAACAACATTCATAACTGTGATAGGAAGATTTAAACCTCACATTAGGAAGTAATCCCATTAACTTAAGCATAAATTAAGATTTTGTCATGTGAACATCATTCATGCTAACCTACATTTAATTGACGACGTCGTCAATTAGATCGCCTAAAATGATGAGACTAAATGTTATACCTGACGTGAAACCTAGTACATCATGATGATTGGACCGAGACTACAACATGCAAGCAATTCTCATAACATAGTGCTGATTTAATATCAATGACATAAAGCCCAAAAGACCCAACATCTTTATGGCAAGATGGACCATTTAATCTTTACTTGATTAACACCATCCACCCTGCCTTGTTTGGCTCCCACCATGCGGTAAATTCCTTTAGGTCAAACACCATATGTCTAGAAACAAACAACACCTTAATTGATCCTTAATGCATAGTGACATTGTAAGATGCCGTGCTCTTTGAATCTAAGGATAGATGAGTTTATTTGACTATTGACCAATGTATTCAAAATAGGTTACGTTTCAACTATAACGGCCGATACTTAACAGTAACGGTTGATACCATTACGCGTTATGAGGTCGTAACGGCCACCCCCTATTTTTTGTGCTTCCATAACGGCCATTACAGTACCGTAACAACTGTTATAGGCCTAAAGAAAATAGGATATATATATATATATATATATATATATATATATATATATATATATATATATATATATATACACACACACACTTTTATTTCTTTCTTTTCTTCTTCTCCTCCTCCTTCCTCTTCTTCTTCTTCTTCTCGGGCTGCCAGCTGCAGCCCTTCTTCTTCTTCTTCCCTCTCTCTCTCTTCTCTTTTCGGTTTCCCACTCTCTCCCTACTTCTGTTTCACAGCCACACACTTCAAATTTCTTATTTAACATGTTCTGCTGTGCACGCTGAATACTGTGCATGCTGAATAGTGCACTTGCACTGTTTTGTTATGTGGGCCCCACCTTGATTAATGTGTAGTATATTCATGTTGTCCACTATAATGTTTATTTTCCATCAAACCTGTTGATAAGTTCACATAGACTTTGACCTTGAAGAAGGGAGAACACAAAGAGTAGCTTGATCTCAAAAAAACAAAAAAAAAAAAAGTCTTAAGAAATTTTTTATGGTGGGAATTAAATCCTTATTTTGTGGTTCACCTAAGATTTGGATCAGCCTCATTTTTTGGACCAGGCCCTAAAATAAGTTGGCAAAAAGGATGGCCCATATGGATATACAACAAATGCATTGAGGTGGGCCCCCACTTTTAAAGGGATACTCACTAGTGGTCCACCAAAGATTTAGATCTACCGGAATTTTTGGACCATGCCTTAAAATGAGTTAGCAAAACAGATTGATGGCATTGATATACAAATACATCGAGGTGGCCTGCCTGCCCCACTAGTGGTCCACTTGAGATCTTGATTTACCCTTTTTTTTTTCCAATGCCCTTAAGTGAGTTGCCAAAACGGATGGATGACATGGATATATGATACATAATCAAGTGGACCCCAGTACATGGCCCTAAAAATTTATACATGACGTATATATTAACTCAAAATTAACCAATTATATTTTGGGACCATTGTTGCTAAGTCACAATCCCAAAATTAAATAACTCCTACAATTTCACCATTAATTTGCAGACACTTGGTTTTTGAAATGAGACCATTTGATATTTTTCATTTTTCACTATCCAATAAATGTCCACCAATCCATTAGTGGGATAAGTGCTAATTTGAGGCTAGTTTGGGGCATCAAATGGTCCCCAAACTAGCCTCGAATCAACAACACTATTTACCTCAATTTAATTTTAATTTTTTTAAAGATTTATGAGGGGAAGTGATATCAAATTGTTAGGTATATGAATTACATAATAGGATACAAAAGTCCCTAAACTCTATATATTGAAATAAAATGCATGTGAGTCACTAAGTATGCAATGCACTAGTATTATAAATAAAAGGAAAACTTGAAAATATAAGATGTTTTGGTATTACATTCATTATAGTAAATTTATATAGATATTATATAATTAGAAAACTAAATATAAAAGGTTTGCAATTAATTCCAGGTTGCCAGGTTCATAAATCCATCAAACAACCCGACATAATATTCTCACCAAAGAGTGGATTGTTACACCACCATAAACAAGTTCCAAATTATAAATGATTGCATATTTGGAATATTTAGAATATTCTAGGTTTAATGGATATTTTTCCATAATTTTTTGACCTAAAAATAAAAATAGAAATTGCACCATTACACACCCCATATCGGCTGTTACAGCCACGTATCAGTCGATACGGGGCATATCCGTATTGGTAACGGTGGGCACTGTTACGCCCACCGATTCCGTTACAGAACACCTTACTATTGACACTTTAGTAGAACACAACCAATTCAACCATCCATTCCTTAAAAATTATAATCCCACCCAAATCCATTGCTCATAATGAATACATAATGTCCTAGTAAGAGAAATGGGTAACTGGGTCGTCTAAGTCATTAATCTTTAAACTATCTAACAACAAACCACTTTGTGGATCTATAGACTCTTAAAACTTAGATGAACATGATGCCTGAGTTCTATCCAATGACATGCACTATGATAGATTATTAGGCCCCAAGTGACCCACTTTATTAGTGGATCCAAACCTTAAAGTAATAAGCTAACCCAACTAAATAGACCTATAGATCTTGAATGTCGATTGGGTATCATTTAACAACCATGATTTGACCATATCAAATTCCATCTGTTTTTGACCATCATGAAGATCCCATTCTAGTCGTTCATCAATGGTGCGTCCATGGAACAAATGACCATCATGAAGATCCCAAATTAGTCGTTCATCAATGGTGCATCCATGGAACAAATGACCATCATGAAGATCCCAAATTAGTCGTTCATCAATGGTGCGTCCATGGAACAAATGACCATCATGAAGATCCCAAATTAGTCATTCATCAATGGTTCCATGATCCTTAAGTCTCTATATTGACTACACTATCGTGTGCCCCACCAAGTGCTCATTTGCATGATTCAAACTATTCAAACCTATTGCCTTGACACAAGAGACACGTGTGACCCACCTCAAGGATAATGTGCTAAGATTATGCTTCTTTTCTCATGAGTTCTCTCGCCACAAAAGATCAAAATGAAAATGTTGGTTCAACCATCTCATCATGTTCACACCCTAACCCATCCCTCTTAACGTGGCATTTTAAAACTACAAATACCCTAAGCTTGGTTCATCATATTTACCATCTGAATTCACCAGCATTTACTTGCATGTGAGTACAAGGAATTCGATTTGTCCAAACAAAAGGGAATAGAAATAAGCAGTAGTCAAGCTCTTTTGGAATTTGTTTCCTTCGCTTTGAATGGCTAGTAGTGTTGTATGGGAAGTTATTAAGGTCGTGTTGGACTCATGGGCATTTCAAGATGGGAGAAATTTAGTTTGTGATTTTGAAATTGCTATTATCAGTAGAGTTTCCAAAAATCACAAAATGGGGCTTGTTTGTGTTGCATTGTAAAGAACGGCTTTGTGCCTGGAGTACCATTTCATGATTTTGGAATCTACTAAGATTAGAAATCCAAAAAAGTCATTAATTGTTTTTATTGCGGCCTGAGCCAAATGCAGTGTAAAAGGTGTTTACAAATCTTCAAACTACACTAAAATAATCCATATTCCATTGACACTAATTTAAGAAAATAAGGAAGAGAATGAAAACACAACAATCTCATCTTCCCAATGAGAAAACATGCACTTCAGTACCCACTATTAAGAGAAAATGCATCAAGATTACATCAATACTCAATCAAATTGAATTGCAATTCATTCTGTTTATTATAGATGAAATGATCAAAATGGGGCTGGAACCATTTCAATTCCTAGCAACAACCAAACCCTACTTGCAATCACATGCATTTCAAGTTGACTTGAAAATGATAGCAATTGCCATTTCGGCCTCATTGTGAACAAAATCAGGCCTGCCGCACTTTTGTCAGTAACTTTTTATTAATGATCTGTTTAGGTAGGGATCCAACAAAATCGGAATTTTGGCTGGGCCCATGCTCTCCAAGTAGGATTCACAACATTTCCTCCACATAAATGCAATTAAGGAAGTTTTAGAAAAAAAAAAAAAAAAACCAAATACGGCACTAATCGTGTTTGTGTGGAGGAAGGTGCCACTTTAGTGTGGAGAATCCTATGTGGAGGCATGTGGCACAGGATCCCGTACCCAAATGGAACCTAACCAATTACAAGCCACTTCGATAGGAAATCCAAATGCAACCTACACTACAAAATTGCTGCACAACATAACTAAAAAATGAAGGAAAAAAAATATACAACCATGCAATTTACATCTTCGAATTTCAACGACAATATTAGAAGGGAGAAAGCAAACATGATCGTTCTGCATTTCAATTGTCTCCATTTGAGAGGATATGCATTGTTAACTACATTGCTCATCAAATTACAACCATGCTATTGAAAACAGAAAATGTAAGTACAACAAACACAGATTTACAGTGCAGAGAGCATTCTCACCCCCGTTGAATCTTCTATTTCCCAGCAACAGGGACGTTGGCATCTTTGATTCCAACGGTTGTGATCTTTTCGTACTCGAAATCCACGGGGTGCACAGGACACTCAGGCTGCACCAGCGATCGCTTGTCGACGAACACCGACCAGAGGAAGAGCACGATAACGGCGACAGCGGCCCCACATCCCACGCCAAATATAAGAGCGGTGAGAATTCTCGAAACATAATCACTTCTCCAATGCATTGACCGGTGTTTTCTATGCTCTAAAAATGCCCGAGGATCTAACGGTTCAGAATGCAAGTAAACCGGTACATAGTTCAACCTGAAGCTCCAGGAATAGACACTGCTCGCCCGAGTGGAATTCCGACTCCAAGAGCTTAAACCCACAAACATCTCCTCCTTCCATATCTCTGACAGATCGATCGGGTGAGAAATCAACGGATTGAGTGGCCGGGCCGCACCTGATCTGCTCAACCTTACTTCCAACTCCTTCAGAACCGAATTGTAATCAATCCAAGAATGCAATTTCTCCCCACTATTCAGCACCAAACCCACAGCAGATACGTCGTGGATTTTCAAGATCTTCGCGTGGGTCCCATTAGCTGGGCCATCGTCGAACTCGGTATCCGATGATGTGCTGAATTCAACGGCGAGGATTCGATCCGACCCGGGCGAAAGCCTTGAAAACCGCCTGTTTAAAGGGAACTCGATCGGAAGAACGACGAAAGCAACGCCGTTGCTACCGGGCGAGAACGAGAACGAGAACTCGGTCGAGAAAGAAGAGATTTTTCCCCATCTCCGATCAAAGAAATTGATGGGTTTCTTATAGAAGACCCTGCCGAAGCTGGAAAACAAAGGCCGGGCGATTCTGATCGAAGAATCGGAACCGTCTATCTCGGCGTCGCCGAAAAGGGCAATTTCGGAACTAATATTCTGGGTTTTCTGGAATCGTGGGAACGAGAAGGAAGAGATGGGTTTTGCAGAGAGGGCTAACAGAGAGAAAACGAGAAAAGCGAGAGACAAGACAGCCATTTCCTGCAGCAGCTAGAGCTCCAGATTAGGGTTTTGAGAGACAACGAGAGAGAGGAGTACTGAAATGGAGTAGCTCGAGGGACACAGTAAGTGGAAGGAGTAGCCGTTTCTTCTGGTTGTAGGGCTTGGGTGATTCTAGTGTTTTAGGGTTTGAGAGGTCAAAAGGAAGATATGAAAAACAGTAGATCGCGGGACACGCAAAATGCATAGAGATTAGAGATTCTTCTTTATTTCTTCTGCAAAACTCTTCTTTCTCAGTGGTGGTCTATGTCTCTGTGAAAATGCTGACAGACGGAATAAAGAAAAGGAAGTTGATATTTCAACCCCCTAATTATGATATTTACATCCGCGCAAAAGGCAATTCGGTTGTGAGCGGATTACGTGTTACCCGGGAAACACCTTAGTGGGTGTTACCCTCACCATGCGGGGCCCATATTAATAAATATTTATATATCCACACCGTCCATCCATTTTTTAAAGATCATTTTAGTTCATAAATTCAAAAATTAATCAGATAAAAACTTAAATAGACCACACCAATGGAAAATTTAGTGAATGACCATTAAAAAATATTTGTGGGCCACAATATTTTTGGATCAATATTATAATTATATTTTTCACTTAATACTTATCTTTTGACCTCATCAACAGGTTGGATGAGAAATAAACATTACGTTGGGCCCCAGGATGTTTTTAATGGTGGGCGTTCACTCATCGTTGTTTCTTGTAGTCTGGTCCATTTGAGATAGGATTTGCTTAATTCTTAGGATTAACTACTAAAATTGGCTAAAAAAACGAATGGACGGCATGGATATACAGAAAATCATCAAGGTCAGCCACGCTTTAAGGGTAACACCTGAACCGCTCCCGATTCGTTCATCGTATTGCGGTGTAATTTACCTGAGTTCTGTATCTGGTGGGAAACGGATTGGCTACTCCCCCTTCGACCAACCCGGTGGCTGGTGGTCGGTGCTCCGTGGGACCCACCATGATCTATGTGTTTCATCCATTTTTACCGATCATTTTAGGGTTAATCAATGAAGTGAGAGTATATAAATCGCAGGTGGAACACACCATAGGAAAACAGTGGTGATTAGATATCCATCATTAAAGTCCTCCTAAGGCCCATCCTACTGTTTATTTGACATTCGATCGGTTGATTAGGTCATCCAGTACCCAGATGAAGAGAAAAAATAAATATCAGATTGATCGAAAACTTTTATTTCCCAAAAGGATTTTAATGATCAACGCTCATCCAACACTGTTTCATGTAATGTGGTCCACTCGATGTTAATATATTTCTCATTTTTGTTCTGCCTAAAATGATTTAGAAAAATAGATGAACAGAATAGATGGAATACGTACATAATGGTGGGTCCCATGGAACACCGACCATCAGACATTGGCCGGTGGCGGGGGAGTAACCAAATCCGTTTCCGTCCTGACGTGCTCTTTTGAAACGTATGGACGGAGTGGATTTGTCACGGACGTCGGGCGCGGATTGGATACTGATAAGGGCAGTAGCCAAATTGCTACTGAAGTGACGACACCAAGCTCCGCGGACCCACCATGGTACCATGATGCATGTGTTGTATCCATACCGGCCAACCATATTTGGAGATCTTTTTATGACATTATACAGAAAATAAGGTAAATCTAAAGTTTTTAAGTGGACCGACCATAGAAAATAGCAGGGATAGTGACATTTACCCTTCAAAACTTCTTAAGGCCAAAGGTAATTTCATATGAAGCTGATATTTTTGTTTTCGCTTCACCAATCTGTGTTTACTCATGAATAGGATGGATCTCAAAAATACATCACTATAGACCCTATAAATGTTTCAACGGTGGTTGTAACGGCTCCACGGTTTTCTGTGGTGAGTCCACTTGAAATTTAGATCTATTTCATTCTCTTTGTAATGCCATAAAACGACTTTTATAAATGGTTGGACGGTATGAATACACCACACCCATCTTGATGGGTCTACAGAACTTAGTGACGTCACTTCAGTAGCGAAATCGCTACTGACCTTGTCAGTATCCAATCCGCACCCACGGACAATGGACATCTCTTGGTGCCCCACACAGCCCCGAGTACGTAGATCTCTGTGCCCGCGCTCACAGGCAATCCGCTCCCTTTACATGGAGCCTACGTGCCAATCTAGCATGTGTTTGGAAATCTGATCCGTGCATGAGGTAGGCCCCACTTTGAAATGATATTTTGCAAGAATCGAGTCAGTTTACTGATTAGAAACGTCAAAACGTTAAGTTGAATTTAGACTGTTGGAATGCTTTTCTAAAAGTTCCAGTTTTGTGTAGGGATGGCCCACCATGCCGGTCTAAACTTTTCTTGTGGCGATCCTAACGGTGGGGATATCTTATGAACGTCTGAGATGTCCGACATGCTACCAGATTTGGTACGTGCGATTCTGTGCGCGTTAGTTGCATAAAACTATTTTGACAAATACGAGCGTTCATATTCATTCGCGCGAGTGATGTTGAAGAGGTGAATCAAGGGACTTTTGCCACCTTGGAAAACTTGTGAGAGATCCGGCCCGTTTATTATTATTTATAAAATGTGAAAATTCTATTTTTCAAAAAACATTCCAATCCAATTGTCATATGGGCCAAAATATTGAGATCAATAGTTTGGACGGTTATAAAGGCAACCATCAAGAGCCTGTGTTGGACATGTCACCTAATGAGAAGCTGGATTATGGGACCGACCTTTTCAGGAAGGTTTGGTCCAGATCTTCTACACGCGTAACAACTTAACACGTGTCATTTTCTTCAACCTCTCCCGGTAACGCTTCCACGGTCGCTGTTCACTGGACAGGAATAACGGTACACTCGCATGCATTTCCATTCCAGCTTGCCTACAGCTGCCAGGACGGGGATTAGGTACTACCCCGCCTGTCCCGAGCTCAGGACAGGCTGGGCTTCTGACGGGTCACCGTGATTTATAGGTTTATCAACACCGTCCATCCATTCTCTCGTATCATTCTGAGAAAAAAGGCCAAAAATGAGGCAGATTAAATGTTTAACTAAGCCACACGGTAGTTATAATGATACTCACCGTTGAAACCTTTCTAGTGACCACTAAGGTCACGTGGACGACATGTACAATGGCAAAATATAAATATAAGCATGATCCAAAACTTCAGTTGCCCTCAAATGACCAGATTGGTACTGGTTGTTGCTTTGTGGGCCGATCCTATCCATGTGTTTTACTCCCACCTTCCCTTTATTTTTCTAACTCATGCTTAAACATGAGACCAAAAGGAGGCATATCTAGATATCAAGGGACCACACTTACACCAAATAGTAGTGATTGAATGCCCACCATTCAAAACTTCCTTAGTTCACTATATTTCTTATGGTGTGGTTCACTACCAGTTTTGAATGAAGCTGTTTCTTTTCACGGAGTTGGTGTTAACATAATCAACATGTCGGATGGCAAAAACACATTAACTAGGCATATGAAGTTTCAATGATATCCGGTCACTATTATTTCTCATGGTGTGGTTCACTTAATATTTGTATGTCTCATTTTTGAGCTTATATCTTAAAATAATTCGAAAAGGTAAATGATCTGTATTGATAAAACACAATCATCATTATGAGGCCTACAAATGCCTAATGGGGGTTGCTCCTTAACCCGAATCCAAGGGAGTCACTGTTCAATGGACCCTACCATAATGCATGTGTCTTATCCATGATGTCTATTAATTTTTTAGATTGTTTTATAGCATGATCCAAATCTTCAAGTGAACTACGCAATGGAAAAGTGATGAATGAATGTTGAATTCGGATCCTTTACTTGCCACAAGTATAAAAATTTTGTTTATTGCAATTCAACTCACCCAACTAAGTCACATAGTCAACCCAACCTCAAATCCAACCAACTAAAACACAAAAATTTGCCAAAAACCAAATTCAATTCCAATCTGAAACCAAGCCTAAAATAAGACCAAACCCAAGCCCGTGGACCTTCAGGGCCACCGTAAAGCAAAACCATATCGATCAAAAGCCTACAAACTAACATAGAAACATTCTTGCAAGAGCAGGAGGGGGTCCATGTGGCAATCGAAACTCTGCACATCTCCTGCTTTGGCAAGAGGGGCATGCGTGTGAGTAGGGGAAAAGACTCTATTGTCCTTTCCCCAATTTACCCTTTTTCTTACCCATCCAACCGTAAAGATCTCACCATGTGATAATCTCTTATCTCAACCCTTGAAGCCAACCTAGACTTCTCCGCAATTACAAAAAAAACAAAAACAAACACAAAGTCAAGAGCCTAAAAATAGCCCCTTCATTCCGAATCATTTTCCATTAATCTCAAAAAATCTACTTTTATCCCGTAAGCCTTTAGCCATCCATAGCCAACCACCCACCAAGAAAAAGTGAGAAGTGAATGAGAGGAGTCCAACTCGGGTCAACCTAGTCTAGTATGATTCTCAACTACTTGAGCAATCAAAGCTCCGATCAAAGTTACTTGACCCAACTCCGTTCAATCTTTTCACCCAACCTCAAATAGTTTCATTCCAAGCAATATCTATTCCCTCCTCAGACCGTTGCTTACCCCACTCATCAGCATTACATTTTATATATAGCATCTGACCCCTAATCAATCTGAGTGTATGCTCTATGGTTTGTTGAAACATCAAATCCCACTAATCAAAAACTCAAGTTGATTGGTTATTCGACAGCTTCATCAAGTAAATGAGTTAGGGAAGATTTATCTAACTTGGGCTACCGCTTGTTAGCGATGTCACATTAACACAATATTACACATATCTTTACATTGTTTGTGCGCAAAAACCAATCCTAGTCCCTAATAGCTCGTAAAATTATGTGAAGTATAGACCGTACAATTGTATGGATAAAGGGGGTGCCTAAGACCCTCACTCTTTATAACCATGGCCCCTTATCCCGAATCTTCAATTGCATATCAATGAGTCATTTTAGGATAAAGAACCTTAGGAATCTTTCTCTCAATGTTTCTATAAGGTCTAATTGGCTGTAAAAGCAGAGTAGCTACCTAGTGATGACTCTAGTTAAACAACAGATCCCCCCATACCTAAAAATGATCACATACACCCCTAAAAATGCACGCGTGAGCATGATCCACTTGTGACCCAGTGTCCACAATGCTCGAACTGATTAGACCAGTAAGGGTTGGAGTGGAGATGATGATGTATGATGCTAATGTAGGTATGGATGAAGCTGATCACCACTAGATGAGTTAATGGACAAATTTGTCATAATAGTTGACTCAAATGGTTTGGATTAGTGTTTCTAATGGCTCAGGTGGTTAAGGGTTGGCCTTGACTAGAACTGGGCAACCCTTACCCGATCTGGTGGATTCGACCTGATTCAAACTGATCCAACAGCCTAGATCTGTGCGAATCGAGTAGGTTAGGCTAGATCTGAATGCTTTTCGGGTCGAGTTTGGATCCATGCCTATCCGGACCGATTCGACTCGGAATTCAATCCAATTGGATCCGATTCGATCCGAACCAACCCGATCCAGATGTTTGTGTTTCGTTCATTTCGTTAATCCATTTTTAAAGTTCATATCATGGTTTAGTACCAAAATTGAGAGGAATATAGATCTCAAGTGGACCACACCACATGAAAACAACAGCGGTTAGATATCCACCGTTAAAATCCTCCTAAGGCCTATTATACTGTTTATGTGACATCTAAGGCCTACTATACTATTTATTTGACATTCAATCCGTTGATTAGGTCATACAGTCCCAAAGGAAGAGAAAAAACAAAGATCAGCTTGATCCAAAACTTTTATGGCCCTAAAAAATGTTTTTAATGGTTGACTCCCATTCAACATTGTTACTTATAATGTGGTTCACTTGAGAATTGGATACTTCATTTTTACACTCATATTGTAAAACGACCTGTAAAAATATATGGACAGCATGGATGAAACACACATGTTATGTTGGGGCCCACATAGCACCGACCATGTCAGCCAGTTGGTTTCCCTCTATATGCGCCCACATGATGTCTATCTGGCATCCAATTGCTAGCCTATATGGGCACGTGCCGTGAGAAGATGACACTGACGCTCCTCGAGCTCCGAGTTGTACAAATGATTTAAAAGATATCAAAGTTACATGGCTCACCGTGATGTATTTATTATATCTACACCGTTCATATATTTTTAGATATTATTATAGAACATTATCCAAACAATAAATAATATTCAAAAATCATCTGAACCACACCACAGATAGTAGCAAATAATGATTTTCACCGTTAAATAATTCATGTGGTCCCCACAACAGTTAGATCTATCTTATTTTTTGTCTCAAGCCATAAGACGAGCTCGCAAAATTGATGGATGGTTTGAATATAACATATACCCTCGTGCTTATATACAACAAGTGACGTGATTATAATATAGAACTTATATACAGCAATTGCGATTGACGTGCTTGCATGAAAAGGATGGCATTGCACTTTCGTGCAGTGCACGTCAACGTTGTAAATTGTAATATATATGGGAAAGCACAAATATAGTTTTTTCAGAGTTACGTGGGGCTCACTTTGTTGTATATATTTTATCTAAGCTGTTCATTCATTTTGATATATCATTTTAGGCCTTGAGCAAAAAAAAGTGGTGTATTGAAGGTTGAAATAGACCACACCACATGAAACAGTTGAATTAAATTTAAATGATCCGAATCGTACTAAACCTGATTCGACTCGATTTCCCTAACTAAGTTAGACTCAATTCGGGTCAAGCAAACCATGCATCAGATCGATCCGAATTAGGTGACTTGGACTCGATCCTAAATCGGATCGAGTTCGGATAAAGCCGTAGAGATTTTGAATCGATTCGGGTTATACCCAATACGACCTATGCCCAGCTATACTCCCATTAGAGCTCTATAACTAAAACAATGAGGTAGATACATAGCCCAACTGAACCACTAAGACAGTGTGGTTAAAATACATGCATGAAGTTGATCCCCCACTGCCCCACAGAGTTGTGTCATCAGGAAATCCGCATCCTCCTGTCGTTTCTTTTCCCAACGTGCCACACGTGTAGAATATTCTATCCGTTCAAGTCAGGGTTAAACCACGACGACGGAAGCGACTGGCTACTCTCCCTGCCACCGGCCACGGTACTCCGTAGGCCCCATTATGATGTATGTGTTTCATTCATTCTGTACATTTATTTTTATATGTCATGACCAAAATTGAGGTATATCCAAATATAAAGTGGACCACATTACAGGAAATAGTGTTGAATAATATTGACCATTAAAAACTTTTTGAGGCCATAAAAGTTCTCGATCAATTTGATCTTTGTTTTTTTTCCTTCATTTGGGTCTTTATGACCTAATTAACAGACTGTAAGGTAAATAAACAGTACAGTGGGCCTTGGGAGGATTTCAATGGTGATTATCCAATCGCTATTGTTTTCCTGTGGTGTGTTCCACTTGAGACTTGTATTCCTATAATTTATTATATAAGGCCTTAAAATCATATGTAAAAATGGATGAACGGAATGGATGAAGCACAAACATCATGGTGAGCCCCACAGAGAACAGACCATCAGCCACGGGGCTGGTCGCAGGAGGAGTAGCCAATCCGTTCCCGACGAGCACCACCTGATATGATAACCAGGCCCATCCACTCATTAAAATGGGACAACATCAAATCAATGGACGGCCGTAGATGTGACTCGCCGTACTGTCGCAGCCCACTCATATTGGATATTCCACACATGTGATATATTGGCAGGAAACAAACGGCTGCATGTGACAGTTCGCATTCAAACACTGTACGTGGGCATTCTCCTTGATGGAAACATTCACTTGGACGGCTAAGATCATCCGGTCAAAGTTCAAGTCCACCATCCATCCACTACAAACCCCACAACTCCGCGTTTGCACGCTACTACCGTAGATTAGGACTACTGACCCCTCCAGTACCAAGTCAGTGATGTGGGCCCCACCATAATGTGTATATTTTATCCATGCCGTCCATCCATTTTTTTAATATCCTTTTAGGGCGTGAGTCCAAAAATGAGACACGTGTAAATCTCAGTCGGACCACACCACAGGAAATAGTAGCAATTGAAAAACCACCGTTAAAAAAATCTTATGGACCACCGTAATGTTTATCTCTGCCATCTAACCTATTGATTAGGTCAGGGAGATCTGGATGAAAAGACAACATAAATATCAGCTCGATCCAAAGCTTTTGTGGCCCCAAATAAGTTTTTAACAATGGGCATTCAATCACCACTGTTTCCTGTGGTGTTGTCCACCTTATAGTTGGATCTGCCTCATTTTTGGCCTAACTGCATAAAATGAGTTGGAAAAATAGATGGACAGCATGGATAAAATATGCCGGGCCCACAGCACCACATAAATCGAGTCTAGTATAATAGTATTCAGAACCATGATGTTATTTTAATGGGAAAAGAAGTGGAGTTATTTGATACTCTAGCTGCGTATCATGCTTGATACGCAGGCACCTTGTCACGACACACATTGTAAATTTTTTAAACCGACTAAACTGCAGAATACAATTTATCTGACTTATGATATAACGGTCAAATTTTTTTTTAAAAAAAACAATCCTAATCTCTTATTCGTGGGCACTTTTTAACCGTCCAATAAATGCCCATTATGTGAACAATACATACAAATAATTTGGACGGCTTAGTTTGAATTACACATTCTCTACGTATGCAATTCACACTAATTTCCAGCTGCCTGCGTATCATCCATTATACTCTGCCAGAGTACCAAAGTATGCCTCCCAGAAGAATGGGAAGTTTTTTGATACTCTTGCTTGCTGCACAATGCTTGGTACGCATGCACGTAGAAATGGTACACGTGCCATATAATAACTCAAATTAAGCTGGATAAATCGTGGAACCTACCGTACTAAGTTACAGTCTAAAAATTAGATTGGTTGTGCAATCCTAACCGTTGATTCATGGACACTTGTTATCCGGAATAAAACCTTTTAGTTTTAACCGTCTAATGAATGTCTAGCAATCTGAAGTTGGATTAAACAGATTATAGTGATATTTTGTCATTGATACATCCAATCCGGTGTCCATAATTTGGACGGTTACTTATGTGCCACGTATGCAATTTCTAGGTAATTTCTAAGAGCCTGCGTATCATCTATCCTCCTCTGACAGAGGAGAATAGAGGTATCTTTCTTTCAGCGTATAGTACATTCCAGAGTATTTATGTTATCCTCAAGTCGCAACTATGCGGGTAGAGCTAACAACTTTGGGGGTGCAAATATCAGTTCTTTTTTAAAGAAGAGATGAAAAAGTAATGAGGGTGTCTAAAACCCGCACTGTCCGTAGATACGCACCTTCATGCCTTTTGGCGTTTTCTGCAGCTGTAGGAAGGGGCGAAGCTTCGTGCGCATTTTAGAGGCAAGCCTTTAAAAAAGAACGAAGGGTGCGCATGCTTTTTCGCTTCGGGAAGACAGCCACGGCGTGCAAGTGCGGTCTCTGTTCTCATTCGCTTTGGTGGGTGCGCGAACGGTCGTGTATCAGTGCGGCTTCTAAATTCCGAAAATGCCCCTGTTAATAGTTTAGAATATCGTGTCTCAAATAAAAACATAGATTTTTGTTGATATTATTAAATTTCGTGGTCTTTGATGCAACCAAGCTCACCTTAAATGATATTGAACTTATTTATCAATAAATATATGAAATTTTATTTAGAAAAAACTATTGGCTACAATATAATCAATGATATTTTTTATACTTTTCAGCCTTTACAAAAATTCACGATGACATACATATATATTAATTGTATTTGCCAATGCATTTATACACACACACACAGATTGTTTGGGACAAATTAAATGATATGGAATTGCATTAGATTGAATTAATATTATTATCAGGCATCAAATGCTTCTTATGAAAAAAATACTATTAAGTGAAACTTGCATTTTGTAGACCTTGGGATTGTAATTTATGACCATATTTCACAACTTATGCTAGTCACATATATGCATGCGACCAAAATTTGGATAAATAGAAAGCATTTAGGAAAATGTTCCATGGGACAATGCATATGATAGACAATGAGATTTGAAATGGTGTATCCTCTGCTTTTCAACTCGTGAAAAAAAAAAAAACAATAAAAATAACGAAAAAACAAACAGCCAAGTGTGTGTTTTTGAATTTATATATTTTGGCAAAACTAAAATCTTTTGAGTAGAGCATGCATGTTACATTGCGGCATGATATGGTAACTTTGAAATGAATAGTGGCACATGTGGTACAAGTGATGTATCGATGTAAGCAGTCCATAGTGGCGCTTACCATATGCATGACAAGGTGCTTCAAGTGTGCGTGCATGTGCACATTAGTACATGTGGTATGGATGGAATAAATGTGAAGATATATGGTGTTGCGTGTACACATTGGCAAATTGCTAATGTCACTTACAATGATCAAAAGTTAATGGTAGCATATGTGGTAAGTTGTAAGATCTAAATTGTGGAATTGATGGATCGTCTATGCATTGTCACGTCCCACACTCGGAAATCGAGCTCACAAAATTTTCAATCGCCGAATCCGGCGCCGACAGCCTCCGTATAACCCCATTCTCGGCTCCTAACGCCCATTCGCCAGGTTCTGATCCTGGGATGGTACGAGGAGGATTTTCAACATCAGTTTGATGCGTAATAAGCATAACCAAAGGCATAACCCATAAATAACAACCAAGAACTCCATTACATTTTCACTATAATAAAAAACTTTACAAGTACAATAAGCATAAAGGGAAATACAATGATGAAAAATAAAAACTCCAAAACGATATGCAAAGCGTTCCTGCCTCAGCGCTGCTGTGCCCCAACGTCACCTGCATGCAATGGTCATGCACAAGCTTATAGAAAGCTTAGAGGGTGGTGAAAGTGTGTGCGCAAGGTAGTAGTATAAACATGCAATATCAGAGTAATGCGGAATATGCAGATGGATCCATAAATATCATGAACCGTACCAAGGCTATGCAATGCAAGATGCAAGTCAAGCATACAATCCTCATATAAGTCCACATGTCAATACAGCTCAACTCTGGGATATCACCGGGGTCTAGTACACTCTAAACCAGATCGCCACCTCATCGTGTGCAATAAGGTAAGTGGAAGAGACCTCACTATCTGTATGCCAATATCAGGCTCGACTCGTCGATAGCGGACCCATTCCTCGAGCTGGTCAAACTCAGCCTAGTTTTGCCCCCTACACTCGAGCGGGTAAGGCCGCACCCCCTTCCAACCGACCACGACACAGTGGAGAGCGCAGTCATCTGGTAATCGGCACTCAACGCTCATCTACCCACTCGGTCTAGACGTTGGAGCAACCTCTTGGTACCATAAGGGTTTAGGGACTTTCACTCAGGAATATCTATAGTACCCCATGTAGAACAAGATTTTCGGTATCCAATCCTGTCAACCACGATGCGTCTGTGGAGGCTACAACCTCGATATCGCTAGGGCGTACAATAACCATATCACACGATGCGAGATGCATGAATCACAATATCTAATCATGCAACAAATCCTTGTACGTATCGTGCGCTCATGCAGGGCAACACTGCCTAATCGGGGTCCCATAAATAATCTGTCCGAAGGTATATACTATAATCAGTCACTTCTTATATCAAGCATACATATGATGCGTATGATCATGAGTCATGAAATTATACTAAACATGTTATAATGAGATGAACTATCCTTACAATGCAGATAGGCCTGGACGCCCTATACACAATAAGTATGGGCCTAATAATGGGCCCTAAGGAGAGTCGTAATGTGGACATCCAACCAGCATTACACTCGCAATGTGGACGTCAAACCAACATTGCTCCCAAGGCACGATTGTCGTAAACATCGTTACATAATCCGTATTGGGCTCACACATTGCAATGGACCTTAGTTACATCCCATTGGGCCTTAAATACATCAAATGGACTATATCATATGGGTCTTTTATTCGTCAAATGAGCTACATCAATGGGCCACACCAATGGGCCTTATGTGCATTGTAATGGGTCATAACCCTTGGGCCTTAAATTGAATCTAATGGGCCTAATCTCATGGGTCGTATATGTAACCAATGGGTCACACCAATTGAGCCCCATATGCACATTAAATGGGCCTCAACCCATAGATCCGAGTACATCTAAATGGGCCTTAACCCATGGTCTCCAGGATACATCAAGTGGGCCTCGACCCATGGGCCTTAAATTACATCAAATGGGCCTAATCCCATGGGCCTTGGAACACATCAAATGGCCTCGACCCATGACCTTTCATAATGTTTTTTTTTCTACCCAAACTGGGGCCCAACCTGATGTTTATTTCCATCCAAACTGTTCATAGGGTCACATGGGCCTAGGGCCCACTGTAATGTTTATTTTGTCATCCAGCATGTAGTCCAAGGGGGGTGGGGTTAGTCCCACCGTCCAGGATGGACGGCGCAGATATAACACATACTCATGGTGGGTCCCACCGTCCAGGGGTGGACGGTGCGGACAGAACACAAACATCATGGAGGGCTCCACCGTCCGCTGGACGGTGGATGGAAAACACATACATCGTGGTGGGTACCACCGTCCGCCTGGACGGTGGATGGAAAACACATACCTCACTGTGGGTCCCATGTGGGGCCCACCATTATGTTTATTAGCCATCCAGACCGTTCATAAGGTCACTCAGACCTGGATGAAGGGAAAACACAAATTTCATCTCGATTCAAAAACTTCTGGGGCCCACAAAAGGATTTTAATGGTAGATGTTTAATTCCACTATTTCCTATGGTGTGGGCCACCGATCAGTGGACGGGGTCAAAAATTTGAGGGGGCCCACTGCTGGGAGTGGCCCACCTCATGGACGGTGTGGATATAAAATATACATCATGGTGGGGCCCACGGCAGCAGCCATGGGACGCTGCTCGACCGCCCGCTGCTGCTGCAGCTCTTGTCAGAGAGGAGAGGCTCTACCTCTTGCGTTTTTTAAACAAAAACTTGAAAACCCATTTTTCTAGGGTTTTTCGCATCTGGGCCCCGCAACAAGAAAATCCACCTCGTCCAACGTGTTCAGTGGCTCAAGGCCGTCCCAATGAGTCTAATATCCGGTGTTTTTTCGGTGAATAAAATATACCATGGTATCTTTCAACGATTGAGTCTCCTATTTTATAGGCTATGACCCGCCTGAAGATCGGATGGATCCCATTTTTCAGCTCAACACCTCGAATGGGTTTGGAAACGGAATAGTCGGCGTGGATTGAACACATTCATCAAGGTGGGGCCTAGGTGAGTGAGTCACCCAAAAGCTTGAAAACAAGCTTATATTTGTGTTTCCCAACCCACGTCTAGCGTACGCTGGACATGCATAAAATAATACATTAAGGGTGGGCCCCGCTTAGGTGGGCCACCTCATGGAGTATGGTATGGATACCACACACAAAATGGGCCTCACTTGTAGATGGTTGGATGGAATTCATGCCTCATGATGGAGTCCATTCAAGTGGGCCATACAACCCTATTATATTCTCATAAAATAAAATAAGATAAATAAAAAGGAAGAGAGAGAGATGGAGAGTGGGACACGCGTGTGATGGAGAGCTCCGCCACTATGAGCCCTCTCTTGAAGAAATCATACAATCAAAAGGGGTCCCTTTACACATGGGATTATCAAAATTAAAAATCAATGGTGAGGATCCTTTCCCTACCAATATGGATGGTCTAGATGACCTTCCTAATGCAATGAAATAAACATTATGATGGGGTCCATGGAGAATGGCCCCATCATGGATGATCATGATGATCAAAGTGGGTCATCGGCCACAACTTAGGGTCCCAAGTGAGATCCAAACCATTGATCGGTTGGTCTCACTTGGCCCATCTCAAAAACATGAAAAACTAGTATTATCAAGCACCCACCGTTCGATCTTCTTGCTCCTATGAGTTCCCTAGCTCCTTAGCTTTGATTTCAATGGGTGAGATGAGGAATGGATGGCTAGGATGGGAGATGATGGGGTGGGAAAGTGGGTCACCTTTGTTGCTTGGAAATGCTTAGAGAGCTCATACGTATAGATTTCTCTCCTTTGGATTTTTTTGAGTTTGAAAATGAGAGAGAGAGAGAGAGAGAGAGAGAGAGAGAGAGAGAGACTTGTAAAGGGAGAGAGAGAGATGGGTGATAGATGTTTGATATGGTGGTGATGGGTGTAAGAGCTACTTTTTAACTTTGGTGGCCTTTTGTGTAAGAAAGGCATGGGAGGTGTAAGAGATTCTTGACTTTTGAGGCTTGCTTAGGAAGGGTGAAAAGTGATGTGTACTTGACATGTACTTGACATGTGATGTGATGGGATTGATTGATTGATGGGATTGATGTGACACCTTGTAGAGATTCTCTTGGATTTCGCAACGCGCGACATTTTCCTCGCATCGAACGTTCGCCTACATCTCTTGACCAGGGTATCCCTCGGCGCGCGAGTTACGGCATCGGAATCGTAACGACGGCGCAGTTGTTATGGTAATGGTCTTGGGTTGAGTCGATATAGGTTGACGACATATGAATCAGGGTCGCGCGTGAATATCGGTTAAGGGTCGAAGGTTGCCGGAATTCGACCGATAAGACCGCGGAAGTCTACGAAATAGTACGGACTAAGATACAGGTTTTACATGCATCAATGAAGAAGATTTGATACCGTAATCTCAAAGCGTACTTAATTGAGAAGGCATTCCTAATTCCTCAATGTAACTGACGAAAATCCTGATCTTTCGTATTTTACACCTTTAGGAGAACCTTCAATGAAACTAGAGTTTTTTCAATTGTATTGGTGAAGGGACCAAAACATCTATTTATAGGAAAAAGGGTTAGAAACTTACCTATCACACTTCTCCCTTTTGGTTTCTCCACACCATAGGTTTCCACATTGAGCTTAATAATCGTGTATAGGAACTACGGTTCAAGCGTCCTGCACCAAACCTATTTACAATGATCACAATTGTAAGGCTCACTAAATTGCTCAATCTAAATAATCTAACGGTCATATCTAAACCGATGATCATGTGCGGGCCACCCTATAGGAGTCTTACACAAGTGGGGGTGTGTGGGATGTGAGCACATGTGTATATATGTGTGTGTATATTTCATTCATGACATAAGAGCAAGGATGGATGATGACATGTCCCATTAAGGCCTACACCTATCCTAAGCTTGAGCTAAATTGGGGCCCTAAGTTGTCACGGTAATGTATGGATTTTATCTACATTGTTGGCTTTTATCTACATTGTTTATCCATTTTCCATATCATTCTAAGTTAGGAACCTGAAAATGAGGTAGATCCAAGCCTCAAGTGAACCACATCTTAAGAAGCAACAATATGTTGATCATGCCTGCTCTCGAAACTTTCTTAAAGCCCGTCATGATATTTATTTGGCATCCAACCTATTCATAAGGTCATATAAATCTGGATGAAAGGTAAACACAAATATATATATCAACTTGATCCAAAACTTATCTCCTTAGAAGTTTTCAACAGCAAGAATTTAATACCCAGTGTGTGGTTCAATTGAGTCTTGGATATTCTTAAATTTAAACCTTACAACCTAAAATAACATGGCAACATGGATGAATGGTGTGAATAAAATCCATACATCATGGTAGCCCCAACCTATCTGTAGCTTGGGAGAGGCTGGGGTTGTACGCAGACTACATTCATGTCACACATGACAAGGGCTAAGTGCCACGCAGGGCCAAGCCAAGATGAACAGTGGCCCTTGCTGCATACTAACAAATGTCAGACATTGGTTCAACTCATGGAAAACACGTTTTACATTTTTTTTTTAATGAAAATTTTCTGCATTTCCTCAAGAGAGGTAAGAAAATAAAATTCTTAATTTTTCTAAGAAAAAATAAAAGTAAAAGAGGAAAGGACGTCTCTTTCTTTACTCTACGCTATCTTGAACACACTGGGTGTCTCTCCTTTCCCTTTCGCAAATCCAAGCTGGACCATAGATCAATTGGCAACACGTGATTCAACTGGCTCCAATCCTATAATGAAGTGGACCCCACGCCCATTTGTGCGGCTCTAGCTGGATGGTGATAAGGAAATTGCCATCATGGGACGGTGGACACCTAATCATTTCCATTAAGAAATACAAAGCCCCTTTGCACGAGTAGGATTAGAATAATCCTACTCGCGGATTAGTTTTGGCCTACGAGCCATTCATCTTGAAAGGCCATGACATGTCTCTCGCCACCAGCTGGCTGGTAACCACCTTACGAGCTGACCGCATCTGACTTATGGGACTTGGACCGCATGATAAATGGCCCGTAGCTCAGACATGCGTGCCATGTCAGGTACATGTGCTTGGGAGTAGGAGTATCTAAATCATCCTTCTCTTAAATGAGAAAGGACGAGAATTTCCACTTAATGAAGACCGCTTTTGAATTTCCATTTAAGGAAAACCCCTTACAAAAAGTTTTTTTTTTTTTTTTGTGATGATAACCTTGTGATATCCCCTCTATACAATCTAAACCTTAATGGTGTATTTGGATACCACTGACAAGTTACCTTTCCTACTCACAGCAGTATATAAATAACTTATTTGGTTTGTAATCATTTCATTCAAGGCTTGTTTGGATACCACTAAATAAATTATTTTTTCTACTTATAACATTAGATAATTAACTTATTTCAGCAAAGTAAGTTTGGTTTATGATTAGTTGTAAGTAACTTTTTTACTAAAAGTTGTTTAATTACTTCAGCTAATTTCTTTTAACTTTTCTACTTTTTCATACATTATTGAAGAGAGAATCAAGAGAGGAGGGGAGAAGAAGCTTTTAAGTATGTTGTTTACCAAACATATTTATCTGCTTAATAAGTAGAAATCAATATAAGCTACTTGAGACATAATTAACTTACGATCCATACTAGCCCAAAATGCTACTTAATCACTTTAGTTTAATAAAGAAAAATCAAGATAAGTTAGTTAATGCATAAGTAACTTATTTTAAGTGACTTGCGATCCAAATGCTACAACTTATGCTATAGTTAGCTTATTTCGATTTTTTCTTAATCAATCGATAAGTATGTTTAGTAACGAATATACTTATCAATCAAAAAAGTTAAAGCGCATGTTTAGTTTCCAATATCATAAGCGATTATGCTTTTAGTTTGTTTGGTCCCCCTCACATTCACCATCCATTATATGGGGCCAACTTTTAATGTGGACCATTCATTGTATGTGCCTCGCCTTTGATGTGGGTTGTCCATCATACATGGCCACCTAGGATGTGGACCATTCATTATTATGGCCCAACCTTTAATATGCATTATTCACCATGTAGGCCCCACTTTTGATTTGGTCATCCATCAAGTGGGGCACACCATCATTGTTATTGTCCATAATGTGGGTCCCACCTTCAATATCCACTGCCCATCATATCGTACTCAGCATTAATGTGGATCATCCATCGTGCGAGGCCCACCTCTAATGTGGGCCATCCATTATGCAGGGTCAACCTTTGATGTAGACTGTCCATCATGTGGGCCCACCTTGATGTGAGTCGTCCATCATGCAGGGCCTGCCTTGGATATGGGTCACTCATCGTTAGGGCCGACCTCTGATGTGGACTGTCCATCATGTCAGCCCCACCATTATTAATTGCCCATCACATGGAGCCCACCTTTGATGCGGACTATCCATTGTGTGGGGTCCACCATTATTAATTGGCCATCACGTGGAGCCCACCTTTGATATGAATCATCCATCATGTGGGTCTCACCTTCAATGTGGGTTGCCTATTATGCAAGGCTCACCTTGGATGTGAGTCATTCATCATTACGGGACAATCTTTTGATGTGGATTGTCCATCATGTGGGGCCACCTTAATATGGGTCATCCATCATTTGGGGCCCAACTTCAATGTCCATTGCCAATCATGTGGAGCCGACCTTTGATGTGAACTATCCATCATGTAGGCCCCACCTTTGAAGTGGGTTGTCCATAAAGTTGGGCATCAAGTCGAGTCGAATCGAGTTAGGCCTGGTTTTGGAATAGGTCTGACCCAATTCAGTACCGAGTCCAGCATGATTAACTTAATCCAAGTCTGGGTCTAGCCTGGACTAATCCGAATCGAGTCCAACCCAATCATAAGTACCGAGTCGGGTCGGGTGCAGCGGGTATCCACGAGATGAAATCACAACTCAAAAACCTAGATTCACTTGCCATAATTGACGCCTCTCTATCAGCTACACGACATCTTAGATCTGAAACATTAGATTTGAGTTTATATATATATATATATATATATATATATATATATATATATATATATATATATATTCGAGTTTTCAATTAAGTCGAATAGGTACCGAGTTGGATTTTAGGTCGAGTCGAGTAGGTACTGAGTTGGATTTTGGGTCGAATCGAGTTGAGTTATTGGGTGACTTGAACTCAACTTGGTTCGAGTTCAGATTGGACAAGTCAACTCCATTCGGATCGACTCACCCACTCAGTTCGAATCGAGTCAGATCTGAACAAGTTGGATGAGTTGAGGCGTCTCGTGCTCAACTCTAGTTGCTATCATACTAACGTACTTTGGATGTGGGATTTTTATAATTATTGGCTGACTTTTGATGTGGACCATCCACATATGAGCCCATGTTAACATGGGGTCATCCATCATGTGGGGCCCACCTTTTATGTGGACTGTCCACTATGTAAGCCCCACATTTAATGTGGATTGTCCACTACGTGAGGCCTCCTTTGATAAGGACTGTGAGATGGAGCCTCCTTTGACATGTGCCATTATAGAAAAGTAGAAAAGTCATGAGTTAAAAACCTAAAAAATATTACTTATTAAGGTAAGTAGCTTTTGTCATATAAGTTACTTTTATATTGTTGCTTACTATAGACACTCCACCTAAGCTACTATCTTGAGAAAGCAAGGACAACTCTTACAAGATGATCCGAAAACCCCAACCATTCCTTAAACCCTAACCCTAGCCTAAACCCCAACCTAATCCCAAGCTAGTATGTAGCTGAAAATTGACCCAATTCGCAAAAACACACCTAATCATTTTAAGCCAAACAGTTGAAACACATGCTTTGGGCCGACTCAAAATCCCAAATCAAGCCTACCGGCCAAAGCACAGAGGGAACCTAAACCGAGCAGTAGTCAGACTACCGCGGCCGGTAGTCTGACTACCATCAATGGTACTTGGAGTATCGCTCCTTATCCGATATGTGTTTCCTTTGAGCACATAGTTGTCCCTTATCCCAAAGTCAACTTTCATATGTAATTACCTCTGAAGTTTACTCTATTTACCCTTTTACCAAACTCTAAAAGTTTATAAGAGCATATCATATGACATTTCTCTCTCCTCAACTAATTATTAGCTGCCATGTCAGCTTTTACCCTTTACGAACCCAACAATTATCCTCTCCTTATTTAAATAATAATAATAATAATTATCCCATTTCTAAACCTTTTAAGGGAGAGAGTGAGAGAGAGGGTGAGAATAAGCTCCAAACGTCCAAATCTATTTGCATATAATACATAATATATTATATATGAATAAAAAATTCATGACTTAATTGGACATATTCTATTTTTAATAATTTATCTCTGTATAAACTCTGACGTAAAAAAAAGATTGGAGAATTGGATAAACGGTGTAGATATTAAGCACATCATCAAGCTTGGCCCTACTGTAGGGGTAAAACCTACTAAAGTGATCCTTGGGCAACAACTAATCTGCTCCCATCATTGCAACCGTCCTGGGGCCACGATCGGGCCCACTATGATATTTATATGCCATCCAAACCCGTATAAATATCATTTTAACTGGTATGAATTAAAAATACAAATATTAGCCAGATACAATACTTTGATGGTGAGAGTTCCAATCCCACTTTTTTCATAGTGTGTTTGCAATTGATTTGATAGGATAATGTCCTAGCGTGAGTCGGAAACTGATGTAAGGTGTGGATTTCTCGTAGTGATCTCTGTGGGCTCCACGTAAGCTCGCGCGGGCAGAGGGCAGCTCGCGTCCTACCTGGCGGTCCCCTCTTACATCCCGTACATGCATGTGCACATCAATGCGTTGTCACGCATTTCTCTGCTTCACAAAAACGTCTTTTTATTGCTTTTTGTCGGGCAATACGGCTTGCAGTCACAACCGACGTGTCATTCCACTGCACCGTGGGCCAGCAGCTCCCGTGATCATGAGTAATCTTGTACCTCCTTGATGTTACACGTGGCATGCATGTACGTTAATCTGGACCGTCTAAACTATGGGCCTAGCTGCAGATTGATCGCAGAGTGGAGTTCATTAAGATTGAATCATCTCAACCATCTGATTTCTCTAGTTGGATTTGGGCTTTTGAGGTATTTTTTAACCGTGCATATTTGATGGTTGCCTAGCAGATGGGCCCTTTGACTTGGAGGGTCTGGATTCATTAGACGCGAATTGCCTGTGCCCCTGAGTTCCTGTGGTTGGAAGCTATGTGGACCCAAAGATATGCCCGTTGAAAATTCACTCCGTCCATACGTTTCTCAAGACAAAAATAGGCAAGGAGTTCAAAAATCAGGCATATGCAAATCTCAAGTGCGCTACACGGCGGGAAAAAGCGTGGATTGAACGATCACCACGGGAAACTTTGCGAGGGCAGTACAAGTCTTGTACCAGGAAGATATCTGTGGCTAGAGGTGTCGCTGAGTCGAACCAAAGCTTGACTAAGCTTGGCCACTAGCTGGCTGCAGCTCGAACTCGGCTCAATTTGAGTTGACTGGCCGGCTCAGCTCAACTCGGTTCGGTCATTAGTCCGGGGTTCAATCCGAGTTGTGTTAGCTCAAGCTAACACCAGGCCTTCACGATATTTTCACAAACACACAGAGTGCACTTTTAATTTCTTATTACATCTAAAATAGCAACAGCAAACATTTGATAGTCGACAGTAAAAAAAAAAGAATATTTATTTCATATATGTATCTTCTTTGCTACCAATTGTATCATTCGTTGAGTCATTTTACCAAATACTTGGTGAGCAACATTAATATCAAAGTCACCGACTCACTAAACTGGTTTGATTTGAGTTCAATTTGAGTTGGGGTTCAGTCGAAGTTAAGTTGAGCTCAAGCATACTCGAATTCACTTCGAAATTTTTTTGCTAAAAAAGTCAGCTCCACTTGACATGAACTTAGCTTAGGACCGACTTGAATGGAGCATTTTCAAGACGAGTCAAGTGAGCTAACGGAGCTAAGTTGGTTCATGTACGGCCCTAATTTATGCTACAGTTTATCTGAGAGATAATAATCCAATGAACGGTTTAGATGGCATATAAACATTATGGTGGGCTCAAGGAGGTTTCAACAGTCGATATTTCAGTTCTCACTGTTTCGTGTGGTGTGGCCCACCTGCATCTCCGAGATTCTTGTATGATCATTATAAACTGATGGATGGAGTGGATTTATCACGTGCACGTAGCTTTCGACCTGTGGCTGGTGGCAGAGGCAATTCGCGTCCGTATACATCCACTCTGTTGACGGAGACTGCTGCGAATAGAGACGAACTGGAACTCGCTGCATGTTCTTGTGGTGGAGAAAAACTTTGTTACCCTGGCAGAGTGTGGTGGATGATACACAGACACTTATAAAAATTGCACTTCCACAAACAAGTGTTTAAGTGACGTGGAGACAATGGCTGCACAATATGATAAATTTTATTTAAATTAATATATGCCACGTGGACAATTTCTAACTATCTTCGTATCAAGCCTCGTGCACCGCCAGAGTATCATGTGACACCCCCTTTTGTATGTTTCGCAGATAGTAACGTAACTCTTCTTAGCTGGCAGAGGAGTTAATGACGCACGTTCACTACTGGCCCTCATCTGTGGGGAGGATGCACGGATTTTCACTTCAAAGTGGGCCTCGTGGTCCCTTAGATGACCTGTCAGTCTTTTAACCTTTTATGGGCATGTGGGCTAAGAAAAAACAAATAATAGTAATTCAGTGATGATTTAATTTTAATTTTAATTTTAATTTTAAAGTTATTATTTGGACAAGTGGAATTTTTTTTTCTTCTACATATAAATTAATGGAATAACTAATATAAGAGATTCAAATGATGAAAATTACTTCTAACCCAAACGACTAAATTATTAAATATGTGGAATGTGCGAGACACCAGGATTTTTACATTACTGAACTTCAAATGCAAAGTAGTAATAATAATAATGGAATTCCAACACAAATCCACTGTAATATAAATAATTGAAGTATAATCATTAAGATAATTCTTTTGCATATCCTAAGTTCCTAACTACTAGAGGTGTACATGCGTTGAACTGAGTCGAGCTGGGATCGGCTCAGCCACTTGTTGACTCTAGCTCAAACTTGGCTTAACTCAGTCTTTAAGGTTGACTGACTAGCTTAGCTCAGTTCAATCAACAGCTCAGGCCAGTTTGAGGCAATATCAAGTTGAGTTTGATTGTGTAGCATTTTCAGAAACACATGAATTGCACTTTCAAAATCTCACAGTATATAAAATAGCAGCAATAGTTTTACTGATATTTCATCGAACACCTAAGCAACATAAAGATAAAGGAAAAAATATATATATTTGTTTCATATGCATACCTTCTTTGCCATCAATCACACTTTTTTGAATCATTTCATCGAACACTTTATGAGCGATGTCAATATCAGAGTAACCGAGTCATCGAACTAGTTCGATCCAAGTTCCATTTGAGCTGGGTTCAATCTGAGTCGAGTCAAGCTCGGGCAAGCTTGAACTCGGTTTGAAAATTTTCCAAGCTAAAAAATATACTCAACTCAACTTGAATTCAACTTCAAATTGAGTCCTGGGAGTTAACTAAACTAACTCAGTTCGTGTACAGCCCTACTAACTACTCAAGTGTGGATTACAAACAACGTAAAAAATGATTTTTTTTTTGGAAATTAGGGATAGTTGAAAATCCTCAAGACAATCTTTTAAAAAGACAATTGAAAATTTTGATGATAGGAAGTTCTAAATTTTCTTCTTTTACAAATTTTTATTTTCTCCTCTTATTTCTTTTTTTCTTCAGTAAAGAAAAACTTTAAATGCTGCTCTAACTCTTTTTAAACAAAAGATTCACTTTCTCTTAATTTAATTTACATGGGCAAAAACCTACAATACCCCTAGACATATATCATATATGGCAAAGGAAATATTACTTAATCTCACATGTGTAGGTCCCACCTTCATTAGAGGAGGGAACTCTAACAAAAATCTCATATTTTCTTTCACAAAAATTATTTAGCATACTAAAAATCTAAATTATATAAAAGTATAGTAATTGCTTATTGAAGTCCATGTTTCCATGCATGACCTTAAACTACTTGAAATATACATATAGACAGCCAGAAAAATTATAACAATTGCAGAAATCTTGTGATCTAGAGGACTTCATAAGTGTGGTCCATCCTTTGTGGGACTTACTAGATCCTGGTTGGAAATACCGAATCATTGGTCATTGGTAAGAAATGAAAACCCATATGTAGTTTGTAAATATATGGGTGTCACATCAAAATAATTTCTCTAGAAGGCATGTTAGTTGGCCATTAAATGAAGCATGTGAAATTATTTTCCGTGTAAACTTAGCCAAATGTTGCTCATTGATTAGTGTTGGCCCCACTATGAGAATACTTAATTTTAAAAAAATAACAGCTTTATACACTCAATAGGTGGGCCTCACAAAAGTTAACATTGTCTACCCATTGATAAATAGCACAATACAATTGTGGTTCATTTGATGAATGGATATATTTGATTTTTGCATATGATGATCGTGGTGACAAGGCCAACCTATTGGACGGATTGGATGATTGTAACTTATGATCCTCTTATCCATAGACACATGTATCTTATCAATTAAATCCAAGCCTTGAATGATGGGCCATGGGCTTAAAAATTAGGTCGATTCATAACTTGTGTGGGTCACACCATAGACAACAATTGAGAGTGGATGCCCACCCATTGAAACCTTCACTTGAATGAGAGGTCTCACCAAATTTCAGGCTTAGGTTGATCCACCACACCCCATCAGTTAGATGGGCCCTTCCCCTTCCATGGCAGGCCATGGGGGTATAAATTAGGTTAATTTATGACTTAGGTGGGCCACCCCAGATATAACAGTTGAGAGTGAATGCTCGTTCATTGGGTTCATCCCACTTGGATGAGAGGCCACGTACACCAATTTTTAGCCCATTCCAAGTGCATTTAGATGTCTTAAACATGATTTTACATTCTTTTAAATGGTGTGGCCCATTCCCAATACAACTGTAGAGGGGGATCCACCAAATGCATCGTGTCGATGTTTCATCACAACAGGCCCACAAAGCTACCTTATATATAGGTTAACTTTTTTGAGAACTCATCACATGTGAAGCAGCACCTTATTAAACTCCTTAGGCCCAAATTTTACTTTGATCCAAAACTTTGGTGGGCTATGAAAAATAATTTTCTCCATTGATTTGTATTTCTCTATGTTATGGCCCACCAGAATTTTAGATCAATGTGAAAATTTATCTTTTGTGGTTTCATGGGATTTTGCATCACATGGACAGTTTGGATTAGGTGCCCATGACACGTGTGCAAAGGTACGCAAGTGAGCAGGACTCTCTATATATATAGGCATGCTCACCGGCACATGTGCACACCTTTGAACACATGTCATGTGCGTCTAATATGAATGTTCCATGTGATGCAACATCTCATGAAACCCCAAGGACCAATTTTCACCTTCATCCGAAACTCTGGTGGGCCATAGCAAAGAGAGTTGCAAATTAAGGGAGGAAACTATTTTCTTTTTCTATGGTTCACCAAAGTTTTAGATCAAAGTAAAAGTTGGGCCTGGGGATTTTATGGCGTGTTGCATCATGTGGACCGTTTAAATTTTGGACTCACATCAAGAATGATGAGTTCTCAAGAGTTTGGCAGAAGTTCCTGGCCAACCGGTGCATATGTGTGTGTGTGTGTGGGGGGGGGGAATGGTACTATGCGGTTGAGCTGTGTGGGGCCCCAATGTGATGTGTGTTGAACATCAACACCATGCATTTGAAGGGTCCCCTTAGGTTATGGGATATCCCAAAAATCAGCCGTAAACGGAACTCGGTTGGGCCATACCATCTAGAACCATGTGAAGACATGCTTAAAACATATAAAAGCACTTGGTGGGACGCAACTGAGTATTGGATGTGGCTGAAACTTTGTCTGACCCTTCATCCAATTGGGACACATACAATGGATGGGCTGGATTTGTGAAACATATCTCAGTGGGCCCAATAAATGATTATGAATGTTTTAATGGGAGGGTGACCGTTCTCAACTGTTATATATGGTGTGGCCCACCCAAATCATGGATTGATTTGATTTTTAAGCCCGTGGTCCAGAATAGAATGGTGCATCTAGATGATGGGATAGATATTCGACACACATCACGATGGGGCCAACATACTCAACCTCATGGGAAGTTCCCATGAGATCGACCTCATAGTACCATATATATGGAATCATCCTAAAATTAAGAAAATCCAACCGACCAATGCCTGAAACACAGGTTACATCGATCAGTTGGGCCGGAGTTGGACTCAAGCTAGCCACCCTAGGATCATGCAGGCTCAGGCTTAGGTGTCATAAAGTTAGGCCGATCTAAGCCCAAAATCAGCCCATTAACCACCCCAACGTGCTCAGGTGTTAATGCGTCCAATCTAAATTCGAAATATATATCTTAGCTTGTTTTCAGGTTTGGGCCGGGTAGTTTAGTCGCACATTGGGTTGTTAATGGGTGGGCCGGCCCGTCTAGCTTTTGAGCCTGGTGCCGAACTTGTGCATGAGTATTAGGGTAGAAGACTAAGTTCAACCTTAAAATTCAAGCCCGTTTCTAAATCAAGAAAGACTTAGACCATGAATAATAGCCCATAACAAACTTGGTTATTTTTATATTGACGTTGCTCACCAAATGTTTGATGAAATGATTCAATGAATTGGTGTTTCGAGTACATACATTCTTTGCAGGATTAGCTGGTGGTGAGAAGGATATGATACGAAACAAATCACAAAAAAAAATATACATGATAAAACTACCATTGTATTTTGATTTTAATACTACCTATTGAGTGTTTGATGAAATTCTTGCAAATTGTTGCTAATGTTTTGCATACCATGAGAATTTTAAAATGCATTCCACCTGTTTGAGAAAATGTCGCAGAGGTTCGAACTCGGTTCGAACTTGCCCAAGTTGCTGATGGAACTAAATCGAGTTGGTTAGTTAGATAGTGATCGAAATATCGGTATCGCGTAATATATCATACCCTTGGAATATAGATACATATCGGTTATCACACGGGATATATCATTTGTATCGTGTAATTTATCGCGACTTTTGAAAAACCTGAGAAAACATTCGGAAATTGTTTGAATTTTTCAATGAAACTTCAAAGATTATTATAAAAGACTTTAATATACACTTTTAAATCATTGAATCTTAAGAAAGAAGTGTACATGATAGGTTTCCTATGTATAGGGTTATAAACTATGCGTTATCCAATTGAACTAAGACCACTATATTCAAATATGATGTAAAACATTTATAAATGTATTAAGACAAATGAAAATATAGCCAATTGATAGGTTTATATAAATTTGGATGAAAGACAAACAAATATCACCTTGATGTAAAATTTTTGTGGCTCACAAAAGGTTTTCAATGGTCATTAATTACTCTTCCATGTAGTGCAGTCCACCTGACACTTTTATTTTATTCATTTATGGACCATGGTCTAAAATAAGTTGAAAAATCATATGAATGGCATGAATATGAAATTTACACATCAAGGTGGCCCATTCAGTCAGCGGTCTCACTCACATTGTTGGTTCTAAGGTCTCACCCAAGTCGAGCTTTACTGCACAAGAAATAGACAGACCTAACCTATCAAGGACCATATGAGGCCCATTATATTGATATGTTTTATCCACATCGTCCATACATTTTTACAGGTCATTTTAAGGCATGATCTTAAAATAGAGGTAGATTTAAGGCTCAAGTGGACCACACCACATTAAATGGTGGTGATTGAGTTAATTGTCGTCCGATCTGTTTGAAACGTCATAAGGCACATCTTAATGTTTATTTAGCTATCCAAACGGTTCATAAGGTCATATAGACTTAAATGAAGGTAAAGAATAAATATCTGGTTGATCCAAAACTTGTCCCTACCTAAAAGTTATCAATTGTAAGTGTTCAATCTCCACTGCTTCGTGTGGTGTGGTCCACTTGAGCCTTAAAAAGATTATATTTTTTATGATCGATGCCTTAAAATGATCTTCTAAATTGAATGGACAGATTAGATAAAACATATACATTAAGTGGACCACACAGCCTACAGGGGAGTTCATCTTTGACTAAGGCCATGGGAAAGGGGAAGCAGATTGGCTGGTGTACCAGACATAGTTGACCCACTTGATGTGTTAACGTCACCAAGTTTTGTGGATCCCATCATGAGGTATGTGTTATATCCAAACCACCTGTCTATTAGGCTAGTTTGTCATAAGGCTCGAGCCTAAAAATAAGGTAGATGGGATGATCGAGTGAACCATACTGTAAAAAGCAGTGGGGGATTGAACATCTACCAATGATACCCTTTTAGGGGTCACAAAAGGTTTGAATCAATATTATATTTATTTTTCCTTTTCATTTACGTCCGTGTGACCTTATTAACAGATTGGATGGAAAGTAAACGTTATGGTATACAAATGTTTTAATGGTGAGAGTAATTATCCCCACTTCTATTTGTGGTGTGGTCCACTTGAGTTTTGGGTATAACTCATATTTGTCTTGATGCTCTAAAATGACATTGGAAAATGAATGAACGGTGTGGATATAATAAATATATCATTTTGGGGGCTATGTTACATTGATCTCCCTTGGAAGGGTACAACCAGGGGATGAGCAGCGTTAGCGCCCAGGTGCCACGGCAATTGAGTAGCCATTGGCTACTAAAGTGATGTCACCAAGTTATATATGCCTACCATAATGTATGTATTATATCCACACACCGTCCATCATTTTGGAGAGATCATTTTAAGGCATTAGCTAAAGAATGAGCCAGATCCAAAGCTTCAGTGAACCCACCACAAAAAACAATGGGAATTGAATGTCCGCCATTTAAAAACTTCATGTGGCCACAGAAGTTTCTGATCAAGCTAATATTTACATTTTTCCTTCGTTCATGTATGCATTAACTTATTAATAGGTTGGATCACAAAAACATTCTCATGATGGCCCCAAGAAGGTTTCAATGGTGGACATCACTATCTCTACTATTTTATGTGATGGGTCTACTTGAGATTTGTGATTACCTCGTTCTTTGTCTCATTCCTTAAAATGATCTTTACAAAATGATGAACGGTGTGGATATAGCACATACATCATGATGGGGCCTATGAAACTTGACAATGTCACTTTATTTGTGCTACTCCGCCTGCAAATCTACTACCATTTTTTTAATAGAAAGGGTTCGGATGAACTGAAACCTTAAAATTTCTTAAAAATCTCAAAATTTCCTCATTCGAACCTAAATCTATAAGATTTTTTGATAGATTTCTCATAGAAACCTCATGAGCAATTTGAATCTTCTTCGATTTGAAGCAAAAAAGTAAGAAATCAAGGTGGTTGAATCTAAAGCTCTTTTATATATTTTTTTTTCTTTTTTTCTTTTTTTCAATTTTTAGATAATTATGCAAACTAAAAAGAATAAACCTATAGGTAATATCTTCAATATCGCAGAAAATGGTGTGATACGTGGAATATATTGCACGATACATAGAAATCTTTTTTTTTTTTCCATTTAATTCTAAGAGATTTTCGGCTAATATCATATTAATGGCCAACGATGATGATAATATCGACCGATGGTAATGATATTAAGAACATTAGACTCGAGAACTGAGCCAAGCTAACTTCGAGCTGAGGTCAGCTACTAGCCAAGCTATGCTAGGCTTGACTCGGTTTGCCTCATATACAGCTCTACTGCGTCTAGACTGAACTCGAGCCTAACAATGTGGGTCGGGCTATGGCTGGATTGTTTTAGCCTGTGGTGTAAGCCGGATTTAAGCCTATTGTTGAACAATGCGGGGCCGACTCGGTCTTGGACTGGATTGACTTGGACCGTTACGGGTCCTGCCCGGGTCGAGCCCATTAAAGAATGTGGGCCGGCTTGGACAGGGCTGGGCTTAGCCTTGCTCAAACCCGGCCCGGATTCGGGTCCTGGTTCCTAAATTTCAATGACTTCCGCCCTATGGGCTTGGCCCCTGCAGCAACAGCAGCTTCCGTCTGCAATGGCGAGCGTCGCTCACAGTCCAGCAGCAGGAATGTATAGAGCGATCTCTCTCTTAAGAAGCTCCTTCAATCCCTTCTTCACCAGACCCTTCTCTTCTTCTTCTTCTTCTTCGTCAAACCCTACAACAGCTGCAGCAGCAACAGCTGCAAATAAAGCGAAGCGGAAGAAGAAGAAGAACCTATTCGAAGTCGCACAGTTCTTGCCCAACTGGGGAATCGGGTATCAGATGGCCAAGAATCACTGGAACGGCATCTCCTACCAGATTACCAAAATCAATCTCTACAAGGTCATCTTCTTTTCCCTCTCTCTCTCTCTCTCACATGTCTCGTTGATTCTTTCTGCATTTCCATTGGATTTCTTATTCCTTTCATTTTATTTTTTTTCAAATTTCTGTGATTTGGGTTTTGTTGTAGGACGGGCGACATGGCAAGGCATGGGGGATTTTCCACAAAGAAGGTACAAACCACTTTCCTCCATTTATCTCCTGGTAGAAGTTCATTTGAAATCTCTTGTGATGCTGATCATTTACTTGATGGATTCTTTCTTAAACCGTACTAGGCTCACACCCTTTTTGGGTTTTCATCAATCTGCAAATTGGGTGCTCCTTAAGTCATCCAATCTGTGAATCATGGTTCGCGGGTGTGGCTGATCAACCACGAAAATGTGTGCCCGGGTCGTAATTTTGTATGGGGAAGTAACACGGTTTATTGAGTTTATCAATCCTATAAAACCTAGGGCTGTGTTTGGATGTGCAAGCGGATTGAATCATGCACATTCAGTTTTATCAAGAGGAAATGGTAAAAATTAATTTATGAGAAAAACTTTGATACTCTGGCAGGGTGTAATGGATGATACGTAGGCACATCAATGATAGAATTCAGTTGGAAATTTCATACTTGGTATGCGAGTTATTCAAATCATACTGTCCAATCCCAGTTTATATGTCTCATGAACCAAAACATTAAGAGTATTTTATTTCACATTATTGGATATTTAAAAATGACAAATATCCAATGGTCCTACTTCAACAAACAAGTGTCCATGAATTAGAGGTTAGGATTGCTCAACCAATTTGGTTTAACTTAGCAACCATGTGCTTTATGATTTAGTTGTTTTAATTTGATTTAATGTATGCCACATGTGCAATTTTTGAGTGCCTGCATATCATGCATCACATGCTTCCAGAGTATCAAATAACTCCCATTAATAATATCAAATAACTCCCCTTAATTTATGATTTTTCCAAGTATTCATAATGAGTATGCAGCCCTCAAATTGTAGTTACATTTCTTTCAAGTCTGACTTGAAGGCAACATAATTGCAATTTGGAGGCCAAAGTCATTGAACCTCTATATGAATGTTAAGGAATGAAACTGTAATCTGGTTATTTCCACTTTGCTATATTGATGATCATAATTCAAAAAATAGTGCATCCAAATGCACCAGAGAGAAGCACAGTTCTTGATTATTTCTCCCTTTTTCTGATCAAATGCGATGGGATAGCTTTTATTCCATTTCTCGTGTTATGTGTGTGCATGCGCGCGCGCATGTGATTGTGAGCCATATGATGTTGCTCATAAGAAAGTGTAATATGATTTCTTGATTATTTCTCCCTTTCGCAGATCAAATGCGACGGGATTGCTGATATTCCTTTTTTCTTTTCCACAGATTTGTGCTTTTCTCTAGCTTGTTCTAGGGTTCCTTGTCCCGAACTCCCGATATGTATTTTGGGAACATTATTTCCCTTCTTTAAGTTAATGCATTTTGTTATTCCTCCAAAAAACAAAAACAAAAAAACAAAAAAAAAACAAAAAAAAAAAACAAAAAAAAGAAAAGAAAAAGAAAAAACAAAACAAAAAGAAAAAAAAGTGTAGCCCATGATAAATTTGATATAACTAGTGCAATGTGATTTGCTGTGAAGATCTATTTTCATAACATATTCTATTATTATTCTCTTGATATTCCCCATGTATGATACCAGTATTTAGTTATCACAAATTAGTGTGTACACATCTTTACAAACGTTTGTTTGTGTGCAAAACTAAATTTCAAACACTAATAAGGTTGTGAGGAATTATGTGATCCTTGACTTGAAGGAAATGCATAGTAGACTTGATTTTTCAATTTATACAGTTGGGGCCCATGATAGAGTGGAATGGTGGAACAAGGTTCATGTAGCCGACCCCAAGTAATTGGGATAAAGCTTAGATGATGATGATGATGACAGGTGGAGGCCATGATTCAGTTATCTAGACCATTGGTAATGTAGGGGCATTTTCACATCGGCCTCGAGTGGGGTGGCCTGTGGGATGTAGGGGCACACTCGGGGTGGGTGGCTCATGTGAGGCATAACCCGTGTGATGTGGGGCCCATGAGGGGGTTGGCTGAGGACCTAAACCATGGGATGTGGGGCCTGGGCTATAAGATAAAAAGGATTGATTCGCCATGCTCTATCCGTTCAAGCTTTTAGAGCAAGTGGTTAGTTTCTTGCATCAACATGGTATTAGAGTGGGGGGTCTCATGTTCGAGACTCTTCACTAAGGGTGATTAATGCAGGAGCATTGTCACACCGGGCTCAAGTGGGGTGACTTGTGGGATGCAGGGGCACACTTGGGGTAAGGGTGGGTGGGTGGGTGGGCACCACCCATGTGAGGCGGAACCCATGTGATGCGGGGCCCACAATGGGGGTTTGTCACATGGTATGTGGGGCCTGGGCTATGAGATAAAATGGATTGATTCGCCATGCTCTATCAGTTCGAGCTTTTAGAGCAAGTAGCTAGTTGTCCTGCATCAATTGGCGTGGTGAGCCCAGTGTGGATGGACCATTCCCCACAAAAAAATTCTAGATATGAAGATCGTAGCCTTTGATATTGTGTGCCTTTTATTCAGTTGAATGTGAATGTGGATAGGTGTTGTGTCTCTTATCGCCTATTTATTTGCAAGCCACAAATTGGAAGGTTAGGTTTTCCTATTAGGAGATTTTAGGGGCATGCTTCATCCATTTTGTTACTAGGCAAACCAATGCTCTAGATCACTAATCACGGGTCTTACTTGTACAAAGCACAAACTGAGAAAGTAATTTCTCTAAGTTGGTGTAGACCTATAGAATAAACTCTATAGTCTACAGGCTTATACTCTTGTAATTCACACACAGGTGCTCATACATATTTATATTGTTTGTGATTGTAGCCGTTGCATAGAAGCTAACTCTCAAACGACTTGCCAACCCTAAGGATAATACCTTTTATCATCTGCTGTTTAGGTTCATCAGTCATCTACAAATACTGTCATTATCTTTATGCCAGGGATTTGATACTACTCGATTTACTTGGGGATTAGATACTAACATGAAATGAATTTCAATGGTTGTCATGAAAACTGAGCAACCTTTTTAGGTTGAAACTTGGAAGTAACGAGTTCCAGAAATGATAGCTAAGAAACCTTTGTGACCCATGAATGGCTCTGAACTAGGTGCATACCTTAGGCATTGTGGCCACACGTGCCTTGCCTGGCCCTAGGCGACTGGAGAACCCTGGGTGTTCACCCAGCTTTAAAGGGAAAAATCTACCAGACATTCAACTGGGTGTGAGAAAAGACAGGAAGTGCGACTTACTGGTGCCTCGAATGAGGGGGTATTTTGGACATTTTGTACATCTTTATATGATGGAGAGGTGGAGGAATTTGTAAGGTTATTGGATTGCCAACATTCTTTATCCCCTTCTCCGAGCTTTCCGGATCGCTTATTTTGGAGCGCTTCCCCATCGCGTTCTTTCTCAGTTAAATCCCTCTATCAGAAGATTTGGCCTACAGCGATCCCGAGAAGAGATGAGTTCTTCCATGCCTTTTGGTTTTATGGAGTGCCCCCTAAGGTTGCTTACTTTGTGTGGCTAGTGGGTTGGAAGCACATCCTCACAATCAACAACCTTCATAAGAGGGCCACGATTCTCCTAAATGTTTGCCTCGTGTGCATGGCAGACGTAGAGTCAGTCAATCATTTATTCATTCATTGTAATTATGCCTGTCAGGTATGGTCTCAGTTGTTCAAGTCTTTCAACATTGTTTGGGTGTGATGCCCTCCTCTAGATTTGCTGCTAAAGATGTGGCATGAGGTTCACCTTCCTAAGACCGATCAGATTGTATGGGCCTATCCTTGCTAGCGTTTCTTTTGAACATGTGGGGAGAGTTCAAGATGCTTTCGCAACAAGGGGGGGCCCCTGAGAGGAATCCTTTTGGAAAGTTAAGAGGGATGTAACAGAATGGGCATCTAATTGCTGTAATGTAGATATTCAAGATGCATGTTCTGTTTTGGATTGTAATTAGATCATTCTTGTTTTAGCATGGCTTGCTCATTTCAAGCTGCGGTGAACAAAATTTATGAACTATCCCTTTTAAAAAAAACTACCTCTGTGGTCTCTACAAACACCTCCACCTCTCTTGTCACCTGGATTCCCTCAAGCCAAACTGTCACCATTGAGCTTTACCCATCTGGCTTTTGATTTTTCCCATTTGTTGACAATGGCATGTTTCAATTGCAATTAGCAGCATTTTCATGAACATTTCCTCAATGAAAAAACAGTTTTTCTTCACCATGATCAACACACCAATTTGCTATCATGTGGATGACTCGCCAGAATTTGGTTTCATACCTTCAAATGAAATCTGTTTCTCTACTGTTCCCGTAAGATGAACAACGGCACGGGGTCCCGGCAAAGCTTTAAAAGTCATTTGGGTCCACCTTTGGAGGCGTTGCAGTGGGGACTAGTTTTCACTTATAGCAGCATGAAAACCTTGCTGAAACAAATCCAGACTGTGCAAGCAAAATTAACATGGAAAGAAGATATGAGAGTATCTTCACACCCTGTATCATCTTCCTGGAATCAGTGGCGCTTAAATGCTAAATTAATTCCCATCCTTTTCACCACTGCATCAACTGGAATTGCTTTGTGAATTCGTTTCCAGTTAAACACCGCAATTTTTGTAGTAGTCCTATGCCGCACTCGCTGCACCCAGTTTTGACTACTTCTCCTACTTTGAATCAGTGCCCAATCTGTTTAACCGAAAACTCCCCTGATGATGAAGATTTGTACATGAATTTATCCTCACCTCCTGCAAGATGGATGCCACCGTGAGTGATTTGCTGCATCACTGTATCTGGGACATATTGCTCAATCACTTCTTCTTGCCAGGATGGGTCCAAATTGATGAATTCAGCAACATCTGTTCTTCTCAGATCATCTGGGACAGGCATTGCCTGCTGCCATTAATGTTCCATTCCCTATCCAATTTTGGGTCTGGAAATTGACTCTCCCCCTTCCCAAAGATTCATCTGGAATTCTGCAACACAATAGAATAGCATCTGCCATCACTCCACACCCAAAAACATTTGATAACGATCTAAGATTAAGCACAATGTTTCTTAGAAAATATTTTCCAACCATGAATTTAGCCTGCATCAACTTCCTTTCTAGTATTTTCTGGCACATGTTCATTTGAAGGTTTTGCATCATATCAGCTGGCTTCCTTACGCCCAATCCACCCTCCACTACCGGCAAACAAATATGATTCCATTTAACCCAATGCCTTTTCGGTTTGGACTCATACTCTTTCCCAACAGTAGTTTGCCAGCATCATTTCCATTCTTTTTATGACTAATGCTGGTATTTATACTGCTGCCATCATATGAATTGGGATACCAACAGCACATGCTTGATCAAAATTAACCTCCCTGCTGGAGAAGGAATCTGAGCTTTCCAACCTGTAATTCCACTTGTTATTTCTGAATTATAGCTGATATTGAGATGCGTCCATTCGTACCTTTACTGGCTGAATCCCCAAACATGTCACCAGAAAAGAAGCCTTCTTGAACCCTGTTTCTTTTTCATTCATTTGAATCCTGCCTGGAGGAGCTTGGGGCGATGTAATAAAGCAACTCTTTGATGCATTAACATAATGCGACAAAGCTAGCCCATATTCCTGCAGGAAGCCATTATAGTTCTTGGCAAAGATTTCTTGCCATTATGAAAAAGCATAGTATCCGCAGCAAACAGCAAGTGCGGTACAATAGGACAACATATGGGAAGGTGAGAAGGTTGCATGAACCTTCAGCTGCTAAGTTTTGCATCCCCCATTTAGAACTTTTGCTGCTAGGATGATGATACTCAGACATAACAGATCTCCTTGTCTTAGTCCCCTAGCTGACTTGAAGGAGCCTGACATCCACCCATTTACTAGAACTGAAAACCAAGACCAACCATTGCTCAGAAAACCCAAATTTCAGAAGCACCACCCACTGCTCAGAAAACCAGAATTTCAGAAGCATTTTTGCGTGATATCTCCTTCTATCCAATCATATGCTTCTTTCATATCCAGCTTCGAAGTTGTGCTACCTTCCACCTCCTTGCAGTCTATTTCATTTACCATCTCTTTACCTAGAGCAATGCTTTCTGCAATATTTCTCCCTTTCACAAATGCACCATGCTCCTATGAAATTATGTTTGGAGGGAGACAATGTGCACCTGTTGTAATGTTTTTTGAAAAGATCTTGTATATCCAATTACATAAGCCGTTCGGTCTAAATTCTGAAATTTTGTATAGAGATTTAAATTCTAGACGAGGTGAAGAAGGGCATAAATGCTCTCAGGATTTCTCCTCCCCCAAAAAAATAATTCACACACAACTATGTGAATGTCACTTCAATCACTTCCCAACACGATGTGAAAACACTTTGCGGATACCCATCTGGACCATTGCTACTACTGCTGGAATGCTGAAAACCAATTGTTGAACTTCTTCCATCTCAGATATCTACATCCACATATCATCATCCCCCTAGGAGACCACTAGAGGAATTCATTCGGTAAATTGCTGGACATCAAGCTTCCCTCAGTAGAAAACATCTTCTCAAAATATATAACTGCTTGCCCACTTCCTCTGCTATCTCATCTTGACTTTTCAAATCAATCACCATATCACGTTTAATGCAAGTGATGGAAGAATGTCTTCTCCTCTCTACAATTGAAACATGAAAAAACTCGGTATACCTATCACCATGTGTAAGCCAGTTATTTACAGATTTCTGCTTCCAGAAAAGCTTCCTTTTGCAGTTGAGCTTTTGCTAAATTACCCTTTGCCCTCTTAACTTGTTAATCCTAACATCCGACTTGTTAGGATGCTGGGTTTGTCTGCCACTAATATCTCAGGAAGCGCAAAGGAATTTCTATGGTGCGATCCAAAGCCTTCTTCAGCACTTGTTTGCAAAACTAAAGCCAATGCCTAAGTGTTGCTATCTTCTTTCGAGGGCTTCCATTGCGAGGACAGTAATCTTTCTGGTGTTGAAGGTATTCTCTGCGATGAGCACAGGTCGACCATCCTGGCTTTCTTCGGCCCTATTCGTGTTGGAAGCAACTCCCACGCTGCTGCTCTGGCTCTCAGGGAATTGTTATCTCTGGTTTCTAGTCGTTACCATGACAACCTGATCTCAGTTTCCTGGCAATCGGTGGAAGTCCTATTCTGGCTCTCAGGGGAGTCCCCTCCTTATCCTTTGTTTTTGGTTCTTCAGGAGATTAGGACGCTCACTGCCGGGCTAAACTCTTCATTTACCCTTTCGCCTGCTGTTCCTGATCCTTCGTGCTAGTCAAGATGGTGCTATTGGTAATTTGTTCCCTATATCATAATTTTCATTAAACAAATCTTACTATCTTTTCTGGAAAAGAAGAAGAAGAAGAAGAAAGATCCGATTTGTTTAAAGTCAGCTTATGCTCAGCCTTCATAATTGCATCTTCTGTGTCTTTTATTTTTAAAAAATGTTCCCGAAACATTGCTTATTCCATGTCCTTAGAGCAACTTTTAATCTTCTCATTTCTACTAGCATAGTACACATTGAAGAGCTTCCACCAGAATAGACCAGCTTGATTGCACCATGTTGAAGAAGCCTTCCTTTGTCCACATTCTTTGAAATTTAAATGGTTTTGGAATTTGTTCCATCCTCTGGTATGGCTTTGGAATTTATTAGGAGAGGGAAGTGATCTTAACACACGCGAGGCAAGTGAATAATTTGAAAGATAGGAAGACTACACATCCAAGCCATGTTTGCAAGAGCTCAAACCTGGTGCATATCCTTTTAGACTCATCTTGATTATTACAGCAAGTGAATGAGTTGCCTACATATCCAGCATCAAGGAGACATTTTCTATAGCACCCTGAAATTTATACATGTAATGTGCATCCGGATCTCTTCCACCCAGTTTCTCACTTGAATTACTTAAGAGCATTGAAGTCACCACATGCTAGCCACAGCCCCTTTACCATCTATGAATTCGGCCTAGTTCCTCCCATAATACCCTGCTTTCCATTCTGCAGCAGCTTGCATATATTGCCGAGAGAACAATTGCAACCTTGCTGCCTGTTGGTATATACCATAGTAACATGGTATATAGTTAATTTCACAAACTTCATGGAGGTTTTTGGTGTACTCGTGACTTTTGACAAAGTGGATGTTTCTCCACTCATTGTTCGAAGTATCCCTGATATATCGATAATATCCCCGATATTATACATATTTCCAGCTTGCCTAGCGATACCAATAATACTAGTAGTATCAGAAAGTCCAGGCATCAGCTAGATATCGCCAAGTATCAACAATGTGTTGGTATCGCCAATGTATTGCCAATATTTTCGACTGTGTAAATTCCAAGTGTCGCTTGTATCACCAATATTTTTAATTGTGTAAATTCCAGATGTTGCTTGTATCGCTGGTGTATCGGCAATATTTCGATAATTTTGCCAAAAATCTGTTAATTAAAAAATAAATAAATCCATTTCAACATTTTTTAATGGCTGCATGGTTGTATGATGAAATGCATGTTTGTATGTGTGTCTATATATGCATGCATGGCTGAATAGATGAATGTATGCATAGATGGATGGTTGGTTGGATTGATGGATGTGTGTGTGTGTGTGTGTGTGTGTGTACAAGCATGCATAGATGGATGGATGGATGAATCATGCATGTGCGTTTGTTTGTATGTATGTGCATGCATGAATGGATGGTTGGATGGATGGATCCACCATTTTCCCCATATTTCCCCAATGTTTCCCAAAGTCAATGGTACATGCTTTTAGGCCCCATTAAAGGGAAACTTATTATTTGATTCCTAAATATGAAAATATGTCTTTTTCGCTGCTATTTGATTCCTAAATATGAAAATATGTGTCTTTTTTGCTGCTATTTGATTCTTAAATATGCAAATATGTATATTTTAGCATCTCTTGAAGTTTCACTGTAAAATTCCACCGTTTCCCCTTGTTTCCCCATGTTTCCCTGCATTTCTTGTTATTGGCGATATTATCGGTGATAACAATAATGTTTTAGTTCCCCAGCTAGCGAAACTCGTAGTGATACTGATAATTCAAACACTGGCTCCACTCAAATTGATATTTGGGAGATGAAATTACGCTGCTATCAACCCTGGGCATTTTGCTAGCAGGCCTGAAATGTTCCCAAAATTCCATTTGGGGTTAAACACTGTTATGTGAGCTTTGCTTTCCGCAAAGCAGCATTCAGGGTGACACCCAAACTTTAGTGGGTTTGTTGTGCCATGATAGGCCTGCTTCTATGACAGCATCTGATTTAACATAGTAGATGTTTGCGCGATGAGTCACTTCTGCCATGAACGTTGGTTTGATACTTTTGAACATGTCTTGCAGGATTACCGGCTGCAGATGCTCCTAAGAAGATCAGCGGGGTTCATAAACGTGGGTGGAGGTACATTCCATACCCAAAGAAAACACCCGAATCCATTCCGAAACCAGAGGTGCAAGCTTGAGCTCTGACCGTTTTAGCTATCTTGGACTTTAATTGAGGGAAGATTCCGCTTTTTTCGGTCTTTTTTCTCTTCAAAATTTTGTGCTTGAAAATGATATAATTGATGCATTTGGGCCATTACCTTTTTGTGGTTGTGTTGAGTCAGTGGATGTTTGTCTGATTCAGTGTAGGAAATTGTTCTATTTAGGAAATAAGGACAGTGGAGGGGTGTAACTGGAATATGGTAGAACTCTCTCTTGATCATTCACATGGCAAGGGGACAAATCAATTGGGACCATTTGTTAAGTGTGCCGTATTGTGGATGGCCCATGTTTCAAAATCCTCTCCTTTCAAACAAGCCTAGCCAACACTTATTTAAATCAATAAAACAGTCCTTCCAAACCCTTTTCTGCACTTCAATGAATAACAAGTGTTGACCACTTAAGTTTTCTACCATCACTTTGTAGGACACCAATCAGATTGTTAGATCATCCAATCAATGTGTTTTTTAAACTGTTTGCCATCCACAGTAGGAGAAACCAATGTTACCAAAAGTACCAAACCCCATAGATTTTTCATTCCAAACCACTGGTTTATTGATCATTCATCACCTGGATCGCTATTTTTACCAACACGAAATTATGGTTTTATAGTATTACTGGTCGTTAGGCTATAATGTAAATTTATATAGATAAGTGAATTTTTATCATCCAATTAGTGCAATAGCATGCTTATAATGTAGTACTATGCCTATGAGATCTATAATAATAACATTCATCATTTCCAAGGTATTCCGCAATGCTAATGGTGGCCGTAACAGCCACCATCATTTTCTTTACAATATGGGCTGTAATGGCCGTTATGGCCCTGTAACAGCTGTTATGGGGCCATAACAGCCTTTACGGGGAGCATAATGGGCTGTTACAGGGGCCATAATGGCCTTTACGAGTCATTTTATCCATAATGGCCGTTACGGCCTTTACGACCCAATACAACATAACAGTTGCCAGTGTTACCTTTACAAAATGGCCTTTACAACACACAATGATCATTTCATAAGGGCGCGTTTGGTGGCACCAAATATCATGATCTTTGATGCCACCAAATGCACCCCAAAACAATGTTGGATATACTTAGCATGCGAATGGGAGCGACCCGCATGATCCTAACCCTAGCACATCGCATACCTGTTCATGCACCATAAACAGACCTGCCATCCAAGTTAATTTGGGGGAAACTAGATGAAAGGTCCCAATCGATATGTCACTGTGCCATGTATACTATGGAGAGATTGCTCTACCATATTGGATTCTACTGGCCTCGCAAAAGTACACATTGCCTCCAAACGAAATAGGTAATTTTCTTTCATCTCAAGGTTGTGATAGACCACTTCATCCAGGTGGGCCACAACAACTGAAAATAAAATTTCCCATCGGCCATGAAGTAGAGATAGTCATCCAATAATATTCATTTGTGAAAGAGAAGCATTTGTGTTTTTCAGAGCAGGTAATCATTGAATATGGTAGAGTTGTCTTTTTCACAATACACATCTTAAGGTGATGATTGGGACCAACCAGCTTGTGGTCCTGATCATGTATGGGCTATGTTTCAAAAATTACACCTATCGGACAATCCTAGCTGTTACTTTTCTTCTTTTTCCAGCAATGAATGTACATGTACCATTTCGTTATTTGAGATGGCTAGGATCATCTAATCTATGGACATGGTAGTAAAGCTTACCATTCCTGGTTTGGGTCCATTTTGATGAGCTGTGGCCTAACTGATTAGTGAGTTGGTCTGATTTTTCAAGCAGGGTCATCTAGGCAATTGTTCTCGCTTGATTCGCAGATTGGTATCCTGCACGTGTGGCAAGGCGTGCGTGCTTGGCAGAGCACATGTTTTGGGTGGCTGCATTTTTCAAAGAAATGGATGGCTAAAAAAAAACAATTACCAAGAATTCAGATGCAGTATACATGTGGCCCACCAGATGATGGTACCAGCTTGTTTTTAGGGCAAAAAGATTCCAAGTGGAGCCCACCTGAAGAATAATACAAGTGGGGCCCACAGTGATGGATTATGGGAATGTGTCCTGGATTTGGAGGTTCCAAACCCTTCAATCAGTAGCAAAAATGTAGAAGCTTAGGAAAAATTGTAGCAAATTTCATAAAACAAGGGACAAGGTTGGATGGTTAAGATCTTTGAATCTGACATTTTTTGGGGATTGCCAAACATGGGCCCCACTTCCGCTGAATGGGTCCATCACAATACCATTCACAACCCACCTTGTAATTCCTCTAAAAGTTAATATAGTAGGCTTGATAAAAGCTGAAAGCTTTCTGGTTGTCCCCTGATAAATTCCTGATGCATCCAACGGTTCATGTTCTCAGAGGCAATGCGATTTATAATGGGATATCCTGAAAACAATAACTTAAGAGCGATTTATAATGCGATTTACAAAAATGCTACATATTGCAATATCTATATTCGATATTATTGAAAGTACAACTCAAATGGGGATTTTAATGCATTTTTCTCAGGGCCGTTGAAAGCATACCAATGGCAGGGAAGGGCCTAATATTGCACCTGAAATTTCATTCTGATGCATTTTTATTTTTTACTTTTTTCTTTTTATGGCAAGTTTTGATGAGCGGTTCAGATTTCAAACACATGGCACATATGAACACGTGTCTCAGAGGTGGTCAATCAACACCTTGCCAGCCACATTTTTAAAAATAGAAAAAGTGGGAGGGAGCAGCTTTCCGGACAAATGCATGTCTGCTGCAGATTCAATGATTTTTAAATTTTTTTTTTAAATGGGTGGCATCCAAACAAGCCTTAATAATTTACAACAATTATCAGTGAAAACTCCAATTGATCATGTTGTCTTTCGAACAATCTGGTTAACGTCTAATTCCACTAAGCTCTCTTTCCCGAACAACACGAATCCAACGGTCGCCTGCAGGAAAGTAACCTCTCACATATTAGTTCTACCTTCTCAGAAAAACACAAGTAGAACAAATCACAAAACATTCACATTTACAAACTACAGGGATTTTGGCATTTTTCCATTATCTAGAGAAACATGGGATTCCAGCAGTTTCTTGGACATTCAATCATAATGTGTAAGAAACAGTGGCCAATGCAGAAAACATGTACAGGATCATGGCCCTTCGTCAGGTGGGCTCCACATCAAATGCTCCCTAACCCAAAAATAGGCCAATCTAATCATTTAGTGGGACATATATGCATGCTGAACGTGGACTATTGGTCATCCTTTTCTAATCACCTGAAGAGCTGGCTGGCCAAAATTGTAAGCTAAAGCACATAAATCATGGCGCACAGCCTGAGAATGGCTCAGATCTTGCAAATGTGTGGGACATTGGAGTTGCTTGCAAGCAGCATTTTTCAATATAAGATAACAATGGGTGTAGCTGGAAACATACCGTTCCAGTCTTGCGATCCCACTCCTTGAGACGGCCTGTGAAGTCCGCAAAAGGACCAGACATGACTCGAACACTGCAACCCGGTACAAGGGATTTGTGATCTTCCCCCATCATTGAGCTACTTTCAGAAGATTCCAAACCTTTCTTCGATCGCCTTTTCGGCTTAGCATCCTTTGTGGATTTTGTAACTGGTTGGGTATCTGAAACGACATCAATGCTCAGCTTACCACCACGGAGGATTCCTTCTGCCCGCTGCTCTTCCTCAAATGCACGGTCCATTCTTTCTTGTTCTTCTTTAGCTTGTTGGAAGATTGCTTCCATGTCATCAACTGAGACGGGTTTGGGCCTGTTGATCTGCCGTTTGCTGAAAAGGAACAAAAACAGTTAATACTTTAGAAAATTAGAGTCATCGGTGGTCTGCATGAAAACTTCCAATGCTGCAGGATGTGTAATCTTACGTGTTTCCGACTTTTGATCCAAGAAAGCCGCCCACTCCATTGCATTCTCTAATGAAGTCATGGATCTCCTTGTTTAGTACACACTGTAGAAAGACACAGCCAGGAAATAAAGGCTTGGATTTAACTGAGTATGAACCGTTCTTAAGTTTCCTCTTCTCATGGACGGATGGAAGATAAACCTGAAATGGATTTTCAATGTAAAAATTCATTGCTTGAATAATATTTTTAGGTGGGAGAAGGAACTACAAACACTTCCGCACAATGAACCACTTGTAATCTTCACACCATAGAATGAAGACTGGAACTGACTAAGAATCATTGCATCAACAAAAAAGGTTTCCTGAATACATCCCAATATATTGCAATAAGATAAGTCTGGACTCTAGCCGTTGGATTTGGGTGTTTGTCAATGGCCCAACTGTTTATTTGATTGGGTGATGCAGCATCTCTGGGAAAACTCTCAGATTGAATATTTCAACCCTCAGACTATACAAAGGGTATGGAGACTGTTATGTTCAAAGCCAAAGAACCAAATTATCAAAGGGTTGAAATATTCCACCTGAGAGCTTTTATTTGTTGACTCTCCACAATAAAAAGTGAGGACTCAGGCACATAAACGGTTTGGATCATTGGAAGATGACCCAGATTCGAAGGCTAAGTCCCATATCGTATTGCAATACCTCAAGATGTATTCAAGCAAACCTCTCTAGTAAGAGATTTTAACTGGCATGAACAGAATTTGCAATCAAAACAGACAATATTTCTCACATCCACTTGTACATGTGTGCGTGTCTGTAGGTATGTATGTAGAAATGGTAAAATTTCAAATGCGGCCCTGTATTTCCAACAGCATATCACAGTCTTGGACATCCACGCTGAACAAAAGGTTAGCCACACCATGAAGATCCTGGGGATGAAAATCAGGCAAACCCACTCATTAGGGAGGCCACACCCATGCAATGAGCCAAATCATTGATTGTCCATTGATTTAGATAGAGTCTCATTAAGGGCCAGTTTAGTCCTTCCTGAGAAGATATATCATGTGAAAAACTTTTTTTATTTTTACATAAGACTGGTGGACTGCAATTATTACATGCCATGGAAACAGCAGATTGCCATGTAGAAGAAGAAAACCTGGGCAACTAAGATTAGAATATAAGTAACACAGGTTAAATATTATTTGAGTGATTCAAAGGCATTTCCTAGATGACGAATATACATCTATTGCGGAATGTAATCCATAGAGTGCTTTAGTTTCAGTCAAGCAATTCAGATATTTCCAGTGATACGAAAAAAAGGGGGAAAGACAAACTCATACATGCTTGTATCCTGAAATCAGAATGCAGAACATGGAAATATTTCTATGTAGAGAAGAGGCTATGTGGCCTATCACTCCTCAGCACACAAGGCCCAGCATCTTGATCTGCAGTGATGTTAAATTAGAGGATTTAAGCCCCTTAAATATATAGATCCAAGTGATGAGCCAAGTTCTACAAATAAACAATGTTCAACTAAACCCACAATACAATGACATGATAACACCAAATGAAGACATAGGCAATGAATATGGAAAATGTTGAGTTTCATATTCTTGATGTCGACAAAATGATCTCTTTTATGATTGATGAAAACCTTATACTAAAACGAGGATGGCGGAAATGAATTCCCAATACAAAGCACAGATTACTGCACCCCCTCTTTAGAAAGAACAGAGGTTGGCAACATGAAGGCCTTACTGGCTACAGAAAATGAACTGTTAAACCTATAAAACCAAACTTGTACGGCTTTGCTTTTGTTTGACGTCAATGGAACCAATTGCAAAAACCCACATCGAACCCAACAGCCCAAAAGTGCAAACTCAACATCAGCACTCATCTAACTAAAAATCCATAATGCAATCAGACAGACTATAAAAAGAAAAGAAAAGGAAAAAAAAAGAAGAAAAGTTAACATGGCACAAGCTCAATTCTAAATGGGTCGTTTGCATTTTCCATTCAAAACCACAAACGAAGAATGTAGTTTCCAACCCTTCAAAGGAAACTCCCAATCAAAGAACAACCAGCCCAAAAACCCAAAATCCGCCGACCTTCTTATTCTAGACATAAAACCAAACACCTTGGATTCAAAATCAGTATAATTCCTCACATGCAAGCGTACAACCTGATTTCCAGCCATTCAAATTCCCCAGCAAAGAACCCACAAAACAAATTATATTCCCAACAAACCAAATCGAATCCAACTCAAAAGAGTAAAAACCGTAACAAACCAAAATAAAAATTCACAACCTCCTCATAGGCATAAATTCAAATACCTTGAACTCCATGTCAGGAAAACTTCTGACGAGCGACCGAGCCAGCTGCTCTGTTGTCGACTGAGCGGACACCCGCGAGACACGTACGACCCACCATTGCGGGCCCAGCAGAGAGAGGTTGTCGAGGTTGAGCTCTTCGGTCCAAGAAGTATACTTCTTCTTAGGCTTTTTGAGGAGGCGCTGCTCGACTTCTTCTCGCCAGCTATAACCGGCATTGCTTTCTCTCCTCTCATTCCTCAGCTGCCGCCTCTCCTTTGCTCTTAGCTGCTGGCTGCCGCCATCGATGCGGTGATCCAGAGATGCAGAGATTCGACGAGGTTTGGGTATTGAAATGAGAGTGGAAGGGGAGAGAGGGAAGGAGAGAGAAGAAGGTGAGAGAGGGAGAAGAGTCTGTAGTAGAAGACATTGCTTCATCTCTTCTTTCTGGCAGCTCCAACGGTTTGCAAGAAAATAACTATTTTAAATGGTGGTTATAGGGAGAGTTCATCAACTGAAAACTCGACTCGATTCGGTGTGTTCAAAAGGGTCGGGTTGACTCAAGCTCGACTCGGTTTGTTCAACTGAGTCAGGATGACTCAATGACTCGACCCAACTCGACTCGATATTTAATAATTTTAAATTTTAAAGTTTGAGAATGGAAACATCTCCTTTATTGCATATTGAGGGCCTATTTGGCCGGCCAAATTAAGAGGGATCAAGAGGGATGGGATGGTAAAATCCTGGGATATAGCAAACCTATGGATCTTAAACAAATCTAGTGATGCAGCAAACCCATGGATCTTAAACCAGTCCACTGGCACCACCATTATTACCTTAAAATCCCTCCCATCCCTTCTAATCCGGTTCAATCGTACCCGGGGCATGTTTGGTTGGACGGATTGAAAGGGATTGGAAGGTAAAATCTGGTGATGTGCCAGGCATGCTAAACAAACTCGATGAACTTGTCTATGGATATAGCAATACCATGGATCTTAAACTAATCCACTGACACCGCCATCATTACCTTAAAATTCATCCCATCCCTTCTAATCCCATGGGATCCGTTTGGCCAAACAGGCCCTAAGGGTATGGCGCATTCAACTTATTTTGAGAGCAAGTGACTAGGAAGGGATAGGATAGAGAAAGAAAAGGGAGAGACACTCAAAGGGAACAGGAGAAAAGAAAAAGGAGATAGAACAAGGCTCCATCTAGGCAAAATCAAAATTTTGATTAGGCCTGACTTGTTAGGCCAACTTAAACAACTTAAAATCTAGATTGAGGCCAACCTATTAACAATCCTAAGAGAGAAGGAAGAGGAGCTACAATCCTCCACAACACCTGTTTTACTTAGTGTTTGTAGGACATATTATATTTTTTAAATGTAAATATTCATAGCTCAAGTGGTAGATTAAATGAAGATACCTTGTTTCAACACTGAGGTCCAGGTACCGATTCCCTAGTGGGGGTGACTAACACCTATAGTTGGGTGTGTACTAACAAGCTAACAAAAAAAAAAGAAAAAAGAGAGAGAGAGAAGTAAAATCCACTTTGATTATGAGGTTAGAAATCATTTAGGATGTCTACCATAGGTTTGTGTATGGACCACCATGTGATGCATCGTTCATCATTCCCATGAATTAGGTCTCATTTGGCGGGATGAAGGGAAGATACAAATCAACAACTCAAGTAGGCTACACTGTGTGAACTTAGTAGGACGTGGCCCATGTGAGTTTTTGATTTGCCTTATTTTTTACATAGTTCAAATAATGATTCTGGCATGGTGGATTTATAAAATAACGTATGATATTTTCTTCATATAAGCAACACGCATTAAAAGAAGTGAAGAAATTGGTTTAAATATAAGTCATCTCTTGTATGGTAAAATCTCAATTATTTATTTCCAATCAGTCACATTTTAATAAAATTTGACCTATATATACTACTAACGTTTACATATTTCTTCCAAATGCAATAAGGTCTACATCTTTCCACCATTTGAATTTTATGGCCCATTTGGTCGGGTGGATTGGAAGGGATTGAATGGTATTAGGGTGGATGGCATGGATTTTAAGGTAATAATGGTGTTGTCGGTGGATTGTCTTAAGATCCATGGGATTGCTATATCTGAGGATGAGATTGTTGAGATGTGTAGCCACATCTGGGGTTGTCTTCAACCGGTTGTGGGTTTTGCTCGACTGGTCGTGGACCGGTTCAACTCAAAGTCTAGCGAGCATTATTTTTTGGGTCCTGAGGTGCTCGACCAGTCGTGACCCATTTATTACCGGTCTTGGAGTTCTCTCAACCGGTCGTGCAGTCTGCTTGACCGATCGTAGTTACGCAGATTCGTTTCCAAATCTAATACGGACTGCGGATTTTAGTGTCGCCTTTCGCAAGGGTGCGGAAGGGGAGTTGTATAAACTATAAATAGGGATTCCTAGGACTTTTTTAGGTATCATGAAAGTTATTCTAAGGTGTAGGCTAAAGGTTTTTTATATGCTTTTAAGAGAGAGGTCAGTATATTGCCTTGTAATCTCTATTTTTTTCATAGTGGAAGTTTGCGTCCGTGGTTTTTTATCCTAATTTGATATTTTTCCACGTATATCTTGTCTTGTGGTTTGTTTGGATTGTTTTGATCTGTTTCTAGTTTATATTTTTTCTTATTTATCGTTTGTGGGTGAGGCCTGAGATTGAATCTAGGCTCACTGCGTTGTTGGCGTGCTACGCAACAACTAGTATCAGAGCTATTGGTTTAGTTCTATTAGGAGCGACGACGAAAGATGAGAAAGATAAAATTGAGAAGTTTGATGGTTCAAACTTTACCTTCAAGAATATGCAGATGGAGGATTATCTGTATCAGAAGGACCTCTATATTCCGCTAGGAGGAAAAGAGAAAAAATATGAAAAGATGACAGATGATGAATAGTTTTTACTGGATGAGAAGACTTTAGGAACGATCCGATTCTCTTTGTCTAAGAATGTTGCCTTTAACATATTTAAGATGAAAAGTACAAAAGAATTAATGGAAGCCCTAGCCACCATGTATGAAAAACCCTCAGCGTCCAACAAGGTTCATCTTATGAAACAGTTATTCAACATGAAGATGTCAGATGGTGGGAGTGTGACTGAACATCTAAACGAGTTTAATACAGTCACGAGCCAGTAGGAATCCGTTGGTATCGTTTTTTAGGATGGGGTCAGAGCACTATTGATCTTATCCAGTCTGTCAGATAGTCGGGATGGTTTGGTGATTGCGTGAGCAATTCTTTAGGGTCGACAAAGCTGAAATTTGATGATGTGACCGGTCTAATTTTCAGCGAAGAATCTAGAAGGAAGGCATCAGGAGTTTCAGGGGATTTAGGAAATGCTCTAAACGTTGAAGGAGGAGGAAGATCGCTGAACAAACGAGGCAATAAATACAGGCGTTCTAAGTCGAGGAAGAAGTCCAAGAGACCGAAAGACAAAGACGGGTGTTGGTATTACGGCATAAAGGGACATATGAAACGTGATTACAGGGCACTCAATAAACAAGAAGGAAGCTATCAAGGTGGGAAGGATTCAGTGAATCTATCTAAGGAGAGTGACACAGAGGTGTTGATCTTGTCCCTTGATGCGAGGAATGAGTCTTGGGTTATAGATTCAGGTGTTTCGTTTCATGTCACTTCATGTAAGGAAGTTCTGCGTGATTATGTGTCAGGTGACTTTGAAAGAGTTTACCTGGGTGGTGATGAGCCGTGCAGTATCGTTAGAAAGGGAGACGTTCAGGTCAATTAGAAAGACGGAACGGTTTTGAAATTGAAGGATGTCAGACATGTACCGAGTTTGAAAAGGAATCTGATCTCAGTGGGACAGTTGACCGATACTGGTTATGTGACGACATTCACCAGTGATTCCTTGAAAATTACAAAAGGTGCTTTGGTGATATCTCGAGATAAAAAGGAAAGTACTTTGTACGTCACTTTAGGATCGTATAGTTCACTCGCAGTCGCATCAACTGGAGTGAATGCGTAGTTATGGCATCAGAGGTTGGGACATATGAGTGAGAATGGGATGAAAGTGCTACTATCAAAAGGGAAGCTACCAGGGCTGAAGTCTATTGACTTAAAATTCTGTGATGACTGCGTGTATGGCAAGTAGAAGAGGGTAAGCTTCAAGAAGACAAAGCGCGCTCCAAAGACGCATCTGTTAGAGCTTGTACAAACTGATGTGTGGGGACCGACATGCGTATCATCTCTTGGTGGTTCACGTTATTTTGTTTCTTTTATTGATGATGCTAGTAGAAAACTGTTTCTTTTTTAAAGCATAAATCTGATGTATTTGATGCGTTTAAGAAGTGAAAAGTTATAGTAGAAAACGAGACAGGTAAAATAGTAAAGTGTCTTAAATCTGATGATGGGGGAGAGTATTGTGATAAGAGGTATGAGGAGTAATATGCAGCAAGTAGAATCAAACATCAGAAAATGATTACAGAGACACCACAACAGAATGGTGTGGCTAAGCGCATTAACAAGACCATCCTTGAGCGCGCCAGGAGCATGAGGTTACATGTACGGTTGCTCAAGATCTTTTGGGCAGATGTTGTGAATATTACAGTATATCTTATCAATATAAGTCCCTCAGCACCATTGGATGGTAGGCTACCAGAAGTAACGTGGGTTCGGAAAGAAGTGAACCTTACATATTTCAGAGTGTTTGGTTGCACTTCAATTGTTCACATTGATACAGAGCATAAAAACAAGCTGAATACAAAATTCATTAGGTGCACATTTATAAGCTAAGGGCAGCGTGATTTTGTTTATAGGTTTTGAGGTGCAGAAAATAAGAAAATCATCAGAAGCAAGGACGCAGTATTCAATGAGAAAGTGATGCATAAGGACAGTGTGCATGAAAATAAGGCCAAGGAAAAAGAATTCGTAGAGTTGGAAGAGTTACCGGACACGGGTGTTACCGCGCCATAGGATGATCATGCACAGGAGCATTATGAGTCAGAGCCACAAACACCGGTTGTGAGAAGGTGTACTTATGAGAGGAGACCCACGGTCCGATACTCACCCTCCTTACATTATCTACTATTAACGGATAATGGTCAGCCAGAGTATTTTGAAGAGACATTACAGTCAGACACATGAGTTAAGTGGGAGCAGACCATAGATGATGAGATGAACTCTCTTGAGTCTAATCATACATGGGAGCTAGTCACTCTACCTAACGGTAAAAAAACTCTTCATAACAAGTGGATTTACAGACTAGAGGAGGAGCATGATGATTCAAAACGATACAAGACTTGATTGGTTTTGAAAAGGGTTTCAATAAAAGGCAGGTATTGATTTCACTGAAATATTTTCATCTGTGGTGAAAATGTCTACTATTCGCATGGTCTTAAGTATAATGGCTATAGAGGACTTATATCTAGAGCAGCTAGATGTTAAGACAACCTTTCTTCATGGGGACATTGAAGAAGAGATATATATGCATCAAACGAAAAGATACGTGGCACCAGGAAAGGAGAACAAAGTGTGCAGATTGAAGAATAGTCTATATGGCCTGAAGCAGGCCTCGAAGCCGTACAAGAAGTTCAACAGTTTCATGTCGTGAAACAGTTTTAGGAGATGTCATACAGACCATTGCTGTTATTTGAAGAAGTTTGATATGTCGTACATCATCCTTCTTCTATACGTTGATGATATACTTGTAGTCAGTTCAAGCATGAAGGACATCTCAGATCTCAAAAGACAACTGTTTAGAGAATTTACCATGAAGGATTTAGGAGCTGCAAAACAAATCCTAAGCATGAGGATAAAGTGTGACAGGGAAAATAAGAAACTAATTTTGTCACAGGCAGAGCATATAGCCAAGGTACTTGATCGATTCAATATGGGAGGTGCTAAGCCGGTTAGCACTCCATTAGCCAACCACTTCAAGCTATCTAAAGAGCAAGGGACAAAGACACAAGAGGAACGAGACTACATGGCTAAAGTCCCATATGCGTCAGCTATTGGGAGTCTCATGTATGCTATGGTGAGCACAAGGCCAGACATTACTCAAGAAGTGGAAGTTGTTAGCAGGTTCATGAACAACCCCAGGAAAGAACATTGGGAAGCTGCGAAGTGGATCCTCAGATACTCGGTAGGTACTAATGATGTAGGGCTGTGATATGGTGGATCGAAAATCAAGATACAAGGCTACGTGGATTCAGATTTGGCAAGAGATATCGACAGCAGAAGGAGCACTACAGGTTATGTGTTTACTCTGGGTAGTGTTGTAGTCAGTTGGGTCTCTCAGTTACAAAAGATAATATCTATCAATACGACGGAAGCATAATATGTTGTGGTTATAGAAGCATGTAAGGAGATGGTATGGATACAAGATTTTATGAAAGAGTTGGGTAAGAAGCAAGTAGATTGCATATTGTATACTGATAGTCAGAGTGCAATACACTTGACTAAGAATTCAGCCTTTCATTCAAGGACCAAACATATTGCCATCAGATATCAGTTCATACGTTCGTTACTGAAAGATGGATCGATTGCTCTGGAGAAGATTCATACAAATGGGAATCCTGCGGATATGTTAACCAAGACAGTCACACAAGATAAGCTAAAGCTCTGTTCAACTTTGATTGGTCTTTAGGCTTGAAGACGGGGAGGTGATGCACTCCGGATGAAGAAGACAAATGTTTATGGCGATGTGTCTCCAAGTGGGAGATTGTTGAGATGTGGAGCTACATCTGGGGCCGTCTTCCACCGGTCGTGGGCTATGCTGGACCGATCGTAGGGGCCCGCTCGATCGACCATGGACCGGTTTGACTCAAAGTCCAATGAGCATCATTTTTTAGGTCCCGAGGTGCTCGACCGGTTGTGACCCATTTACGACCGGTCTTGGGGTTCTCTCGACCGGTCGTGCAGTCTGCTCGATCGATCGTAGTTATGCAGATTCGTTTCCGAATCCGATGCAGACTGCGGATTTTGGTGTCGCCTTTCATAAGGATGCGGAAGGGGAGTTGCCGAAACTATAAATAGGGGTTCCTAGGGCTTTTCTAGGTATCATGAAAGTTATTATAAGGTGTGGGCTAAGAGTTTTCTATGTGCTTCTAAGGGAGAGGTTAATATATTGCCTTGTAATCTCTGTTTTCTTCATAGTGGAAGTTTGCATCCTTAGTTTTTTACCCTAGTCTGAGATTTTTCACGTATATCTTGTCTTGTGGTTTGTCTGGATTGCTTTGATCTGTTTCTAGTTTATATTTTTTTATGTTTATCGTTTGTGGGTGAGACTTAAAATTAGATCTAGGTTCACTACGTTGTTGGCGTGCTATGCAACACAGATCACCCTGTCTGTTTGGCACCTCCGGCCAATCCCGGGATTTAACTTCCAATCCCTTCCAATACCATCCAATTCGCCCGGCCAAACAGGCACTAAGGTGGGTGAGTATAACTATGTTAATTTTGTGTCTGTTATAGGTGATTGTTGTTGATTTTTTATTTTAGTTTTTTGTTTTAATTTTTTTTATTATTTATAAGTATGGTAACAATATTGGGTTCATCCATATGGACTTGCATTCTCTTCCAAAGTCTCAAATGTACAGTGACTAATGAATTAATATTAGTAATGCATGCTCATCTAATTCAACAATCTATAGTGGATTACACTATTTAAAGGGTTAAGATTTGACCGGTTATTTAATACTTCAATAACTACACATGACACAGAGTAGGGATGGACGTGATAAGGTTAATCACTGTCTTCCTCAAGGTAATAATTACTCCGAATCCACGAAGCTTCTTTGAACTCCTCACAGAGATTTTTCAAATCCACAAAGGAAAATAGAAAAATAGAAAAAATTTCTAAGAAAATTTAAAATTAATTAATTGATGATAAAAACAAATTTACAACCTTTTTAGTAGTTATACCAAACCCATAAAAAAGTTTCAGAATCAAACTTAACTCAAACTCTAAAAATTCTTGGCTTACTATGAAAAGTAAACTCATGATTCCTACTCAACTCTATGATTTTCGTCAAAGATAGTAAGTGTCCAATTTGGCCTAACCATGTTATTCCTGTAAATTTTTCTAAGCCCTTTTCATGTGTGGGCGTGACTCATAAAACTCAATGGATCAAAAGTTACTATTAAACAAAAACTTATTATAAATAGTAAAAACGGAAATAAAATGAATATTCCACCGTCAATTTGATGTAATCTTGCAAATTCAGCATGGATGATCTGGTGTAGTTGGGTTGATTGACTAAAGTAGCTTCTTCTGCTCCAAAATTATATATGGTACATCAAACAACTCATTTCAATTTTCAAGATATGCCTACTTTAGGATTCTGATGGTCTTGATCACTTCCGCCTCCAATTGAGCCTTCTCTAGTTCATCTGAACGGGAAAGTGTCTTCCACCCTATCTACACCACACGGGTACTTCAAAATAGTCTATAACGATGTTTACTTGTTATCTAACCTGTTCATGAGGCCACATGGACCTATGTGAAGCTAAAACACAAATAGCTTGATTCAGAACTTTTATGTTAAGGGGAACTTGTCAATGGCAGGCGCTCAATCCCCCATTTGTTTTTTTACAGTGTGGTCCACTTGATATTTGAATTTGTCTCGGCTCTGCGCTCATGTACTGAAATAATATGACAAAATGGATGGACGGCGTGGATAAAACACAATCATCACAGTGGCTCACAGAGTCAGCTGATAACTTCCTATTAAGTAAACGTGATATCAACCCTTCTAATACTTTGGCTCGGCAATGAGGATCGCCTAGTGCAAAAATTCGGTGGGCGACACGTAGAACACAATCTATAGCCATTGATAAATAGCAAAATATCTGTGTGGTCTACTTTATGTGTGGATGTAGCTGAATTTTGCACAAGGTGATCCTCATGATGGAGCGAAGCTATTGGACGGCTTGATGTCCCACACACATCAAAGGTTGGAAGTGCTCTGCTGGGTGGACCGTAACTTATAGTCCAACCGGTTGGACTGAACACCCATTGAAAAAAAAGAAGATTACACCAATAAACGATCATCCACTCATGGACACTGACTGATGGTTCGGATCATCGGCCTGTGATGCCACGTGTAAGGCACCGAGGGAACGACAGACATTGGTGGGTCCTCCCCGATGGGCGCGGATTGGATACTGACAAATTGCTACTGAAGTGACGTCACTAAGCTCTGTGGACTCCACCATGATGCATGTGTTGTATCCATACTGTCCAGCCATTTGTAGATATCGTTTTATAGCATTACAAAGAAAATGAGATAGATCTAAATTTCAAGTGGGCCCATCACAGAAAACTGTGGGAGCCGTCACACCCACCGTTGAAACATTTATAGGGCCCACAATGATGTATTTTTGAGATCCATCCTATTCATAAGTTAACATAGAGATAGATGAAGTGAAAACAAAATAGTAACTTCATCAGAAACTACCGTGGCCCCTAAGAAGTTTTGAACGGTAGATGTCACTGTCCCTACTATTTTCCATGATGGGGTCCACTTGAACTTTAGATCTATCTCATTCTCTATGAAATGACATAAAACGATCTTTAAAAATGGTTAGACGGTATGGATACAACACATGCATCATAGTGGGGTCCACAGAGCTTGGTGACGTCGCTTCAGTAGCGATTTGGCTACTTACCTTGTCACCATCCACTCCTGGATGCCCTAAACCGGGCTCCTCACATGTAAGCGGGCCAGGCCTGGGTAGGTCTCGGCCCGGATTTGAACTGTTTCGGGCCGGCCTTATTCAAAATTCTGAAAGCTTAGGCCTGAGCCCGGCCCATGACAGCCCTACTCGCATTAGTGTTAAACACACCCGCCAAAAGTGAGGTATGATACTCAGGCTGTGCTGACGCTTGATACACAGGCACTCAGAAAATGTACACCTGGCATGCATTAACTCAAATAAAAACGATCAGATTATGGATATAACTGTTTCAAATTCATAAAATCAATATTATAAAATTTAAATAATCCTAATTTCTGATTTGTCGACACTTGTTTGTGGAAACTAGACCGCTGGATATTTTCATTTTTATCCGTTCAATAAATTATCTCCAATCCGATATTATAACAATAAAATAAGCCTAAATTTCAGTTTACGATACATCTAAACTATATAAAATAACGTTTACAGTTTTATTTAACTAATTACTCTAAGATTGTGCAATTTTTAAGTGCCTGCATATGATCTATCACTCTCCGCCAGAGTATCAAAGTATTTTCCCCCGCCAAAAGAAATAACCGGTAAAACTAAAACATTTTCCTATCTTCTTACCCGCGTCTGCTTTCTTCCCTGAAATTTTCAAAAACTCCCGCTCGTTCGCTTTCTTTCTCTCCCTCTCTTTTATCTCTCTCTCTCTCTCGTTGATTTTCTCTGATCTGTCCCTCTCTCTCCTATTTCTTTCGTCGGATTTCTCTACTCTCTCTCTCTCTCTCCCCTATTTCTGTTGTTGGATTTCTCTGCTCTCTCTCTCCCAATTTCTTTTGTTGTATTTCTCTGCTCTCTCTCTCTCTCTCTCTCTCTCTCTCTCTCTCCCCTATTTCCTTCGTTGAATTTCTCTGCTCTCTCTGCCTCTCCCTCTCTCTCCCTCCCTCCTATTTCTTTCGTTGGATTTCTCTGCTCTCTCTCTGCCTCTATCTCTCTCTATTTCTCTCTCTCTCTCTCGCTCTCACGAAGATGGGAAAACCATCTAAAGCTAAGAAACCAGAGAATGTAGGAACAGGGAAGATCACCCCAATCCAAGTAGCCTTCATCGTCGATCGATATCTCTCCGACAACAACTACACCAAAACTCTCTCCGTTTTCCGAACTGAAGCTTCCAGTCTCATTTCAGCTACAAAGGTTAGAGAGGTATGAAAAACATCCCCATCCAAAATTTATTTTCTTGAAATAGGTAGGCATTGCATACAAACTCTGCATTTTTATTGTTTTTTTTTTTTCCAAGTTTGTACTCATGGGGGGCCTATGTATCGCTGACCCAAACCGTTGACATGATGGGACACATCATGGATGGCTTTTGCGCCAAGAAATGCCTATTTGTATAAATCCAAACCCTTCAATTGTCTGCCGGAAGATAGATGGCTAAGGAAGAAAGTGCGGAAAACTGTCAACATTGAACTGACAATGTGGGAAAATCCTAACTCCTCTAGATGGCTCTCACACCGGAAGCCGCTGAGATGGGAAACTTCCATCCCTTCAATTGGCTGCCAGCAAACGGATGGTTAGGAAGGAGGATACAGATGATCAATGTAGAGCTGAAAGTGGGCACTGAATTTCCAACTCCTAAATATGGTGAATGGGTGATCCATGATGGAGCCCATGGGCCATACATGGCTTTCAGTTTCTACAAGTGGGGCCCACTTTTTACAGATCCAAATTGGTGAAATCATGGTTGTCGCTGTGAATGATCTGTGCACTGAGGATCCCCTGGATGCAAAATCCCAAACATTTACTAGGCAGCCAATGAAGGAGCAGTGGAGAAAGAACACGCATCAACGGTTGCTGATTAACGAATAAAAATCAATAATAAGTCATATATTCTACAGCCAGGATCTTCTGATCATAGAATTTTGGGGTACATGAGCCATTCATGGCCCATCCTCTCATCTTAATGTTCTGGACCACTTAATCATGGGACCCACCTATGTTATACCTATAGTGTGGAATTGATAGATCGTCTATATATCAACAATGGAGATTCAAAACCATAATCTAAAAGCGTACCTAATTGGGAAGACATTCCGCCGATAGGAATCTTGATCTTCTGTACCTTACACCTTTAGGAAAACCTTCAATGAGAGTAGGTTTTCTTTATTATGTTGGTGTGGGGACTAAGACGTCTATATATAGGAAAAAGGGCTAGAAGCTTACCCATCACACTTCTCCCTCTAGGGTCTCCACACCGTAAGTTTCCATATCTGACTTAATAATTAAGTATAGGGACCGCGGTTCAAGCATCCCGCCTCAAACTTATTTACAATGATTACAACTGTAGTGGGGCCCATTGAATCACTCAATCTGAATGATCCAATGGTCAGATTTGATAATCATGCGTGGCCCATGTGATAAGAGTCTTACAACCTATACATTCAAAATATGAATGTAGTGTACAGTCTCTCAGTCTAATCACTGTATGCCTCATACTCTTGAAATGGGTTTTCTCTTTTCTTGCAATTTCTCATTTTCTTGTGATTTGTCCAATGTGGATTGATAGGCGCCGAAGACCTTGCTGAGTTTGGGGGCTATCTTGGATGAGTACATATGCTTGAAGGAGCAAAAGGTGATTTTGGATAAGGAGAAGTGCAGGGTTGAGAAGCTGCTTCAGGGCATGCAGGATGTGATGCATGCATACAATTCAGCTGGGAGTGTTGCTCTGATATCAACAGCTGCGATGACCCCGATTCCTCCAATTGGCCACAGAAATGGGTCTCATGGAGGTAAAGTTGAAGTAGCCATTGTTTTATTTATGTGTTTCTGAGTGTTGGCGTATGACTGTTATTGGTAGTTATTCTCTGTTCAATTGCCACTATGTTGTGACACAAGTTCCAGGCCATTGATCAGATAGGCCCACCTGTATATCTGCCTGGCTGAAGAATCATGGAGTCCACTCATCAGGTGGGCTGGGAAATAACATATAATCCAAACTGATGGCTTCTTTGGCTGTTCTTTTGTTTTGTTCACTGTGACCCATCTGATTATTGGAGTGGCCTAATTCTTGGATCAGGCATCTACAGCCATGGGGCTACCTGATCGGCGGCTTGTATGCTCCAAACATCTGTCATGTTGCACATGCGGTGGAATGTGCGATGTGTGCTAATGTGGAAAGTGAGTGGGATATCTTGGCCATTGGTTTAATGCAACAAAATGTATTTGGGGCTACATGTATTTGGACTTTAAGGAGATGGATGGTTCAAGCAATAGTCCACATTCATCATACATGTGTGGCCCACCTGGTGGCTGAATCAGTGTACTTTCAGGCCTGGGTAATACATGATGGGGTCCACCTGACAGAAAGGCCTTGATCTTGAACCTATGTGCCATGATGACGTGTCTGAATAGTAGGATTCAGAATCCTACAATAACTGATTTCTCAGGATCCACAAACACTACATTTCTGCTGATTGGATGTATCTAAACATTATCTAGATTCCAAGGATGAAAATAGCTAGACTTAGGTTAAGAATAAGTTCAACTGATTTTAGTTAATATCAATTATCTATTAGAGATCATATTTCATATAAATGGTTGGTTGCATTTTTAGGCCCTGTTTGGTTGCCACATAAAAATGATTTTATCTCATTTTAGTTAATAATAATGAGAAATGCTTCAATGTTCTCTGAGCACATTAAGTTATAGTGTCACTAATTGCATTGGGATACAGTCCAATCCATTGATATCGACTGTTCATTAGGCCCAATGCACATTTCATGGGCCATCATGAGAACATCACACTAATCTAACAAATATTAACCATTTGATCAGTGGCCCTAAATATGGACTTTCAAGATCATTTACACAAAAATAGGTCTAAGAAAGCTATAATCCATCTGTTTGTTAGGGATCATCATTGATTGGATATGATTCTAAAGAACCACCTTTGTTAGGCAGTCATAACCACCTCTAATGCATAATTATGATAAAATAAAATGAGATGAATTCATTTTTAAAAGTGCCAACCAAACAGGCCCTTGAGAGTAAAGATCGCATTGTTCTTTCTAGGACTTGTGATGGTCCAAAAATGGATAAATTTCTGCAAATTTCTAAAATTGAAATGAATCTCACTTTTCATGTTCTGTCAACAGGCTATCCCATAAACAACACTCCCAAAGTGAATCCTGTTCCAATGCTTCCTTCTCCTGCTATGGATTGCACGAATTTCTCGACTCCAGTCACTAATCTTCCATCTGCAAACAAGAGAAAAGGTTCAAGGCTTGTATCTGATGCAACACCAACTTCAAAGAAATCTTGCACCAAATTACCCATCAAAGTGCCAGGAAACTGCGGTAAATGTTCTTTAAATATGCTGCTGCTTTTACAATGTAGATGAACTATATGACCCTTGATCTGAGGATATGCACAATATACTTGTTTTTTTTTTATAAATTAAATGATCCAAACCATTGGTCTAATGGGCTCCATTGCGGGTTGACCATGATCCTGAAATCTTCCAAATTGAAAGTTCCTAGCCAGAATTCTTAGGCTATTTTTTCACTTGTCGTCCATTGGATGGTGCTCAATAGATGAATGGTCTGGATAACAGGACCTTAAGCCTCACTTGTACAAACTGAAAACTTGAGGATCATACAATCCTTTACTGTATTCCTTATGAATTTCACCTTCTTTGTTGTGATGATTTCTCATTCACCATTTTTGCAGGTACTGAAATGCCTCCACAAGCAACTAACACAAATGCTGACCAAGAAGCTGTTCGGCCCATCTCCGTCATTCATTCAACTTCTAACAATCATCCTCCAAGAGTTTCTTCAGTTCAAGGATCATCTGTTGCAAAGAGCTTATTCAAGCAGACTCAATCACAAGCTGACTCATCTTGGCCCAAGACCCCTCCACAAGACTCTGCATCTCAAGCTGATAAATCTGTCTCTCCATTGGAGAGTTCTTCTGCTAATAGCAATACCCCTCAGAAAAAGAGCCACATCCCTCAGAGGTTTGCTTCGGCTGACTGTCACGTAATCACTTCTGAGAGAGTTGTTGTGAGCCCATTCAAATATACTGGCTGTTATACCATGGATAGGAGTCTGCGGGTTTCTTCCTCGCCACTGAAATCAACTCCGAAGAGATCGGGTAGGAGAGATCATATAAAGGGCAGGCTAGATTTTGATGATTCAAATGTAGTGATGTGTGCAGAAAAGCCAGTTGCTGAGGACATCTCTACTTCCTCAGCTGTTGATGATATTGCAGAAATGTTTGACATGGATATTCCTAATTTCGATGTTTTCGGTTCGGATTTCTCCCTCTCGGAACTGTTAGTTGATTTTGATCTCGATAATGACGGAATGGGACTTGCCTCGCATCAGGCCATGGACTCGTCTATTGATCTTATTGGAGGGTACTATTCTCTTCAGCTTCATGCTGCCAAATCTGTTACAAGGTTTGCTAAGCCTGGATGCACCTCTCAAACTGTCGTCTACATGCGGTCTGTTGTGCCAGCTTCCCACTTGGGTGGGACATCTAACCTCTCCATCAGGTGGTCCCCACTGTCAATGACTTGACCGAAAGATCAGTCTGGTCCACTTGAATGCGCACCCTTGATCAGTCCATTGTCATCTTACACATGGTCAATCTGATAAGATGACCATCTGATTTTTTGGGCAAGATCATTTGCATGGTGGGTCCCTAATGGTACATTGCTAGGATTTCCATCCTGCAATGTGGAGGTGTGTGAAGGCTCAGCAAAATCATTTTGTTGTAGTGTTTTATCTCTCAAATTCCACTTTACATTCCATCTCTATAATAATTCATTTCTTATGAATCGAAACACAGGCCCGAACATGAATCTGGAAATGGAGGTTCACCAACAGATCAAGCTTCATCTGAGCTGCCTCTCTCAAGTATAACAACAATCCTTTCTGAAAAGGATATGAACAGACAAGGTGATCTAAGCCATCTTTTCACTGAGTTTCTGACATTCATAAGGATGCTATTTGATATGTTCTTAAAGATGGATACTCTGCAAACTAAAAAACAAAGTTCTCCATTTGGTTGTCTGTAAACAGGAATGGATTCTATGATATCGGTGAAATCTATAACTAAATGCATCAAAATCGTTAGCCCTGGTATGTCAACTATCTCGTTCTTTCTTCTTTTGTATCAGGAAATGCTTATGTGGAATTTCCACAATTGCTGAAATGGGTTCTTGGATTTGAATGGAATGGCAGCTAAAAATCAAAGGAGCTCTTCATCAAAATGAGAAATATTGACATGGTATAAATTGCAACTGACCGAAGATGTTGCTAACATGCTCAAAGTTCTAACTGAATTGCACTACTGCGGCGATGTTAGTCTAGTCCTAGTACATGACTCATTTCCTTGTTGTTTTAGTATCACTCTTTTTAAAATTCTTCCTAACACTGACCTATTGTAATTGAAGGGTAATTTGGAATGTTGATAATTTTAGTTCTAACTTGAATTGCAACCAAATTCTCATCACTTCCGATAGAATGCGTTTGGATGTACAAGTGAATTAAATAACGAATGTTCAGTTTAAGCGAGGGCAGATCACCAAATTGCAATGACATATGTTCCCTAGTGTCCACAATGAGGAAATTCTCAATTTGAAGTAATGTTTCTTTGAATTCATCATTATTGTGATTACAATTTGGTCATTTTCATTTCATTTGTCCAAATGTTCCCTTAGCCCTCATTTATACTGCCATTCAACTTGAAAGTGCATTGAAATACAACCAGAATTCTCACTTTTACAGATGACAGATTCAGATTATGAGTCTGTTCAATGTTCTAATGTGATTCTATTCTTTTTGTCATTGTGTTTGGACGGACTATTTGAATTCTGTTGCAATATTTGTGTGTTTGGATGTGCCTTGAATTGCAATTTTGGACATGGTTCAACCAAAATGGCGTATGATAATTTACGTTGTTTCGGATGGAATGATACTGCTGACTTGAAAAGATCATTTAAGGCTCTGAAATTACCATTTCAGGTTGAGGTTGTCAATATTATGCTCACAATTAATTGCCAATTCATGATAAACAGTGAGCATTCGTGGCTTATCGTTTGATAGGCCACGATTGTCTTTGGGCCTAAACATTTATTTCTAAATTAGCAGATAAGAGTGGTTATGAATATCTCTCCAACAACTGTCTTAAAATTCTATAAACAAGAGGAAGTTTGAAGAGTTTTGAGCTGTTGCTAACTTAACACAAATGAAATCAAATTCGCAGTGCAATGTTGCTTGTTATTATTATTATTTTTAATCTTAGCATAGCTAATCTTAGACTTGGGCAACTTGTCTATGCTGTATGTTGGATTGGCTTTAGCATATGAGTAGTATAATCCTGTTCGTCTAGTCCAAGCGGTGGACTTCCTTAGATTAAGAGTATTGTAATTACCTTCTATATATGCTAAGCGCTGGATTATAATAAAGATATTTTTCTTCTCCTTTCAGTACTGTAATTCTCTTTGTTTGTGCGAGTCGCTGGACCAAGTAAGACTTAGATTTAGGGCCTCGCTATATACACTGTAGGTACTGAATTGCTGATGGATATTATTGTGTGTATTAAAATTTCAATTTGATACAATTGAGTTCTTTCTACTCTCACATTTATTGAATAAAGTTATTTATGTTATTATAATGAGAAACAATATTTTTGGTTAAAAGACAAAAAATTTATTAAAAGCGCAAATCTGTTTGTTTGTAAATTGCCTGATTTCATTTAGGTGGTTGAATTATCTTAGTTTTTGATCATAGACTCATGGTCTATTTGTATATCTTAGCACTTGGGGTCATAGGCGTTTAGTTCAGATTGAGTGCAAAAGGCTCTGGCATGCCCAACACAAAACACATACTAAACAACCGAATTTCAAGTCAAATAATTTTTTTACAAACATGAGAAATAAAAATAATATTATATTGAAAGTCAAAATAAAGTCTTAAAAAGCCTTTGATAGGATTTGTATAATTCTTAAGTTAAAAATTTATAACCTCTCCAAAATTGTGAACTTTTATATCAAACTTTTAAAAAATAATATAGGACTTCTAACTTGATTCAAACTTTTTTGGTGATTTAAACAAAGACTTTAAGTTATAGGACTCTTGAAACCCTAAAAGATTAAAAATCTTAAAAATGTAAACTTTTTGAAAACAATTAGGTTTGATTTGAAACTTAAAATTAACTTTTAAAATGACATTAAAAAAAATCATTAGAGACTACTGGCTTTAGCCAACATATAGAATTTATTGATAGCTTTCTACTGAGATATAATATGGGTGAAATAAATAACTAATTTTAAAGTTATGATCGTTGGAAGCTATAATATGCACTAAATCTTTAAATCGAACTTCCCAGCCTCTTTCTTTCAATCTTGGCAATCCATAAGATTTTCCTCGACTTGCCTTACATCATATCGGGATTATCAGATCTATGAGATTCTTAATGGGCATATGCAATTAGACATGGTCCATATGATGGATGACTTAAATGCTACTCTTAGGTGGAATTGATGTGGATCAACCATTTTCTTAGCCATTGATTGTAGGGTGGAGATTGTCCAGTCCAAGAAATTCTTAAGAAGTATAGGCATGAGCATATTGATGTAGGGTCTAAATGAATTATCTGAGCTTTCCACCTTTAATTAATTTAGACAGTCCATTTTCTAGGAAAATGATTGGACGGTTAGAATTGTCCAGTCAAGTGAATCGTGAGGGCAAGCCAAGTTAAGGGCCCACATGGTGGATGGTCATGATAAAGACTTTTTCTGAAATCTATGGATCTAGAGCATCCAATTTGTGGCCCTTTTCTTAGATGGGTTGGATTGTTGGTTAATGCATTTCTTGAGGCATGGCCTAACAAAGGAGGGCCTACTTGGACGGTCCAAATTAATGTTCGTGCATTTCTTAAAATACTGGGGCTGTCCATTTTCTTGGCCGTTAATCTAACAGACAGGAACGTTCAATAAAAGTGATTTTTTAAGATCAGGGATACTTGAAGGTGGGGCCTGCATCATGGATGGTTCAAATTGGTTAAAGAATTTTAATAATATACTTGATCCGGACCATCAATTGTCCTGGTTATTTCTAAGATGAGTAGAATCATCCGCCCAAAGTAATTTATTTGGTTTGCAGATGATGGATGGTCTAGATTGATGTCAGACCTTTTCTCATCAATCAATATGGGACATCGATTTTCCCAGCCATTGATCAGATGGTTAGGGCCATTCAATCAAAGTGATTTGGGCTTCCAGAGCTGAACCTGCTGATGGGTTGGACCTAGGCCTGGATTTTAGCTGCCATGAAAGACATGGGCCGGGCCTTGGTCTATGGTCTAGCACAGGTCGAGTGAATGCGAGACGGGTGATACGCGGGAGTTGGACATTGTACACGGGGCAGATCCGTCTCAATCTAAACCGTCAAAATTTCAGGGAATATCATAGATGGGTCATCACCTCAAAATGAGTTCGATTGAGTGATCGAAGGCTGTGATTAATGGACATATTCTTGTAGAATATGGACCCTTGGATAGTTTTTATTTCGACCGTCTCTTAAATTTCTACCAATTATCCAGTGAGAACACCGACTCACCAGTACTTTTGTTACGAGATCCATCTAGATTTGGACGGTTTTATTCGAGTTAATTCCACGTGTACAATTCCCCAATGCCCGCGTATCAAGCATTACACGTTGCCGAGTATCAAAGTTTTTCTCTTTTGCTTCGGCTTTAATTAGAAATTGAACGTTTCAAAAGGCCATAATCCACGTTTTACCAAGCGCGGAAAACACCCATGCTGTGGGGCCCACCATGATGTATATGTAACATCCACTCCGTCCACCAGGTTCTATCCTCGATTCGAGGGTTTAGGAAAAAAATCCTCCAGCTTTACCACTGGGGTGGGCCAGAGAAAGGGAACATCGGGGGATGTGAAGCTAACCATAGGTTCATGTGTGGGGCCACCATAGTTTTTATATTCTATCAAACAGGTTAATCATGTGGATATAAACATCATGAAGTAAATAGATAAAAATCAGTATGATCTAAAATTCAAGTGGGCCACACCATATGACCTAAAGGTTTTATGAGCAATTGTTCGTTTTTGCACTTGATATGGCTCATGTATAGTTTTCTAGTATCGATAATATTTTGTATGTACGGTTAAAGTAAGGGTTCTCACCTGATGGACGGAGTGGATTCACATATGCAATATGAAAGGCCCCACAGAGCGTAGGTATTTTACGCGCTGCGATTCCAGACCGTTCCACAGGACGGTAAAAACGGTTAAACAGAACCACATAAAAAGCCGAAAAGTTGGATTCTTTTTATTCCAAAATTATATAAAAAAGGGTGATTTTCACAATATTCGTCCCTTGAGTTTTGGTGGAAGGCATCATTCGCTTCCGTTCGAAGCAACGGGCCGGATCTGGTGCCTCTGGTTGCAAGGGAAGTACCATTTATTATTGCAAATTTGGCATGCATGGATTAGATCGAAACCGTTCAATTTGTAGGTTGAGTAGAGGATGGGATATAGGCCAAAAATGGTATTGTTTGGACAACGTTTAACCTTTGAAAAGATAAATGTCACAAGTGGTTCACATGCACTGAAAAAAAGTTCTATTTATTAGATGGGTAGGATGGTCCAATCGAACAGATCTTTGAATGGGTGACAAATCAACGGTTAGGATCGTCACGAATGTGTGCCATACTACCATGTGTACGGTACTTGATCTGGACTTTGGAGAGGCGGAGGATCAGCTCTGGAAAAAAAATACTGGATCCAATCCATCCATGGGGTGGATCCCACCGCGTACGTGCCCATACATATCAATCAGGCCGGGCCACTGATCAGGTGGGCCAAAAAGATAACAAAACTTGGTTTAGTTTTTCTATTTTGTCCATTTGTTTCTGCCATAGTGGCCCACTTAATGAGTAATCTAGCTAAGCAGCCGGGGCTGAACTGATGGACGGCTTGGATCTTGCACTGGTGGGCCATATCGTCATGGGGCGTTGTGCAGGGGACGCGGCTTTACTGTAGAGCCCATCGCGATGCATTAGTTATATACGACTCCGTCCATCCGTTTTATGAACCCCAAAATGCAGCGGATCCGAATCTGAAGTAGACCACACCAGAAACAGTGGTGATCGACCGTTAAAAAATTCTTGGGAGCCATAAAAGTTTTGGATGAAGCTGATATTTGTGTGGTTCATTCATTTAAATCTTTGTGACCTTATCACAGGAAGGTCGGATGGAAGTTTTTAATGGTGACCGTTCAATCACTACTGTTGTTTCCTCCTTTGTGTTCCATCTGATATTTGGATCTAATGAATGTTTTGGATCATGCTATATTTTGATCTTTGAAAACGGATGGACGGAGTGGATATAAAACGCATACATTAAGGTGGCCCCTACAGTAAGGGATCCACCAATCTAGTGGATCCGGGGATTTACCGAAGCCACGTCCCGTCGTCTTGCGTCCACCCCAGTCCATCTCCATCTGGGAATGGGCAGGGTTTTATCCACACTGTCCATCCATTTATACGTGGAATTTTATGTAATATGACAAAAAATTATGAAGATAAAAGACATAAATGGACCACACAATCAGGATTAAACTCTTACCATTGAAAATTTCTTTGGGGCCACAAAAGTTTTAGATCGAGATGATTTTTTACCCTTCATCCAGTTCTATATTACTTTGTGAATAAGTTGTATGGCAAATAAACATAACGGTGGGCCCTAGGAAATTTTCAACCGCGAGCAGCATTATCACCACTGCTTCCTGTGGTGTGGTCTACCTGAACCTTTGATCTGCCTAAAATTTGGTCATGTTCTATAAAATTCTACTAATAAATGGATGAACGGTGTGGATAAAACCCATACATCAAGGTGGGCACTCGGAACCCCTGCCCGGGCGGGTGTTGGAGGCAATCCGCGTTCGCGTCCGTGTGTACAAGCGGCGATGAGCGCGGCTTTGCTGTATCCCCGGATTCACCGAGGTAGGTGGATCTCAGACTGTGGGCCCACCATGAGGTATGTTCCTTACATCCACGCTGTCCATTCATTTTTAAATCTCATTTTAGATTATGATTTTAAAAATTAAATATACCTAAATCTTAGGTGGACCACACCACAGGATACAGGGGTGATTTAAAAACATCTTGTGAAACCGAAATGTTTGTTTTCCATCCAGCCTGTTGATAAGTTGAAAAAACCCTGGATGAAGAGACCACACAAATATCAGCTTCATCCAAAACTTTTGTGACCCACGATAAGTTTTTAATGAGCAATCAATACTGTTTCTTGTGATGTGGTCCACCTGAGATTTATATCTGCCTAATTTTTCCAATTACTCATAAAATGAATTTTTGAAATAGATGCACGGAGTGGATGTAAGGAAAACACATCAAGGTGGGCCCCACAGTCACGGATCCGCCCACCTCGTTGAATCTGGAATCCATCGAAGCCGCGTCCATTCTTCCAGAGCCAATTGAAAATTCAACGACCGAGATTTGAAGGCGGCACGTCTGATGTTTCCGTGAATAAAGAAATTCCAGAAATTCTATTTTATTTAGACCCTACCCCTCGTGCCTTCCACGTTGATTCGCAGACTCTTAAAGCTTTCAACTTTCATGAAACGTGGCAGCGTCCGCATCGTTGCTTCGCAACAGGAACCGCCACGGCCCAACAACTTTAATTTTGACTTGTAAAATATGAAAACTTCCAAAGACGCGGATTTGACTCTATCGGTTTTTTATACTCTGGCGTTGTTGTGTATGATAGTCGATCATCACTATGTTATAAGCTGTGGGTCTCCATTGTCCAAATGGCACAATCCAGACCATCCAAATAGTGGGCGACATTGTGGATGGATCGTAGCTGGAATTTCATTCTCATCAAAATGTCTAGCCATTCTCCACCATACACGTGGCAGAGGATATCAATCTGGACCATCCATCTAGTGGGCCTTACAGTGTTTTGCAGATAGTTCGAAGAAGTACATGTCAGGCAAAAGAGGAGAGTTATTACAGTGCTGTGGGTGGAGCCCATCTGGTTGTTTGTATGGCATCCAATCTGGCCATCAAGATCACCCACCTTAGAAGTTGGATGCCTTTTAAATCAGTGGGCCTAATCGTCATATGGGGCTTACCTACTGATTTAGCTAGATCAATGGGCTATAAATAAAAGGCCAATAAAAAAGATGTGGCATTTTTTCTGCACGAAAGGGCCAAAGATTGGGTGGGTCCTTAGGGGCTGGGGGCAACTCGACTCGGCCAACCCAACTCATGTAACTCATTTAGACCTGATTCGTCCTCAATCGAGTGGGTGAGTCGATTTAAATGAAGTAGACTTCATCTTATCTAAATTTAAATAAAGTCATGTTGACAACGAGTAACTTAATTTACTTGATGTAACTTAAAAATTTAATTCAATATCGCCTAAGATTTGATCTAAAACTTGACTTTTATATATATATATATATATATATATATATATATATATATATATATATATATATATATATATATATATGGTGGAACGCCCACCTGCGAACCAGTTCATACGTACTACGTATGAACTTTTTTGAGAACCCATTATACGTGACGTGGATTCAAAATCTGAACTGTTCATGTCATGAAACCCCTTAGGCCTAAGTTTTACTTTGATTTAAAACTTTGATTCACATGAAAAATGTTAACAGTTTTCTCCTTTGATTTGCATTTCTCTTTGCTATGGTCCATCGAAATTTTATATCGGGGTGAAAATTTGTCCCATAGGGTTTGATGGGATTTTGCATCATATGGACCGTTCAGATTAGACATACATGGCACGTGTACAAAGGTGCACACGTACGTAGGTGCGAAGGGGAGCATGACTCATATATATACACACACACGGAAACGCTTACCTGCGAACCCTATATACTTCGTATGAACTTTTTTGAGAACCCAACATATGCGATGTGGATCCAAAATCTGAACTGTTCATGTGAAGCAGCACGTCGTGAAACCCCCGGGCCTAAGTTTTACTTTGATCTAAAACTTTGATGGGCCATGAAAATGAAAATAGTTTCCTCCCTTGATTTGCATTTCTCTTTTCTGTGGCCCACTAGAATTTTAGATTAGGGTGAAAATTTGTTACATAAGGTTTCATGGGATTCCGCATCACGTGGACCGTTCGAATTAGACACCCATAACACATATGCAAAGGTGTACACATGCGTAGGTGTGCAGGGGAGCATGACTCTCCCTCTCTCTCTCTATATATATACCTCTCTATATATACACACACTCTTGGAAAAGGTACTATGCGCTTGACCTCACGATGAGCTCCCATGAGGTTGAGCTGTGTGGGCCTCACCGTGATGCGTGTTGACCATTAACACCGTGCATTTGATAGGTTCCCTTTAAATTATGGGATATTCTAAAAATCAGTCGTATACGTAACTTATGTGGGCCATACCATCTAAAATCATATGAAAACATGCCAAAAACATATAAAAGCACTTGGTAGGGCTCACCTGAGTTTTGAATGCTGCTGAAACTTGGTATAACCCTTCATCTTAGTGGGACACACATAATGGATGGGCTAGATTTGCAAAACACATCTCAGTAGGCTCAAAAAATGATTATAAATGTTTTAATGATGCACGACCCCTCTCAACTTCTGTATGTGGTGTGGCCCACAAAAGTCATGGATTGACTTGATTTTTGAGACCTAGGCTCAGAATAGAATGATGCATCTGACTGATGGGGTAGATGTTCAAAACACACCACGGTGGGGACCATACAGCTCAACCTCATGCGACGAACTCTGAAGGTCTAGCGTATAGTAGCTTTTCCTATATATATATATATATATATATATATATATATATATATATATATATATATATATGTGGGAAAAGGTACAATGCGCAAGCGCTCACGGCTTTGACCCATGCAGTCAAGCTATGTCGGCCCAACCGTGATTTCTTTCAAAAATCTACTCCATAGTCAGATGCACCATTCCACCATGGACCTAGGTCTCAAAAATCAAGTCAATCCGTGACTTTTTGGGGCACACAACATACAGAAGTGGAGAGGGGTCGTGCAACCATTAAAACATTTAGAATAATTTTTGGGGCTCACAAAAGATGTGTTTTGCAAATCCAGCTCATCCATTATGTGTTTCCCACTTGTATTAGGGTTTAGAATAAGTTTCAGCAGCATTCAAAAACTCAGGTGGGCCCCACCAAGTGCTTTTATATGTTTTAACGGTGTCTTTACATGATTTTAGATGGTATGGCCCATCTAAGTTCTGTATACGGATGATTTTTGGGATATCCCATTATTTAAAGGGGAACCATCAAATGCACGGTGTTGATGATCGACATGCATCACGGTGGGGCCCATACAGCCCTCAAGATAAGCTTATTGTGAGCTCGAGCGCATGGTACCTTTTCCCTCTGCATATATAGACACACACGCTTAGATATGGCATTTCAGATATGGGATGCCATGCAATGGATAAAGATGTGAGCTGTGATTTCAACCGTGGATATCTGCTGCACTCGACCCAAATGTGTTCCGACTCGGTCTGACTCGGTACTTGTAATTAGGCTGAATTCAGTTCGGATTAGTCTAGGCTAGACCCATACTCAGATCCGGTTAGGTACGATGGACTCGTACCGAGTCAGATGAGTTAGGTCAGGTATACTTCAAAACCAAGTTTAATCACGTAAGCCCTAACTCAGTCCGACTTGGCTCGATGCCTAGGTGGCTCATATCCTCCTATTGGGTTATTTTTGTGCTATTCAACCACAATGGCCCATCACATCAACGGTTGGATGACTTATCTCGGTCCCACTTACGCATGGGGAATATAATGGTTTGTTTAATGGTATGTGTGCACTAAGGAAACTTTCAATGGCTAGGATCGTACCTTTGCTTTCATCGGACTCACGTGCACAGTATATGCTACATGTAACATGAGCTCTATATGCATGTTTAGATGTCTATTAAGAAAATGCAGATTCGAGTTGCAATTCAAATTGTGTGAATAGGACTGTTTAATCCACTATATTGGAACTGCATGGCCTGTTTGGCTGTCATTTTGTAATTTGACAAAATCGGGATGTCCAAACATGGCATCCAAATGGGCCACACCACAAAGGTCCCTTGGCGTGAAAATGAGGCCAATCCACACCAATAGTTACCAATGATACAACTCGACTGAGTAGATTTTGGGTCAATCACCATTCATGGTGGGGTCCACCATATGAATGATTTTCTTTCATGAATGATCTCGACCGTTGATGGTGGGCCATCTCAATCTAGGATCCATCCGCGCCCCAAGTCGAATCAAACTACACCAATCAGTTTAGTGGAGACAAATCAAACATATTCAAATTGCAATAACGCCAAATTAGTACTCAAATTGTGAATTCTTGATTGCAATTCGGATGCCAAACGCCCCATCTCAATTTTTATTAAAAAATATTGCAATTCAATTCAATAACGCAGCCAAACGCAAGTGGGAAACCGAACCCAAATGAAAGAGACCCACGAAAGTTCGAGAACGTGGGAATACTTCAAAGCTCAAGCTTGGAACGAAGTCTCCAACACGTTTTCCAATCAAAGGCTTGAAAACGACTCGATACCGACACCGGCCAAACACGCCAAAAATCTAGAACCGCGTTTTACATGCAAAATCAATATAATAGTTCACCACCATACACGCAGTGTACAGGTGGGGCGCCGCTTAGGTGGATCCTTGACTGTGGGGTCCACCTTGATGTATTTTCCTTACATCCACGCCGTCCATCTGTTTTTACAGCTCATTTTACGGTATGAATATAAAAAACCGAAGCAGATCTAATTCTCAGGTGAACCACACCACATCAAACAATGGTGATTGAATACTCACCATTAGGGAGTTCCTGAATGTTTATTGGCCATCCAACCTGTTGATAAGGTCACAATGAATGGATGAAGGGACCACACAAATATCAGCTTGATCCAAAGCTTCTGTTGCCCATAAGAAGTTTTTTATAGTCAATCATCACTGTTTCCTGCTGTATGTGCCTCCTAAGATTTAGATCTGTTTTATTTTTTGGATAATGCCCTAAAATGATCTGTTAAAACAGATGGACGGAGTGGATGTAAGAAACATCCATCAAGGTGGGCCCCACAGTAACAATCCATCAAAGCCCACTTGCAGTGATCCAAACCATCCAAACCATGGGCACTTGAAAATAACACTGATCTGATGATGTAGGATAATCGGCATCTTTTTTTTAACCATCTATCAGATCGGAAGAGATCCAACGGCTCCATATCCTTTCTGGATTGAAATAGTCCAGACAACCCATGAAATGAACGGTTGCGATCTCATCAAACGATTCCACAGCCATCAGTTTCATTTAACATTCTTGAATTGATGTGTTATTCAACCCATGCAAATGGTATCTAAAATATCAAAGCGCCACGTGTACGATGAATAAGTCACCACCATTTAGAAGAGGACTGGTGAACTAACATTATAGCATTCCTTGTAAAAATAGCAAAAAGCCATTCAAACAGGCATCAAACGCCGCAGAGTCGTTCCCTCAAACAACAGCTATAAAAACCCCCTTCCAATCAAATCACATTCACCCAACAATCTCCATTTCCCAACTCCCAAAAAAACCCAAATCACAATTCACGAGATAGATATGGCCTCCTCATTTCCCAAATTGCCCCTGGCCCTTTTCATTGCACTCTCCCTCTTCTTCCATGCAGCTCTAGGTACGTACCATTGCATGGCCTAATCATATTTCATTTTTTTTCAGTTTCTCCTTATTTTTTCACTAACTACAATTACAATTTAATTAATTTATATTGGTTTTTCTAGGTGAGATCATTTGTGAAAATTTATAGCAAGTTCATGTTTTTTTGAATTTCTCCTTATTTTTTCCCTAATTACAATTAAATTTTCATTAATTTATATTGGATTTTTTAGCTGAGATCATTTGTGAAAATTTACATCAAGTTTTTTTTTTTTTTGAATTTCTCCTTATTTTTTCACTAATTACAATTAAATTTTAATTAATTTATATTAGTTTTTTTTAGGTGAGATCATTTATGAAAATTTGCAACACGTTCATTTTTTTTTTTTTTTTGAATTTCTCATTTTTTTCACTAATTACAATTAAAATTTGATTAATTTATATTGGATTTTTTAGGTGAGATCATTTGTGAAAATTTACAACAAGACTTGTGTGCATTTTCCGTATCTTCGTCCGGCAAGCGATGCCTACTAGAGAACACGGCGCGCAAGGATGGTACCATTGAATATCAATGCCGAACATCGGAGGTTGTCGTGGAGAACATCGTTGATTGGATTGAGACCGATGAGTGTGTATGTGCATGTGGGGTTGAGCGGAATTCCGTCGGAATCTCGTCGGACTCCCTCATGGAGCCACAATTCACCGCCAAGTTGTGCTCGCCGGCATGCTACCAGAATTGCCCGAACATTATCGACTTATATTACAATCTCGCCGCCGGAGAAGGTGAGAAATGTGGATCGAATTGCTTGTTATTTTATTTTAATTCTGGCATTGGATTGGTTTATAAATCATCTTTACCATTGGAATGGTGTGTATTATCATCATCCGGGCATTTGGACTAATGGGCCACCTCATGGAAGGAATATGAACTAAAAGGGTCATTGATCCAATGGAATTAGAACCATTGAATCAATGGCTTTTTGTTTATCGTGAATATAAGTACTTATTCAATGAATGGGAGCCTGAAGATTGAATGGTTAGGATCATTAGGTTGGTGAAAATTTTGAAACATGTCCCACATTGGATGGTAGAGATGGTTGATACAAAAAATTTCAGTTTATAATTCAAAATCATATGGGATTTCTTAAAACTTAAGAAAATGCATCTCAAGCTAATTGGACTTTTTCTTACCTTTGGTTGGAAGCAATTTCTTTGTTTCTTTCAATTGCCGCAATCTAATTCAAAGCTATGTTTATAAAATGTGGACTATTTCTAGCCGTCCAATTAAGTGACTTTTGCCCTTTTGAATGTGGACCGTTGATCCTTTTCCCATTTTTACCATCGGTTTGAAGACCAGAAATTTGCACTGTTAGGATGGCTTGAAGCGCCAACCTTTTCTGGGCTGGACCGTCCATGTGGGCCCCACTAGATGGATGATCCAAATTCATCTCCCAAACTGGTGCATGCACCATGGTAGGTGGTGATGAACTACATATGGACGGCAAGATCATGAACATATTCGCCTACACACTTTTGAGTTATGATCGCATGCAAGTTACCGTACGTTTTAGCTTCTTTGGGGACCACCGTTATGTACGTGTAGAATCAAAACCGTTCATAATGTTCATTGCTTCATTTTCACCGTACATACCCAAAAATAGGTTGACAGAAAAGTCAGGTCCACCACAAAACAGGCAACTTGTAAAATCATGTCTAAAAGCTCTAAATCCACAAGGTGTGGCCCAGATTAATGGAATGTCCTGATATTTGGGATGTTTCTTCATCCTGGTATTCCAGGCCTAACGAATGGAATGGATGGCATATAGGATCACGGTGGGCCCCACCTACAATCTGAAATTCTATGTGGTAGGAGTCCTCCTCCTCACTGCTCCCCATTATTTCCTGTACTGTGGCCCACCTGATTTTTGACGTCTAGCCCTAAAATGGGGTGCCACGTCCGATGGACGGTTTGGATGGAACATAAACATCACGGTGGACCACACAATGTTCAATCACACCTTCTCTCTCACTACGTATTGGGTTCAGGTTTTGAATGATGATAGTACGTGCATTTGCATGTGTTACGAAAAACAAGTGGAGCTGATGATGTGTTTTGCCATTCCTCAGGTGTGTTTTTGCCAGATTTATGTCAAGTGCAGCGAACGAATCCTCACCGTGCGATGGTGGAGCTTTTGAGTTCTGGGGCTGCGCCGGGCCCAGTTGCTAGCGAATCTTCGTCGTTCTTCGCTGCTGCTCCTGCTTCCTTTTAATCAAATAGGCCATTTCACAGATTTTTTATTTTTATTTTTTTCATTTGAAATTAAAGAGAGATTTGGGTCATTTTATTGGGCTTCGATGAGAGATTTTTAATTTTTTATTCTTATTATAGTCATTTGTATTGCTCATTTTATGAAATTATCTATGTTACCTACTAATATTGAATATTTGTTTTTTTTTTTTTTCATTTTTAATGGAAGTTTCGTGGCGCGTTTGTTTGTGCCCAATATCATGAAAATTTAATGATTTAATCTAATTTCATTAAATTTGGAGCAACCAAACACACCCTTGGCCTTTGTTGGGATTGATCCGTCCCATTTGCCCGACAGATCAGATTTGTGGTGTTCATGGGCCATGTGGGCTTGAGTATTTTCGCCTAAAAGTGAGCCCAAATTGAACTTGATCGCAGGTTCATGCCGCAGACATCCATAGTAAAGTTGATTGGGCCCAGAATATTTTTTTATGGGCCTGGATAAAGCCTAAGGCCCACCATCCTGGTAGAAATCAAAAATCATCTGAAGCCCATACTAGGTAGGCCTAGATCCTAATTAGCTATTTAGGCCCATTTACATCTCACACGACAAAAAATTTCAAGGGCCTATTTGGGTAATATTGAAAATAAGTTCATCTCATTTTAGTTAGTCATAACTATATATTAGAAATTACGATTGTTGGTTACGAATATTATCTCTAATACATAATTACGATTAACTAAAATGAGATGAACTTATTTTTAGGTGTCTACGAAACAGGAAATACCATTAAGTGGGGCACTTGGATTTTGGACGGTTATCTATTGTTTTTTAAGTTGTGGTCCACTTGATGATCAGATTAATGTACTTTTGGATGTCCAATTTTTATGGTGGAATGACCTTGTTGGACAGAATGGATGCCACACATACTTATGGTGGGCCCCACAAATAGGTAAAACCAACTATTCGAATGAGGATATCTTATCATTTGGTTGAGATTCCTCTATTGTCTTGAGAGAGGGGAGATAATTGCAATAGTCCAAAACAGATTATCATATAATTGAGGTGGGGTTAGGGCAATTAACTCTTTGAAGGTGACGTGTAATTGATACTCTGGCAGTGAGTGACGCTTGATATGTAGGCACTTTCATTAACTCAAAATTAATCTAACTAAATTGTGAAACCTGCTATTATTACGTCAGATGAAGATTGGTTGAACAATTTTAACCCCTGTATAATTGATACTCTGGCATTGAGTGACACTTGATACACAAGCACTAAAAATTTGCAAGTGTACCGTACATTAATTCAAAATTAAACCAACTAAATTGTGGAACTTGCTTTTGTTAAGTCACGGTCCCAAGATTGGTTGAAAAATCCTATTGATTTGTGGACAATTATTTGTTGAAATAAGGCATTGGATATTTTTCAACATTAACTGTCCAATAAATGTTGATTATCTGATAGTTAGATAATCCAATAATTTGAATATTTGGTCCATCTTGCATCTAAATCATGACCATACATAGTTTGAATAGTTCAATTTTAATTCATTGCATGCGAATTATGCAATATATAATTAATTTTGTAACGCCTGTGTATCATTTATCACACCGGGCAGAGTATCACAAGCTTTCAAGCATAACTCAATTATGATCATATCGAACTAAAATACTTTGTCTTGATAAGTGTGATTGGCAGAACTTTTTGCATCCTGGCGTATGAAAATAATGTCCGGATCCTCTGCATGCCACAAGCAAGGTTTTTCTACTTGTTGCAATGTGATTGGGCCACATCAACATCAATGATGATGTGGCCCAGTCACATTGAAACAAGTAGACGATTCAGATTCATGAAAATAATCTAATTTGAATCTAACTTTAATAATGGGTTAAAAATTCAATGAAATAATGCTCTGATTAAGGTATTATTACGGGACATGCGAGGTATCAATCTTTATCATAACAGGCCATGTGGAGTTAATTGACCCACATAGGTCATGTCTATATATTTCGTGAGAAAATGCATGCTTCTAGCTAAAAAATAAAATTTTATTATTTTTAATAATTTTGATTTTTATTGTATTTATTTATTTTTAGAGTTTTACAATTTCATCTTCTTTAAAATTACTTCCAATCATGTTAAAGGTAAACATCACAGTGGGCTCCATCTAGAATCTATGCACAGAAACTTCATTGTAGAGGCTTCTTCTGCATTGCTTGGATCATATTTAGAGATGTTTATCAACAAAAAACAAGCAAGTTCTCTTGCATTGCTGGGATGATATTTAATAAAAGATAATTTCTTTATAATGTAAAATATTTCCAGACAGAAGATAAAAGCAAATGTGTCAAATTAGCATATTTCATATATTTTAGACGTTTATTAACAAATAAATTGTTTCCAATTCAGTACTTAATTTTTAGACTTTGGTCATAATTATCAAAAAAGTTTTTGACTTTGGATTTCAGATTCAGATTTCAGATTTAATCTTTAGACTTTTGATTTAACAAACGGGGCCCAGTACTCTTCTAATAAGGTTTATTTGAAACTTTTATTTTTGAAAATTAAAATTTTGAAAAGTTTTATTAAAATTAGGATTTTTATTAAAGTTAAAATTTTGTTATTTTTGTTAATTTTGAATTAGAGTTTATTTTTTTCTTTATTAATAATGTAACCGAGAACGATACACATTACACAATTATTGATTAATAAAAATATTCATTATTATTATTATTATTATTTTATTAATTCAAGAATACCGTTACTAATCCGAGGTTTTGCACACTTGAAGTAGAGCTTTCGTCTATAAGGTAGGGTTATAGGAAATTTACATGGATGACCTTTGCAGTGGGGCCCACCTTTTATTTAGCTCTGATGTCTTTCACATGCAGCACATTATCCTAAAAATGAAAAAAAATTGTAGCATGGTAAACTTTGCAAACTCACGGTTGCATGTGAACATCGTATGAAACAAGGGCCATTTAAGTCACTTCACAACGTTCAAATGTCTTCTGACCCAGCTTTCCCATCATGTCATAAAAAAAAGAAACAAAAGATAAGAGATTGAATTGAAGTGGGATTCCTTTTTTGGTACCCATGCAAGGGGCATCTGAACCCCATTTCTATCGAAAATCAGGTCCATTTGGGTATTTTGGCACTTTGTGTGATATCATAAAGTTTTGTATCGTAAGGAGGAGACACCTCACTAATTCTCTCCTGTTTGAAGACAAAAACGTGCTATCCTTTTTACGATGAATGACCAGCCTCTTTTATCCATCCATGTGAGAATTGTACGGTCATTTGCATAAGAAATCCCAACCACTCACTAGGTGGGGTCCACTGTGAATTTGATGGGTCAATGATGAATGGCCTAGACTAGCCTGTTGGCATGGTCAAAGCATCAAGTAGCTACTTTCATGATGGTCCACGGGCACTTGTTTATAGGGCTAAAAGCCGGGTGGGTTAGCTCTGGTTGGTGATCAACTCTAAGTGTAACCCAAGGTTCTTGACTTCTTATACGTCAACCCTAGCTCAACCCAATCCAACCTTGGGTTGAGAATTCTCAATCGAAGCCCGACCCAAGGGGGGGCTTGGTCGGGTGGATACATCAACCCTAACCCAACTCAATCCAACCTTGGGTTGAGAATTCTCAACCCAAGCCCAACCTAAGGGGGCTTGGTTGGGTGGATACGTGCTAATATTTTCATTATCACATTAGTCTATTATGTTTTAATATGCATCTTATTTTTTGTACTTATAATTTTATTAATTATATATGTAATTATTAATCACAAAGAAATTCATTTTTTCTAAATAGATTGTATAGCGTAGTTTATTTGAGAGAGAAATTTGGCATATCTTCTTAGCATGAGTCATCATAAATAACGTGGACTAATGAGACCCAGCAGCACTGGAATATCCTGTGCCTTCAACACAAATGGTCCAAGCTCGATTATATATTGATCAACTACGGGATGGGTTAGGCAACCCGAGACCTCAACCCAAGCCCAACCCAAGCTTTATCAAGTTGGTGTTTGTATAGCCCAAGCCCGAGACCAATCCCAATACATCCTGCCAAAGTCCAACCCAACGTCGAGTTGGTCGGGTTGAACCCGCCCGACTTTCAGCCCTACTTGTTACTGGTCCCATCCAACGTTCACTTCTAGTTTCAAGACCATCAACAGCATCGTGTGATTTGCCGGAGTCAACTCAATTTCAGATCCCATTTAGCTTGCCTGGGCTGGTGTGAGTCATGACTCAATTCAAGACCAGACGGGTTGGTCTGAGTTGCTGAGTCTTTTAACCATGGTAGGGCCAGTGCCAGGTCTGAAAGCCTGGCTGCTGGCTCAGGCTTAAGGGGTTGGAGCTAGGCTAGGGTCGTCCATGGCCTGGCTCATTGCCACCCCTAATTGTGAGCATGCCTTGGCCCTTGGGCTGGGTCCACTCATCAACGTGGACACATGTTTGAGAAAATTAGATGGTTTGCAAAAATGAAGTTTACGAATTAAATATGCGTATGGGGCCCACCTAACACTATATATATATGTGTGTGTGTGTGTGTGGGGGGGGGGGGGGGGGGGGGGGGGGGGGGGGGGTATGATGTCCAGTTGTGTGGGCCCAATGTGATGCCTGTTGAACATCTACCCCATCAGTTAGATAAACCATTCCATGGGGCGCCTAGGGCTTAAAAATCAAGTCAATCTATGACTTGTGTGGGTCGCATCACAAATAAAAGTTGAGAGGGGTTGCACTCCATTAAAATATTCATAATCATTTGTTCGGTCCACTGAGAATTGGTTCACAAATTCAGCTCATCCATGATGTGTGTCCCACTTGGATGAGGAGTCATTCCAAGTTTCAGATGCATCCAAATTTTAGGTGGGCCCCACCAAGTGCTTTTATATGTTTTAGTCATGTCTTCATATGATTTTAGATGACATGGCCTACCTAAGTTCCGTATACGGCTGATTTTTGGGATATCCCATAATTTAAAAGGGACCCATCAAATGCATGGTGTTGATGTTCGACATACATCATGGTGTGACCCACGCTGCTCGACCTCATGGGAAGTATGTGTGTCAAATGTCAACCCCATCAGTCTACTGCACTATTTCACGGTGGGCCCTGGGCTCAAAAATCAAGTCTAGATTTGTGAACCACATCTCGGTGGGCCCAACAAATAATTATGAATGTTTTAATGGGAGGGTAACCCTTCTCCACTTTTGTATGTGGTGTGACCTGCACAAGTCATGGATTGATTTAATTTTTAAGCTCGAGGTCCACCATGGAATGGTGCTACAGACTGATGGGGTTGATTTTCAACACGCATCATAGTGGGGCCCATGCAACTCGACCTCATGGAACCATTTCCCATACACACACACAAAGTATCGTCACACAGGAACTGAATTTTTTTATTTGTGATGGATGCAGACCTGGCCATTAATGTACATTGGATGGGACTTCAATCCTTGAACCAGATCATTGAGCCATGACCTATCGTTGATTTCTTCTTACCTTATTATTAAATGAATTTTTCTATTGATCAAAGTTTGGCCCACCCATGATAACTAGCAACCATTTGATGGGAAGGGTCCAATGTGGATTAAGATTATCGCGATGATGATAGTAAGTGTTGGTGTATTATTATGGAACGGTTTCTCCCGGGCGAATCTTCTTCCACCTGCACGATTAACAGTATTAAGGGGACCCTGGCTAGAGCCGGAGAGCCTCCGATGCTTAAGTCAGTCGTTTGATCAATAGCAAAGGGTTTTCTCAGTTCTATATCGCGTACTTGCTTCTGTAAAAAGCTTGGATATTTATAGATCTCAGGGGTCCTCATCATTTGAGGATTCTTCTCCTGATTATCTGGAGATTTGAATTTTCTTCACTAATTGCGCCTGATCCCGAGATCTTCGGGATCGGACAGCCGTATTCCTAAATTTTCGGAGCAGTATTTGAGTTCATACTGTCTTCTTTTATCTCGGCTCGGCCGTTACCGACTCTAGGAGAGTCTCGGCCGACTATTGAACATAAGTTTTCTGCCTTTCCACGGACGGAATAGTCTCGGTTTTACTCGTTATCCTTCCTTACGCCGTGGCTGACAGAACCAACTCATTAGGTCGGTTTTATTCTATTGGTCAGGTGGCTTATAATATGCTTAGTCTTCAGTAGACTTATGCAGACAAGGTTATCACTCTGACAGAGCGACTTTAATCGTCTTCTGCTTATGCTTCTAGGCCTATCCCTTATTCTCTCGGCTCTGACCGTTGTCTCGGACTTTTCTGGCAGCGTCAGCAGAGCCGACATACTTAGAATCCGAGTCTCCGGACTTGACATATTTTTCTCCAACAGTAAGTATCCAGAAAATGCACTTAATCAAATGGCTCTGACGGTCTGACTACTATGGTCCTTGTCTGCATAATAAATAGTTTGCCTTTTGTCGATAATGAAAATCTCTCGTATGTGTAGAGTAAAAGATAAAATTATTACTTTATGTGATCAACAATCAAATTTAATAATTAAATTATAATAATTAATAATTAATTTGAATATAAATTAATAATTTAATCAAAATAAAGAAACTTTGATACTCATGCTAAGCGTGATGATGATACACATGCACTTCAATATTAGTTGTAAATTGCATATGTCACATGCAATGATATTTAAAATAAACTATCAAAATAATTTGTGAACATTTACTGGATGGCTTAAAATGAACAATATCCACGTAATCAGAGGTTAGGATTGCCCAGGCAATCTGACTTAGAGACATTGGGTTCATCATTTTAGTCGATTTAACAATAATTTCTGAGTGCCTGTGTATCAAGCGTTATACGCTGCCTGAGTATCATATAACTCCCCAACGCAGATATACATATACGCTTTAAAACGCATTTTCTCGTTCTCATTGATTGGTGGGACCCACTCATCCGAGTATAGCAATGCCTTTCCTACTCGGGTTAACCGACTTACAGGACTAATCAATGGCTAGTGGTGACTGTTTTTTCTGCTTGTGCTTGTCAGTTGGCAGAGCACATGCAAATGGTTGTATTCTACAGCTACTTTTATTGCAGTACATAAGATTTAAATGGTTAAAAACTAAAAAGGATGTAGTCCTTGGATCAGTTTAAGACCACTGCATGAGGTGGGTCCCACCATGGATAGAGAGCTATGGACGGTCCTCTTTTTATGTAAAGATGATCCTAACCATTCAGAAAATGTACTCCAACATAAATCATAGATCTACCTTTTGAACCGTACGTTTCGACCATCCATTGGACTATGAATTGCAATCCGTTCGACCCATGTGGGGCCCACTTTGATGCGTGGAATAGTAGGGGACATTCAGGAAGGGGACGGCCCCTGTAGAAACTTCCAGATGGAATGTGGGCCCATGGTGTTGTTTATATGTTTAAGGTCCGGCTACAAAAAAGTGAATTTATAGCTTTTTTAGGCGTGATTGTACAATTCTCTCTATGGTGTGTCCCATCTGAGTTTGTGATAGGGATGAATCTTGAGACGTACGGTGATCATGAAGAGATGCACTAGATGAACAGTTTGGATTCCATACACACATTACTGGTGGAAACGGATTGGCTACTACCCCTGCCACCAGCACGGTGGCTGCTGGTCGGTGCTCTGTGGGCCTCACCATGATGTATGTGTTTCATCCATTCCGTCCATCTATTTTTGCATATCATTTTACGTTATGAGACCAAAAATGAGGTATATCCCAATCTCAAGTGGACCACGTTATAGGAAACAGTGTTGAATGAACATTAAAAACCTTTTGGGGGACATAAAAGTTTTGGATCAATCTGATTTTTGTTTTTTCCCTTCATCTGGGTTTGTATGACCTAATCAATTGGATGTCAAATAAACAGTACATTGGGCCTTAAGATGATTTTAAGGGCGGACATTCAATCGCTATTTTTCCTATGGTGTGGTCCACGTTAGATTTATATCCCTTTCATTTTTGGGGTAAAGCCCTAAAATGATCTGTAAAAATGGATGAACAGAATGGATGAAACAAATAAATAATGGTGGGGCCCACAGAGCACCGACCAGTAGCCACCGGGCGGGTGGCAGGGGGAGTAGCCAATCCGTTTCTATCACTGGTGAGCCCCATTAGGTCAAACGTATGGTAATTACTATACATTTGAACGGATGTGATCATTCCCCGAAATGGAAGAAGCGGTTTGTGTGGTTAGAGCTGGGCATCGGACCGAGTCGAATCAGATTGAGCTCAACTCGACCAGATCTGAGTTCTGCATGGCCTAAATTGAACTCGGTTAGAACCGGGACTGCGTCCTGGTCCTCTGACCCAATCCGATCCTAACTCATGTGGCCCTGGATTGATCCGAGTCTGACTCGGTCAGGAAAACCGAGTCGGATCGGATTGGCCCAGGTTCGGATTCAATCCAAGAAAAAAAAAAGAGAGGAGAGAGAGAGAGAGAGAGAGAGAGAGAGAGAGAGAGAGAGAGAGAGAGAGAGAGAGAGAGAGAGATTTTGTACCTTAATATGACATCACTTCTTCTTGTTGAATTTGAGGAAGAGAGAGGGCCATTGCAGTTCTTCTTCTTCTTCCCCTTGGATAATCTGCAAAGGTATACAAAAATAGTTAGTGAAAAGAAATTCAAAAAAGGAACCCAAAGAAAAACATATAGGTACATCTATCTAATGTTTGGTAAGATCAACCAAGCACTGACCTCTAATGAGAGATGTAACACTGTTCCGAGGAAAGTCTTTCTGCCCTGGAGATGACTGACAAAAAAGGATAAGAAGAAAAATAGAACCAATCAGTTACAGAATACCACTTCATTGAAATTATCTTTCGGAAAGAATTTAAATCACAGTTTGATGCATTATTCAAAGAGAAGTATATCACGCGAGCTGCATATCATTATTCAACCAGCAACTGCTGATCCCAACTGTTTATTTAGTGGGATCCAAAATCACAACAATCAGTCATCCTAGCAATTGATAGGTGGCTAGAAAAACAGCCTAGTTTTGGATCCATCATTCCCATGGGTCCATGGCTGCCAGGTTGGCATATGTTGTTGCATGCAGACTGCATTTGGTGTTTTGCAAACTGCAGCAGTAGCTACGGTCACAGTGTAGGAAAGAAGGGGCAATTGAAAACTTAAAGTGAAGATTATCCTTTTATTCAGATCGAAGATGAGTCATTTAGGTTTCAAACTAACAACATATTTTGGACCACATGCGAGAAATTAAGAAACAGAGATTTAGAACAGATCTCACATATTTTGGACATAGTATACAATTGCTCCAGGAATTGTCTGCAAAATGCAATGGAAAACAACAATAAGAGGCCGGTTTAGCAAGTTCAAATATTCTATTAAATAATCACATTCATACGCACTCACTTAGCTTTGTATCTAAAATGAAATTTTTGCTTAGTACATAAGCAAATGTGTGTGGGATATCCAAGCAGTGCATCTGGTGGGCCACATACGTATGTTGACTGTGTGAACAACTTGAGGGCCAATTTGATCATTTCAAGGGTATTTTTCAGCTAAATCACTTTGGACATTTTGTATGTCATCCTATGCCAATAAAACCAAGTTAATGGGTAGATCCATAAATGTTTTTATCTATATAAGCAAGAAGCCAAAAGTTCACAGTTATGTCATAAATCCAAAGTGAGGTGACCAATGAACAGATTTTGCATCATACACACATACCCCAATTGGCAAAAGCGATGGAATGGATGAGATGTGGGAGGGCATTGTGGATAATCACTTGAATGCCGAAACTCATCCTTCCAAACAGAGAAAGCCATAGAAAAGTGGAGGGCTTTGGTTGCATAAATGCACCGTGCACGGCGATGCCTAAGATCAACACATTTTTAGGAACCAATATAAATGTGAAATGCAGGAATATAAGGCAATGCAAAGGCCATATCTCACCTGAGTTAATTGCTGACCTGCTTGGGATTATGACAAGGCAACATCCCTACAAACAGGAGAACTTCTGGCAAGAATATCAAGAAACCTTGGTGTAATGCTCAAGCTATCAAACTTTCATTTAGAATATTTAGAACATGTCATGTGTCATGATGGCTTGGAAGAAAAATAGCTTGACTGAAGTATTATAATTAGGGACTAATCAGGAATTGTCTGGGTGAATCTTTGTTTGAATTTAGTAGTCTGTTAGGTATAGGCAACTCTAAGCTATGGCTTTACTGCAAGCAAATTAAATTAGCGGTCAGCCATAACTTCAATAGGATCCTTATTGAAGGGATTCCAATAATGCCATTGGCTGGGAAAAATCGAGTGATGTCTGTGGGAGCTTGCTGACCTTATTGAGGTGCAAAATCGAGAGATGCCTGTGGGAACTTTAATAGGCTCGATATGTAAGAACACTAGTTTATGAAAGACTCCTAAACAAACAAGAACAATATCTTCACATGGATCCCTTCTAATGTACCAACATGATCTACTACCTAGTTAAACTTTGAATGTATGAAGTTTAAGTCTTGACAAATTCAACTAGACAATTCAGGAATAAAATTCAGATGTTAACTGAGTAGTGTAATAAAACATATAAAGTAGGCATTAAAAATGTAACTTCACACATCCTTCTTGTTAATGTTTTGAAGCAGGAGGAATTTTTCATGACAATGTTGGTGTGGTGCTTGCAGATTAACAGGAACAGATTGATGTTTAACAATTTTCTTTTAAGCAACAACAACATTCAAAACTAGAATGCCCTCTTTCGTATTGGGGTCAAATATAGATAGAAGTCCATTTTTCAACAATCAATTTAGATGTATACAACCAATTCTTCAATGGCTATAGCCTTGGAAAAAAAAAAACAAAAAAACAAAGGATATTGAACAGACGAAAAAAAATATAAAATAAATAATCTGTAAAAAAAAAATATAAAATAAATAAATACATGTGAGATGGAGTGAATCTTCGATGGATGAATGGATGAAATAGACTTCAATGGACAATCTAAATTTAAGTGTATGAAAAAAAATAAAAATAAAATAAAGGGTGTGTGTTCCACTTGCCTGATCAGTCAACAAATGCAGGGAAGTATTTGCATTTTTGTGATTAATAATAGAACCAAGTCAATCCAAATCAAGGAGAACCTTGCTCAATGCTACAAGAGTTAAAGTTTGACATGAGAAAAAGGAGAATCTTACAGCTCCCTTTAGGAATAAATAGAGTATAAGAAAGGACAAAATAGACTTACTTAAGCAGGAGAACACTAGAACACTCAATTCAATCACATTTTCTAAGAAGAAAAATATCTTGAAAAAGAAAAAGATTAGGTAACATGCACATACTGACATAAACCATATCTAATATCATGTTCAAAATTAAAAGTAAAAAAACCTAACATGAATATACTGACATATAAATTAGGTAAAACTTTCATACATTCAATACCCTTTATATAATGAATGCCTTTGTGGCATGTAACTATATGAACCTTTTCCGTAATAGTAACCCCCTCCTCCACCTCCACCTTCGTCGTCAGATTCATTCTTCGGTTCTCTTTTTACAGATTCAACTACAAGAGAACTCTTGGACGACTCTGAGCTGGATGTGTCCAACAAATGGTCGTTCACCTTTGATGAATCGGATGGTGGGGATCTCTTCCCATCGTCCTCATTCATAGATGCAAGAACTTTTTTCAGACGCTTTTTATGATCCGATTTATACGGAATTCCCAATAGCCTATAAAATGCTGCAAGACTTTTAATAAACTTTGATGGTTTACTTGTGTCTGCTTTAGCATCATGTTGTCTCGGAGGTGGATGTTGTTGTCTGGTACTTCTTGATCTGTATGCCATTTGCATGCTTTCTTTAACGGCCTCTTTAAAATTCCGTTCTTCTTGCTCCCTTAAAATTCTCTTTTGTTCTTCTTCTCTACTAATTGTGGCTGTGGAAGGCTTGAAACTATAGCTAGAGGCAGTTGCAGTTCCTCTGCTAAACCCTTCTTCATTTATAACAGGCCCACTTCTATATATTCTTTAGTTAGTTGCATTGGTTGTAGTTGCAGGGTTAGGGGTGTGGGAAGTCTTTGTATTAGAATCGAGAATGACTCCAAATAAATCTCGGACCTCCTGAGAAGCTTTGCTACAAGGTGCAGCATCTTCTCCCCGACAAACCAAATGTAATTTGAGTCGATTTGTTTTATTGACAAACTGTTTTCCATACAACTTACATTTCAACTTTATCTTTTCATCTTGAGAGTAGGTTTGGACTCCATAATCCCAAATATCCGCCGATGTATCATCTTTCGAAGACATATCTATTGTATATCTGGTTAGTTTAGGATAAAAAAAAAAAAAAAAAAGAAATTAAAGTTATGAATGAACGCAAGTACGTAACAATATAATAAGAGATTTAAACAACATTATCTAATTGAATATTACTAATGAAAAAAAGAGAAATATTCATCCACCCATAAAATATAACCATAAAACTTCAATGTAACTGTTTTAACAAAATTACAAATAACATGATATAACAAAATTCGAAGGCATCAAAATCATATTATAGCTGCAGGCACTGTCTCTTTAATCTTGTCACTCTGCTCTTCATCGAACTCCTCATCAATACAGGTCTCTTTCCCCCACATCGGACGTAGCCAATCCTGAGTACAAATGAGCGCTTCAACCGATTTAGGTGTAAGTGAACTTTTATACTTGCTTACGACCTCATTTCCTGTACTGAAAGCGGATTCTGAAGCCACTGTTGAAATTGGAATTGATAATATGTCGCGCACCATTAACGAGAACATAGAGTACTGCAACTTACCAGATCTCGACCTCCACCACTCCAAAATATCAAAATCTTCACCTTTGTTTAGAACTAGAATATCCTCCTTGAGATACTCTTCAAGTTCTGATCTATGCATCTGTACTTGAGTCCCTTTCAGCTGTGTATAGTAAGACATGAGATCATCTGTCGTATCTTCTTGTAATTCATCAACAGCAGAACTAGAACCTACATGAGGAGATTGTTCTTTTGCGGTACACGCATACAAATTGTACAATTCACTGGCTACACCAGAAATCTTTTCAGCCTCAGCAACACCCATCACACCATACAACCTATTACATATAAAGCCAACCATAAATATCTTATACCAGGGATCAAGAACGACCGCAAGACCCATTACCAGACTACACTCAAACCAATACTTATCAAACTTTACCTGCATACCCATGGTCATGAATTGTAAAAAGTCTTGTCCACTATTGCTTTTACGCAAGACATCTTTTACTTTCCAAAGTTTAGGCAAAAATATATTTGCTGTTGGATACTTGCAGCTCGAAAATTTCTTCGTGCAGTTGTAAAAAATAGAAAGGAACTTACGAACTGATACAGCTCTTGACCAATCATCTTCAGAAGGCAGCCAAATATACGCACTATCACGCTACGCATAATGAGAGAAAGCAGGTCTTAAATCTATCGCTGAATCCAACATTTCAAAAGTTGAATTCCAATGCGTCATGACATCTAACTTTATCGTTCTCTGAGTTGACAAATTTAATTGCTTCACGATCTCATTCCATGCATGTAATCGTGAAGGTGACTCCCATATGTACTTCACACACTCTCTTATGTATTCGATCGTGGGATCAATTGTTTTAAGGCCTTCTTGTACAATCAAGTTTAGGATGTGGGCACAACACCTAACATAAAATAACTTTCCACCAAAATATAAGTCACCGGTGGCCTTAAATTGGCTGCGCAAATTCATTATCACGCTATCATTTGCGGACGCATTGTCTAGTGTAATTTTCGAGATCTTCTTTTCAATTCTTCACTCTATTAGACATCTGTGTATGCAGTCTGAAATCATCAAACCACTATGAGGAGACGCAAGATAATAAAAGTTTATTATTCTCTTGCAAAGCCTCCATTCGGCATCAACGTAGAGAGCAGTTAGGGACATATACCCCTTTCATTGATTGGATGCCATCCACAAATCTGATGACAGGCTAATTCGAGAAATCGTGGCCAACTCTCCTTTCAACTTGACATTCTCGCTTTCATACATCTTCATACACACCCTCTTGATTGTTGTACGAGAGACCTTCTCGTATTTGGGGTTAAGGCATTTGGCTAGTCCAACAAAAGCAGGACTCTCTACCATATGAAATGGCCTTTCATCTTAAATAATTAACTTCACCGTCCACTCATTCACCAACTCTTTCTCATACTTGTACATGGACACTGAAGGACCCCCTGCAGATTGTGAAAATGAAAGTGTTTGTTGCCTTAGCCCACTTCTCGATTTTTTAAGACACTTTGCTAGATGTTTTTTTAATGTTGTGGTCGAACCATCTGCTTGCTTAGTGTACTGACCTTGTAGTGTTTGCTGTCACGCCCCAAACTCGGAAAGCGAGCTCTCGATCGCTGAATCTGGCACTGACAGCCTCCGTAGAACCCCATTCTCGTCTCCCAGCTCCCATTCGCCAAGTTTCGATCCTGGGATACTACGAGGAGGATTTTCAACGTCAGTTTGATTCGTAATAAGTATAACCAAAGGCATAACCCACAAAAAATAACTAAGAACTCTATTACATTTCCACTACGATAAAAAACTTTACAAGTACAATGAGCATAAAGGGAAATATAATGGTAAGGAACAAAAACTCTAAAAATGATCTGCAAGTGTTCCAGCCTCAGCGCTGTTGCGCCCCAATGTCACCTGCATGCAATGGTCATGCATAAGCTTATAGAAAGCTTAGAGGGTGGTGAAAGTGTGTGCGCAAGGTAGTAATATGAAAATGCAGTATCAAAATAATGCGGAATATGCAGATGGATCCATGAAAATCATTAGCCGTATCAAAGCTATGCGATGCAATTCATGAATGATATTGGCCATCCTAAGGCCATGCGATGTGAAATGCAACTCAAGCATACAAATCCTCATCTATGTCCACACATCAATACAGCTCAAATCTGGGATATTACCGGGGTCTAGTACACTCTAAACCAGATTGCCGCCACATCGTGCGCGATAAGGTAAGTGAAAGAGACCCCACTATCTGTCTGCCAATATCGGGCTCGACTCATCGATAGCGGACCCATTCCTCGAGCTGGTCAGACTTATCCTAGCATTGCCCCCTACACTCGGGTGGGTAAGGCTGTACCCCCTTCCAACCGACCACGACACAGTAGAGAACGTAACCATCTGGTATTCGGCACTCAACGCTCATCTACCCACTCGGTCTACACGTTAGAGCAACCTCCTGGTACCATAAGGGTTTAGGGACTTTCACCCAGGGATATCTATAGCACCCCATGTAGAATAAAATTTTCGGTATCCAATCCTACCAACCACGATGCATCTTTGGAAGCTACGACCTCGATGTCGCTAGGGCGTACAATAACTATATCATACAATGCGAAATGCATGACACACTATCCAATCATGCAGTAAATCCTGCGCATATCGTGCGCTCATGTAGGGCAACACCGCCTAACCGAGAGCCCATAAACAACTTGCCCGAAGGAATATGCTATGATCAGTCAATTCCCATATCAAGCAAACATATGATGCGTATGATCATGAGTCATGAAACTATACTAAACATGTAATAAAGTAATGAATTACCCATATAACGCAAGTGGGCCTAGATGGCCTATACACAACAAGTACTGCCTATCAAAGGGGACATAGGGAGAGTCGTAATGTGGACATCCAACCAACATTATACTTGCAATGTGGACGTAAAACCAACATTACTCCCAAGGCATTATCCATAGTGAAAATCATTATATGAACTAGGTTGGGATCACACATTGCAATGGGCCTTAGGCATATCCCATTGGGCCTTAAATACATCAATTGGGCCATATCATATGGGCCTTCCATTCGTTAAGCGGGCCACATCAATGGGCTGCACCAATGGGCCTTATGCGCATTGCAATGGGTCATAACCCGTTGGGCCTTGAATGCATCAATTGGGCCTAATCACATGGGCTTTATGTGTAACAAATGGGCTACACCAATTGGGCCCCATGTGTACAACAAATGGGCCTCAACCCATAGGCCCCTTAAACATCAAATGGGCCAAATCCCATGGACTTATAAATATCAAATGGGCCTAGTCCTATAGGCCTTATATAAGTCAAATGGGCCTAAACCCATAGGCCTTGTATATCAAATGGGCCTAAACCCATAGGCCTTATATATCAAATGGGCCACACCGAAACATAGGTGGTCCACTTGATCACAGATGGTCTCAATTTTCAACTCATGCCTTAAAATAATCTTTCCAAGTGGATGGACGGTCTGGATGCATCACATGCATCATGGCGGGGTCCACAGAGGTTGGACGGTGCACAAGCATCACCGTGGGCCCAGCACCACCGTCCGCTGGACGGGTAAAACACAAACATCATGGAGGGCTTCCACCGTCCGCCTGGACGATGGATATAAAACACATACATCAATGTCGGTCCCATGTGGAGCCCACTGTTATGTTTAAATGCCATCCAAACCGTTGATAAGGTCACTTGGACCTGGGTGAAGGTAAAACACAAATTTCATCTTGATCCAAAACTCTCATGGCCCAGAAGAAAGGTTTCAAGGGCAGATGTTCAATCACACTGTTTCGTGTGGTGTGGGCCACCTGAGTTTTGGATGCAGTTGATCTTTGGAGGGGGCCCACGTCTGGGAGTGGCCCACCTCAAGAACAGGTTAAATTTTAAAAATACATCATGGTGGGGCACACGGCAGCAGCCGTGGGCAGCTGCTGGTCGTCCGCCCGGCGTTAGCGCTATAGGCGGCGCCTGCAGCCTTTCTGACACAAGCAGCGTTGCTGCATCTCTTCTTCTTCTCTCTCTTTTTTTTTTTTCATTTTCTGTCGAAAATCACATGTGGGGCCCGCTACCTGGGAATCCACTCCAGCCATAGAATTCTACGACTCGCAACCGACGAAATGAGTCCAGAGTTCGAGATTTTTGGATGTATTGAAACGTCAGAAAATTCCTCAATGGTAACCACCAATGTTCCCAATGCTATGACCCACCAGATATTCAGATCAGCCCCAATCTTCTACTTAACGGCTAAAATGCTGTTGGTAAGAGGATGGACGGCTTAGATTGGAAATATACATCAAGGTGGAGCCTATGCATGTGGCTCACCCCAAAAGCTTCATTTCCTTTTTTTTATTTTTTTTATTTTTTACAGGGACGTCCAGCGTCCTAGACGCTGGACAGTTTGGTCCTTGAAGAAAAATGCCCTGTGGTGGGCCCTAATTAGGTGGGCCACCATTGATGGATGATGTGGATACAACATATAAGGTGGGCTCCACTTGAAGAAAGCTTGGACAAAATAAATACTTCAAGGTGGGGTCTATTCAAGTGGGCCACACAAACACATCATGATCTATAAAAAAAAAAATGAAAATAGAGGGAGAGAGAGGGAAAGAGAGAAATAGAGAGTGGGACACGCGTGTGATGGAGGGACCTCGACATTATGGGCCCTCCCTTACAATGAATCATATATCAAGTGGGCTCTAAAGCATGCGGGACCACCGAAATCTAAAAACAACGGTGGAGATCCTTTCCCCACCAACATGGACGGTCTAGATGACCTTCCTATTGCAATGAAATAAACATCATGATGGGGTCCATGGAGAATGACCCCATCATGGAATGATCAAGATGATCAAAGTGGGCCATCGACCACAATTTAGGGTCCCAAGTGAGATCTAAATCATTGATCGGTTGGCCTCACTTGACCCATCTCAAAAACATAAAAACTAGTATTAACTAGCACCCACTGTCCGATCTTCTTGCTCCTATGGGCTCCTTAGCACCTTAGCTTCAATCCTAATGGAGGAGATAAGAAATGGATGGCTAGGATGGGAGATCTTGGGATGGAGAGGTGGGCCACACTTAGAGTTTTGAAAGGGAGGGAGAGGCTCATACGTATGGAGGATTTTTGGTTGCTTGGAGTAGATTTTGAAAATGAGAAAGAGAGAGAGAGAGTTGTAAAGGGAGAGAGAGTGAGTGATGGATGGATGTGGTGATGGGTGTGTAAGATACCTTTGTTGACTTTGGTGGCCTTTTGTGTAAGAAAGGCATGACTTGTGTAAAATTTCTTGACTTTTGAGGCATTTTGTGTAAGAAAAGTATGGGCATGGAAGGACTCTTAGACTTTTGTGGCTTGCTTGGGAAAGGGTGAAATTAATGTGTACTTGACATATACTTGACATGTGATGGATTAATGGATTGATTGATTGATGAGATTGATGTGACACATCGTAAAGATTCTCTTGGATTTCGCAACGCGCGGCGTTTTCCTCGCACCGAACGTTGACCCACATCTCTTGACCAGGGTATCACATCGGCGTGCAAGTCGCGGCATCGAACCGCAGCGATGACGTGGTCACTATGGTAGTGGTCTTGGGTTGAGTCGATACGGGTTGACGATATATGAATCAGGGTCGCGCGTAAATATCGGTTAAGGGTCGAAGGTTGTCGGAATTTGACTGGTAAGACCGCGGAAGTCTACGAAATGGTACGGTGTAGGATACGGGTCTTACATTTGCACTGTATCTTCACTTGGCCGTTATTCAGGGTTACTTCTTCAAAATCTTCCCACACTGCCGGCCTCTTTTTTGTATTTTCCACAACATGTGACTGTGTGGTACTAGTATCAACCACGTCGACGGACACCTCTCTATGTTCAACACTTAATCCTTCATCTTCAAGGATCATCGATGATGTAATTGATCGACCACCAGGGGCCGGGGACAGGGTATTGGAAAGACCCTCGCTTTCCATCTGATAGTTGAAATATACTAAATCATATTAGCATTAGCAATCTAATGCTAACAGAGTTATACTAAGTTCTTAAATTAGTTACTCATCCAAGGTTGGATAGATTGTAATACTTTCATATTCTCATTTAAACGTCCACGTCGAAAATTCAGTAGTATCTCCCCATGTCTCTCCAGATAAGTTGATCTTACGTTACATTCTGATGCCAAATTGGCATTGGATACGAAACGAAAGAAACATATCTAGAGAGAAACGAGGAGATGGACCGCGGATCAGGAATGAACATTTAAATAAGTTATATGAAAGCATACTATCCATCTAACATTGAACTATTAAAAAAGGGACAATTTGAGCGATTTTTATGCCACCAAAAATATACTATATTCATATATGGCCACATAAAAATTCTCAAATGGGCAACTAATTATCTAACTTACAAATAACAATTAAATCCTAAATTAGTTACTCATCAAAGGTTGGATAGATTGTAATACTTTCATATTCCCATTTAAACGTCCATGTCGAAAATTCGGCAACATCTCCCCATGTTTCTCCAGATAAGTTGATCTTACGTTATATTCCAATGCCAAATATCTAACGCAATGTCACGCCCCAAACTCGAAAATCGGGCTCGCAAAATTTTCGATCGCCGAATCCGGCGCCGACAGCCTCCGTAGAACCCCATTCTCGGCTCCCAGCTCCCATTCGCCAGGTTTCGATCCTGGGATGCTACGAGGAGGATTTTCAAGGTCAGTTTGAATCGTGATAAGCATAATCAAAGGCATAACCCACAAACAACAACCAAGAACTCTATTACATTTTCACTATGATCAAAAACTTTACAAGTACAATGAGCATAAAGGGAAATACAATGATGAAGAATAAAAACTTTAAAATGATCTGCAAAGCGCTCCTGCCTTAACGCTGCTGCGCTCCAACGTCACCTGCACACAACGGTTGTGCATAAGCTTATAGAAAGCTTGGTGGTGAAAGTGTGTGCACAAGGTAGTAATATGATCATGCAATATCAGAGTAATGCGAAATATGCAGATGGATCATAATATCATGAGTCGTACCAAGGCTATGTGATACAAGATGCAAGTCAAGCACACAATCCTCATCTAAGTCCACATATCAATACAGCTCAACTCTGGGATATCACCGGGGTTTAGTACACTATAAACCAGATCGCCGCCACATCGCGTGCAATAAGGTGAGTGAAAGAGACCTCACTATTCGTCTACCAATATCGGGCTCGAGTTGTCGATAGCGGACTCATTCCTCGAGCTGGTCAGACTCAGACTAGCATTGCCCCCTACTCTCGGGCGGGTAAGGCCGCACCCCCTTCCAACCGACCATGACACAATAGAGAGCGCAACCATCTGGTAATTGGCACTCAGCGCTCATCTACCCACTTGGTCTAGACATTGGAGCAACCTCTTGATACCATAAGGGTTTAGGGACTTTCACCCAGGGATATCTATAGCACCCCATGTAGAATAAAATTTTTGGTATCCAATCCTGCCAACCACGATTCGCCTGTGGAGGCTACGACCCCAATGTCACTAGGGCGTACAATAACCATGTCACACAAATGTGAAATGCATGAATCATGCTATCCAGTCATACAACAAATCCTGCGCATATCGTGCGCTCATGTAGGGTAACACTGCCTAATTGGGGTCCCATAAACAATCTGTCCGAAGGCATATGCTATGATCAGTCAATTCTCATATCAAGCATACATATGATGCATATGATCATGAGTCATGGAACTATACTAAACATGTTATAATGAGATGAACTATCCTTATAATGCAGATGGGCTTGGATGGCCTATAGACAACAAATATGGTTCTAACAAATGGGCCCTAAGGAGAGTCATAATGTGGACGTGCAACCAACATTACACTCGTAATGTGGACGTCAAACCAACATTGCTCCAGAGGCGCGATCATTACATAATCCGAGTTGGGTTTACACATTGCAATGGACCTTAGGTTCATCCCATTGGGCTTTACATATATATCAGATGAGCCATATCATATGGGCCTTTTATTCATCAAATGGGCCATATAAATGGGCTGCACCAATGGGCCTTATGTGCATTGCAATGGGTCAAAACCCGTGGGCCTTAGATTGCATCAAATGGGCCCAATCTCATGAGCCTTATATATAATAAATGAGCCATACCAATTGGGCCCCATATGTACATCAAATGGACCTCAACCCATGGGCCTTAAATATATCAAATGGGTCTAATCCCATGGGCCTTAAAGTACATCAAATGGCCTAATGATACGGGCCTTATATCCACATCAAAGTGGGCCCCAATGAACTACCACAAATACATAAAAAATGGGCCTCAACGCATACCTAGGTGGGGTCCACTTGGACTATGGATCTAGCTCATTACTTAACTCATGTCGTAAATGAGCTATTAAAGTGGATAGACGGCTTAGATGTGGCACATACCTCGTGCATGCGACCCACATGGCTTGGGAGGCCTGAGCACGTCAGCACAGCAACCATTATGCTGTTGTGTACATGCACCAGCCAATCCATATACAAGTGGGTCCCACATGGGCCCACCATAAAATTTATTTGCCGTCCAACCCGTTTACAAGGCCACACGGCCAGGGCAGGGGACCCACCGTGATATTTATTTGCCGTCCATCCAGGGAGGGGGGGCGTGAATAAAACTCATGTTTATACGCCATCCAATCCGTTCATAAGGTCGCACGGACCTGGGTGAGGAGGAAAAATAAATTTCATCTTGATCTGAAACTACTGTGGCCTATGAGAGGGGTTCCAATGGTAGAGGTTCAATCCCACTATTTCCTGTAGTGTGGGCCACCCAAGCCATGGATGGCGCCAGAATTTGGAGGGGGCCCACTACTGGGGGTGGCCCACCTTGTGGACCGGTCGGATGACAAATGAACATCATGGTGGGGCCCACGGCTGGAGCCGTGGGTCCCCTACTGGGACGTCGCTCGCCTGCTCCACGCAGTAGCGTGCTGCTGCTGCAGCTTGTCAGAGACACAGAGGCTCTGCCTCTTTACTATTTTATAAGAAAATTTTGGAAACCCATTTTTTTGGGATTTTTCGCGTCTGGGGCCCGTATCAAGTAGATCTGCTCTGCCCATTGTGTTCAGTGGCTCGAGGCCGTCCCAATGAGTCTAAAGTTTGGGATTTTTGGGTGCATGGAATCATCAGGAAATACTTTTAACGATAACCACCAAAGTTTTTTATGTTATGGCCCACCAGTTGATCACGTCAGCCTCATTCTTCGGCTCAACGGTTAAAATGTCTCAGGGAATGAGGTGGACGGTTTGGATTGTTTCCATACATCAAGGTGGGGCCTATGCAGGTGGCTCACCCCAAAGCTCCATTTCTTCTCTTTTTTTTTTAAGAGGGTCGTCCAGCGTCCCAGACGCTGGACGGTTTGGTACTTGGAGAAATTACGTTGTGGTGGGCCCTGATTAGGTGGGCCACCACTGATGGATGGTGTGGGTACAACATATAAGGTGGGCCCCACTTGAAGAAAGTTGAATAAAATAAATATTCTTCAAGGTGAGGTCCATTCAAGTGGGCCACACAAACACAATATAATAAAAAAGAAAATGAAGTAGAGAGAGAGAGAGAGAGAGAGAGAGAGAGAGAGAGAGAGAGGGTGGGACACGCTTGTGATGGAGGGCTCCGCCACTATGAGCCCTCCCTTGTAAGAGATCATACAATGAAATGGGTTCCTCTACACATGGAACTAACAAAAAAATCGGATTCAACGGTGGAGATCATTTCTTCACCAATATGGACGGTCTAGATGACCTTTAAATGTAATGAAATAAACATCATGATGGGGTCCATGGAGAATAGCCCCATCATGGATGATCATGATGATTAAAGTGGTCCATCGACCATAACTTAGGGTCCCAAGTGAGATCCAAACCATTGATCGGTTGGCCTCACTTGGCCCATCCTAAAAACATGAAAAAAACTAACATCAAGCACCCACCGTCCGATCTTCTTGCTACTACGGGTTCCTTAGCACCTTAACTTCGATTTCGATGGATGAGATGAGGTTTGGATGGTTGGGATGAGGGATTTTTGGGATGGAGAGGTGGGCCACACTTGAAGTTTTGAAAGAGAGGGAGAGGCTTGGAGAGTTCTCATACGTATGGAGGGTTCTTGCTTGGATTTTTTTTGAAAATGAGAAAGAGAGAGTTGTAAAGGGAGGGAGAGAGAGAGAGAGAGAGAGAGAGAGAGAGAGAGAGAGAGAGAGAGAGAGAGAGGTGATGGATGTGGTGAGTGATGGGTGTGTAAGAAATTCTTGACTTTTTTAGCCTTTTGTGTAAGAAAGGCATGCGAGGTGTAAGAGATTCTTGACTTTTGAGGCATTTTGTGTAAGAAAGGTATGGGCTTTGTAAGGAAATCTTGACTTTTGTGGTTGCTTGGGAATAGGTGAAAGGTGATGTGTACTTGACATGTACTTAACATGTGATGGATTGATTGATGGGACATCTCGTAGAGATTCTCTTGAATTTTGTAACGCCCGGCATTTTTCTCGCACTGAATGTCGGCCTACAACTCTTGACCAGGGTATCGCCTCGGCGCGCAAGTCGCGGCATCGGAACCGCAGCGATGGTGCGGTCGCTATGGTAATGGTCTTGGATTGAGTCGATACAGATTGACGGCATACGAATCAGGGTCGCACGTAAATATCGGTTAAGGGTCGAAGGTTACCGGAATTTGACTGGTAAGACCGCGGAAGACTATGGAACGGTACGGACTAGATACGGGTCTTGCACGCAATATAAAGATATTTGACATTGGATACGAAACGAAAGAAACATATCTAGAGAGAAACGAGGAGATGGACCGCAGATCAAGCATGAACATTTAAATAGGTTATATGAAAGCATACTATCCATCTAACCTTGAACTGTCCAAAAAGGGACAAGTTGAACGATTTCTATGCCACCAAAAACACACTATATCTATGTATAGCCACATAAAAATTCTCAAACGAGTAACTAATTATCTAACTTATAAGTCACAATCGCAACTAAGCTAAGAATACAATGCACAATAATTAACTAAGCAATGCACTTATTAAGCTAAATATACACATTACAATGCACAATAATTAACTAAGCAATGCACATATCAATCCTAAAGATTTTTCAGAAAATTAAAATGTAGAAAATAACATCAAATAACTAGTGTCCTAGCATGTCGTTGCATTTGAGCAAACCTCGCAAATCACAATCTAATAATATCTCTTGTATCAATTTAAGCTGAATTCAAAGAAATGGATAAACTAGAGAGTTCAAGGAAAATTTTGAAAACTAAAGTTAAGAATTTCAATTCTCTAGAGACTAGAATTAATGCTACATCTGTGGTATAGATTTTAAACTAATCTTTAATTGAAATCAAGATTTTTAGCAATGCCAAATGAATTCATTTATATAAATTCTAGATTTTCAGCAATGCCAAATGTATTTGTAGTTCCCCTCAAATTGAGATTTAATAAAGTGGAATAAATAAGTGTCACATTCTCACCCACTCAAATCATATCATTTGGATCCCTTAAAATAGAAATAGGGCTAGTCTACTGATTAGGTGGACCGTAACTAATGAAGGAATGGATCAAAGCCATCTACTCTTTCTAACATTGTGGCCCACTTGATGAGAGAACCAACTCGATTTCCATTGTGACTAAAACAAGGGTAATTTTGATGCATACCAATCCAATCCAATAATATTGTCAATGCATACCAATATATCATGGTTTTATGATATTTTGCTGATATATCGTCAATAGTTGGGTGATATTTGCGACATTTTGCTGATATATCATCAATACTTGGGTGATATTTGTGACATACATGATATTTTGATTGAAGCAAGCATAAGACAAAATATCAGGAAAAAAAATCTACTTTTGCTCATTCTGGGGGATTCTCTTTGTTGCTGTGCTTTAACATCTCCACTTGAGTTGTTTTGCATCAAAACACATTTTTGGGGGAGAAAGTGCGAATGAATTGGGTTTTCAGAGTATAGTTTTGTCGATCAGTGCATTGTTTTATCTCCCAAACAATAGAAAACTATTGTGTGTGCTTGCGGGTGAATATTGAAATATTTTCTGTAATTTTTGTAATCATCTGTCTTTTAACATCTATGAAGTACTATTGAGAAATTCCACCATTTTTTGATGCGATAAATAGTGTGATGCAATTACCTAAAACACCGATTTTGTTCTTAACTGGAATTCTTGTGAATGGTTATGAATGGCTAGGATGAATCACACATCTCATCTAGTTGCAATATCATGTTAAGCATTCTAAACTGGTTCTTCTCTTTCATATCTGTCATCCATTTCTTTCTTAAAGATGTTAATCATTAAAGGGCCATACTTTGGGAGTTGGATTCACATGGGAATTAATTTCCAACCCTTTTCCAATACTTAAACACAAATTCAGCTCCTCACTAATGGAATCCATTTCCTATGGTTTGATTGCCAGGAGCTGACTGACCCCATAGTGGTTTTTGGGTTTTATTTGCTAGTTATGATAATCTAGGATATATTGGAGTGGTGGGATAAAACTATGGACAATTCTTTGAATGGGGGCTGAGTTTGTACATGTAGGGGGAAAACATCTGTGGATGATGCCTAGTTTTTCTGAAGACCATTTAATTAAAAACCCGACTGGATGGATGATTCAATTGGCTGGATTGGAATCAGTTGCAATTTTGTTCTCATTCGCAAAAACCCTGGCAAGTCTTAAAACTGTTCTATAAATTTGAACATATAAAACTGTTTTATAAATCCTCAAACAACTAACTAATTATCAAAATTAAGCTTCCATGATCATCTTACAATCAGATTCTGAACATATATTGGATGATTAAAAATGAAAATATCTGTTAACATATTTCAAATCTAAGAATCAGAGGTTAGTTGCTCAACTGATTAGATATATATGAAAATATATGCCATGTAAACAGGCCCTGTTTCAGATATATATAAATGAAAATATCTGTTTAACTTTAGTCAATATATGCCATGTAAACAGGCCCTGTTTCAATAATACACACACACACACACACACACACACACACACACACACACACACACACACACATATGCACACCCACATCGACATTGAGCAGCAGGCAGTGGGCCATGGCTGGCCTGGCCGACGAACCACCACCGTATACTCGCAAAACGGGCAGCGGGCCATGACCAACCGTCTATTTCGTGCAATAGGTAGCCAAGGATTTGAGCTCTTAAAATTTTTTAAAAAATAAAAATGGAGTGGTCGGGTGGGTCCTACCTGATCGGGATCGGGATTGGTGTGCCGGGCTGTGAGGTGAAGAGTGAGAGTGAAGACTCTGAACTTCGGGTAGAGATCGGGATCGGGACGACGGGATCGAGATCTTCGGGCAGAGATCGGGATCGGGACGATTTAGGGATTCCGGATCCGGCGCGGCGAAGCTTCTTCGAGTGTGGGTAGGGACAAGGTAGGGTAAAAAAAGGCCGGGTATTCGAGATCTTCCGGTGCGGGTACGCCGGGTATGGTAGAGAAGATGAATAGGATATGGGGATTAGGGTTCGGCGCGGCAGCGAGAGGAGCTGCTCGGGTAGGGTAAAAAAAACAGTTCGGGTAAAATTGTAAGAGTAAAAAAAAAAAACCTAAACTTATATATATATATATATATATATATATATATATATATATATATATATATATATATATATATATATATATAAGGTATCCGGGTCGGGTCGGGTCGGTCTGAGTTGGATCCATTCGTATCGGATCTCGGATCGGGTCTGTTCGGAACAGGGTATATCCGTATCCGATTCGAAAAACAATCGGATCTGCATGCTACTACTTGATCCTGACAGATCCTGACCGCCGGTTCTGTTCGAATCGGGTCGGATCGGGTCTGATTGGGTTGGATATGCCGGATCGGGTATGAAATGCCCAACTCTATGTGTGGTGAACCTACGTGGTGCTAGGATTCTGTGGGGCCCACCGTGATATATTTGTTTTATCCATGCCGTCCAACCGTTTTGGTAGCTCATTTTAGGAAATAAGATCAAATTGAAGGATATAGAAAGCTCAAGTGGACCAGACCAGAGGAAACAGTACGGATTGAATACATACCGATGAAAGCTTCTTGGAGGCCACAGAAGTTCTGGATCAAGCTGATATTTGTGTTTTTTGTTCATCCCGGTCTCTGTGATCTTATAAACGGGTTGGATGACAAATCAACATCACTGTGGGCTCTAGGAAGGTTTCAACGGTGGAAATCATTATCCCCACTATTTACTCTGGTGTGGTTCATTTGAGCGTTGGATATACTTTAATTTTGATCTCACGCTAGATGATAAGCTAGAAAAACGTATGGACGGCGTGGATAAAATGCATACATCATGGTGGGCCCGACAGTCCTTACACCACTTAGTTATGTGGTGTTGGGTTCACCACGCAATTCCCGTCCCGTAATTTTCGTACCGTGAAGCCGGATACTCATACTATCCAACGTTTGCAGAAAAAGCTTATTCTACGACTCTTCCTGTGGGGCCCATTGTGGTTTTTATATAAAATCTAACCCGTCTAGAAGGTTGGTCCCACCAGGATAGTTAGACAAACCAAAAATGAGGCTGATCCAACAATCGAATTGTGGAAACACCTGAATTTGGAAGTTTGTGGATGGATGCACTTTTTAATTTTCTGTGTCCCACCCAATAATTTTATAAAACTTATTTTTTGGACATCCCATCATCCTGGTGTAAATAACCCGATGAGCGGGTTGGATGGCATGCACGCAAGTCAGTAGAACTGGTACATGCAGTTGAATACCATTTAGGCGTAGGTGAATGATTTCCAGGCATTTTAATAACCTTTGCACGCAGATGCAGGTGAATGAGGTCTGCAGGATAGGCTTTTTCTACAGACGTTTGTAGAGAATACGGCCTCTTATCTACCGTAGGCTGCTTTGCACGCAGACGCAGGTGAATAAGGTCTGCAGGATAAGCTTTTTCTACAGACGTTTGTAGAGGATACGGCCTCTTATCTACCGTAGGCTTTTTGTAAGGTGCAGATTAGGTTATGTTATTTCAGGCTTGAAAGCACTGACGGTGTTTGATTATTATTTTCTCTTCATATATGGTACATTTGGTATACTAGCCGTACATTCAATTTTTACTACACATGCATGGTGTATTTAAGCCAACTACAAGGTGGGCCCCACCATGGAGATGTTTCAGCCAATCAAGGCAACCTACCTATCATGATGTCCACACGTGCATGTTGGATGCATGTGAGCCGAGGACCACTGGCTAGTTGGTCACCTGGACTTGAATGGATCGGATCGGCTTGATTTTTGCGCTAAGTCATCTTCATGGTGAGGCCCACCTTAGCGGTGCTCAGATATCCGTTCATTTGATAGGTTGGCACGTGTGTGTTGCTAGAAAATCTTTGGTATAGATGAGGTGATACACTGTGGGGTGGAAACTTTGTGCAGTATTTTTGGGATTTTTAGTTGAGCCCCACGCGTGTGGGGTCTACATGATGTTTGAATTAAATCTACTCCTTCCATCACATGTGTCCCCTCATTTTGCCCATAGAGGCTAAAGATAAGGACAATCCAAAAATCAGGTGGGGCACACCATACAGAAAACAACTAAAATTACTTGGTGTGGCCCACCTGAGTTTCAGAATGGCTAATTTTTTGGTATCCATTCATCCTGCTGGGACTCATCTTATGAATGGGTGGGATGACATATTCTAAACGTGATGGGCCCTAAATACGATTTAGAAGGTTTTAATGATGTACGCTCCCATCCCAACTCTTCCTTGTGGTGTGACACACCTGTGTTTTAGATGGGTCTGATTTCTTTTGGATACATCGTGAAATTGAAGCGACGCAACTTGTGTATGAGTTGATATGTCCCTTCATCATGGTGGGCCTCACATACATAGTTGTAAAATAAGTTTATTCTACAATAATTGTAGAGTAAGCAGGTGGTTTTCAATCTGTACCAATGAAACGAGTGAGGCCCTGCTTTTCAACTATTTAAACAATTGATATCATGGGCCCTACTGTATATGCCTCACTTGTTTTAAAAGTTCAAACTATTAGAGCATGGCGAATCAATATCTTTATCTTCTAGCTTAGGTCCCATGACTTGTGGGTCAGAATCTCGGCCTAACTCCTCTGCGTCTCAAATCACATATATACTGCCTCACATGAGTCACTTGAATCATTCGGGTGAGGCTTGCCTCTCATTAGCCACCCACCTTACATGGGCCGCCCACCCTGAGTGTGTCCCTGCATCCCAGAGGTTATCCTACTCGAGCCTTGTGTGAAATTGCCTCGGCATAATTAACATAAACTATAAGTCCACAAGATTGGAAGTCCTAAGTTCTTAATTAAGGTTCAATGTACACCAATGTATAATATTCAAACTTTATTTTTGAAAATGACAATGTATGATATTAATGTTTGCATGGGCTGTCCGTGTCCCCCTCCATGTTCAAACCAACGTTTCACATCATTGAACGATGAGCCATTTTTACATATTCAAAACTCAAGTGGTTGTTTGGCTATAAAAGATCTTAAAAAGTGTTGTGAATCTCTTCTCAGAAAACAAAGTCTAGGCGAAAAGGATTTTTGTCTATGTTGTTTGGGTATTTGGAAGGCTATTCGGATACTGGGAAAGAGCTGTCAGGATTTGTTATAATTTTTTTTTTTTAAAAAGAGTTCGTGGGAATCAATGTCCAAGTATTTACAAGCTATTATAAAGATGGACATCATTAAAAAGGCAAATTCTGAAAATTCATTTCTTATGAGAATTCAGCTCCTTTAATTTAAATAATTGGTGTCCTATAAAAATTTATTTTCCACCCTCTCAAAACCCAAAACCAAAACTCCCAAGAGTGTGACCCTTAAAAAACAATCTTGAAGTTGTATTGTAGTTGAGATGAGTTTTGAATGCGTTGTACTAAGGTAGAAAAGGGTGTGAAATAATGAAAATAAGATTGATGTCTTTCTTAAGTAAGAAAGATGTTGAATTCATAAGATAATTTTTGAATTCACGGACATAAAAGATTAAAAAATTAAAAGTATATTCAAACATGATCCTTAAACTTTTCATTTACATCATTTATAAAGAAAAAAGCAATCCCTAATTCATTTAAAAGTTATTTAATGGTAAATTTTTTCTAAAGTTTAATTTGCCAAAAATAATTTATGTTTAAATAAATTTTACTTATCATTCCTAACATTATTATAAGCAAAATTAAAAAAAAAAGATGAAAATCCTAAAAACTGCAAGAATAAGAGATAAATGAAAAAGATAATATTTAAAATTAGTAATTTATTTCAAAAAATATCCATGTATTGAATTGGAGGGGTGCATTTTTTGGTGAAATGGATGAATTTATTTAGCTTTGTTGCATGGTTAATAGCGAAAGCATTGTTAAATAAAGATTAATAGGTCATGCTTTTCATAATAACATCTAGATCAAAAGTTATTGTGAATTTATAATTCAGATTTTGAATAACAAATTCTCTTTATCTGAAATGAATTTCTTTGAAAAATACACCTATGTTCAATTACGTAATGTCGGACCAAATTTGACAAACTACTTCCACTTCTATTTGACTTTCTTTTAATCCAGCTGCCCGTGCCAAGAATGCATCTATGCCATTATATACTATAGATTGCATGGTAGCTCTAATGCCACATAGTTTAAAGGTGTCTGAGCATGGTGGTGGATATTTAATGAAATTCGATTGTGTACTGAGTTACTCAGTATGCTCTTTGTTGGGCCCACTATGAATTCATGTGGCTTAACCATGCTGTCCAAGCAATTTTCTATGTCATTTTAGGGGTTGAGCCCAAAAACGGAGTATATCAAAAGCTCAAGTAGACCATTTCAAAGGAAACATTGGAAGTATTGATTTCCACCGTTGAAACCTTTCTAAGGCCTAATAATGTTTATTTATCATCTAAATTGTTCATAAGATCACATGGACATAGATAAAGGGAAAACACAAATATCATTTTGATCTAAAACTTCTATGGTCCCCGAGAACTTTTCAATAGTAGAATTCATTTCGCATTGTTTCAGGTAATGTGGTCTACTTGAGCTTTGGATATGATCAATTTTTGGTTTAAAGCCCTAAAATTTTATGATAAAATGGATGAACAGAGTTGACACAATGCATAAATGACAGTGGGCCCGTGGACTTTACTAAGTTACTCAGTGCACAATCCGCTTCCGGATTTGATTAGGCCATGTGCCGTTGTCAAGATGGCCCCCAAGAAGTACATATTGTGCCTAACAGCTTTCAAACATAATTGGCGTGGGTCCATTTCTTACAATGGCACATGATCCAATTAAACATCACCACCCCTTATCACCACTAAACCACTATGTGGTGTTTGGGTCATCACACAGTCCACATCCCTTCACCAGACTTGAGGCTCATAGTTCATTAATCTAGACCATTGATTATTCCCATCCAATCACAGATGGTCATTCCCCAATAGTCTTCCACATTGGGAGATCCTAGCCGATTTTTATTTCTAGGCCAGGAGTAGCAAGATTAAGTTTTTCCATCTATAATTTTTTGGGGCCATGGTCCATCCATCGATTGATACAAACAAGTCCAAGGGTCGCGTAGAAAACCAATGTCTAGATGATTGATGGAAAGATGGATGGTCCACCCATAAAAAACCATACACGTTGGACAATCATAGCCATCAATTTCAGTACCCGCTCTCCCTGTTTCATTTTTCCATGTCACTTTGTTGGCTACCAATCGGACGGTTAAGATTGTCCAATTGGTGTGGATTTCGAATACATTATAGGCCACTAGATGAACGGTCACGATTCACGCTTCTCTTGCCTCACATACGATGAAGGGGGTCCTACCATATTTAGGTGCATTGGTTTTCTATCATATCGTTTACCACTTCCAGACATTTAGGGTCACAAACATAGAGGTCCAATCAGATCCATCAGTCTGGAGCAGAAGGGACGTTCACCGCACAAGATCTGACACGTGGAGGTGTATGAAGTGGATCTAGACCGTTCATATAGTGATTCGTATATAAATATGGCCAATGGTTAAATTACCACAGATAACCACCAATCCTACCTAATGTACTTTACTATTGAAAAATGACCATTGAATATCTATATCAATGTTTATATGGCTATAATAGTCCAATAAATACAATGTTTAACAGAGGTATGTCAATGGAGAAAACTCATCAGATGAACGGTCTGGATTCGCTTCCAAACTTGCCACATAGTTCGATCATGTGACTAACGCCGCCCATCCATCCCACGCCAACAAAACAGAAGGCGGCCCTCAAAATATCTATTGGGAGCTGTTGCATGCCATGTGACGTTATAAACCATTTGATGTACGAGAAATGCTCTGGTGCTTTGGGAGCATTATAAGTTATAGTGGTACTACTTGCATTGGGACACTTGGACAGTTCAATCCATTGATCTAGACCATTCATTAGGTGGATGGCCATCCATCCATCACTTGAGAAAACAGGAAGGCTATAGAAAATAAGGCCAAATCAAAGATGGATCGGATCATCCAATGAGTGTGATTTTTTCATGGTACCCCATGAAATATGTTCCAAACTTAATGGACGGTTCAGATGGATCCATTGTACCACCCAAGTGAAACAATGCAGCTAGGAGCATGATAACTTACAGTGCCTATGAGGGCACTAGAGCATTTCTAGTGATGAATTGTAATGTGGGGTTGACATGTGTTAGGTTGAGGTGTGGGGCCCACCATAAAGAAGAACACAGGCTGCACCATGTGATACAAGGATCATAAAGCCCCTTTAATTCAAATTAGGGCAACATATGGAGGATTAAAAATGTCAAAACACCCATGTGTCTGATTCCCAAAAACTGCAACTTTTTTGTGTAGGCACAGGCCTTTTGAGCTACAAATGTGGACTAGAAAGTTGAAAAAGTGCCTTAAAAAATCACCCCATATGCCTTGGATTCTAACTAAAGTTATTAAAATATGATTTCATAACATGGACTCTGGACCCGATGAGCCAGCTGCCCGAACCCGGTTCGAGTCCTTGGGACTCAGCTGAGTAACATTTTCTTAAAGTGGTAAACACCCATAGCAAAAAAGTTTACTGTCTGTGAATTTGATTGCCAATTATACTAGATAGGCTAGGGAGAGGAAGTGGGGCCCACTTGATCCTTATCATATCCACCATTGATAAGCTGAACTAATTGGGGCCCACCCTTTTCATCCTCTGATAAAAGATCAAAGATCACTAGCATTTCTAACCATTAGATCTTTGTTAGACAACTGATCCAAGCAATCTTGACCGTCCAAAATTGTTGATTGATTGGATTGCTGTGATCGATGGCTAGGATCCATATACATGTGCACAAGTTAGGAAGATTTGTATAGGAAGAATGCTATTTACAAAAGGGTATACCTGAAGTTGAGTCACACCAAAACCTTATCTTTTTTGGAATGTTTGTAATGGCTGAGATGAGTGAAGAGAAGATGACAAGGTGGGCTCTTCACCCTGATCCATTGCTCAAGTGGTAGACTGAGTGAAAGATACCTCGTTTCAACATCGAGGTCTGGGTCTGGATCAGTAGTGGGGGTGGCTAACAGTGAAGCACATTGAAGCGTCAACTGAGAGTAGGGTGTACTAACAAGCTAACCACAAAAAAAAAAAAAAAAGAAAAAAAAAAAAGAAAAAAAGAAAAGAAGAAGAAGAAGAAGAAGAAGAAGAAGAAAGACAAAGTGGGCTCTTCTGTTAACAAAACTGAAGATTATAGCGTGCAATCATTCAAATAAATGGTGTGAATTGTCTCTTTAATCTGAATTTTTGTGTTATATCACCCTCTATCTCTCTCTAGAATCATATCAGTGGTATGTATATAGTCTCTCTCTCTCTCTCTCTCTCTCTCTCTCTCTCTCTCTCTCTCTCTCTTCCCCCCTCCAGAATCATATCAGTGGTATTGGTATGCACATAGTCTCTCTCTCTCTCTCTCTCTCTCTCTCTCTCTCTCTCCACCCCCCCCCCCCCCCCCCCTCCAGAATCATATCAGTGTATTGGTATGTACATAGTCTCTCTCTCTCTCTCTCTCTCTCTCTCTCTCTCTCTGTCTTCCCCCCTCCAGAATCATATCAGTGGTATTGGTATGTACACACTCTCTCTCTCTCTCTCTCTCTCTCTCTCTCTCTCTCTTCCCCCCTCCAGAATCATATCAGTGGTATTGGTGTGTACATAGTCTCTCTCTCTCTCTCTCTCTCTCTCTCTCTCTCTCTCTCTCTCTCTCTCTCTCTTCTCTCTCTCCCCCCCACCTCCAGAATCATATCAGTGGTATTGGTATGTATATAGTCTCTCTCTCTCTCTCTCTATCTCTCATATCAGTGGTATTGGTACGTATGAACTCTCTCTCTCTCTCTAGAAGATATCAGTGGTATTGGTATGTAAGTAGTCTCTCTCTCTCTCTCTCTCCAGATTATATCAGTGGTATTAGTATGTGTGAGACCCCCCAAACAAGATAAAATCAATGGCATATAAGAATTCTATATATGTATTTTTAAAGATCTTACCTGCCCCCAGAGAGACAGAGAGAGAGTTTAAAAAAAAAAAAGAAGAAGAAGAAGGAGAAGGAAAGAAAGAAAAAAGTGAAATTGATAAGCCTATAAATGAAAGAAGGAAAGACTCTAATGTAAGAGAGTGGGGCGCACGGATGTATGAAGGGCGTACTTGATCTAAGAACGCTTGCATGATCCTCCTCCAGCAACGAATGTTTGTTGAGAGCGCAGGATAAGAGAATGAACACCATCGAACAAGATGGAAGGGGAAGCGGCAAGAGGAGGATTCCAAAAGGATAGCATGATCCAAATGCTACAGCCAATGGTATGCGGATCAATGCGATCCCTTTGGATGCTTCCTCTCGTCGCTGCTACAAAATCTCTCTCTCTCTCTCTATCTCTCTCTCTCACCTACCAACGACAAAGGAAAGTTGCCCAAGTGACTCCTCAATATAAAAGAGAACAAGCGCCCTAAATACGATTACCTCATCTTTTTTTATCTTAGCCAAAACAAACTTCTCTCTCCTATCTTTATATGATATTTTGAGAAGTGGGGCCATCTCTACTGCTCCAGACTGTTGATTTAATGGACTCATCCATGTATTGACCATACCCCAAAACCTTTCCATTCTAAATTCTCCTAACTATTCAATGTTTGAATTATCTGTCTTCAAGCGGCCCAATCGGATTATTCTATTTCTTCCTCTGGGGAGTCTGTGGAGCACAATCTTTTTGTGGCGCGTCCCATCTAATAAATTATTTTGATCTCTTAATTGTTATGTCTTGGGTCATTCTCGTGATGGGTTTGTTTGAAAAGGTAAAAAATTTCATAGAAAATATAATTTTTCTATTTCGATTTTCATATTTAAAAGAGACAACTCTTGTTGTTTGACTACTAACATTTATACTTATTCTCTTATTTATTAACTGCATCTTTATAATCTGTAGATGCTTTACAAAATAACCAAAATATCTTATGCATAGTAAACCATTAATGGTCATGGTCTCAAAATTTTATTTGTAATCTATTAGTCGAGGGACTATGAGTTGCTAAATTTTGATTTTAGCCTTTGGTCAGCTGAGTTGACACAGAAAGCTTTTTTTTTTTTTTTTTGTTAACATAATTTCCTTCTTGGATGTGAAGCTGAACGTGGATGGTTGATGTACTTTTTTTCTTAGCCTTCCATTTGTAGGCCATCATATCAAAGGGTCATGATTTTTAAATCCCACCAAATAATTGACTCCAAACCATCAGCTGACAATTCGACTCATTGTACAAGTGCGGCCCCACCTTGAGCGAATTGGCCCAATTTTCAAGTTAGGCGATCATCATGGCGAGGCCTACCTTTTGAACGGTTCAGATTTCCTAAAGAAGTGAGATGTCACCAGCAAAAGAAAAGGTTAGGGTTGTACACGAGTTAAGCTAGTTCGAAAAGGTTGCTTGACTCGCCTCGGTCTAGCTTGGCTTGGCTTGGTTTGTACGACGACCTGAGACGAGTCAAGCTTCATATAACTTAGTTCGTTTTGAAAACAAGTCAAGTTTGATCATAGTGAAACTTGACTCGACTCGACTCAAATTCAACTCGACTTTTATATATATATATATATATATGGAGTAGTCAAGAGACTTCCGTGCGCTTAGAGGGTAGAGCTGGGGTGTGCTCCATCATATCGTATTCATGGAATTCACTCCGTCCATTATTGCCGGACAAACTAAAATAACTCCTGAGGATCATCAATCAGTTATATTCATGATTTAGTGTGCCAAACAAAGTAAACAATGTATAAGGGAGTAACTGCCATTGAATTTGTACTGGGCCTATTGTGATGTTTACGTGAAATCTACTTCAACCAGTATCCATCCAGTGAAGATTCATACATTTGAACCAAATTTTATGGCCATAAATGATTTGTGTGGCCCACACTGAGTGAAACAGTTTAGATGGCAGGCATCCCCTTCACTGTTTCCTCTATAAATGTGGATGATGTTTGAGCCCTGTTACCAAATTGTCATCACACGCCATATGTTCGAAGTGGATTTCAGTTACACATCACATTAGGCCACCCCCACCCCCCCTCATTTTTCCCACTCATCTCTGCATGTTGACCAAACTGCCTGCCAGCATAAACTTCTCTGTGGGTAGGTGCTAGAAGCATAATGTGGGCCCCACTATAATATATGTATATTTTATCCGCCATTCAACCCTTTTTTAATATCAATTTAGGGCATGACCTCAAACATGAGAAAGATCCGATTCTCAAGTGGACCACACCGCTGGAAAAGGCGGTGATTAAATGACCCCTATTAAAAATTTTCTTGGAGGCCTTACAAATTTTTTATTAAGCTGATTTTTGTGTCCACCTAAGAAGTTTTTAATGCTGGGCGTTCAATCACTACTGTTTTCATGTGGTGTGGTCTAGCTAATATTTGGATCTGGCTCAGTTTTTAGCTAATGCTGTAAATTGAGTATGATAGAATAGATGGACAGCTTGGATAAAATAAATAGGTTATTTTGAGGCCATGACCACCAGCTAGCAATCCATGTCTATTAGTCGGCAATTCACGTCAAGGGGGTGTTGTGATGAGTACGTGGAGTCACCTAAATACCTGATCCAGCCGCGTAATATGAGTAGAAACAGTGCACAGGGGCACCCTCCATCCAAATGTTTTCACTTGGTGTGGCCCACATAAATCACCCATGGGCCTAAATTTTTTCCTCATTTGCATGCATTTTCATGAATCAACTAATGGTTGGAGTGGATTTCATGTACATATTACGGTATACCCTGTAAAGATTCAACAATAGGCATTCACTTTCCCACTGTTTCTCATAGTGTGGTCCTGCACCACGAATATTTCTGTTTTATTACCCTCACTGCTAAATGTATATTACAAACCAAATGATTGAAATAGATTTCATGGACTTATCATGGTGAGGCTTACGTCATCCTACCCAGCCTTACCCATCTAAGTGAGTCAGCTTAGGTGCGCGCAAAGGCATCCACGGTACGGTGCGCAGGAGACCACCACTATATATATATATAAACTTAAATCCTACTCTATCTATCTGTCTCTTTCTTACATTTTCCTTTTCTTACCCAAGTCACCGTGCCTGAGCTCCGTAGTCTTTCTTTCTATCTCTTACTCTCTCTCAATACCAACAACAAGGTACCTCTAAGGCTTTATATATATATATATATTAGGTGTGGGTTGGGTCACTTGGGTCGGGTGGCTAGGTTTAGTCGAATCGGGTATGGGTCGAGTCGTGTTGCTAGGTTGAGTTGGATATAAATTGAGTGTTGAGTTAGGTTGGGTTGGAAGCAGACTCGACTCGATTCAAGGTAAGATGGTCCTGCCTTGATTCATTAACTTGCCTTGATTTCAAAAGATTTGGCAAACAAGTCAAGATCCAATGGTAAGCTTGAGGTCAAGCTCAAGCTCAAGGAGGGCAAGGATGAGTCAAGCCAATCTTAGCCCACCGCGACTCTACTCTACTTTACTTGGACTCTACTCTACTTTACTTGGCTCGATGTACAACGATGGGAAAGGTGTATCATGTTTTAAACAATCTTGAACTGAGGTGAGGGTAGTTTTGTAATAAGAATTTACAAAAACAGTAACCGTACACTGCCAATGGGGTGGCCTAGGACGGGCCGGGCCCATGTGTGGTTTTGAATGGGTTCCGGACAGACCTGGCCCATGTCTGGCTCATTCAGTAGTTGGGGTTGAAAATAAGCCCACCACATGAATCCTGACGGGCATGCACGACTGATGGCAGGTGGGCCCCACTGCCTAACGGGCCAGCCTGGCCCACTGAAAATAACATGTTTCCTTGAAAAAAGGAGGGCGATTTCATCATTTCACAAATGAGGGCATTTTTGTAAAATTCGTTTTTATTTATTCTAATATGTGGAACATATCCCCCAAAAGAAATACAATGATACTCTGGCAGTATGTGATTGATGATACGCAGGCACTTAGAAATTGCATACGTGGTATACAAGTAGGTCAAACGAAGATTTCCAAATCCGTGTTCCCATTCTAGACGTATCAAGGACGAAAAAATAAGCCCACTTGCTTATCCAAATACCGGATTGGTGGAGATATATTGGACGGTTCAAAATGATTATCATCCAGTGGCTTTGTTTCAACAAACAATTGTCCACGAATTAGAATTTTTTTATTGTTATTCAACCAATATGATTTCAAGTTATCTTTGTAGGTGTCTGTGTATCAAGTCTCACACGCTTCCCGAGTATCATATAACTCCCCATCCCAACACTCCGGCCCTTGTATTTACATTTTTTAATTCAATCATTATGCTATCCATTCGATTCTAGCTTTTTTTGGATGCGAATTTCCTGCAACATATGCTGTCGAGATGCCTTGCAACGGATAACTTGGTGGGGCCCACCGTGATGTCCGTGTGACATCCAGTCCGTCTATCAGTTGGGTGAGATCATGTTAGGAAATGACACCAAATATTAGGCTGATCGAAAGCTTAAAAGGGAAACACCACAGGAAACGGTGTGGATGAGGATGCGACCGTCAGATTCTTATTTGGGCCCACTGAAGTTTTTGATCTGGACAGTATGTTTGCTTTACCTTCATCCTTGTGGATTTAACCTTATCAACGGTTTGGATGCAATATACAGAATCCCAAGAAGGTTTCAATCATGTGCTATGGCCATTTTTAGTTAGTGGAAAATGGAAATACTCATTTTTAGCTATTTTTTAACGGTCGTTAATTGTTTTGACATATTTAAAAGGAAAAAAAAAAAAGACAAAACCATCCTACTCTAAAACCATTTTCTCTCTCTAAAAAAATTAAAATAATTTTGTGGAATTATTTGTATAGAGATTATTTTGTTATATATCCTATATAGGCAATTTTGTCATTTGTTATATATATATATATATAAATATTCTTACTTATGTGTTTGCAAATATAGAAAATGCTCTATGAGGTGGGCCTTTGAGAGCTTCCCATAAACTCTGTAGCCCCACTATAATGTGTGTTAGACATTCATTACATCAATTAAACGCACCCTTCCATGGTGGGCTATGGTCTAAAAATTAAGCTAATCCGTTTTTTAGGTGGGCCACATCCTAGGTAAAAGTTGAGAATGGATACTCACCCTTTAAATTTTTAAAATTATTTATACGTCCCATTGAGATATGGTTCAGACATCTAATCCATCTATTATGTGTGTCGCACTTGGATGATGGGTCAAGTTAAATTCAAGCCATTTCAAAACTTAGGTAGGTCCTACTGAGTATTTTTAAATATTTTAGGTTTAACTTTACATGATTAAAATTGTATAATTTTACTTGAGTTTTGAATGTGGTTGATTTTAAAATATATCATGACCTAATGCCACCTATCAAATATAGGGCATGGATGTCTATTAATGGAAAGTTTCCTTACCGTTAATCTTTGGAAACCTTTTTATACTAAGGATTATACAAATATTCTTATTATTAATGTAAATTACAAATTTTAAATTATATGAGTCTTATGTATTAAAAATTTAAAAAATTACAATTATTGGATTATTTGACTTTTAGATTAGTGGACGCCTCTTTCACTAAAAATGATAAATTTCCAATGATTCTATTTCAACAAACAGTTGTCCACAAATTAGAGGCTAGGATTGCTCAATCACTGTGATTTCAGAATCATGAGTTAAATTCAGTGGATTCCAAATTTAGTTATTTTAATTTGATTTAAGCAGACAATTCGTGAGCACCTGCGTATCAAGCCTCGTACTCTGGCAGAGCATCAAATAACTCCCAATTTCTCTCGAGGCTGTTACGAAAATCCGAAAAATTCATGAGGTGAATCGCGGCACAAGTGCTAGTGTGACACTCGTGTCTAAGATCTGGCCAAACCGTTAGATTGGGATGGACATTTTTATTGATTTATTAAAGAATTATGCTAATCCACTCATAAAGTGGGCCAAAATCACGTGAGAAAATTATATGGTTAGATAGAATGTCACCAACAGTCTGTGTTCAAGATATAAGAGTGGCCAACCTGATCAATGAAAAATAATGAATTTTGGTAATTAGGATTTTCAAATAGATCCAATCTTGATAAATGGCACGGATCTGATATCCATGAGCTAAGTTCCCTTCTGTACAGAGATTCCCATCTTCAATCTCTTGTCGCGCGAATCAGTTGAGCATTTCTCGCACCCGTCCTTTCTACTTTTCGTAATACAATGTCACAAAGTTGTACTATTGTGTTAATTTAAAAGAAAAGAGATGGTGTGTTTATCAATAGAAATGGGTGTCAATATCAACTCCGGGAGATTAAAAAATAGTTATTTTCACGTAAGTCGCGACTCAGAATTACCATCATATTGCGCTCCATGGAGAGTCCACATGCAGAGATTCTATAACGACTGTAACCGTCCATATTTTTGGTGGTACCATGCATGATTTGTGGTCCAATAATCACACTTCAAGGATTATCACATTCTTTGATTTTTTTAAAGTTGAATATGAACCATTGAAAACACACTAACTCAATCTAATAGGCCTTCCACTATAGTTTAAAAAACTTTAAATAAAAAAATGATTTGACTCAACCAAATTTCACCAAAACATGAGAAAAATCAATCTCAAATTGATCTTTGTTGGACCACAAATTACGCTTTATCATGCAATTAATTTCCAACTTATATCTAAACCTTTAGATGTGTTGGCTCCACCATAAGGTCACCTAATGAGAAAACAGCCCTATCCATATAGAAATTTTGTATCCATTAATAAATAGCAAAATACAAGTGTGGTCCACTATAGGAGTGGACATGGATGTTTTTTTCACAAGGTAATCCTAATGGTGGGGTAACATGCACTTAATAATTTGGAAGTTATATATCCAATGGGTGTATCATAACTTGTGGTCCAACTGGTTGAACTTGGGACCTTATTAAATAATACTAAAAACACTAAGAAAACCAGTTCAAGGTTTATTTATTTATTTAAAAGACTCGCTGTGTTTTCGATTTGACTCGTCCGGGTTGCCTTTTTTATGTTTTAAAACTATGCTACTAACTAGCATGATTGTGGCTTAGGCTCACATTATTGAAGAGACGGTATCTGAGAACGAAGATTCTGGTGCTTCCACCATTTTTGACGAGCTCTCATTATCGGCGTTAATGGCAGACCAGTCACACTCGACAGGTAGGATCAAAACCCTATTGTTAACTCAATATATGGTGATGCACAAACAAGATCAACAGATTCGACTCGTTTGGGTTCTTAGTCGGGTTGTGTTTTTATGTTTTTAAATTATGCTATTAACCACTATAATAGTGGCTTAGGCTTGTTTTGACAAAGTTCTATTTAGGTTCTAATATATAATTAGGATTAATTAAAATGAAATGAACAAATTTTTAATTGCGATGCACTTCCTAGGTATTCCATCTTTGTCCACTGTCGAATCAGTGAAGAAAAGTAATTTGGGGTGGCCAACATGTCTGGGGCTATCTGAAGTGAGGGTTCGTGGTACCTCTGTCTTGTCCATTGCAAGGGCGCATCCGTCAGGACTCGGGTCGGGTCCTTTATCGACATGAATGTAGTTGTCCACTCATGTTTGTCACCCAACTAGTAGAAACACAAGGACTCTGATAGAACCTACCATATGCTGCCTCCTTAGGTCATTTTCCCACAAGAGAAGTGCCAAACTCCACTCCAATCTTTATTTTCTTGTTTCACTGCAAGGTGGGGTCAATGGATGGGACTCTTCAATGGAGAGTAAGGACCCCCACTCATAAGATCTTTGGTACAAAAGAAGAAAAAGAAAGGGAAAGTCGTCAGTGTGTTTGATTGGTGTAAAGAAAGTGGACATGGATGATTTGGGTTTTTTTTTTTGGCATATTTTCCTTATTGGTTCCCTCATAAATTTGAGGACTAGAGATAATTAGTAGGATTAGGGCTTTGTGTATAAAGAATTGGGGCATGAATGTTTTTGGGTTGTGGCATTAGGGTTTTATTGGGTCCCTCATAAATTTGAGTATTAGAGATAAGTCGGTGGGATTAGGGCTTGTGGTGTAATGAAAATGGGAATGGATGAATTAGGGTTTTCTTAGGTCTCTCATAAATTTGAGGATTAGAGATAAGTTAGTATGGCTAGGACTTTTGGTGTAAAGAAAGTTGGAATGGGTGAATTAAGGTTTTATTGGGTCCCTCATAAATTTGAGTTTTAGAGGTAAGTTAGTAGGATTGGGGATTTTCATGTAAAGAAAGTAGGCATGGATGATCTTGATTTTGGCATTAGGGTTTTCTATGTCGTGCATAAATTTGAGGATTAGAGTTAGTTTTATTGTTCCAGTTTGATTTATTATGATATTTGAGGTAAAGTTGATTTATATAATAGAAATGCATTATTTTTATGGTTTTGTGATTTGCATTATGGTTAATTTTAGAGTTGTTATTTAGATACCGGTAGAGGATTTGAATAGTTTTTATTAGATATTGTACGTTTGGTGTCAGCTTCTTTGGCTTATATGTTGGCATTTTATGCTTTTATAAGATATATCATGTATCCAACAAATCAAATTATTATCTTTCATGTGTTTTGTGGGGACGGATTTTGTAATTGCACGGTGATTGATTCCGACAAATATTGGCATCAGACCATAGAAAAATTTCCCATTGTCATGGAAATTAAGATCATTGATTTGCATTCTTGAATTGATGTGTGGTTCATTCATTTTCTTGGTCACTTCATGTGAAGAGAGTAGGCATTGATGATCTTGGTTTTGGCATTAGGGTTTCCTATGTTGCTCATATTTTTGAGGATTAGAGTTAATTTAGTAGGTTTAGAGTCCTAGTTGTAGTCTTGGAGCTTGATTTGATATGATATATATTTAAGGTAAAGCTAATTTATATAATAAAAATGCATTGTTTTTATTGTTTTGTAATTTGCATTTTGATTAATTTGGGAGTTGTTATTTAGATATTGGTAGAGGATTTGAATAGTTTTTATTAGATATTGAAGATCACGACCGTGACACCTTCATACGTTTGGTGTTAGCTTCTTTGGTTTATATGTTGGTGTTTTATGCTTTTATATGACATCATGTATCGATTGGCAAATAGTTTCATTTTTCCAGCTAATCAATTATTATCGTTCATGTGTTTCGAGGGGATGGATTTTGTAGTTGGATGGTGATTGATTCCACAAATGGAAAGAGATTGATTCATGTTCTTGAATTGATGTGTGGTCCATTTATTTTCTTGGTCACTTCATATGATTAGAAAACATGCATATTCAATTATTTGAAAGGGAGGATGCACTCCCCCTTTACATATGTTAAAAGACCTAAGTGAGTTCTGTTTATGTTGGATCTTGTCTATGTGTGTCATAACAAATATGTTTTGAATCAGGTGATGAGGTTTTCCTCCTCAGTTCAGGAGAGAGATAGTGCAGTGGGTTAAAAATTCGGAGTAGTTCACCGCGGTGCTCGACCAGTCGAGTTGGGCTTGACTCAAAGTCCAGCGACCAATTGTTTCTCCGAGGTGCTCAACCAGTCGAGTGGGCCACTCGACCGGTCGAGGACTCGGCTCCACCAGTCGAGCTTATGCAGATTTAAGTCCGGATCTTGTGCGGACTGTGGAAATCTGAGGCATTTCGTGACAGGGTCCGGAAGGGAGTTTCCTAAACTATAAATAGGTGTGCCCAGGGCTTTTCTAGATAATGCAAGAGAGATTTTTAAAGCTTTATAAGAGTTTGCTAAAGGGTTTAGGGTTATTAAAGGTGAGAGAGAGAGGAAGCTTATAGAAGGGAGGTTATGCTCGTAGAGGTGATCTACCGTACACTCGACATTTCAGTGCTTCTATGTCCTCGTGATTGGTGAGATCTCTTTATTTTTATCTTATTCGCTTATTGTTTATCCACTTCTGCGTGAGTGAAAAAGGTTGTAACGTTATACTTCATAATGGATTATTGATCTGGACGAGGTCCAGTGGTTTTTACCTCTTTGAGAGTTTTTCGCCTAAAAATCTCTTATGTGGTGTGGTTTATGCTTTGATTTATTTCATTGCTTTATTATCATATAATTCTGGTTTGTTTTAGGAGGCTAGATTCTAAGGTTTTGTATAAGGCCCCCAACAAAGTGGTATCAGAGCTAAGTTCATTAAATGGAGTGAGATTGGTTTTGAATTATGGAAGGTGACTCATCAAGGATGATCAACCTCAATGGTTTTAACTGGACTATATAGAAGGCTAAGATGGAGGATTTGCTTTATTGCAAGGACTTGTATTCTCCAATTCAAGGCATATCAGCAAACTTAAAGGATATGACAGATGATGATTGGAAGAAATTGGACCGAAAGGCGGTGGAGTTTATTAGACAATGGTTGGACGATTTCATATTCCACCATGTGTCTATGGAGACCTCAGCCACTAGCCTATGACTGAAATTACAAGGGTTATATGAGAGGAAGACAGTCGGCAATAAGATTTTCTTGATACGATGACTTGTGAATCTCAAGTTTAAAGATGGTGGTTTTGTGGCCGAGCAAATGAATGAGGTCAGCAACATAGTGAACTAGCTCTCCATTATAAAGATGGTCCTGGATGATGAATTGTAGGCTTTACTATTGCTTAGTTCATTGCCTAACCATTAGGAGACATTAATGGTGTCTCTAAGTAACTCTACGCCAGACAGAAAGGTATCCATGAAACAGGTAACTAATTGTCTCTTCAATGAGGAGACAAGGAGAAAGTCTCAGAGTTTACTCAGCAAGAAACCTTTGTGACACAGGAACTGGGGATAGGAAAGAACAGAAAGGGCGGGAAGGTCCGAGATAAATCAAGAGGCAAGTCGTATACCATGAAGGAGTTGAATGTTGAAATTGTGGCAAGAAGGGCCACTATAAGCATGAATGTCGTAAAAATAAGAACGACAAGAAAAGAAAAGGAAAGGAAAAGGAAGATGAATCAGATTCTACTGCGTTTGCTTCAGATGGCGACGTTGTAGTTATTCTTTTAACAGATCATGATGTTTGTCTCACGGCTACGAGTCAGGACACTGACTGAGTGATAGACTCAGGAACCTCTTTTTATGCGACTCCACGCAAGGACTTCTTCACAAGTTACAAGTCAAGTGACTTTGAGACCGCGAAGATGGAGAATTCTAGCGTATCGAAGATCATAGGGGTTGATGATTGTTCACTCCCCAAGTGCAGGGTTGTAATGTAGTAATAAACTCGGTAAGACCGAGGTCAAATCTAAAGGGACTGAAACTTGTACGTTATCTAAAACTAAGTAGAACTAGAACTAGACTAAGATGAATTCTAAATCAGATAGCAATTGTGGAATAATTAATCTAAAACTTAAGAAAATTCAAAGAAAAGGGAACTAGAGATTCGGAGGATCCACTTGTAGAGATCAGGGAGATCTTATGCCTGCGTGAAAAATTCAACTGAACTACCTTTGATATAGTTTTCAAGAGATGAAAGGTATATGAGTTAGAATGGATTCCGTCACCAAACCATGCCCAGGAGACAAGGCAAATAACAGAATTAAACTAATTACCAACCAATCAATAATGTATGAAGGTTAGGAAGGGTACTGTCATCCGACCATGCCCAGGAGACGATGGTAAACAACAGGGCTTCCTGATGTCATAAACATAAAAAGGAAAAGAAAATACTCAATGTCATCACAGACCCATTGTAATTTTAGTCACAACAGACCATTAAAGACTAAAAACATGCCATTAATTAAACTAAAATCATCATCCATTCAGTCTAAAAAGTACAAGCATAGAGTTCTCCCGTCACACTACAAGCTTTACCTCTTAGCCCTAGCTAAGAGGTTTAACCCATCATCATGATAAGGCTGAGTATCTAATAAAACAGAAAAAGAAAAAAAATATCAAATCTACTTATCCGCTCCACGTCCAGCTGATTGCCTCCTCAATTCTGTCTTCTCTCCTTCTTATATAACAGGGAAGGACAGTTGGCTGCAACAGCCCGAGACGGTGGAGACCTGTTTACGCAGTTGCAGCATGCGGAGCCTGCTATTGTGCAGTAAAACCGAAATCCAACTAGCGTTTGGTTCTGATTTTAAAACGAAAGATGGCCTGTCCTTGGAGTCTTGGCCCACTGATGAACCTTCTAAACGGTCTGGATTATCCATCCGATGGTCATTATGGACGTGCAACAGCCCAAAAAATTTGAATTTCTTCAGACGAAGCTTCTTGCGCATGGGATGCACTGAGATCTCGGTGGGGCCCACTTCGCTTTTGTTCTAAGAAATCCACTCCGTTCATTTAACTCGTGGCGAAAAACCAATTAGAAATGTATACTTTTCTTGAGTTTGGTGCGGCCCACCATATCAAATATTTTTACCATCTAACCTGCATTTGATCAATTTAAGGCGGTTTTCTAGTCACTTTCAGGTGGATTTCAGGTAGGTCCTGGTAACCAAACATTCACAACTCGAATGGACCGATCAGATCACCCGGATGGATCGATCTGGATGGTCCATTAAAATCGTCTACGAGTCCCTGTTTCACTTACGCCAGCAGGAGCGGAGAAGGAAACTCCTTCTTTCGGTCAAAGACAATCTGACCGTCTTTTGTTTTAATGGTGCACGGTGCGTGCATAAATAGGTGTAGCGCACACAACACATTGTAGGGCCCTCAATAATTTGTATGAAAAATCTACGCCGTCCATTTGCTTCCTCATATAATTTAAGGGGTTGATACCAAAATTAAAGCATATCCCAAGATTAGGTAGGCCCCAAATCACTGTTTTATGGGCTGATCTGTTCGTTGGGCTACTTCCAGAGCGGTACAATGGCTGATTTTTGACGTGTACGGTTAATTTATGGTCTCCAGGCCATGTATGAAGTTTTGAACTGAATGGATGATGAGAACCCTGTGATCTTGTATTTTGGATCAATTTTGGGCCACTTAAGCTTCCGTTTCTCGATTTTCTCGGATCTTTGGCATATAAATCTATCAATCTTGGTCCCCTAGGGTCCATCCCTTGCCTTTAGTGTCATCAGAACATCAAATCTACACTTTTAGCATTCTTTTATAGTTTAAGCTCGTAAATACACCTTGCATTACAAACACGATTAAATTGGCCCGTTAAACGGTATCATGCTCGTAAAATTCGGTACTCAACACAACCCCCAACCGGCATTTTGCTAGTCCCGAGCAAAGTATGCGAAAAATAAATTGAGAACTACAGGATAATTTTCTATGAAACCGAGTGATATTTTGAAAAACGAATTAGATACGAGAAATCTAAGATTCATGAATGTTGGAAATTATTTTATCCTGGACTCAAGCACACAGTAAACTTCATAATCAAGTTTAAAGTATTAATCCATCAATTAGAAAAATTTCAAACATTGAGTTCCATGGGTGTACAGTGTAATCTCAGCTTATCATCATTAAAATTCACTTCTCTATTTCAAAATATCATTGGTAACCAATAAGAAGATTCATGACAACCAAAACCTGAACCAAACCCTGCCTCATAAATTTCAACTTTTGTTTTTCCATTAAAAGTAACATTAAGAAGGGGAATCAAATCCTCACCTATAGGGAGTAAACCTACAGTCAAGACCGTACACCCAATTTTTTTTTAATTTTTTTTTTCATATATCATCCATAGGGAACCAAATCATCACCTATAGGGAGCAAACCTATGGTGAAAATTATTCGCTCAAATTTTTCCAAAGGTATCTATTGGGTCTTTTTTTTTTAATTAATCATGACGGACAAATTTTTCAGGCTGGTTCCTTACCCGCTTAGTGATTACTAAGTTAAATTAAACTGAAACCTTTATGTGAAAGCGAGATGTGATATGTGAAATCATGACTCAATCAATGTTTACAACTTCTAATTCTGTATTAACAGTTCGAACTTAGCTGTGAAATCTGACAGATGGCTGAATCTAAGAGACATAAATTACCAACATCACATATCTCGCAATTCTAAATCAAAGATAGATGTTAAAATCACTTCGAATTCACAAGAAATTTCAGAAAAATTTAAAAATTTTCACAATTTTTGCTCAAGACTAAGAAAACACTGATTAAGTTACCTAATCCTGTAACGCCCCGACTTTTTAGGACCCGAGTATATGACCCGTGTCCCAAAAATTTGAGTGTTAACCTTAAAGGATGGTCAGATATAATATTTTTATTTTATCAGAGTAAACAGATGAGCGTAGAGTGGACAAATCAACATACAGGAAAATCACAATTTCATTTAAAGTATACAAGAGAGTGCCCATAATGACTTATACAAACCAATGTCTCTAAAATTTACAAATACAAGAATTTCATGATCCAATACATGAAAAATAATATAATGCAAGTAAATTAGAGCTAAAAGACCCCTCAGCTCCTCGAGGTAGATATAATCAGGCAATCCTGGCCCTTGAACCTGGCTCCTTGTCAATATGAATGTGAACATTATCAGGGCCGCCTGTGCTACCTGTACGGTTATATATTTGATGAATGAGTGACCAACTCAGTGTGAATTTCCCTCAAGATTACACACCACCGCATTAGGTAAGAAATAATATCAAACATCCAGACAAACAAAACAGAGTAAATGCAGTCTTATTAGATGCATGAATGCGTGAATGCAATCGGTCTCGGGTAATCATCGACATGGGTATGACATCCAGACGGTCTGTGCCTCGGATAAAACATCCAGACAGGCGAATCTGTATGTTACATATGACAGTAATGTACGATAACAACAGATGATGGTTGATACCTCGGGTAAGACATCCAGACAGACAAATCTGTTTGTTTCGTATAATAACAATAGATGCTGGTCTGTGCTATGCATGCATGATTAGCCAACCCGTTATTAGTCCAATTACAACCAGCCAATTTAAATAAGCTCAAAGGTCACTACGGGGAGCGTATAGCCTAGCGTAGGCCGATAGTTCGGGCATAGGTCCCATACTACCATCCCCGACTCATGAGACTACCACCTTAGGATGTTTAATGGTACCCTATCGACTAGTGGCTAATCATATTACCAATAACCACCAAGTCGAAGGTCCATTACGAGTACAACTAGTCAAGTTACATCCTAAGTATGGGTGTACATTCATATATGAGAATTTTCCACTAATGTACCAGTTTAAGTTCCATAAATAATCTACAAAAAGAAATCCATAAGCATGAGCAATTATACAGGATAATCATAAAATATGTAATACAATAATTCAATTTTCACCAGCTAACATATGTGATTATAAATGGAGATATTAATTATAAATTTAAATAAAATCTATAGCTTAAGCTGATGAGAAGATGGAAAGCTCAAGGAAAAAAATCATCACCTAACTAGTCAAATCGCCAATGCCAACTAAGGCGGCTAGGAAGTGCGTGCACCCTTAGAATTGTATCCTACCACAAATTACGAACTTGTATAATTAGATACAGGTTCTACACACTACCTAGGTTTGAGATCACAACTTAGGGTTTGAGTTATCTATCTTAGGGTTTTAACGTCGAAATGGGATTTTCGTCGTAGAGTTTAGTTTTAGGCTTTGCTTAGGAGTTGAAACCTAATTCATATAATTAATTTATAATAATATTGGAAGGGATAATAAATAGAAATTGTCAATTAATACTAACACACTATCTATGGTTAGGGTATTGACCTAGAGTTTAGACCACTTAGGTCTAAGATTTCATCCTCAAGTTTAGGTCTAGGTTAGATTTCAGGATTCGAATGTTACTTGGTGTAAAGCTAGTTAGCAAGGTGATTCAATACCTATAGCATAAGTATTAACACTAATGGTATAGTTAATATTAGCTTGTCATGGTAATAATTAGTATTACAATTGAGATAAAATGGTATTATCAAAAGTAATATTTTCAAGTGATGGATACCATGCAAATATCATTAATGATGGTTTTATTTATAGTAACTAATATTAGTGTAACATGTTATTAGTAATTATAATAAATAATATTATGACCCACTATCATAATAACATTTAAGAATGACAAAACCATACACTAGTATTTAATAACGATATTATTTTATTTTCTTGCCTATGATAACTATAGATCGTTTACTAATGGCTATGCATTTCTACTATTAGCAATCCTAATAATGACAATACTTAGTAATGGTAAAAAAAAAATACTAATATTTAATGATGATTACTGTAATTGAAACTGGAAGGAGAAGGAGGACTCATCTTGGTTGAATCGGTTTGAGTTGAGTTGACTCGGTTCAACACAACCACCACCCCTCCATTCTTTCTCTCCATCACTGTCCTTCTCTGCTTCTGGAAAGTCCAGAGGTGACTGGACTCGACTCAAGGATGGCCCCATTCAACTCAGGTGAGTCGAGTCGACTCGCCCGCTACACAACTCACTCACCCTACTTAGTCTATCCTTTTTTTTTTCTTTCTTTTCTCTCTTCTCTTTCTTTCTTTCACCTTCTCCTTCACTCAAACCTGCACCCCAGCAGACTTGTTGGACCAAAACAGGCCCCAAACTTAACCTGACTGAGTCGGACTCGGTTTCGGCCGAGTTAACTTGGCACAACCAACCACTCTTCTGCTTCCTTTCTCCTTTCTTTCTCCCTATTACTTCTCTTCCTCTCATATCTGTTTTAACTAGAAAACTCTAGCGAGGTGGCTGGCGAGACCTGACGCAGGTGAGTCGAGTTGGCTCACCAGTTGCACAACCTGACTCATGTTCCCCATCTCTCCCATTTCCATCTCTCTCTCTCTCTCTCTCTCTCTCTCTCTCCCTCTCTCTTCTCTCTGTTCTCTTACTTTCTTTGAAGTCTAGAAACACCACTGGACTCGACCCAGTCCGACACGGACCGAAACAGGCTCGGTAACTCAGAACCCAACCAGCTGACCCGGCTCGGCTCACGCAGGTGCAGCAACGCACCACCCTCTCTCTCTTCCTTTCACCTTCTATTTCCTTCTCCTTCTCTTCTCCAAATCTACATAGAGTGCTGCAGAGATGGCCCACCTGGTGAGTGAAATAGATGTGAGGTTAATGCTATAACAAGGGCTGGCGACTGTTCTTCTTGACAAGGAAGATGACCTGCCATTAATGGCAGATCACAAACGGCCATGTTTTTCTCCAAAAAGATGCATGGGAATGGTGTAGACGGATCTATGGGAGCTTATAGCATGGTCGGATTGAAGCTTTAAGGAGGTTTAGGTGGTGGGTTCGATGGAGGGGAAAAACGGCTGATTTTCTTCAGGTTTCCATAACAGCAGAGAAGGAGCTATTTTCGTTCCCTTCTTAACGTCAAAGCCAGCTCCTTTAGGCCGTTGGATGAGGGATGGATAGTATGGATTGAATCTGCGGCAGGGAGAAACCATTGGCGTCATAAAATCGGGCGTCGGTTTCCACTGACGGCCCTAATCTGCGTGAATGGTAGTGGGTGGCTGAGATGCACTGATGTGAAGGGATAGGATTTGACGATTTCTCCTCACACGGATTGCCAGCGTGGAGAGAAAATCGAGCTTTCCATTTTTGGAAAGAGAAGAAGCACAAACAGCCTTCTTTCGCTTGCGTTTGTGATCGTGTGGGTGAGATCCAATGGTTGAAACTATAGGGGATTGGTAGGACCATTGTCTTGGAATTTATGAACGGTTTGGATCAGCTAAGTGTCCGCTGATGGTGGGCCACCGATACACGCACGAAAATGGCTGTTTCAAACAGCGTGGGCGGGAAGCAAGGAGAGAAATCTCCTTTTGCTGCTACACGGGTCAGACGCGCTCTGACCGAGCGCAGAGTTCGGTGCGACAAGGGAGTACACAAGATGTGTACTCCCAACTCAAATGTGGGGCCCACAGCGATGGAATTGAGGAATCCCCTCCCTCCAAAATGCTTAGGGTCTCAACTGGGCCATCTTGATCGGAGATAAAATAGATTTAATGCTTAGATGGGTCGTACTAGTTGAATCAAGGCTTTAGGTGCCAAGTACATCGATCCGACGGTCAGATTCGCTCTAATCCGACCACTAACGGTCAGAAGGTCTTAATGGGTCACTCATAAGTTCAATACTCGTTATTATCCACCTGATCATATTAATTTTTAAATTTTAATTTAGATCTCCATTATTATTACATATGTGTGTGTGTGTATATATATACCTATTTATTTATATCATAGTCGTGTAGTGGGTCCCACACTGATGATTTGTGAGATCCACCCCGCTCACGAGGTGCAGCAGGTTCTTTTTGGGCCAAGGTTAAAAAACTTGGGTGGGCCACACCTAACGTACTTCATCATGTTTATTGATTGTCACTGATCCAATGACTGGATTGTTTGGTTATGTTATGGATTTCAACATTTAATGACATGGCCTGATGAATGGTGAATGGGAGTTATTTTTATTTTTATTTATTTATTTTTATTTTTATTTCTTTTACAGTCAGATTCATATTAGAACAAGGGTGAATGTTTAATAAGCTATGTTAGTGCCCATTCTAAGTTAGGTTATGCGGTAATACCCAAGTATGGAAAAGTACAGGGTGTTACAAATCCCCCACCCCCAACCTAAAATCTACATTGTCCTCAATGTAAAAGATATATGAGCATGCAATGCACATGAGACAACAAAAGTAAATGAAAAGTAATGGGAGGATAGTACCTGGATAACGAATTGAGAGTGATTTTTCAAGAGATCGCTGAGAGAGAGCAGATTAGTACGAGAGTGAAACCAATAAAAATAAAAATAAAAAATCCTACCTATATCACTTTCACAGGTGCTCTCGATTACATTTAGCGTATGCAACAAGCCTTTAAACCCCTAGGTTATCCCTAGTAGATGAGTTATAGTCTCATGAGGGTTTGCAGTAATGTTACCCACAAACATTGAATCGATCATGCAGCAAGGTTCCTCTTTCGGCCAATATCTTGATAAGTTTTTCAGTAAGTTCCTCAACAAGATCATCCAAAAGCCCTTTTTGCAATAGGCTTGGGTGCCCTGGAGCATGACTTTCCAGAGAGACTTATATACCTCATAAGAAATTTTCTATTGAATTGCTTGAGGTATCCGTAATATATACGATTCACCTATGACAGAAGAAGTTTCAACGTTAGTATCGCATGATGAATCAGAGACTATAAATAAATAAAGTTTAGAAAACTTCCTAAGAAGTGATGCAGTCTCAACACATTCTGAAGCTCCAAACTTTGGTTCAATTTTCACCTCCTCTTCCTTTACTGGTAAACGTTTAGGATCAAGGGAAGAGAGGGTTTCAGAATAAGGGTTCTCTCGGTCAGTGATGACTACTGAGATGTTGTCTCGCAAGGCATCTACTTTGTCTTTTAACATGAGATCGTTTGAAACTGCAAAGTGTGCCAAGTAATCCCAAGAGCTGGGAAATTCAGCTGAGTGTGACTTATTTTTCATATTGGATCTCGTAATGATCTGCTCAAAGAATCCATCGCCCTTGAAAGTGGATGAAGGTACGCTCCCTTGCTCCAGTCCTGCACAGACAGATTGAAGATCAATAAGTGAAGCATTGATGTGATCACTCTGTTTATTGAAATTACTCAATTGAGGCATTGAATTGTCAAATGTGTGCAGCTTAGATGGTGGCCTCAACTGAGTGGTTTCAAATTCCAGAGTTGTCGCGGGCAACTCCTCATTCTCCCGAATCATATCATCATTCAATTTAGGGGAGTGGTCTAAACATGTCTCACAAGAGTTACAAGAGTCGGTTGTAAGGGGTTCATTCTCCATATTTAAATCAGACATGTCAGATGAGTGGAGTAGATCCTTCTAACTGATTACTTCGTGCACTTCGTGATCACTGACCTGGACCATGCTTGAGATTGATTTTAGGAGAATTTGGGCTGAACATTCATGATCACCATCCCAATATGCATCATTGTCTAATTTCGTGCAGTGCACAGTTAGGATAGGATCGCCTTCCTCACATTCTATTCCTAAATTCGGTTGATGTTCAAATAAACTAACCTCTACCTCATCATTGAAATCCTGTGTGTCATGTAAGGAAGGTGTGTTATCATCAATGTATTTAAAAAATACCCATGTATCTTCAACATTCTTTTGAACAGTCATCGAAATCAACTCATCAGGAAATTGAACCACATGCTCATTAACGTAATTCAACTCTTCATTCCAAACTCCAGAGTTTTTCAAAAGTGAGTGAGGATCACTTTCATCGCATTGTATTTCTGGATTGGGTTGTGGTTGAGATGAGCAAGCCTCCTCTATCTTTTCAAGAAAAAGGAAATACTCAAAGCCATCGCAGACCCATTGTAATTTCAATCACAATAGTCCATTAAAGACTAAAAACATGCCATTAATTAAACTAAAATTATCATCCATTCAATCTAAAAAGTACAAGCACAGAGTTCTCCCGTTACGCTACAAGCTTCACCTCTTAGCCCTAGCTAAGAGGTTTAGCCCATCATCATGATAAGGCTGAGTATCTAATAAAACAGAAAAAGAAAAAAAATCAAATCTGCTTATTTGCTCCACGTCCAGTTGATTGCCCCCTCAATTCTGTCTTCTCTCTTTCTTATATAATAAGGAAGGACAGTCGGCTGCAACAACCCGAGACGGTGGAGACCTGTTTACGCAGCTGCAGCGTGCGGAGCCTGCTGTTGCGCAGTAAAACTGAAATCCAACTAGCATTTGGCTCCGATTTTAGAATGGAAGGTGGCCTGTCCTTGGAGTCTAACTCCATGGTTGGGGTCTTGGCCCACTGATGAACCTTCTAAACGGTCTGGATCATCCATCCGATGGTCATTATGGATGTGCAATAGCCTGAAAAATTTGAATTTCTTCGGACGAACCTTCTTGCGCACGAGCTGCGCTGAGATCTCGGTGGGGCCCACTTCGATTTTGTTCTGAGAAATCCACTCCGTTCATTCAACTCGTGGCGAAAAACCAATTAGAAATGTATACTTTTCTTGAGTTTGGTGCGGCCCACCATATCAAATATTTTTACCATCTAACCTGCATTTGATCGATTTGAGGAGGTTTTCTGGTCACTTTCTGGTGGAATTCAGGTAGGTCCTGGTAACCGGACATTCACAACTCGAATGGACCGATCAGATCACCCGAATGGATCGATCTGGATGGTCCATTAAAATCGTCTGTGAGTCCCTGTTTCACATACGCCAGCAGGAGCGGAGAAGGAAACTCCTTTCGGTTAAAGACAATCTGACCGTCTTTTGTTGTAATGGTGCACGGTGCGTGCACAAATAGGTGTAGCGCACACAACACATTGTAGGGCCCTCAATAATATGTATGAAAAAATCTACGCCGTCCATTTGCTTCCTCATCCAATTTAAGGGGTTGATACCAAAATTGAAGCATATCCCAAGATTAGGTGGACCCCAAAACACTGTTTTATGGGCTGATCTGTTCGTTGGGCCACTTTCAGAGCGATCCAATGGCTGATTTTTGACGTGTACGGTTAATTTATGGTCTCCAGGCCATGTATGAAGTTTTGAGCTGAATGGATGATGAGAACCCCATGATCTTGTATTTTAGATCAATTTTGGGCCACTTGAGCTTCAGTTTCTCAATTTTCTCGGATCTCTGACCTATAAATCCATTAATCTTGGTCCCTTAGGGTCCATCCGTTGCCTTTGGTGTCATCAGAGCGTCAAATCTATACTTTTAGCATTCTTTTATAGTCCAAGCTTGTAAATACACCTTGCATCACAACCACGATTAAATTGGGCTGTTAAACGGTATCATGCTCGTAAAATTTGGTAGTAACTAGGGTCTAATATGTAATATTTGACCCTCAACAGTGATATTTGTGTGAAGACCGATGTGGATTGCACATTGGTTCTCTGGGATGTGAGGCACATTATAGACCTCCGCTTCAACTTGATGTCAACGTGAAGGTTGGATGATAATTGTTGTGAAAACTAGTTTACTGGTGGGCGCTGAAAGCTGATCAAGGATTTGTTGATCGCAGCTAGAGGAAAGAAGTGTTGCACTCTTTATAAGGCAAGTGTTAGTGCGTGCAAAGGTGAGTTGAACGCAGTGAAAGATTCAACTATTGACATGTGGCACAAGCGTTTAGGCCACATGAGTGAAAAAGGGCTTTAGCTACTAGCGAGGAAGCGGCTCTTTCTAGACATGGCAAGTATACCTCTCAAAACCTATATTGATTATTTATCAAGAAACAACATAAAGTTTCATTTGTTAAGATTGTTTCTCATGTTAATAAAGTGCATGCATTGGATTTGGTTTATCATGATGTTTGTGGTCATATGAGGACAAAAACCTTGGGTAGCGCATTGTATTTTGTCACTTTTATAGATGATATATCTAGGAGGGTTTGAGTTTATGCTTTGAAATTCAAGGACGAGGTCTTTGGTGTGTTTAAATTATTTCATACTATTGTCGAGAGAGAGATATGAAGATCATTGAAGTGCATTAGCATTGACAATGGTGGTGAATACATTGGCGACTTTCATAAGTATTATAAGTCCCTAGGTATACGGCATGCACAGGAGGTTCTTAAGACCCCCCAGCATAATGGTGTGGCTGAGTGAATGAATTGTACCATTGTAGAGAGAATCAAATGCATGTTATCCCATGTGAAATTGCCCAAGAAGTTCTGGGGAGAAGCAATGCACACAACAGTGTATCTGATAAACAGGTCTCCATCAGCCCCGTTGAATGGAGAAGTGCCGGAGAAGGTATGAACTGGATAGGATCCATCTTGTAGTCATCTCAGGATTTTTGGATGCAGGGCATCCATTCACGTACCAAAGGATGAGAGGTCCAAGCTCGATATAAAAATTAGGTAGTGTGTGTTCTGGGGGTTTGGTGATGAAAAATTCGGTTATAGATTGTGGGATCTGACCAAGAAGAAACTCTTCAGGAGTAGAGATGCGGTTTTCTTTGAAGATCAGTGTATAGAAGACATTGGTAAACTAAAGAAGAACCAGCCTAGTTCAGGTGAGCTAGAGGACGGATCCGATTATTCCTCCCATGGTGCTTGATGACGGGAGAGTACAGTAAGGTGAAGAGGACAAGGGAGTTCCTTCAGAAGATGGACCAGAGGAGCAGTCCCCACATGATCAACCTATTGAGCCACAGGTGAGGAGGTCATCTAGGGACAGACAGCCGTCCAAGAGGTACTCGCTGCATAAGTACATTATACTGACTGATTGAGGGAGAGTCAGAAGATTATTCTGAGGCCTTAACCGACGAGTATAAGGGGGAGTGGTTGAAAGCTATGCAAGAGGAGATGAAATCCTTACATAAGAACTACACCTATGATATGGTGAAATTGTCAAAGAGCAAGAAAGCTTTGAGCAACAAGTGAGTGTTCAGAAAGAAGGTTGAGTAGAAGAATTCACAAACGATGTTTAAGGCCAGACTTGTGGTGAAAGGGTTTGGTCAGAGGAAAGACATAGATTTCGAGGAGATATTCTCATCAACGGTGAAGATGACATCCATACGAGTGTTGCTTGGGTTGGTGTCTAGCATGGATCTGGAGATAAAGTAGTTAGATGTTAAAACTACCTTCTTCGATGGTGACCTAGAAGAAGAAATCTACATGCACCAACTAGAGGGGTTCAAAGTCAAGGGTAAAGAGCATATGGTGTGTAGGTTGAAGAAGAGCTTATATGGGCTGAAACAAGCTCCACGACAATGGTACTAGAAGTTCGACATGTTGAAGCATGAGTATGACAGAATGAAGTCAGACCACTGTTCAGATGGTGATTTCTTAGTCTGCTGTTATACTTTGATGACATGCTCATCATGGGAAAAGTCATCAAGAAGATCGACAGGCTGAAACAAGAGTTGGGCAAGTCATTTGTGATGAAAGACTTGAGCCCAACTAAACAGATCTTAGGAATGGAGATAACCCGTGATAGAAGTAGCAGGAAGCTTTGGCTGTCACAAGAACGGTATATTGAGAATGTCCTAGAGCGGTTCAATATAAATGCAGCGAAGCCGGTCAGTATTTCACTGGATGGTCATTTCAGATTGAGTGACAGACAGTGTCTCAAGCGAAGGCAGAGGTGGAAGAGATGTAGAAGATATCCTACGCGTCAGCTATAGAAAGTTTGATGTATGCTATTGTGTGTACATGCCCAGACATAGCATATGCGGTTGGTGTCGTCAGCCGACATTTTACCAATTCTCGCAAAGAACATTGGACAACGATGAAGTGGATACTGTGGTACCTAATAGGCTCATCTAAGTTGAGCTTATGCTATGGTGTGGGAAAACCTATGTTAGAGGGCTATATAGATGCAAATATGACAGGTGACATAGACTTCAGGAAGTCTACGTTAGGGTTCATGTTCACGTTTGCAGGAGGAGTGGTTTCTTGGCAGAGCAAGCTACAAAAGGCCGTAGCATTGTCGACGACAGAGGCCAAGTACATTGCAGTTACAGAGGCATGTAAAGAGTGCTTTCGATGAAGAGGTTCTTACAAGAACTTAGCCTGAAGTAAGAGCAACACGTGGTCTATTGCGATAGCTAAAGTGTTATACACTTGAACAAGAATTTAAGTCAGCATTCAAATTGAAGCACATAAAGATTCAGTATCACTGGATCAGAGATACTTTGGAACAAAATGTCTTACAACTTGAGAAGGTCACACGGACGATAATGGGTCAGACATGATGACCAGGCTTTGCTTAAGGACAAGTTTAAGGTTTGTAGAAACCATACTGGCTTAAAGAAGGTGAATTCCTCCTGAGTCAGAAAGGAAGAAATTTGATGGAGTTTTCCTTAGTTCAGGGGAGAGACAGTGCAGCGGGTTAAAAATTAGGAATAGTTCACTGCGCTGCTCGACCGGTCATGGGTGGCGCTCGACCAGTCGAGTAGGGCTTGACTCAAAGTCCAGTTATCAATTGATGTATTTTCTCTAAGATGCTCGATCAGTCAAGGGAGGTACTTAACCAGTCGAGGACTTGTCTTGACCAGTCGAGCTTACGCAGATTTGAGTCCAGATCTTTCGCGGACTATGAAAATCTGATGCCTTTCATGACAGGGTGTGGAAGAGAGTTTTCTAAACTATAATTAGAGGTGCCTAGGACTTTTTTAGGTAATACAAAATGGTGTCCTAAAGCTTTACAAGGGTTTATTAAAGAGTTTAGGGCTATCAAAGGTGTGTGAGAGAGATAGAGAGAGAGAGAGAGAGAGAGAGAGAGAGAGAGAGAGAGAGAGAGAGAGAGAGAGAGAGGGAGAGAGAGCTTGTGGAAGGGATGTTATGCTCGTAGAGGTGATATACTGTGCACTCAGCATCTCAGCGCTTCTACATCCTCATTATCGGTAAGATCTCTCTATTTTTTTTTTCATTCTCTTATTGTTTATCCACTCCTCTGTGAGTGAAGAAGGTTGTAACGTTCTACTTCATAGTGGATTATTCATCTGGACGAGGTCTCGTGATTTTTACCTCTTTGAGAGTTTTCCACATAAAAATCTCTTGTGTGATGTAGTTTATGCTTTGATTTATTCCATTACTTTATTATCCCATAATTCTGGTTTATTTTGAGAAGCTAGATCTTAAGGTTTTATGCAAGGCCCTTAACATCAGGCTATTAAAACAGAGTGTGGATGGTCCTGTAATCCAACACAATTCAACTATCATAGGAAAAGGAAACATGATCATCACCACTTATATCCAAAGACGTAAGAAATAGCGAGGGATATCACTTTGATTAGTGGGGCCATGATTCGTTCCGCCCATCTTTTCTCTCTCCTTTTCTCACTAAGACCATGTTGATTAGTGGATTGTCTGGGACAACCTATCTTAGGAAGTTCATGTGGTCAGAAGCTAGGTTAATTTGAGTGAAATCCGACTCATCGGTCCCAATTCAATCTTGCATGAGTGCATGATTAAATTGAAACTAGGGTTTTATTAGGGTTAAGAGAAATCTCTCCACCCTCTCTTTTTATAGAAAAATATAACTATGCTTGGGTTTGGCCTAATAAAAGAAATGGGCCTGGGCATATTAAAACTCTATCAGCAGTATCATTATTTCAGATGGTAATGCACCAGATTGAAAACCAATAATAGCAATTTACCAAAAGAAGGGTCTTAGAGCCTTGTTGGGGTTATCTAGTGGGAACCAATCACAAGGGGTTGTACAAGTGGGCCACACACATCCAACATGCCACACGTAAAGGTGTGCTTTCCTGCATTGGGGAATTTATAGAATAACCTTATGAAAATTTAAGTAGCTCATGAGATAGTCGTTTAAATGGAGCATCTTGTTTTATATTATGCTTTGAAGTTCTGTACACAATGCCATTCGAATTCCTAAAAGAGAATAGGAATCTGTTCATTTAAAGGCGCAGCACAAAGGTGGATATAGAGGATGAAAACACGAGTGCAAAGAGAAGAATATGTTCAAAAGATCCATGCTCTTGGAAGACACCTATGTTATATTCGTTGGTAAATACACTACCCTGTGGAGCCCACATGCAGAGATGGATGGGCCAGGATTCAATGCTCATAGAATAGAAGGCAATGATCATCTAAGGGTGACGTTTGAATGGTTAAAACAAAAAAAGGAAAAGGAAAAAAAAATAATTATTTGTCCACATTCAACTCCAGATTTTGATTGTCGAAACCGTTGGCTCAACTGATTTCATTTTATTCTGGCTCGTCTGCATAAGCATTCATGTGATCGATGTTCCTATCGTATGATTCTATGGCATGTGGGCACATAGGGGGAGGACTTGGTAGATGAGGAAAGGTGCCCATCTGCGAAAAACAGAACTTTCTCCATCTGTTTGTTTTTTTCACATGGGCACTCACACCACAGTGAGATTTCACCACAATGGATACTTGAACCCATGACATCGTGTTGAAACTCTTTCAGTCTACCATTGAGGCATGCGTAAAGAGCTTTCAGCACATGGGCATATGGTAGAGTACTTGGTAGCTGAGTACGAGTGGCCATATGTAAAAAAAGAATTCTAATTTTTTTTTTTTTTTACACACAGGCATTCTCACTACAGTGGGATTTCACTAGGATACTCGAACTCATGCCATTGTGTTGATACTCTTTCAGTCTACCATTGAGGCATGCATAAGGAGCTTTCGGCATGTGGGCATATGGAGGAGTACCTGGTGGATGAGTGCGAGTGGCCATCTGTGAAAAAAGAACTCTATTTTTTTTTTTTTCACTTCACACGGGCACTCTCACTACAGTGGGGTTTCACTAGGATACTGAACCCATGCCATTGTGTTGAAACTCTTTCATCTACCATTGAGGCATGCATAAGGAGCTTTCGGCATGTGGGCATATGAAAGAGTACTTGGTAGATGAGTGCAAGTGGCCATCTGTGAAAAAAGAACTCTATTTTTTTTTATTTTTTTTTTCACACAGGCAATCTCACTAGAGTGGGATTTCACTAGGATACTCGAACCCATGCTATCATGTTGAAACTCTTTCAATCTACTATTAAGGCATGCGTAAGGAACTTTCGGCATGTGGGCACATGGGGGAATACTTGGTAAATGAGTACGGGCCTTTCATTTTTTTAATTTTATTTTTACACAGGCAGTCACACTATAGTGGGATTTTACTATAATAGGTACTCGGACCCATGACATCTAATTGAAACTCTTTTAGTCTACTATTAAGGCATGAGTGAGGACCTTTCGACATGTAGGTGCACATGGGGAAGTACTTGTAGATGAGTATGTGTGTCCATCTATGAAAAAGGAGCTCCTTTTTTTTTTGTGCCCATCTATGAAAAAGGAGCGCTTTTTTTCTTTTTTTTTTTTTTTTCTTTTTCTTTTTACACAAGCACTCACACCACAATGGGATTTCGTTACAATGGGTATCCGAAGCCATGACATCATATTGAAACTCTTTTAGTCTACCATTGAGGCATGCGTAAGGACCTTTTGGCATGTGTGCACATGGGATGGTACTTGGTAGATGAGTACAGGAGGTGGTTATCTGTGAAAAGAAAAAACTCTCTTCTTTTTTTTTCAACACAAGCACTCGCACCATAATAGGATTTCATTACAATAGGTACTCGAACCCATGACAACATGTTGAAACTCTTTCAATCTACCACTGAGGCATGAGTAAGGACCTTTTGGCATGTGGGCACATGGGGGAGTACATGGTAGAAGAGGAAGAATGCAAATTCATGAAAAAAAAATTTCTCTCTTTATGAATGCACACAATTAATTTCTCAAATATATGAGAACCATTCGTTATTAAAGGATATGAGAATGGTTTAAAACAAAAATAAAAGATATTTATGTAATTTAACAAGGTGAAGCCATACGTTGGGAGGCTCTTCATGAGAGAGACATTCCATTTTATAATGAGAAAGACCTACTCTGCCAAAGACTCTAATACTCTACCAAAGTATGGTGGTTTACGCACAAGTACTCAAAATGTTATATAACTGGTGCAAAATAAACTTAATCAAACTATCTAAATTATTGTTTGTAATTTAAATGGCTTTTAAAAATTACATTGGTTTAATTTTTCAACTAGCTAATTGATAATGTTTTGTAAATTCAATAAATAAATGCTTATTAATTATAATTAAAAATTATTAAATCAATATGAATTTTTAAATTTTCATATAAATGAGAAAAAAATCACAAGGCTCATAGATGCAGATTACCTATTGATGCCACTGCCAAATGTGAGGTTGCTAGTAGATGGTGCTCTATGAGCTCCACCATAATGTATGTGTTTTATCCACATGGTCCTATTTTTCTAAATTATTTTAGGGCATACACTTAAAAATGAGGCAGACCCGAATGTAAGTGGCCAACACTACAAGAAATAATGGTAATTCAATGCATGTCAGTAAAAACTTCATAAGGCCTATTGTAATGTTTATTTGCTATCCAACTTGGACAAAGGAAAACACAAATATCAACCTCATCTGAAACTTTTGTGACCCCTAAGAAGTTTTTAATGGTAAGCGTTCAATCACCACTATTTCCTATGATGTGGTCCACACACGAGATTTGAATCTAAATTATTTTTGGCCTCGTGCTCTAAGATGATCTTAAAAAAAAATGAAAGAACAACATGGATAACTAAAATACACCACGGTGGGGCTAATTAGGCAATCCGTGTCAAAGACTTACAACTCTCAATTGTAATAAAAAGGAAAGATAATTAAGTTGGCAAATGATAGTCAAATTCCACATCATTGATTAGATGCAATGTTTCAAATATGAATTTGAATATGATTGAGGAGTGTGTGGCTAGTTCCATGATCATCCAGTTGAGTTGACTCGGACTGAGTCAACTCGTTATCGTGGACACTATTTAGAGCCATGGTTCCTAATGATTATGTTGTGGGCCCCAAACCATTGATTCTCGCCAATGATGTATAAGTTAGTGTTGAGCATTATTTTATTTTTTTTTAAAAAAGTAGATGCTTGGATGTATGGTGGATTGCCAAGTTCCTTTTTTTCATTTCCTCTCTTCTAATTCCTTTCCTTTTTTAAAATGGGTTTATGACAACTACCTTAATTTATGAAGAAAATTTTAGAATATCTCTACACGTGTCATATTTCTATTGGATGGATTTCTATTAATGAAAATGTGCCACGTGGTTCGACCATTAGACATGGTTGGGCAAGTAATCTTTCATTTTCATATCATTATCATTAATCATCAAAACCTAACTAGCTTAAGCTCTACCGTTGAACGTTGTAATATTCCAACTCATTGGAACCATTTCCGTGGCAGTAGATTCTCTACAATGCTTACAGGATAAGCTCATTCTAGAAATATTAAAGTCGTATGCTTTTGCATTAGGTAAATGATATTAATCCATTCATAAAAGCTGTCCAATTACAAAAGTGGACACTTCAAAAATCAGATAAATAAGCTAGTGCATGTGTAGTCCATATTTGAATGTGGGACCTGCTAGCACACTAAGCTTGATGATGCTAAGGTTCTATGGGGCCACTGTGATGTAATGTGTTTTATCCATACCGTTCATCTGTTTGCTGGCTCATTTTAAGGCATGACTCTAAAAAATTGGCAGATCCCAAGCTCAGTTGAATCACACCATAGAAAATAGTGGTGATTGAATGCTCACTGTTGAAGACTTCCTAGGTCCCACCATGATGTTTATTTACCATCCAACACTTTTATAAGGTCCTGCAGATCTCTGGATGAAGGGAAAACACAAATATCGGTTTGATCCAAAACTCCTGTAGCTTTTCAACGGTGGCCGTTAAATCCCATGTGTTTTTTGGTGTGGTCCATTTGACCTTTAGATGTGCCTCATTTGGGGTCAGCCGTTAAAATGAGCTGGCATGGATGGACGGATAAAATACTTACAATCAAGGTGTGCCCTACTGAGTCTTGACACTACCGAGCTGCAACACCACACAATCCCCATCTGTGAATTTGGAGGTTATGGGTGGTTAGCCGTTGTTTTCTGTGATGTAAAGTACCTGATCATCTGCTAATTGTATGGGTCTGATCTTTTGTAAATCTCATCATCATGGTGGATCACTTAATTGTGTGGCTCTAGTTGGATCACATAAAACAACGGTGGGCCACATTATTAAAAATAGTGACGTGGTGGCCCATGTAATGGTTAGATCAGCCTGATTTTTTAGACATGGCAATTACATGGTGGGACAACCCTTTTGGACGGACTGGATGCCATAAAAACATAAAGGTTCCAGCCTCCCATTTCTGTTAAGGGGAACAGATTTCACCTTCAGTGGTATCGCATCGACAAGGGGTGTTCTGTGGTGGATCCAGACCATCCATCAAGTTGGTCTTATGAGTGCATGGTCCATAGTTTAAAATCTCATCAGATGGACAAGCCTAGCCATCTGATCGCTGGCATCCAAATGAATGGTTAAGAGAGAGAATTTTATCTTTGAAAGAATTCTATGATAAGACCCAAAAATGGACGGTCTGGATCCACTGTCCCTACTTTCTTGAGAGAAAAAGAGAGAATTTATAGTTTTGAAAGAATTCCATGGATACATCAAGCTTTCAAGATTTATTGCGATCGACAATCAGAACATGAATTCAATACCACTATTTTTAAAGAAAATTAAAAAAAGAAAAAAGGACAAAAAATAGAAAAATACAAGCAAATTACACACGCCTGTGAGAGCCCTTCTAATCCACTTGCAGACGCAAGTCCTTATTTCTAATACACGTGTAAGATCTGAACTTTCCATCCGTTTTGAATTAATGCTTGGAGCTTTATTGCCTAAAAAATCAGGTATTTTCACTTCTCAGGTGGGCCACAAAGTACAAACTCAACCGACGGTTAAAACAAAATTTCCAATAATCTGCCTGAGGTGTGAAAATCTCCTGTTTTTTGAGCGAGGTGATCTAAACATAAAACACACATCTCATGGAAAGATCTGATCTCCCACACGCGTTTCTTATTCGCACGTGTGCATGCATGTGGAAACAATGTAATAGAAGAATGGAGAAGGAATTTCTTTTTGTTTTTTAAATTCCACAACGAGGGAGATCTATGGGAGGTGGAGGGAGAGTGGATGAAGGTGTTGGCCCATTCTCCACCTCAAAAGTTGTAGCTAGGCCCCACGGAAGGTGGACGTCGAGGTGGCAGTGCATCAGCCATACACCTGCAAGGCACAGATTTTCACGGTCAGAGATTCGTTAGAGTGTCGTTTTCACGGCCCAATTCCCTAGGAATGCTCGTCAGACAAAAAAAGAAAGGAAAGCAAGGTAATGCACGGCATCCCGGAAACAGCTTTTGTGAACTTTCACACGCTCACCTTATGGACAATGACTACTTTGTCCTGATGTTTACCACGTGCGGCCAGGCAATTGTGAGGACAAAAGAGTCTTTTTACTAAACTTTCATTACAGCTGTTTCACGTGTGTAGGACTCCGTTCAAGAAGATGGCCGGTGATCACCTGATACGACATTCTGGCCCACCATCTACTAATTGGTGGGCCAGATTTTCGTGTGGGGCCCACACTTGATGTTTATGTGGATCCAAGCCGTGAATCTGGTGAGTCTCCTTTTATTCACCGTACATACCAAAATTCGCTCTATAAGGTGCAGCGTACAATCAGGCCTTACGCTTATATATTCACATGCTGCCCTTTATCCAGTGGGGTGCACCTGATGAGTGGCTCAGATGACATATAAACAACATGGTGGATCCCACGTTTCATTTGAAAGTTTTGTAATGGACATCCATCTCCAAAGTCCCACATTGTTTCCCATGTGAGTTTTGGATTAGATTGAATTTTGGAGTCCACAGCTAAGATGGGGAGCATGTAATGTAATAGATGGTTGGGATGTCACTCAAATGTCATGGTGGGCCCTAAATAACTTGAACAAATGGAAATTACCACAAGACTCAAACGTATGACCACCCTTTTGTGCTCAAAATTGTCTGTATACCAAAATTATCTGTCTTTAGTGGGCCACTCAAATTAAAAGTATTAAATTAAAAATGTAATAGTAATTCTGTAATTAAATTTGATTGGGTAGCGTACAACTACTATAAATAAAAAGTCATAGTCTTATGATTGAATTTGATTGGGTGGTATTTTACTACTATAGATAAAATTAAACCCAACAAATATGTTTTAAATGTGATTAACTCGAACAACCATATATTCGCTATTTTAATACCAACACTTGGCCCAATCAAATCTATTTACATAATAAGTAATTTTATTTAATGTCTTCGTGCAAAATGGGTGCACTTGGAACCATTAAATGGATTAGTTCACAGCTTTCAATTTTGGAAATGGTGGGACCCACTTGAAAATATTCCCACCAACCAAAATGGGGCTCCAGATTGCTTGGACCACCGAATTATGGCCCACTAAGGGCAGTGTTCCACGACATGGCTGAGAGCTAAATTGTTTGGTAGTCCAGCGGATTACCGAACAATGGGCCCAGGGCATTTTCGTTTTCTCACAGTGCGATATTATCAGATGCACGTTCATTACCTGGATTATCGGCCCGGAATCGGATGACAGCCCATCCACCGACGGGCACGGCTATGGTGTTCCGCTTCTGCGGGTTCACCAAATTGAACTTTGGCTCGTCCCGCGCACGGTCGAAATTCCCGAACCCCTGCGCGAGCACGAAGAAATTGAACCCGTGCAGATGGATGGGGTGGTTCTCAATCGCCACGATCGCCGTGTTCTGCAGAACTATCTCCACCGTCGAGTTGTACGCCAGCTTCTTCGCGCGTGTCCCCTTCACAGTATTCGACACCAACGCGCTCTGATTCGAGTTCGTGTAGTCAAAGACGAGCGGTGGGGTGGATGGAAAATCTGCGGTGTAAATACCCTGTATGCCGAAAAAGTGCGCCTGCAGCATTGACAACGTGGACGGCAGCTGGAATGACACGTTGTTCATGCTCGCTGCAGATTTCATCCCATTGGGTCCCTGACACGTGGCATTCTTCAAATCGCAAGGTACGAGGCCCAGCCCCGAGGTTATGAACATGTTCTGGTCCACGTGGAGCGGGACTTCGTCGGCCTCATTCAAGATCAGGGCCGTTAGGTTTGAATAGAACTTGTGGGCCGTTGGGGTGTCATGGAATTCTGGTAGGGCTGGCATCTGGGGTGGGCCCGATGACGTGGCGTTCACGTATCGGAGGATCGCGGTGGTGGTTGTGTTATCGAACGAGAACGGTACTGAAATAGGAACGCTGACGTACGGGTGGGCCGCGATGTAGTAACGGCCCAGCGGGCGGTTGGCGACGAGGAGGACGTCGGTGGTCTGGCCGGGAGCCAGGACGACGACGTCGGTGTGGTAGGGTTCGGTGTAGGAGGCGTCGACGGCGACGACCGTCAGTTCGTGGCCGGCCACCTTGAAGAAGAGCTGGTTATTGAGGGCAGCGTTGATGATTCGCAACATGTAGGTTTTGCCATGGACCACCTTCACTTTGTGTGTGTCTGGCAGCATAATGGAACACGTGTGAGATCATTAGTTACACTGAGTCGTGGTTAAGTCCATGCTCGAGCTAGACGAGTTGAGTTGACTCGGTCGAGTTCCGAGTTTTAAAACTATTGTATATAAAGTTGTACATGAGTCTAATCGAGTTGAGTTAGGCCCAGCTCGGATAAGCTTGGTCAGCAGGCTACCTCAGCTCAAACTCAACTGGGCTCGACTTGGTCCAAGCCAAGTTCAAACCGAGCTTAAGCCTGAACTTTGGAGCTAAATTTGAGTTAGAGTTCAAATTTAAGTTTTAGGGTTTTTAATATATATATAAAGTGAATCCCCATCTAAGTCGAATCGATTTGAACCGAGTCAAGTCCGAGTTGAGTCAAGTTGAGTTCGGTCTACCTTAGACTCAGCTTGAAATTTTTTCGAGTCAAAAAAATCAGCTTGACTAGGCTCGAACTTAGTTTCGAGCTGAGTTGGATCGAGTCGAGTGAGTTAACCGAGGTGACTCGGTCCATGTACAGCTCTAATTGTATGTATTATTTCACTTACGTTTCTTGGCACAAGGGAGGAGGTCGCCGGGCCGTCCGTTGATGGTGAATGCATTCGAGTTATTCGGTGTTGCCCCGGTGAGTAGGGCCTGATTCTCTACATCCACCACGTTGGCGTCCCACCATTCACCTGCACAAGGGTGTTTTCATCAGTTAATATAAAAATCATGGCCTGGGTTTGGATGGATCATAGCCCAAAAAAAGACTGTCCATTTGAGTCAGGTTAACTCGCGGTGCTTAACCGGACCGGGTCTAACCGAGTCCGAGTTAACTCGGACGAGTTGCGTCAGACTCGTGGAAGTCTAGAGAGAGAGAGAGAGACCTAGAATAATGGGGAATTCCCTATGGGGTTTAGGGAACGGATAGGATCGACCGGCTCTGGGCCGGATGATCAGGGCCCCATAGACAGTAGCGCGGAGCCATGCCGCGTGGGCGTGCCACCAAAGGGTTCCTTCCTGCCCAATGATGTTGAACTTATAAGTGTAATGATTCCCTGGAAGAATCGGACACTGAGTCACGTAACTCGGTCCGTCAGCCCACCCGCTGAGTAGCTGAAATATCCCATGCCTGCATCATCACCACCATCCAAACAATCTCATGCATAGATACAATAATTAGAACAATCATGGGAACTATCATATGAATTCCAGTTGTGTGGAGCCAACCTAAGATTTTATGTGCAATCCAAACCGTACATCTGGTGAGAATGCTCAGCTTCATAAAATCTTGTATATTCACATGTTGAACCTGATGAACGGGTTGGATTGCATATACACACCCCACATTCTGTTTGGAAGTATCTATGGTGGGAGTCAGCCTCTCCAATATCCTCCATTGTTCCATTTGGTGCGGCCCACCTGAGTTATTCATCAGGATGGATTTTGGAATCTAGGACTAACATGAGGGGCCACATCTAATAAATGGCACTCAAACATCATGGTGGGCCCCACGCTAATAAACTGTATAGTATTGTAAGTGATTGTTCCCCCCTGGTTATCATGCAATAGAGAAAGATATAACTCATCTTATCATGCGGCCAGATCTCTCCCACTAATGTGTCCCAGTCATGGAAGGGGCCTGTGGGCCCCACCATGAACATACACAAAAACTAAGGCTGACCCACGCCATCAAAATAAATGAAGTGACATATAGGTGGCCCACCAGATGAGTGGACGCGTAATCAGTATTGAAATCATGATGTCTAGATCTACCAAGTCGAGTAGTTTTTCGACCGAGTCATAACCCGAGAGAGTTTTTCTTGGTGAAATCTGGTCAATTTGGGTCGAAGATTTCTGAGTTTTTAAACTATGGTTAGCATACATCTGGCTCGAATATGAAATAAAAATCATAATCTACACTTATCAGTTGGAATACCTGAGTCATTATCAGTTCATGAAATTATGTTTTGCATATTGGATTAATCTATATAAGTATGGATTTTTTTCTACCAGTGGATTGTAATGTTGTACGGCGACTCGTTGTAGACATGAACCACGAGCGTGTCGCCCTCATGCACGCGTATGATCGGGCCAGGAAGTTTTTCGTTAACGGCGACGATGACTCGTTGTTCGCATAGTGGCTTGACTGTTAGATTACCCACCTGAAAAATAAAATAGAGTCAAGGGTAATTTAGTCAACACAAAAAAATTGAAGGATCTCTTACAACAATCCATGCATCCATCAATATATTGAAGTGTACCGTGCAGACTAGTGCTTGAACACCATTTTATTCTTTTGGGTGTGTTTGGTTGCAACAAATTTATGAAATATCATGAAATTAGACTGATTAACCATGATATTTGTTGCAACCAAACACACCCTTAATCTGATTTTTTGATGTTGTTGAGCCATACAATAAAGAAAACCAACTCAACCTACCAAAAACAGATAAAGAAAAAAGGTGATATGAACTCTTTCGGTGAAGAAGATTCAAACCCTACGCTAGACCCATGACTTTCTTTTCAACTACCCAAATTGCCCTGGACCCATTTGCTGTCCAAATAACAATGGGATAGAGCACTTCCAAGGGTATTTAGGTCATTAGGGAAGATGTAGATATGTTCACATGCAACGTTGCATGTGACCTGATATAATGCTTTCTTTTACGCCTACGTGTCACTTGTGTAAAACATCTGAGCCGTGTAAGAGGTGGGCCACACCATAGAGGTTACGTGGGGTGAAAATTGGGATGGTCTACTGATTAGGCAGCCTACAGCCTACAACGTTCAGATGTCGCCCACATGAAGCAGATCGGTGTGGTTTTTGGCCAGGATGATATTTATGGTGGGACCCACCTTTTGAGTGGTTTAGATGTTCTACACAAGTGGCAAGTTGGTGTTGTGTGTGAAAGCTTCACATACAACGTTGTATGTGGACACTTCTAGTTTAAACGTGACTATGGATTAGCAGAATGTAGTCCCATGGTGGGGGCCACATGCAGAGAAGGTCCAACGGTTGGAACCGTCCAAGTTCTGGTCTCTAGCTGGCATGGATAGGCCTCACCAAGAAACTTACTCGGATGAACGAGTGATCTTGGCCATTGATATGTTTACCCGAATGTGCACCGTTGAAAAGGAATTTTCAACAGCTTACAGTTGGGCCCACGAGTCAATGGCTGGGATCATCCCTCCAGCTTGATGTATCCGTTCACATCCAATAAAATGACCAATTTACCCCCCTGATTCTAAGGATGGGTGCAATTCCACTAGTAGCCCAAGCCAGGACATGGATGCCACAAAGCCATGCAACTAGGGGTATCAATGGGCCGGGCTTTGGCCCCAAAAATCTGAATTTTGAATCGGTTAGCCCGACGGCCTGGCCAGAAACAGTTCAAAATACGGGCCGAGCTACCCCAGGCCCGGCCCTTTGACAGCCCTACATGCAACAAGGCTGCGTGGGAACAAAATGACCATTTTACTCCTACAATTCCAAAACCTCGTTTGAATTGCATAGTGCTGCATGGGAACCCAAATGACAATTTTACCCCTACATTTCAAAAAACTCATTTGAATTGCACCCATTTAAAAGCGTAAAACATGGCCATGCAACGAAATTTAGAATTCAGCAAAATCTCAAACCCAAAACCCAAATAAACAAATAAATAAATAAATAAAAATGGATGCATGTTGAATTACATTGAATGTGTGCTCGACGATTTTCGCAGAGGCGACGGAGGTGAGGAGAATGAGCGCGAATGCGAATGCGAGCAAGAACGAGGGACGTGCCATGTTCATGCACACAAGGGACAGAGAAATAAAGGGAGGAGAAGCTCTATTTTTATATGCACGTGTATAGGGGACCTTCCCGCAACGTGCATGCAAGGCGTATACACGATGTCTCGGTGTATGATCTTATTTGAAATTGCCAAACAAGAACAAAAGGAGACTATATATAGGCATCGTTCATACAGGTTTGCGTGACAGGTTGAGTGAGAGATTTGATTAGGAAAAGCTACCATTCAATACGTAAGAGAAGCTTTCGTTATCTGAACATTTTTAAATTGCAAGTTTGGCAGGTAAATTATAGAAAAATGGATAGAAATGATGTAGTGGGAAATCCAATTTTGCAAGCAAACGCGCCAGCCTCCTTGACATTGGAGTCCTTGATAAAATGACTGAAATGCCTCACGTTTTGGGTTGGTCAAATGTTGTTAGGCCTTGTATTGTGGAAATTAGGAAAGAGGTGATGTAGGGCCCACCCAAAGTCCAGATTGATTCATTACTTGGGTGGGCCACGCCAAAACGAATGATGGGTTTTAAATTGAATGTGGGGTCCACTGTGTTATTTATATGTCATCTAGTCATTTAATTGAGTGGGCCCTATAGGGATGGAGGGGCACACCTAGACCTATGCCCGTTCTGAATATATATGTTTTAGGCGTGATTGTACATTGGTCGTGTCCCACTTGAGTTTTTGATAGGGATGTTTATTGGGATGTATGGACCCTTCACGGGTGGAACCCACAAAGCTCGAACTCATGGTAAGTATCATGTGTCCGAAGGTGGCACATGGAGGGAGGAATAACTACTATGAATTCACAGGGCTCTCTAGGCGCCTCATGGAGCTTTCTCGAATCAATAAGAGATAAAAGAGAGAATAGTTCTTAATAAATTTGAAATAATTTAATTGATAATAAAAAAATGAAATTACATATCTTTATATTAAGGATCTTAAACTTAGAATGAAAATTTAGACTTCGAATCCAACTAAAACACCCTAAAAATATGGCTTATTGTAAATAGTAAACTTACCATTTAAAGACAACCTTTAATCCTACTAGACTTCATGGTTTTCAGCCAAAAATAATGTGTCTATTTTTGCATAAATATGTTATTCTCCTAATTTTTTAGGAGCCCTTTCTTGTTGGGCATTACTTCTATAACTCAAAGGATTAAAAGTTATATTCAAACTAAAACTTATGTGTGGGCAACTCAACCTAGCGAGTTAGTTGGCTTAATTAGATTCTCCTACCTTAAAATCTTATGTAATATATCGAAAAACTCATGTCAATTTGCGAGATATGAATGATTTAAGACTTTGACAGTCCAAATCATTCCTGTCTTCGATCGGGCCTTCCCTGGTCCGTCTTTACCATGAAAGTGTCTGCAACTCACTCTACAACAGAAGGCATGTGATCATTTCCCGAAGAGAAGTTCAATTTATAAGGTTTTACTAAGCGCACATGTATATAGAGTGCACATGAGTTTTCCATTGAATGGGTCACATTGTTTGGATCTTGTGGCCTAAAAAACAAGTTATTTCACTCAAGTGAACCAAAGTGTACAAAATGAATGATTTGATAAGGATAATTTGTTTTGGCTGTCCATTTGTTTTGTACATTGTGGCCCACTTGAAGAGTGAAATGGCCTGGACTTTTGGCCAAAAGATCTAAACTATATGGCCCAGAATATGAAAAGATGTGATCTCCGACATACTTGGCTCATGTGCTTGTGTGGATCCTAGTGGTGTGAGTGGGGCAAAAGGTCTCAACATCACAATCATGGGTTCAACCACCTTAATGCACCCATCTTCCATAATTCAGGTCACATGAATCCTGAATATTCCTATCCTTCAACTCCTTCGAACTAGACTTTTGGGTTTTTCAACCAATCCAACTAACTTCGGATAAGTATGAGGTATTCTAGTTTCCTCGAGAATTTTTATAAAAGCGTTTCGTCTGCTTCTCTTCTAAGGAAATTTCATTTTTGCTGAATGTATTCTAATTTTTAGCATAAATTTTTTCTTTTTGGGATGATCGGAAGTGAAAATCAGTAGGAAATGATAAAGAAGGAAAGGCATTAGCCATCTCCATCGTTGTTATTGAAGAACATGTGAATCGATGTAGACCATTCAATCGATGGGGTCCACCAAAAAACATATACAGGTGGAGCCATCCATTGATTCGATATGTTGGCTAAGATCCAACATTTATTGGTGCAGGTTTACTATCTTTGGATCATTAATCCGAACGGTCCAATCAATTGTCCACAGACCAAAATTGGTTTATGGTGCCTTATATATATATATATATGTATGTATCAGTCACTTTCTCTTCATATGCATGGCAAATGTATATAAGATCCTAACCAACCATCAGAGAAGCTATGGATTGGATGGGCCATAATCTAGATTTGACAGTCAAGTTCTTCTGTTGAAGGACTTTGCAAAAGGATTTTTAAAAAAGGATGGTTATGATAAAATCGCCAATGTTCCTTTAACTGTCCATTCTTCACTAGGAAACTTTCAAATCCAATGCTTAGGGTCGTCCAACTATTGTGAATTTTGGGACATTGGCCATTCAAATCAAGGCCTACCTGATGGTCGGTTTGGATCCGTACACGTTTTTCACAAAACCAAAATGAAAATAATATTCTTTCTTTTCTCTTTTAACAAACAGAGGTAACAACATTTTAATGAATTCTCATGATTATTGTTCTCACAATACTGAGATTTGCTAATTCCATATGGTGTAGAGCTGTACACCTTCACACGTGTACAAACACAAAGATATGAAACACATGTGTGAGATCTGAGCTTTGAATGAACCCAGAAACAATTCTTATATCTTCTGCCTAAAAAATCAGAAAATTTCACTGTTCAAGTGGGCCACAATCATACAAACTAAATTAATTATTATGTTTTGAAACCATTCATTTGTTCTGATATATTTAGGGCCAACTGAGGTGTAAAATGACTTCATCCATATGCAAAAAGATCTAAACAGTACATCTCACCTGATGAATTGCTCAGATACCTCGCACGTACCACAAATTATGACACACGTGCCCACGTGTGGAATTACCAAGATGGGCTATTTTGGTAATTTTAAGGGGATTTTGGTAATTTGGCATGATAGGTCATCTCCCCCATCACAAAGTCCAAATCATTAATGAGGAGAAGTGATTGGCAGGAGATTATCCGATCTAATCAAATTAGCTGTCCAACCTCAGCTCTAACAAGCCCTTGACCTGGTTTGGGGTTTGACCCTTTGAAAATGATATAATATTCCATATTTCTTCCCTGTAATGAATATATAACAATTTCAACATCATGTAAGCTCGCACATCATCTCACATTAACTTATATTATTTAATGAGTT